>JAYESA010000016.1:23415348-24130348 GCA_036927795.1 Iris macrosiphon
TGCCGACTGAGTGGTCACTGTCACTAAAACCCTATAAATAGAGACCTCTATCAACAGAGGTCCAGGGTCAAAAAACAAGGTCGAAAAATAAGGTCAAAAAATTGGAGATCAGAACCAAGGTCAAAGATTACAAGATCAAAGGAGAAGGTCAAGGAACTAGGAGTCAAAGATTCTTTGAGAGAGAAGAATCCAGAGCTCAGGCAAAGAGAAGTGATCGACGACTTTGGCATCGGGCATCCACTCTCTTCTGCAACCTTCGAAGCTGCTTTCTGTCTTCTACGGCACTTCTTCGCCATCGTGTGGTCCAAGGGACAAAGTGATCGACTGTAGATCAGACTCCTATAGCAATATTTATCCAGATTAAATAAATTGTACTCGACATCCTCATATAGGATTAATTGTATAATCTTGTTTGTAAACCAAGGAGGACGGTTTCGTATAAACCTCGTTTCCATTTTTCTTTCGTTTATTTATCAAACACAAGATGGCGACTCTGTTGGGGACATCTTTCTCTTCTGATGAGGAAGCAATTGCTCAACACGATGCGGTATCCGTGGGATCCGTTAAGAAGACCCTGGTCGTCCAGTTTGACCAGTCTGCCTATAAAGATATGCTTCGAGCAGGGGGTAGCTCTCACTCTCTCTCTGTTCAAGACCACAGGAAGCTGCATAAGGTCTGGATGCCCAAGACATCCCCTACCATTTCTGCCGACTCTCCGATCTCTCCGACTGACCAGGTTGTAGCTGCACAACCTTCATGCCCCGCGCGTAAAATTCAGTCTCCCGTCCCTGACGTGGCAGACAAAACTTTGGACAATGCCTCAGCGCTAGTCCAGAAGTCTACTTCGCGCTCTGTGCGTAAAACTCAGTCTAACGTCCCTGACGTGGTAGACAAAACTTCGGACAAAGCCTTAGCGCTAGTCCAGAAGCCTACTTCGCGCTCTGCGCGTAACACTCAGTCTCCCGTTGAGGACGTGGCAGACAGAATTTCTGACAATGCCTTAGCGCCAAATCAGAAATCCCAAACGCGCTTCGCACATAAAGACGCATCTGCCCTCCATGGAAAAGCAGATGATCCCTTTAATTTATACAAGGGAAAGCAAGTGGCGGACTACTCAACTTCTCGGCCCTTACGCCACCAAGGGAAGAATCTGCCCGCCCTCCGGATTACGCGAGAATCGGATGGCCTACTGAGGACCTCCTCTGTCTTACGCCAACCTGAGCAGAACTCCAAAATACGCCAGGTGAAGCCCCTCAGCGTAAAGAAGGCTTAGTCTGCGGAAAGACACGCTCCTCAGGGATCATCCGCTACCCAGATGGCCAACCTGTTGTATACGGGTGGCATAGGAAGAACTATGGTTCCCAACATCCGTATGCCAACTGATGTGAACAGAACGAACAAGCCATCTTCTTCTTCTTCTTCTGTAAATACTCTTGACCTGCGTAACTATCTGATCCAGAAGCGCATGGATAGGGGATCTTCCAGTATGTCTATTACGCCTCTTGGCGAACACTATTGTAATAGCCATAGGATTGTAGTTAATTATTGTTGTTTTGGAGCAAAACGGTCGATTTTCGACCGGTTGAACTACTCTCCGTCTTTCCAGAAAGAAGAGCCCACACATGCATCAGTGAACATGACTTCACACATACCTAGAGGAAGATCGAACTCAAGACGTCATCCCTCTAGAACTCTGAGCCGAAGGAGATTCAACAAGCTCCTTAGGAACATTGAAGCTGGGGTCTTCTGGAACACCCGTTCGAGGTCACGATAACTGACTTCGTACTCTTCTGATTCCGATGCTGGGGGTTGCCAGTTTCCCGAATCAGATGCTGAAAGTATAGAGTCCACTTCTACAGAGACCTATACTAATCCTTCAATGACACCCAGGGAGATGGGAGTCTATGCCATTGGAGATGAAGGTGAGGAAGCTTCCCCGTCGGGGAGCACTGAGCAACGCATTATTGTACTTGAGACATCCCTGAAAGAGATGCAATCCATGATGGAGAACATGCACCAGATGATGCTGACTTAACACACAGCTGCTATGGCTCAAGCATCGGTCCCTCCAACTGAGATACGTGTGGGGGTGGACTTACCACCATCCAACGCGATCCAGGAGCCTGCTCTAGATCAAGAGTCAGCAGTTCCCCCGCTTCCTCACTCGGAGAATGTATTACCTCCTGTTGGAGTCACAGTACAACCAATCCCTCATCACTCTGTGGTCCCGCTACCGGCTGAAGATCCAATGTAGGCAGTATGGGAGTTGAAAGCCCAATATGATGCCTTGAAGCACAAAGATCAGCTCAAGAAATTGGGAATCAACCAGCCTTACCCGGCTATCTAGGAAGAGGCCCCTTTTCCTCCTAGATACAAACAACAGACTATGGCTTTGTTCGAGGAAAAAAACATCATCGAGTCAATATATGAACTACTTCAGTATGATGACGGTGTTATTGCAAGGGAATGATGCCCTTCTCACTCGAGTGTTCAAAGGCTGTCTCTCGGGGGTAGCTTATCATTGGTATCGAAGTCTGGCGGACAACTGCATTGCTTCCTTTGAAGACTTCAAGGCTTTATTCTTCGCACGATTCTATGAGGGAGGGATGGACATGTCTATGTCCTCTCTCATCGAAGTGAAGCAGAAGGAAAAAGAGAACGTTCGCACTTTCATCGAACATTTTTGTCAAGCCACTTTGGAAATGCCTCCAGGAGTTCCAGACTCGACATTGGTGGACATTTGCAGGAAGAACCTTCTTTCAGTGATCTCGGTGTTCACAGGACTATATCAGTTCCATGATTGGCCCTCGTTCATCATCTCAGCGGTAGCCGCAGAGGATAACAGTCAAAAGGTGCGCGATAATGGCATCATGATCTCTGCTTCTGATAAAGGCAAGAGGTCATCCTCCAATAGCGACCATCCTCGTGGTACCAAGGGAAAAGAAGCTCTGGCAATCAACACGTCCAGGCCAAAGACTGTGGCAACCACACAGACAAAACCTGGGACTTCCAAGCCCATTGAAGTATACTCTTTTGACGACGACGATATCCCGAGCATATTCGAGTGTCTCGTCAACAGCGGCAAGATTACCCTCCCTGAGGTGAAGCGGCCCAATGAAGCCGGCAGTACCAATAACCCCAAGTACTGCATCTTCCATAAATACATACACCACCCCACAAAGGCGTGTTATGTACTAAAGAGGAAGTTCCAAGAGCTGATCGATGCCAAGGCCATCACTCTACGCAACAGCGAGAAGACGGTCACCGCCAACATGATCTTTCTGCAATTTGGCAATCTGCCTCCCCAAGAAGTCCCGGATGGTGTTACACCTATTTCCCGGATAACGATGAACATCATTAATCTCCCTCCAGCTAGAGGTCAAAATCATGACATGGTACCCCTAACTACCCAGCGAGGCGAGATTATGTGGGTTCATCCAGATCTGGTGTCGGAGATCGAGGAAGAAACTCAAGCTGCTAAAGCTAAAAAAACTCGAAACGTAAACCATGTCACATGGTTGCGGTACACTCGGCATCAGAAGACGAGGGCTTGGCTACTGGAACCCGTTCAGGGAAAGCTTACCTCAAGGACTATGGAGCAAGTCAGGAAGATGCACCGGCAGACGCTTCAGCTACCAAGCCTTCAGAACCAGAGCCCGTCGTACCAGAGGCCGGTCCTTCGAGACCAACTTCGGCGGACAGGGGGAAGCAAAAAGAAGTGCGCTTCGATAAACCTTTGAAAAATATTCAAAACAAAGGTTTAGAGAAGCCATACAACTTCGACATCCTGGCCCAATTGGCTAATACACCAGCCAGGTTGTCCATCTTCGAACTACTCAGGCTTTCTCAAGACACTCGTCAAGCCCTGAGTGAAGCGTTAATGCAGGCGGATGCATACTTGACCCAGCTCAAGTCTCCTTATAAAGAACCCGTAGCATGTCCTCAATGCCATAGTGTGATGGAGGTGATCCTGAATATCACTTTCACTCAAGATGACATGATGTTGAAACACAACAAGCATGACAGACCTCTCTATTACACCGGATACGTCAGTTCCATGGAGGTTGACCGAATTCACATAGATCTGGGATCATCGATCAGCATCATTCCTCATAGTCTGCTCAGACCACTGAGGATTCCTATCAGCGAATTGGCTTACACCACCACTACAATCGTGGGTTTCAACGCCAGAAAAAGTAAGCCGTTGGGGAAAATTCGTCTGAGGATCCAGATTGACGACCTTAGATCAGTGGCCACATGTTATGTCATTGATTCAGAGGTATCCTACAATATTCTGCTGGACAGACCTTGGATCCACGACCACAACATCGTTCCTTCGACTCTGCATCAATGCTTTAAATATGTAGATGCCCAAGGAACAGTACAAACGGAGTTCGCTGACCTGAACCTATTTAAAGGGGTAGAATCCTACTACTCCGATGCCGTGTTGTACTCTCAAGACTACATGGAAGAGGTGTCAGGCGAAGCAGAGAAGGAATCCCACCGGGAGCCAGAAGAACCCTCTGCCAAGCAACCTCTGTCAATCAAGGTGAAAGGGCGAACTACTCGTCCAAAAGTCATGGAGCCCACGGCTATCCACCTGAACAAAACCAGGTCAGGGAAAGGAGGTGATCCTCTAGTGATCACCTTGAACCAGAAGCCTCCACCCTTGGTCATCAACCTTCGGTGCAGCAAACAGCCGATTGATGTAAAAATAACCGGGAACGTGGTTTCTGATGATAATAAAGGTCCTCTTTTCCAGTACATCGATGCTCAAGTTTTGAATTAGGAATCCTCTCCCCACGACGATATAGAACCTATAGCACAAAAATTCTTAGAGGCTATAGATTCCTATCATCCATATATGTGGGAAGTAGCGTCATCATCCAATGTCACCACGACATATGGACCACATGAGGACTCTATCTTCATTGTCCCGCCTACTTGCAGCAGTCAGCGTTCAATAGTCTTCGGCCGTATGCGCAATGGACCGACTGTACAAGAGGATTCTCCCGATGACGATGTTGGTAAAATGCAGGTTCACAGATACAGCCCACAAGCTTTGAAAATTATGCAAAGTATGGGTTATGACTTGAAGCTGGAACCAGGCCTCAACTACGGGAAAGGCAGACGAATGCCGCTGCACGGTGATCCCTACTGTCAACGAACTCATTTTGGGTTAGGGTATGCCACCTTTCTTGCAACTTCTGAGTCAAATGAGGATATCTTTTCCTCTTCTCAAAATGGCTCGCTGCTCTCCGGCTCATCTGATGCTCTCGAACGAACATTATCGATAAATACGGTATCGGCAGATTCCTTCGAAGCAGACGAACAAGAATCTGAACTGTTTGAGAATGACGCTTGGGCTCAACAAATGGATACACAATGGGAATTTCGGTTCGAGCAGAGAGAACCTCCCACTGAAGATGAAGTTATTCGGATCGATGTTGGGGATGAACTTTCGCCAAAGCCGATATTTATCAGTAACAATATTTCCGAAAAAGAAAGAAAAGAAATTATCCAGCTAATAAAAGAATATATCGACGTCTTTGCATGGAATTATGAGGATATGACAGGTCTTGATCCAAAGGTGGCTACTCATAAACTCAATATACTGCCCGATTCGAAGCCTGTGAAGCAGTACCAACGCCGATTCCGCCCGGATATGATGGACGCCATTAAAGCTGAAATCAAGAAGTTGATAGTGTAATGCCCCGTTCGTCCCGTTCCCCCTATACGGGGAGCACGGCCAAGAAATACTTACGACCGTCCGAACGGGACAGATTGAATCAAGATCCTTTCCTCGTTATGGATTGGCTTCTTCGGAATCAGGTCCCATAATCAATGGATCGTGCCTCAAGGAAGGACTCGGCGGCAGAGTAGAGAGAGGCCTTTCCGTTGTGTTGGTTTTCCTTGCCCGTTTTCGATTGCCGCTTGGTTGCACACTTGTTGGTTTTAGGACTTGCGTTTTCTTGAACGGTTTCGATGGACTTCATTATTTTCGTTCTTAGGATTTCGCATTTCGTATCGAGCCTTGGGGACCGAAGCAGGAGGTATTGATCATCCGTTGGTACGTGCAGGTGATCGTGTAGACGACGCGAGAGCGGAGTCTTAGGGATCTCTACTTCTTCTTTCTATACAACCAACGTGTGAGTGGCTCTATTTCGATAAGCACCTTCTTTCCAAGGGCTCCGTTCATAATAAAATTGACTCAGTTGTGCATTCAATCAAACGATACCAATTAAGTAACAAGTTGGATAACAAGATAAGATAAGAAGTAGGCTTGGAACACCCATTGCTTGTCATACAAAACCTTGCATAAATTCATTGATGCATGCATGTTCGTTGGATGTTTAATGGGTTGGTGTTTATAGATAGTTCAAGTGCTCTTCTATAAGTTCAAGGTGTTCTTCTATAAACTGCTGCATGTTATTTCATATAACTGTTGGTTGGTTGTGATAGTACGGTAAAGCAGTTTCGTACATGATGTTCTTTAAATGGCTAGTAAGTAAATCTATGATGTAGAGTTCATAGAAATGGTCATGGGAATTCTTGTGCACAAGGGATCCAGGTTCCTGCGAGCGGTTACCGGGGCACCGGGCCGTTTCGACCCGGGCGGAATCTACTTTCTTAGTCCTGGGAGCGGGAAATTGTAGCGGGGCTAGCTACCCGCGCTGCAAGCGTCGCCGCCAGCCCAGACTAAACCCATGATGGCTGGTAGACAACAAAGAAAGATGTTGTGTATATTTAAACTGTGCAGACTAACTATGTCTTCGCGACAGGGAAGGCCATGGTAAGTTGTACAGGTGGTTCAGACGGGACAGGTAAAGTCACCGAACGATGGCATATGGAGTTATGTTATTTTGTTCTTGCATACCTGCTAAATGAAATCTGATCTAGGCAAGAATAGAAAGTCACATAAACACATAAATGTTGCATGTTCATTTAAATGCATCTAAAGAGCTTGGTAAAGTTGAGCAGCTAGCCTTCACCAGTACTTTTCGAAGTACTGACCCTCGTTGTAGCAGGTTCCCCGGCGCAAGGCAACGCGGCGAGGAGCTGAAGCTCTCTCCGGACTTTTGGGATTCTTGGCGGGTCGTGGCCAAGACTTTTGGAGGCTCAAGCTTGAAGCCTTCCCCTCTCTCTCCGTTGCGGAAATAACGCTAAGGCGATGGTGCTTACCCGCACCCAAGGAGTTTTGGGTTTTGGAAACTATGTAAAGGGACATAATGTATGGATCGGCTATCTCATATTGCGTCCAAGTTTGTAAGCCCGTGGGGCATTTTATACTTTTGAGTCAAGCAATGTAACAGGATGTTCATTATAAATAAAAGAGAAACTTTTCTATGCCTCAACCTTGTGTTATCTTATTTGTCTACTCTGTTGCATTGATCTAAAGAATATCCTTATGCCTAAGGCCTTGTGCACGCGCGCCCTACACGTGCACGGCATCACGCCCGGGGGACGATTATCGATTAGGCGAAATCGGGGCGTGACATATTGGTATCAGAGCATGCTTCAGATCCTTTGACCTCACAAAGAAAGTTTCTAAAGAGGACCTTATTCCTTCCGAGTAGACCCTTGAATTCGCTTGGCCAAAATGAGATGCGTTCCATACAATAAGTCTAAATATTTTTGAAAAGTGCGTGGGAATTATACGATTGCTTGGACGGGATTATGATGTGAGGGCTTTTGTCCCAACTCATAGAGGATGTTGTGAGAGGAGATTTGTGTTATAATCGGCAAGTTATACGTCTATATGAAAACACCAAACGAGTAGAGTGCGAGATAAGAATATCGTTCAGACAGTGGTCTATGCACATGGCCTTTTGGGCAATTTGTGTTAAGTATAGTGCACCAAGATCCTTGGTGCTAGTGAGTTGCAGCGAGCTTTGGGTATTGTTGGGATGAGAATAAAGTTGACTTGGAGGGAAATCGATAGAGACGTTATCGAATTGCCGCTAAGGCGAGTAATGGAAATCGTGTAGGGAATTTTCGAAAATAGTTGGACGGTTATTCATAATGATAAGTTATGATTTGAAGCATAGTCTGTATAGAGGACTATGAATACACGTGTGTACGAGTCTAAGATCGCTAAGGCGATAAATAGGGACGGTGTTGGAGTTCTAAGGAACGAATTGGGCATACGACTGTAGGATGCGAACGCGAATCAGGAGTTATTAGGATGACTCAATTCCTGAGTAGTGTATGTAATAAGTCCCCTATTCGATTATGCAATTTATGGATATAATGAGTTATAAAGATTCAGGGAGTATGACTCGAACCCTGAGTGGTGTATTTGTTGGCTTAGAAATGCTTGAACGAAGTCGTGGATTCGGAGAGTTAAGCGAGTCTAGCGACAAGCGACGAGATTGGGTAAAGCCTTAGTATAAATAAACAGTGCCTAGCAAGTAAACGAACTCGGAGAAAGCATGCAATGTTTGGTTCGAACGAGTTACAATAAGTTGAATAAGGGATAAGGCTTACAACGAATAGAAATTCAGGGCAATTGGAAATCGATATCATGGTCGGAAAAGACTTAGAGGATTGTACGAGCGATTTGAGTTGAAACAAGCGAATTTAAAACTTGAGTCGAGATTGAATAATCTGAGATGCGATCGAAGTAAGTGCAATTAGAAACAATGGAGTGAACGAATGATAGCGTGCATGGAAAATTTGGATTTGAGTAGGATATCGCTCGATAGAATTCGGTTTGAGTATGAATGCGATGATTTCAAATTTTGGAAGATATAGACCATAATAATGGTTGGAAAAATAGTATGGATTGATGCAAGTTAGTAAAAATTATGATTTTGATGGATCGAGTTAAGCGGTAATAGATTTGGCTTGGAGTTTGGAAGAACGATCTTGAAATCAAGTTCAGAAAGATAACATTCGAAATCTGTCCTAGTGAGAACGATTATTCTGCGGGAGCGCCGACGTGGTAATTTCACGTACGGTAGGGATAAGCAAACTCAAGAGAATAGGTTCGGTGATTATTCCAAAACGAATTCGATGAATGGAATGTATCAATGGAATAGACTTGGGTTTGGGAATTGATCTTAGTTGTTTGAGGAATGCTAAGAATAGACTAAGAAAATGAGTCTAAGGATTTTTCTTGAGGAGTTAGTCTAGAAACGTAAAGTAAGAGATGTTGGACGTTTTCATGAACGGATACGTAGATCGTGCTGGACGACTTAGAGTTCATGATATACATCAATGGTTTATAATGGAAATGTGGCTTGATGATACAGGTGTAGAAAGGGATGGATTGGGGAATTCTATCAAACATGATAAAAGAGATAGTGTATGTGAATCGATGGGTTGAACCTGCAACGTGGGTTCAGTTGGATGAGCGCATTGGTGTGATAGGATAATCTATGCTCGATGTTTAGAAATCTGAGTGAAACGAGCTTGGGTAGAATACCCGTGTAAAGGAACAATGGTTTGACCTTAGGGTGTTTGGGGCGAGAGTTGTGCAACACGGTTGTGCGATAAATCGCAAACTTGAGTTGTACCTATGACTGTGTGTGCTGGCCTAGGGACTAGGCAGACGACCCTATGCCTTGAGTTAAACTGGAGTGGCTGACTTCAGAGTATCGTTCGGGAAGAATGATAGAACTGGGGCAACAAGACTTAGAGTTAGAATTTGGAATTGGGAATATACACTAGCAACGTTCGCGTTGAAACAAACGTAATGCAAGATAGGACTCGGGTGATAATTGATTTGGTTGGATAGGTTACGCGACGGTAAAGGATAAGACGATAGCTGGATCGAACAAGAGTTCGGTCATTCATATAGCAGGACGATCTGCGTTTCAAAAGATTTTCACGAGTAGCTTGTCAGACTTAGCTGTCACTGAGCTTGGTTAAAATACACATATTTGGGGGACGCCTTGAATATGGGTACGATCCAGACTTAGCGATATGCATAACTCGGATGCAGCTGCAAAGGAAAATATTCGGATTCGCATGGATGAGTATGGCAACTGAAATGATTTAGCCTCAACCTAAATTTCATAGAGGAAAGATTGTATCATTCCTCGTGCTACCGGGATAGTTCTGCGCTAAGGCGCAGTACGAGACTGAGTTTGGGGATGCAATAGTCGAACGAATAGATCATTCGGATAAAATGATTAAGCACTCTGGCGAACGGAACGAGTAAAAATGAATAGAAAGTTAAGTTCGATTGAGCCAAAGGTGCGAAGGACTTGAGCGTACCCCAGGTAGGCAATTTAGCTCTGCGCTAAGGCGCAATATAGACTGAGTCAGAAAACGTTGGTGATTGGGTGCGAATTTATTTAGTGAGATTGGACGGTGACTCAGAGAGATTTGATGCAAAAAAAAAAACGAGATTGGAAAATTGTCGAGATTCGAGCTTTTGGGTTAGGCGTAACGACGGGTTTCGATAGGCAACATCAAGTAATAGGCTCAATTGTGTTGGGTTCCTATGGTGATAACATATTGGGCAAGTCCACCCAATTATGAGTCGTAAGTGCCCGTTGAGTTATAGAATACCATGTGCTTGGGTAATACAGCCCTGCGCTAGCTGCAGTAGATTTTGAGACGGACGTGCAGCGATCGAGTTGAGTATAACTCGATAGCATTGAACGATAAAGTCGTTCAATGAGAATTGGCCAATATTGGCGTAACGCATGGTGAGGAGATAGATGATTGTAGTATTAAGACAGTCCTTGAAGGATAAGATGAGATGTATAGAGTGGTTTAGAAGTTATGCGATAGCACGAGTTGCGCTCAGGAAGTCTCGAGGACGGAACTTGTTCTGAGTGGTATATGGTGTAACAACCCGCTCCGCTCAATCCGGAGGGCCGATTCAAACGGCACAAGTGTAGCTATTCAACCGCCTTGCTCAGCGAGATGGCTCGTTCGATGCAAAGGCTTTCATGCTGGGATCTTTAATGGAGTCAGACTTAGGCTATCAGAAGCGCGTCCGGAGTCTAACTCGACCGATGCGATACATCGCTAAGGGGGGGTGACCCGGGTGAACCTGTCTCTACTTAGCTGCACACTAAGAAAATGAATGTTACGTGCTAGCTTATAGGCGATAACCTTTGTATGCTAATAAAAGAGATGAACGCACATAGCGAAGGGGGATAACCCCGCTTTATTATCGTATAGAACATGGAAATCTTACTTGCTAGCTGCGTAGTCGACTTGGGTCAGTTGAATCTGCAAGCGGACTTGTCGTACGCGGCGGAGCCTGTCTAAATTTTTGAATCGTAAAAAGAAGCAGTCGCGGAACCGAATGTCTCGCTAGTGCGCGTACTGTGGCGAAACCACTCGGTCGAGAAGTCGACCTGGGAATTTGAATCTGATATGAGGGGAAAATTTCTCTCATTATTCCTTAGTGGTAGGTTCTATTCTTAAGTTTCGGGACGAAACTTCCTATTAGATGGTTATGATGTAACGCCCCGTTCGTCCCGTTCCCCCTATACGGGGAGCACGGCCAAGAAATACTTACGACCGTCCGAACGGGACAGATTGAATCAAGATCCTTTCCTCGTTATGGATTGGCTTCTTCGGAATCAGGTCCCATAATCAATGGATCGTGCCTCAAGGAAGGACTCGGCGGCAGAGTAGAGAGAGGCCTTTCCGTTGTGTTAGTTTTTCTTGCCCGTTTTCGATTGCCGCTTGGTTGCACACTTGTTGGTTTTAGGACTTGCGTTTTCTTGAACGGTTTTGATGGACTTCATTGTTTTCGTTCTTAGGATTTCGCATTTCGTATCGAGCCTTGGGGACCGAAGCAGGAGGTATTGATCATCCGTTGGTACGTGCAGGTGATCGTGTAGACGACGCGAGAGCGGAGTCTTAGGGATCTCTACTTCTTCTTCCTATACAACCAACGTGTGAGTGGCTCTATTTCGATAAGCACCTTCTTTCCAAGGGCTCCGTTCATAATAAAATTGACTCAGTTGTGCATTCAATCAAACGATACCAATTAAGTAACAAGTTGGATAACAAGATAAGATAAGAAGTAGGCTTGGAACACCCATTGCTTATCATACAAAACCTTGCATAAATTCATTGATGCATGCATGTTCGTTGGATGTTTAATGGGTTGGTGTTTATAGATAGTTCAAGTGCTCTTCTATAAGTTCAAGGTGTTCTTCTATAAACTGCTGCATGTTATTTCATATAATTGTTGGTTGGTTGTGATAGTACGGTAAAGCAGTTTCGTACATGATGTTCTTTAAATGGCTAGTAAGTAAATCTATGATGTAGAGTTCATAGAAATGGTCATGGGAATTCTTGTGCACAAGGGATCCAGGTTCCTGCGAGCGGTTACCGGGGCACCGGGCCGTTTTGACCCGGGCGGAATCTACTTTCTTAGTCCTGGGAGCGGGAAATTGTAGCGGGGCTAGCTACCCGCGCTGCAAGCGTCGCCGCCAGCCCAGACTAAACCCATGATGGCTGGTAGACAACAAAGAAAGATGTTGTGTATATTTAAACTGTGCAGACTAACTATGTCTTCGCGACAGGGAAGGCCATGGTAAGTTGTACAGGTGGTTCAGACGGGACAGGTAAAGTCACCGAACGGTGGCATATGGAGTTATGTTATTTTGTTCTTGCATACCTGCTAAATGAAATCTGATCTAGGCAAGAATAGAAAGTCACATAAACACATAAATGTTGCATGTTCATTTAAACGCATCTAAAGAGCTTGGTAAAGTTGAGCAGCTAGCCTTCACCAGTACTTTTCGAAGTACTGACCCTCGTTGTAGCAGGTTCCCCGGCGCAAGGCAACGCGGCGAGGAGCTGAAGCTCTCTCCGGACTTTTGGGATTCTTGGCGGGTCGTGGCCAAGACTTTTGGAGGCTCAAGCTTGAAGCCTTCCCCTCTCTCTCCGTTGCGGAAATAACGCTAAGGCGATGGTGCTTACCCGTACCCAAGGAGTTTTGGGTTTTGGAAACTATGTAAAGGGACATAATGTATGGATCGGCTATCTCATATTGCGTCCAAGTTTGTAAGCCCGTGGGGCATTTTATACTTTTGAGTCAAGCAATGTAACAGGATGTTCATTATAAATAAAAGAGAAACTTTTCTATGCCTCAACCTTGTGTTATCTTATTTGTCTACTCTGTTGCATTGATCTAAAGAATATCCTTATGCCTAAGGCCTTGTGCACGCGCGCCCTACACGTGCACGGCATCACGCCCGGGGGACGATTATCGATTAGGCAAAATCGGGGCGTGACAGATAGCCTGCGGTTTCATCCGAGAAGAACAACATCCCGACTGGGTCGCCAATGTTGTCCCAGTCATGAAGAAGAATGGGAAAGTACGTATCTACATCGATTACCGAGATCTGAACGCAACCTGCCCCAAGGATGAGTTTCCTCTTCCCATTACAAACGTCATGATTGACAATACATGCGGTTTTGAACGTATGTCTTTCATGGACGAATTCTCAAGATACAATCAAATCAAGATGCATCCTGAAGACGAAAAGTATACTGCCTTTCGGATACCGATAGGGGTATATTTCTATACGGTCATGCCATTCGGATTAAAGAATGCCGAGGCTACGTACCAACGGGCTATGAGTAACATATTCCATGAGCATTTGCGCAAAATAGTAGAATATTACGTAGACGATATAGCTGTCAAAAGCCACCTCAAGGATAATCACATCCAAGACTTGAAGACAGTATTTGAGTTGATGCGCCAACATCAACTCAAAATAAATCCTACAAAGTCCTTTCTGGGTGTATCCAGTGGCAAATTCCTGGGATTTGTCATTACCGCCAAAGGCATTCAAGTGGACCCTGATAAAGTCAAGGCCATCTTAGAAATGTGACCGCCCCATAATCTGAGGGAACTCAGGGGATTTCAAGGTCGTCTGGCTTATATTCGGAGATTTATATCCAACCTCTCTGGGAGATGTCAGCCTTTTCCCCGTCTCATGAAGAAAGGTGTATCCTTCGTATGGGATGAAGCCTGTCAGCAAACGTTTAATGATATCAAATGCTACCTCACTAACCCACCAGTTCTGGTGCCTCCCATCATAGGAAGACCATTCTTGCTGTACGTTCGAGCGATGGATCATTCTCTGGGAGCTTTTCTCGCACAGAAGAATGATATGGGACATGAACAGGCTATCTACTACCTCAGCAGGATGAAGGTCGGAGCTGAACACCGGTATAATCCAGTAGAAAAAGAATGCTTGGCTCTGATGTTCGCTATCCAGAAAACGCGACACTATATCACGGGCCAGACTATTCATATCATCTCCAGGATCAATCCTCTTCGGGTATTGATGAACAAGCCAAGTGTTCTTAATTCCTGACTTGCGACTTGGGCGATATTATTAACACCGTATGACATGGTGTACGTCTCTCAGAAGTCCATCAAAGGCCAAGCGTTGGCTGATTTCCTAGTCGCTCATCCGATCCCGGAGGCTTCCAAACTGTACGAGGACATTCCCGACGAAGTTGCAGAATGTAATTCCGCAATGGAAGGCGATGCATGGCAACTATTCTTCGATGGTGCCTCCAGGATTGGTCCCAGGGGAAATGTGGTTTCAGGAGTAGGGATTGTCCTGCTTACTCCTGATAAACTCGTCATCTACTGAGCATATTCTCTTAGCAGGCCCTGTTCTAATAATGTGGTAGAGTATAACGCTCTACTAATCAGACTCCAAATCACTAAAGAATTGGGCATCGAATCTTTGGAAGCTTTCGGTGATTCTCTGCTGATCGTCAATCAAGTCAGAGGAATATATGAAGTCCGGAATCCAGACCTCATCCCCTATCACCAGGCAACGGTCGAGGTAGCCATGACATTCAAAGGATTCTTCCTGGAACATGTACCTCGATCTCAGAATCTGGAAGCTGATGCCCTAGCCAGTCTAGCTGCAGATTTAGCCATTCCTATAAGAAGGCAGAATTCGGCGATCCTTCTTAACAGAGATTTACTCTGTGTGAAAAACAACTTTCACATAGAAAGCAGCTACGCTGTAAACACAGATCCTCCCAAGAGAGACTGGAGAAGCCCCTTTATAGATTTTGTGGCATACAGAATCTTGCCAGAGGACCCTAAAGAAGCAGTATCCGTCAAAAGACGATCATTACGCTTCTATCATGACGCGTCTTCACAGTGTCTATATCGCCGGACCTACGACGAACTGCTATTGAGATGTCTCTCAGACGACGAGGCACAGCGGATTATCCGTGAAGCTCACGACAGCGTATACGGAGCGCATCAACCCGGTCCTAAGCTACAGGATCGTATCAGGAGAATGGGCTATTACTGGCCTACTATGATCACAGATGCAATAAAGTATGCAAGACAATGCTGAGCCTGCCAGGTTCACGCAGACTTTATCCATTAACCTTCTGAACATCTACATCATACGGTTATATCCTGGCCTTTCGAAGCATGGAGTATGGATATCATTGGTCCTATTCATCCATCTTCTTCCAGAGGTCACCGGTTCATACTAGCCATTACGGATTATTTCTCCAAATGGGCAGAGGCGATCCCTCTCGCTGAGGTAAAGGCATCTAATGTGATCAGCTTTATCAAGCATCATGTTATTTATCGCTTTGGGATACCCCGAAGGATAATTTATGACAATGGACTCAGTTTATCAGCCAAGCATTTCATCAATTTTGCGATAAAAATCGGATACAAAATATGGCCTCTATGGCATATAATCCTGCTGCTAATGGTTTGGCGGAAGCTTTCAATAAAACCATTATCAAACTCTTGAAAAAGTTTGTCTCTTCGAACAAGAGGGATTAGAACGAGAAGCTAGGAGAATGTCTCTGGGTATACCGTACAACGGTACGAGTACCGACAGGTTGTACCCCATTCTCATTGGTTTACGGGAGCGAAGCAGTTCTCCCCATCGAAATCCAGATTTCGTCACTCAGGATAGCAGTGGCTAATGAGCTGACTCAAGAAAAGAATGACCTGTTAAGGCTTCAAGAGCTAGAAGGATTAGACGAGAAATGCCTCCAAGCTCAACAACGCATCACGTTCTACCAGGCACGCATTTCTAGATCTTTTAATCAAAAAGTAAAGGAAAGAGTGTTCAAAGTTGGCGAGCTAGTTTTAGCTGTGAGAAGGCCAATGATTCTTACTCACAGGAGTAAGGGTAAGTTCCAGCCCAAATGGGAAGGTTCTTATGTGATCGACGCAACGTTCTCAAACGACACTTACAGGTTAGCCAAGCCTAATGGAGACTTGTTGATGGCTCCCATCAATGGAAAATTCCTGAAGAGGTACTATGCTTAACCTCCTTTGCTCAAGTAGAATATGGCGAAAATCTCATTCTGACAAAACTACTTCCAAAACGAAACTAGCTGAAGCATATTCTATCATGTCCATATAACCTCTGAATAGATATGTTTAACTAATTTGGAACTTCAAGACCTATCACATCCATATTACCTCTGATAGTGTTTTGTGTACAAATTTTAGCTAAAGCATATTCTATCATGTCCATATAACCTCTGAATAGATATGTCCTGCTAAAACTTACCGAGAGTATATTACGTCCATATTACCTCTGATATCACTTTTACCCAAACCTGTCATTTATATTCCAAAATAATGGGTCCACAAAGTCAGATGAAAGCCTCTTTATTATTCCCGAAAAGAGCAAAATTACATTGGAAAGCAAAAAAGTACATCATTTGAGGGGAGCAGTCAGGTCGTGAATCTGCTGCGCCAGCGCGGTCATCTTCTCAGTCCTGGAGCTCAAAACAATAGCGCGGGCCCACTCCAGCCGCGTCTCGTCATTGTTCAAGAGGGACAGTTCGGATCTAGCCCGAACAAAACTAGCACAGGCGACTCCTGCACGCGCCAAGTTCTGTTGAGCCAGGCCCAGTCGACCATTTACCACATCTAGAGCTTCCGACGACTGAGAAGCCCACTCCTTTGCCTGAGCGAGTTTTGCTTCCAGTCTGCGGACCCTCGGTACATTCCCTTCATGCTCGGCCTGGCACTTCGTTTGAAGAGGAATGACCTCCTCCAAGACAGCTTTTTCTTTATCCATCTCCTGCTGATGCGTCTGGATGGATTTATTTAGGCCTTCCATCTATTCCGTAAGCTGCACAGTCAATGAGTCATATTCAGCTTGGACCAAGTCTTCGATGCTGCCTCGAGATAGCTGCAGATATTCGTTAATGGGTTGCTCCAAACCATTAACTATCTCCTCCAGTGTGTCAGCTATCCTAGTGTCGTTGAATTCTCTAAACGGCACTATAGCGAACTGAGAGAACCTCCTCAGAGCCTCAAAGCTCAGATTCTTCTCCAACACCATTGATATCAATGTTTTCATAGTGGTGTAGAAGATACTAGTGTACTAATCAGTCAGCATGGCTAGATCCGAGTGGCGCTAGGAGTGGCTGCAATATTGGCGAACCCCCCTCCAGGGATGACCGCAGACGATGTTGCCACAGTCGTCGCCTCAACAGGTGGCGCGACAAAAGAAGATGCGCCAACACCGGATGAAGCAACCGGCGTACTCAAAGGAGGCATTATCGCAATGACAGGCTCATCCTCCTCTTGAGATATTGGAACCGTCTCGAGCAAGCAGGCCCCTGAAAGTGTCTCCTCTTCGAAGTCGGGCACCTCCATGTCATCGCCAGGACCTGACACAGAGCCAAAAGGCGCGTCAACACTGCCCTCCCCGTGGATGTCTTCCCCTGAAAAGAAGACAAAAGAAAGTTAACATCAACATGATGTTAATTTTCCTAAAAAAGAGGCATAAAAACGATATTTACCCATGGTCGATGGCATATATGTCGCGTCTGCAGCCAGTACAGCTAAATTATTTCTTAATGATGCTAAGCAAGCTGTCATACCTGGAGAAGGTGGTGTGTCAATCGACACCGGCAAGTATTCTTCCAGGTCCTCGTCAAGTTCCAACTGAGGTTCATCGGCTGGAATCTCGCTGGATGCACTAACAGACACGATAGGGGTTTCTCTCGATGCTGATCTGGATAAAGATATCCTTATTCGGCTCGGCCCAGAAGGCAATCTCGTACCACTACCTGAAGCGGTAGCAGCGACAGCAGCCTCGAGCAGAGATTCTTCGACACCGCTAGCCGGAACTGTAGAGGTTACCTCTCTAAAAGGCGAGGAACCTCCAATCAAAGAATTATCCCCAACAGGGGGAGATACAGGCTCACTTCTAGGAGCCTTATTTCCGGGAATCCTGAGAGGACGAGTGACCGTCTTCTTCTTCCTCTTGCGAGGGGAAGTCTCCTTCAGAGCAGGAGCCATTCGCTTACCAGAGATTACCAGAGGCCCTGCAGGAGGAGGTACTTCACCCCTCGGTACCGCCAACAGAGGCTCATCTGGATTAACGGAATCTTCGTCCTCGTCAGAAGAGACTGAGGGGATTTTGACTCTTCCTACAGACTTGGAGGAGGGCATCCTAAAACTTCCATGTATATCAAAATCATGATGGAAGGTGTTGGTTGCCACATAGAACTGGGCATACGAGTGAAGGATGCGCAGCTCCGTGGAGAGTGAAATGGTGGGCACAGTAAAGGTTGCTTCAGTACAACCCATGATGAAGTATTGCCATCCTCTCACTCCATCGATGAGTCCACCCCTGGACCTGAAGCTGGTGACGGCGTTACCCACATGCAACTGGTCATACCTAAACTGCCTGGCGAACCGACTAGGCAGGTAGGGTTCCAAGAAGCAATGGTCTTCACTTCTGTACAGTAAATAGGAAGGTCTAATGCAGACCAACCAATTAAAAGCCTCAGAAGAAAGAACGGTCTTCCCGTCGCCTATATCCGAAGTCTAATCCCCTGTTGATTGAGATGTACAGAGGGGACAGTGCAGAAAAGCTTCCAACTGTGACTGAAGTTCAGCACCCGCCGACAGTCTAAAACTGTGGTCACATTCCAGGAGGAATTCTTGTAATTCAGCAAGAAACTACCCCCCGAACTACTGCCAGGGCCAGGAGACATCACCCTGGGGTTGTGGAAAATTAACCATCCCATCAAATACAGGTATGGTAATTCTACCCTGGGAAAGCTATCGTGCCGAGTTTCATCGGCGAGCAGCCCATCAGTAAGGGCCCTCAGGCCAGCTTATATGCGGCACACCATGGCAGGGAGCAAGCCCAGTCTTGCCCTGAACACCAGACACACTGCGGGCCATAGCGTGTTGCGGTGAATGCGGTCCGCAGATGCAATCCCGGGTACCACCAATCGGCGCAGCCATATAGAGAGGAAGCCAGCCAGTTGAGCTTCCTTGGACAGAGGCCTGCGGTAATGCCTCAAATAACTATAGGACTTAGTGCCTGTAGGATACTTCCCTATCCCTTTGTCGAGAATCTGGTCCGGAGCCCCAGCGTCTTCCATAAGATCGTCGACTACCTGAGCACTAAGCACGCTCAGAAGATTCAAAGGCTGATCCTTGCCTTCCAAGACTTTCTCTGGCTTAGCAACCCTAGCCCGGTGAAAGAAGAGGTAGGATACCCATTTATTGATATGAGCCAAATCTGAGGGCTCACCATAAAAAGCAGTGCAAGCAAGGTAGTGGCACATCAGCTCCTGGTACACTGCCACTACCCGAGGGTCTGAATCCCCCAGCTCCCGGTTTGTGGGAACATACTCTTCATATGGAGTATCCCCCATCGGCAGTCTCGAGATCTCTGCCATCTCGTGGAGGGCCAGTCCCAACTCCCCCAGTGGAGTGGCAAAAGTCCCAGTAAGCGAGATATATCACTCCATCAGAGCCAGAAATAGGCTAGGGTTGAGAGGTAACCCAACACTGGTAACGCTCACAGCGGCGTATAGACCAATACCCTCCAGCTCGGTCTGAAAATGCTTCAGAGCCCATTCAGCTAAGTGAGCCCATCGAAGATTTGTAGGGGTGATCCACCCACTTGTCCGAGGGTTCACCTTAGGGTATACTCCTCCGTGCCCCATGAAATCATTGCAGAAAGTCGGTAATTGGACCGGCTGGAGTAGTAAGCTTTCTTCACTCGGGACACTGCCCGGGTACAGCCCCCTGAACGGCATCATAGAGCTGGAAGGGCAGCTGACAAACGACCCCTGGTCAGCTCCTTTCAGATGAAATATCTTCCCCGGCCGGCCGTGAAGATCAGGAGTCAGCGTCCACGACATCCTCCTGGGATGTGTAGCATGGAAGAATGCCGAGATAGGGTAGTCTCTAAGCATCTTGGACAGATACAGAACCAAGCCCCCGGTAGGGAAAACCCAGAGTTCTTTCTTGGGCTTCGTCTGGGACTGCTTGTCAATCATGTCCCCGAAGAGAAAAACCGGCTTTATGTATTGGTCCCCGTCTATATACGTCAGGGGCTCTCCGTTGATCATGTTCAACAGCGTTCGCTCGCCTTGAGCCGATATCAGGATTCCCCTTCCTTCAAGATATTGGGGTCCAGAGATGGAAAATGTCACGTAGGACAAATCCACCAGGCAGTTGGAGTGCAGCATCCCGGCAGCGGAACCCATCACCTCAGCCAGCGGAGACGCATGCAAGTTAACTGCAAAATGTAAGAAAAATACGTCAGTTTTTATACTAGACAATCTTGCAGCATATGCTAAAAGACAACAGTCTGTGCTTTACGCCAAGACTGTAAAACTTGAACTTTTTACGCTGGAATCGCATTCCAAGGCGTAAAATTCAAGGACTGGCAGTATACACAAAAAACCAGACAGTCTGTGCTTTTACGCCAGACTGCCAAAGTTTGAGTCATTACGCTGGAATTTTCATCCAGAAGCGTAACACTCAAAATTTTACGGTATACGCCAAGTTTCGACAGTCTGTGCTTTTACGCCAGACTGCAAAAATATAGAGTTTCTACGCTGACACATTAGAAATATGGGCGTAAAAGATGAAACATCTCTGTGTATCATCTTCCTCAGAGAGGCTATCAGCACAGAAGATGACCTAGCGCAATCACGTACGATATGTGCAAAGAATTTTTCTTCGTTCATTCTTATCGTCCCAAAAGCCTCACCTATAACACCCGGTGCACTGCTCGTCGGCGGGACACTTCGCTCAGGATGAAGCTCGCCTTGCCCGACGGAAGCCGCTCTCGCTTGGGCAGAGAAGCGAGAAGAAGAGTCAGTCTTCTTTCCCTTAGAGGAGGAGATCGGTTTCGGGGCAATTGCTGAAGACTCTGAATGCTCGGAGAGGAGACGAATGAGAGAACTCGAACAGTCGAAGGCTTTCTTTTGCAAAAGACAGATGAAAAGTTTTTCTCTGAAAACCGTGGGGTATATATAGAGTTCGGATGGACTCCTCGAATCCCTAACCAAATTCTACATTTAATATTCGGTTATGATTGGGGACTACGTCAGCCTATTACTCAGAGAAGGCGGACAGACAACGAATTCGAAAAGTTTTCGTGCAAAGCAGATTCGTGGTTTTACGCTAAGGAGCTTTCTACGCTCGACAGCTACAGATCTACGGTTTTACGCTCACAGGCTACAAGTCTATAGTTTTACGTCCGGATGCTTTTATGCTCGGTAGCTTTTACGCCCGAGAGGCTACAAACCTACGACTTCACGCTCAGAAGCTACAAATCTATGATTTTACGCTCGGTGGCTTTTACGCTCAGAGGCAACAGATCCACAACTTCACGCTCGAAAGAGTTTCTTTACAGAGGCTACTGATCTACAGTTTTACGCCCAGATGCTCTCATGCTCAGCAGCTTTTACGCTCGAGAGGCTACGAACTTATGATTTTACGCTCATCTACGTTACAGATCTATGACTTTCCGCATATCTGAGAATACGTAGGCCAAAGTATGCGTACATCTGAACCATTCTCAACGCGGTCAATTGCAAGAGTTCACACAGAAGATACTCCTTCTTGGCCGCAAAATATCCCAAGTACCCGAAGCATACAGAGTTCAATATTGAAAATAACTCTTCTTCTCGGGTCGATTGGAGGTTCATCCAAAATCCAGTCTAAATATTTCATCTACAGTTCAAGATGGCAACTCAGTTTTTGACAGCCATTTCTCGCCCTGTTCTAAGGGATTTTCGAGAAAATCATTCTTGAAGATGATGGTCGGAACAAAAATTATGTTTATCAGAAGCGACGGTTCAGAATTCTACGCAGCTCCCCATTCCTAAACAACAGGATAGTTCGAATACTCGTCTTAAATACTAAAGCGGCTTTTTACGCATTGTCAGTTATGCGTAGAAGACAGGACGGGATCTAGCACTCTTTCTATCAGAGTCGGCGTAAAAGTATCAGACGTGTCGAAGCTACACATATTCAGACTTCATCACAGCAAAATATATGGCAAAATGATCATATGCACAGAAGAAGATGATTTTATTAAATCATGATTACAAATGAGGGAAATCCAGTCTACAAAGGGTTTTTCTTCATTTTCATGGTTATATATGAGGGAAATCCCGTCTACAAAGAGTTTCCTCATCGTCATTCGAAGAGCACGCCCAGAATCTGTTCTGCCAGGTTCTCGCATGGGTGGACTTCTTCATCCATCTTCTCCAGCAGTTAGTCGATTTCCGCAACCGACTAATAAGAAAATGATCAATGGCAGGAGGATACAAAACTGGGCCTGCATAAATTATGCAGATCCCATCCTCCGTATGCCATGACAGATTGAGTTGAGATATTTCACCCAACTCAATACTCGAGGACGGGGCTAGTTCGTCCCTCGTCCACGAACAACGGGAGAAGATACAGCTTGCAAGCTGTGTGGTCAAATGAGACCCTTCCTCTCTCCTGAAGAACCGCCATACAAAGTTGCTGATTATCCCGAGCAAAGGAGGCTATGATATCCTTCCATGATCCATCGTTGCAGAGGACATTTGCTCGAAGATGCCTTCTTTTTTGGCTCCTTACATGCTGGAAGAACATGGTCTTCTTCTTCCTCAAATTGACCCGACGAACTCCGGCGATCATCTCTGTGTGGTGAAGGAAATGTAGGAAGAACGGGTTAACTCCTCAGCCTTTATATAGGCAAAAGAGAACGTACCGAATCCTAATAAATCCGCCAGAAAGTTAGCCTTGAAGAACGTGTCAGACTTGACCGTTTCACGCTTCATTCAAAGCATTTCAAATTATGAGGAATTTAAAAGCTTTGAAGGGGGTCTTGTAGAAGCATGAAAAATACGCTAAATAGTTATACGCAATATTTGGATGCTGGGCAGCGTAAAAAGATGACCTCAGAGCCATCGGCGTGCAAACAGAGCTTTTTTGCTGAGCACAACATAAAATATAAAGCTCAAGGACTATCCACATAATGCATAATGTCCAGGCTGCTTCAGCGTAAAAAGGGTGCTACATCGCCTTTATGGCGTAAAACTCATCCGCTTTAATGCAGCATTGAAGTGTACGAGGAACGCTTCGTATTCCCCGAAATGAACCTGTCAAATCATGCAGTGAACCTGACGTCTGACTCCTGACAAAGAGTACTGCACGACTACCCAGACGACGGCTATAATGATCGCGCGGCATAGCGACCCAGGCTATCGTTTAGTGCCATTTCCTTGGCGTAAACCGCTTTTACGCATATAAGGGAATACGCTGCCTAGTTTTACACAGGCAGATGTGAGCTTCTTACGCTCCGTGGAAGACAAATAGACTGCCACGTCAAAAACTGCTTTTCGTACAGGGCTAGAGGCACGTCTCTGCATTTAATGCGCAGAATTATGACAGAGCCTCGAGGCACGTTTCTGCATTTAATTAATGATGGCAGATCTTCGGGACACGCTACTACATTTAATGTGCGAAATAATGGCAGATCTTCGAGACACGTCTCTGGAATACGCTGCCTAGTTTTACACAGGCAGACGTGAGCTTCTTACGCTCCGTAGAAGACAAACAGGCTGCCACGTCAAAAGCTGCTCTTCGTACAGGGCTCGAGGCACGTCTCTGCATTTAATGCGCATAATGGTGATAGAGCCTCGAGGCACGTCTCTGTATTTAATGAATGATGGCAGATCTTTGGGATACGCCTCTGCATTTAATGCACGGAATGATGGCAGATCTTCGAGACACGTCTCTGGAATACGCTGCCTAGTTTTACACAAGCAGATGTGAGCTTCTTACGCTCCGCGGAAGACAGACAGGCTGCCACGTCAAAAGCTGCTCTTCGTACATAGCTTGAGGCACGTCCTGCATTTAATGTACGAAATGATGGCAGATCTTCGAGATACGCCTCTGCATTTAATACGCGGGATGGGGGCAGATCTTTGCATTTAATGCAAGAGATTTGATTATATCTCCAAAAGTCGTGATTTCGGCTAAGACGTCCACATCATCACTTTGGCACATTACGCCATCAGGCTATGGGAGCACGCTATACGCTATCTCCTTGGAATACGCCAACTCAGGCCACATTTGTATTGGTGCGTATCAAAGCTATTCGGTCCAGAATTCGCTCAAGGCCTCAGTCAGGGGAGGAGGATCAGCTATCTTCTACGCCCACTCGGCTTATATGCCCACTTGGCTTCTATGCCTACTCGGCTTCTACGCCTGCTCGGCCTCTATGCCGGTTTGATAACTCTTTAGCTTCTACGCCATGGTGACAGTTATTGGCTTCTACGCCAACCTTTTCTATGCGAGGGATAACTACCCACGTGGCTTTTATGCCTTGATCTTCGCAACAGTTATACGCGTTGTCTCTTAATAGGACACGCGTCACACGCTCATTCAAAAGGTCATTTATACGTAGGTAACGGTTATTGTAACCGTCGCGTAAAAGGTGCTATGCTTTCCACTATCCGGCTTCTACGCCGACTGAGTGGTCACTGTCACTAAAACCCTATAAATAGAGACCTCTATCAACAGAGGTCCAGGGTCGAAAAACAAGGTCGGAAAAATGGAGGTCAGAACCAAGGTCAAAGATTCCAAGATCAAAGGAGAAGGTCAAGGAACTAAGAGTCAAAGAGTATTTGAGAGAGAAGAATCCAGAGCTCAGGCAAAGAGAAGTGATCGACGACTTTGGCATCGGGCATTCACTCTCTTCTGCAACCTTCGAAGCTGCTTTTTGTCTTCTAGGACACTTCTTCGCCATCGTGTGGTCCAAGGGACAAAGTGATCGACTGCATATCAGACTCCTATAGCAATATTTATCCAGATTAAATAAATTGTACTCGACATCCTCGTATAGGATTAATTGTACAATCTTGTTTGTAAACCAAGGAGGTGGGTTTCGTATAAACCTCGTTTCCATTTTTCTTTCGTTTATTTATCAAACATATATATAATATCTAAATATTTAACACATAACATATGGTTGTTACACTAATGTCATACTAATGCCAAGGGATCGAATTTATGTGCCACAAAAAGATTCTACAAGTAGTGTCTCCTGTGTAGGCTACTTTCTATGAAGGGTGATACAGATTTTGGGGCATCCTATATTATTAATGTCCAAACCACGGTGGAGTGTCCTAATAAAATTATTGGGTTTTAATTGATTTAAAAATAATCTAAAACAAATACAATAAATACAAAATACACACAAGATACCTTTTTTTGGGTGAGGGGGTTTACAACCTACCCAACTAAAAGAATTTTGCCCTCGAAATTAAAAATAAGGCATGATTTTCTAAATCCTTCACATTCGTATATAAGGCAAGTCAATCGCAACCTCTTCCAAAATTTAAATAACCACTGTTTAACTCAAAATTCAACCAATCGTAATCTCTTCTCGATTTTTAAATAATCACATCCAAATTTAAGCTAAATCTATATGACATCTTCAAGATTTAAATAATCCACATCAAATTTTACATCACGATCTCCAACTATCATAATCTCCTCTAGAAAATAATTATAATCAAATATTATTCCTATTTTTAACTTATGAATTTTGTACTCTTCAAATTTTAAATTCAATTTTCATCATTAATATTTCAAATGGGTGATCCAACAATCAAAATTTAACTTTTAATTTAAATTATCAAATTATAAAATTTTAAATCTTATTCAATAATTGTTCAAGTCTAAAATTATATATTTATCCTCAAATTTTAAATCGATGATTTCACATTCAATATTCAAAATTTAAATCATATACTCAAAGTATAAATATTTTGTCCACAATATCAAAATTTTAAAATTCATTAAATCCTCATCGTCTTAATCATTCTTCTAAAAATTCTTAAAATTAAAATAACTTAAATCTCTCAATCTAATCTTACTTGATCACAATCTAAAAATTTACCTCAAGTTGACAATGCAATTTCTACCCAACTTAGAATTTATCCATCTATCACATAAGGCTATACATTTAAGAAAAACTTTCTCAAATTATTTAATCGTTATTCAATCCTCAAAAGTTTTAACACCAAATATATCACATATGATATGCCCTTAATTACAAAATATAGTCACCAAGTAATGTGATTGACCTATGGGGTATATTTATTATTCTCAGTGTATCAAACTTATACCAAGCACGAGCGTTCGTCTTTCCGAAATAGGGGAAGACGGAAAACAACAATAAAAAATTCAAGGAGGAGGTGATAGAATACAAGTACGGGGTTCAAAGTGTTTAAAGAATTCAAAAGGGAGTTGTCAAGGCAGTCGTGGATTGAAATCTTATTTTGGTAACTTCCTATTTGCATGTTCATTTCAGAACAGTTATGTACCTGACATGATATGCTCCGACCTGTCTAGAGGGCAAGTATATTCGTCTAACAAGCTGAGTCAACTATATCTCAATCCACGTAAAGTAGTTATGCGAAGAGCGAACCAAGCGCACTAAGGTTGATCAAACCGTAATACACTGATTCTAATTAGATAATGTATTAGTGTGGTTGATTAGACCCCAATAACACATATGTCATGAATAAGATCGATAAAAGAATAAGCTTGCAAAACTAGGCTATAATAGTAGCATAGGTCGAGGTAGTTCAAAAAATATAAGTACGTTGGATTATGATGAAAGAAGGTACAAAATAATTCAAGTTCACAAAGAAGATAAGACTCGTCTGTTGTTGTGCCTCTACAGTTGTCATACTAACTCATTGTCTAAGTCTCTAGTCGACCAAATGGGGTATGGGCCTCTAAGTTCTACAGTCTGGATAAACACTATCTTCTTATGCAAGTCTAGAGTTGGTGTCATTCAATTATACTTCATTAATGGGTCAAAAGGACTATGTGATACTAGGTTGTGAGGCATACTACCCAACTTAAAAGAATAAACTAATACTGTAACTGCCTTATGGGGATAAAGTAGAAACTCTTATTAGGGTATACGAGAAAAAGATCTTGGTACTTATTAGGGTATCCTATTGTATTATAAAACTCCATAGGTAATGATCATCTTAAGTCTTAATCATAGTGCTTATAAAACAAAAGTGTTAATATTAAGAATGGAGAAGTTACTGGCTCTCAAGTGAAAGAGGATATAACCTATATGGAGATATGGGTACAAATTACTTGATTTGAAACTAAAGGATAATCATAAGATCGTAATCTAAATGAGCAACCCAAACTGTCAAGTTCTAACTACTAAGCACATAATTTCAAAATTCAAGATTACAACTATAATCCTAGCAAACTATATATCCTAACATAAAATAAATTATTTGGCCTACAATCAGAAGGGTTATGTGGCACAATTGGAAAGATGAAGAAAAATGTTTTATTCATTCTTCTTGGCTTCCTAAGATACTATTCTGCTAATATCAAGACAATAATCTAAATTTATAGTTCTCTAATACTATCTCACTATGAAAGTTAGGTTTAGTCCTAATATTCAACCTTGGATTTCTATTGGTTCCTCAATGCTGGGGTCAAACAATATGGTCAAACTTCTAACTAACTCTAGTAGTATCTATACTACTCTCAAGTCATTCATAAATATATCAAGGGATAGTGGTCAATTAATCTATAATTAAGGGATGCTAGGGTTCATTAGGTATTCTAAACTTAGTGATGTATCAATATTCTGGTTGTATTCTTAGTAGGAAGGTTACCCTAATTATCATCCTAACAACAAGGATTCCTATATTCTAGCAGAAGGCTATACTCAAGGAACTATTAGGGAAGCACATGAATCAAGAAGGATACAATTATTTAAATAGAACAGATTGGAAGAAAGGTGAGTCATAGTCAAATATGGATGAGATCCTATACTCAATTCCTATACGCAGGCTTGTTCGGTACAGTAACGTAACCGAGACAATATGCTCTCGACCTGCATGGGCCACCACTAAAAATATGTCACGCCCTAGTCCCAAAATACGTAGGACTAAAAATACGTAAGCATGCCAGCCATATATTTATGGAGACTCCAATATATGGAAACCATAACACATACATACGTTGTATTATGAATAATAATTCACAAGTGGTATATAATTATCACAAGTCACAGGGCATAATCTAATCTCATCCACAGAATCAAATATAAATGAATAACCAATCAACTATAAGACTAAATTAAGTATAAGATGCTTGATACGAACAAGTAGTTGGGTGGAGACAAATCCACTACCAAACTAGAATATAAGAGAAATAAAATAAGTACATCATCTAATGAACAACGAGACTCGAAGAGAATACCTCCTCGAAAGAGAATGGAGTAAGTCTTGATCTGCGCTCCTGCGAATAATTATGATTATTTACACCTGGAAAGGGACCAGGTCCTCAGAGGGACATAACAAGATACATAGAAGCATGCCAATAAAGTACTAAAAATAAACATCCAATGGGTAGCCTAACCATTTATGTGAATGCGCTTTGAGAACAACTTTCCAATACGTGGGCTATCTGGCTAAAATAGGATTGGCATGATTCTCTCGGAGAATCAGGGGCCTATAAAGCATGACGTCTTTTGAACCTCAGAGGCCGCCAGGTAATATATAGGGGTCATCATGACCGCGCATCTCCGGCGGAGCGTACGGGTTACACAAGGAAAGTGCAAAGGAGCCCAAACGCCTTGCTTGTTGTCCTTCCCACCCCATGCTCTAAGCATGTCATATTCATGACACGATGATACCTCTAATAACTGCCAAGTCTTCTAGCATACAAATTCTATCAGCAGCTATTCCCTATCGCACGTCCCACACGTACTGATGATCAGTCAATAGTAAGTCCGTGATCTATATTAGACTCACAACTCTTGTAAGAAATGTGTTACAGCCAAATGAAATATAAGAATGCCTTATGATCATGTGGTGGTCTCGTAAAACTAGGTCAACATGCATAATATATAATAAAGATAAAATATGATGCCACCGTCGTTGCACCCAAGTTATTCTTGGACGCGCAGTTTATATAGCAGTTAAAATATATGAACTAAAACACAGAAATAAAATGCATGCATCATATGGAATATAAATCACAGTACAATGGCAAGGTATACTTGCCTGGTAAGAAAGCTGCGTAATATAAACGTTCAGGTGTCAAGTACACAGGATCAGAAACTATAGCCTCCAAATAAACGTCTTCGGATGCTGAAATAAATATCACCAACGTTTCCAGAATAAGCGAGATAGCTAAAAAATACTACCCTTTCGTCCAATTTGGACACAGGGGCAAAATAATAATTTCGGGTCAAAGCGGGTCCACATGTGGGCCACTTTGCACTGAAAACGTGCCAGAGGTAAAGGTCTCTAAATGGGACAAATTATAGGTCAAACAAATTCTAAACGTCGATACGAACTCAACGGTATGTCCAATTTTGAATTCTGGTGAGCCGATCACAAATTCGCCCTTAAAGTTAACCGTGGGGCCCGTAAATATGTGGCTTGGTCAACTGTCTCAGAATTTCATGAAACTTGGTTCACAGGACCAGCGTTATACCACTAATCTAATGGCGTAAGTTTCGTCGTATTCTGAAGAGCGTACACAAAATGGCGAGATATTTTGTAACAGTCGCGATACGGGGACTTTTACGGATATAGGTTGATTTCGACGCGCACACGCGTCCGAATCAAATTCCGCAAAAGCCCACACGTTAGGATATACCATACGCGCCTTTCGGTGCAATTGATACGCGACGAGATGGTCCCGTTTGGCAGGGAGTGCTCCGTATCACAATTTTCCAATATTTAAAAAAATAAATTTTTGGTCGTTTTGGAGGTCGAATAATTTTACACAGAACAAATTAACAAAAACTAAAAGAACAAAAAAAATTTGGTTATATGGAGAAGAAAAATCCTTTAATTAGTTTTCGAAAATAATAAACAGGTTGGCGGCAAATTGGGTGTGAACATGGGGGTTTGGGTTGAAGTTTCTGAACTATTTTGGTCAGTTTTTCGGTCATTTTCTGGTCGAATTTTCGACCAATCTAGGGCATAAAAACTCGTCCCGCTTGAATGAAAATCCTAGAGGGTTAGGTTGTGAACGTACACGAACAAACCGCTAGAGAAAAGGACGAGAGATAAGAGAGATATCATACTGCGAAGAGGGGCTCGGAACTGCGATGTACACGCGCGCGGCGCGTGCGCGGGGACTGACAGCGGCGGTCCGAGCGGCTGCGGCGGGCGGAGGTCAGCGTTGGGGCGGCGGCAGGAGGTCCGGGCGCCGGTCTGGGGTAGGGTTAGGGTTTAGGGATTTGGTTATAATACATATATATATATATATATATATATATATATATATATATATATATATATATATAAGGGAGAAGGAGGGAGAGAGTTCTGGGAGGGGGAGAGAAGTGGCCGCGGCTTGCTGGGTTTTAGGGATAGGTTTAGGATTTAGGTTTTAGATTAGTAATTAGTTTAGGGTTTTAAATATTTATGTTTTCTTTTTTTTTCTTTTTTTTTCCTTTTTTTTTTCTTTTTGTTTTCTTTTTAATTCTTTTTCTTTTTCTTTTATTATTATTATTATTATTTCTATTATTATCATTATTATTATTATTGCTATTATTATTATTATTATTATTAATCATATTAACATATATATATATATATATATATATATATATATATATATATGAGGTTAAGAATCCAAAAATAGTATTTGCACACCAAATAAATTCTAGAAAATTACTTTGTAAAGTTCTAACAAAATACCACACTCAAAATATTTTATGTAATATTTTGTAATTAATAATTAGGTATTTATCTAGTTATAATAAATTAAATAATTATATCATCTAATTAACTAAGTAAATAATTAAATGATTATCCCACAAAATAGGTAATAGTAAATATTATGCAAATCTATAAAAAAGAAAAATGTCCAACTTGGCAGAGGGAATTTTGGGATGTTAATTGTAGGAAGTTAGGGTTAGAAAAAAACCAGAAATAAATTATATATATAATATCTAAATATTTAACACATAACCTATGGTTGTTACACTAATGTCATACTAATGCCAAGGGATCAAATTTTTGTGCCATGAAAAGATTCTACAAGTAGTGTCTCCTATGTAGACTACTTCCTATGAAGGGCGATACAGATTTTGGGGCATCCTATATTATTAATATCCAAACCACGGTGGAGTGTCCTAATAAAATTATCGGGTTTTAATTGATTTGAAAATAATCTAAAATAAATACAAGAAATACAAAATACACACAAGATACTTTTTTTTTTGGTGAGGGGGTTTACATCCTCGCAAAGTTTGCCATAAATTGCCTATAGTAACCTACTAGACCCAAAAAACTGCGCACATCTGAAGCTGTATAGGGTACTGGCTAACTCTCAATAGCCTCCGCCTTCTTGGGATTCACCTCGACTCCTCTACCAGAAATGATATGTCCCAAGAATGAGATAGGATCAAGCCAGACCTCACACTTGCTAAACTTTACGTACAGTTGCTGCTCTCAAAGGATATGAAGAACTACGCGAAGATTCTGCTCATGCTTTTTCTCACTCCGACTATAGACCAAGATATCACCAATAAACATTATCACAAACTGGTCTAGGTAAGCCATAAAAATGCTATTCATGAGAGACATGAATATATCTGGTGCATTGGTCGCTCCAAATGGCATAACTAGGAACTCATAATGACCATATCTATATCTGAACACCGTCTTAGGTATGTCCTGCTCTCTAATCTTGATTGTCACGACCCGCACCGAGAATTTGGGCATGAGCCGTGGGTACGTCCAGCCTACGCCGCAGCATCGACGGTAGAACGCTGTCTAGGTCTCAACATATAATATATCCTGTCAAAAGTCTCAACTCCGTACGGAGGACAATGATAAAATCCACAGTTCTATAATATACTCAATCACAAGCTATAAGAATAATGGCACGATGGGAATAGAAAAGAGTTCTAATAAAAACCAACCACAATAAGTCCAACTCAAATCCTGGGTCTAAATTGTCACGCCCCGATCTCCCGCAGGAATCGGGCGTCCCCGCTAGGCACGAATCACCGCGCCAGCGCTCCCGCGGGACGTACGTTTCCATCGAGACGCGATGCCGCGCGAGCCTGGGATTGAGCCCGCGCAAGGCAAATACCGAAACGGCCGTTGATAACTAGTTCACAGAGTCGTCATAGCGGAAACATAAAATGAACACAAGTATTGAATCCAAATCAAGCTCTTTATTGATATGAAGTAAAGATTACAAGCGGCGCTAAGCCGAGATTACAATTCGCTCATGCTCTCTCTCTCTCTCTCTCTCTCTCTTACATTGAATATGCCCTTAGGCTTGGAACCAATACCAACGATCTGGATGATGATGTTCCCATACATTATGTCTCATATATGCGAGCTCCAGGTCCGTGCGCCACGCTCCAAGATGCCAAGTGCGGTCCGGCGCCTCATTGCAATAGCGATCTCCGAATCCGTACGAGTTCCCCCTGCACCCTGCATGCAGACTGGTTGGGTATCAGTACATTGAATGCACTGGTGGGGAGGCCTCTCGCCCACGCCACAAAACAAGCACGTTCATTAGTTATGTGCACCGACTAGTTCCGTTGTCTTTCTATTCTTTTGCCTTAGGATCAGTTACATGGCAATATAAAGAAAGTAATCTCCGTGTCAGCTCAAGAGTGTCATATGCATGAACAATTGAGTTCACCTTACCACTTCTTACCATTCGGCCTTCCCTGTCATATGCAGCAATATAACAATATCTACGAAATAACAAGAAGCAACTATAAAACCCAAGTGTTATGCAGTGCCTCTACCTCATAAGACCCATTTTACTAGAACTATGTGTGATACCATGCATCCATTCTAATTATGCATAATGTCGTGCAAACACACTCCTTCCCGTTTCTCCTTTTCTCAGTGCGGATAGCCGCTATGCAAACATGACTTAACTATATGAAGGTCACTGGCTCTGTTAGCCATATTGGACAATATCTGCGATGGACGGCTGCCTCCCCAGCTCGGTTGCCAGCCTTGCTGGGCCTCCAAGCCGTCTAACGAGTCGACGCCCATCCAGGTCGGTAGCAAGCCTTGCTGGATGCCTCGCTCTCGCCCGCTAGTCATCAGCTAGCGTATCGCCAGGACTACACTGGCACTCCGTCCTCCCGGGCCGACACGATTCGGATGCCTCAGCAATCGTGTCGAGGACTCTCTACCTGGTGCGCAACCAGTTGTCCGTGACCATGCAACTACTCCCCCAACTTCCAATCCTAGCCGAGGACTACACTCGGATCTATCTTTGCCGAGGACTACACTCGGATCAATCCTTGCCGAGGACTACACTCGGATCTCTTCTTCTTTACGCAGTTCTCTGATTAGAGACTGCCTCGGCGATCTGCATATCCCGAGTACATTTATTTCCTTCCAACTCTTGACTTGGAACGACTACTTGATAGCCTTCCTCGTCTATGCATGCAACATGATTTTACTCCGTCCCGTGTCATGTTCCGTGCGATGCAACGCCTCAGTACGAACTCACACTACTTTACAGCATATATGAAGAAATTACTACATTCCAACCCAGCAATCTCGACTATGCAAATAGCAAGTAAAATCTCCATGTTCTATACGATGATAAGGCGGGGTTATCCCCTTAGCTATGTGCGTTTATCTCTTTTATTAGCATGCAAAGGTTATCGCCCATAAACTAGCATGTAGCATTCATTTTCTTAGTGTGCAGCTAAGTAGAGACAGGTTCACCGGGGCCACCCACCTTAGCGATGTATCGCATCGGTCGAGCGAGACTCCGGACGCGCCTCTGATAGCCTAAGTCTGACTCCATTGAAGGTCCCAGCATGAAAGCCTTTGCATCGAACGAGCCATCTCGCTGAGCAAGGCGGGTTGAATAGCTACACTTGTGCCGTTTGAATCGGCCCTACGGGTTGAGCGGAGCGGGTCGTTACATCATACACCACTCAGAACAAGTCTCGTCCTCGAGACTTCCTGAGCGCAACTCGTATTATCGCACATCTTCTAAACCCACTCTATACACCTTGCCTAACTTCCAAGGACTGTCTTAATACCACAATCATTTATTTTCCCACCATGCGTTACGCCAATGTTAGCCAATTCTCATCGAACGACTCTATCGTTCAATGCTATCGAGTTATACTCAACTCACTCGTTGCACTCCCGACTCGGAATCTACTGCACCTGGCGCAGGGCTATAATACCCACGCACATCTTGGTGTTTGAGGAATTATTCAATCTCAACTCAAGTTTCTAATTCACTTGTCTCAACTCAAATCGCTCGTACAATCCTCTTAGTTCTCCCGACCACGATATCAATTTCAATTGTCCCGAATTCCTATTCGATGTATGCCTTATCTCTTATTCAACTCATCGTAACTCGTTCGAACCAAGTATTGCATGATTCTTCCGAGTTCGCTTACTTGCTAGGCATTGTTTATTTAAACTCGTGTTATAATCGGCGAGTTATATGTCGATATGAAAACACCAAGCGAGTAGGGTACGAAACGGTATATCGTTCAGACAGTGGCCTTTGCACATGGCCTTTTGGCCAAATTGTGTTAAGTATCGTGCACCAAGACCCTTGGTGCTAGCGAGTTGCAGCGAGATTTGGGTGTTGTTCGGATAAGAATAAAGTTTGACTCGGGAGGGTAATCGATAGGGACTTTATCTGAGTGCCGCTAAGGCGAGTAATGGGAATCGTGTACGGAATTTCCAGATATAGTTGGACGGTTATTCATAGCGATAAGTTATGATTTGAAGCATAGTCTGTATGGAGGACTATGAATAGAGGTGTGTACGAGTCTAAGATCGCTAAGGCGATAAATAGGGACTGTATTGGAGTTCTAAGGAACGAATTGGGAATACGAGTGAAGGATGCGAACGCGAATCAGGAGTTATTAGGATAACTCGATTCCTGAGTGGTGTATACGATAGTCCCCTGTTCTTTTATGCGAATTGTGGATATAATGAGTTGTAAAGATTCAGGGAGTATAACTCGAACCCTGAGTGGTGTATTGGTCGACTTAGAAATGCTCGAACGAAGTCGTAGATTCGGAGTTAAGCGAGTCTAGCGGCGAGCGACGAGATTGGGTAAAGCCTTAGTAGAAATAAACAATGCCTAGCAAGTAAGCGAACTCGGAAGAATCATGCAATACTTGGTTCGAACGAGTTACGATGAGTTGAATAAGAGATAAGGCATACATCGAATAGGAATTCGGGACAATTGAAATTGATATCGTGGTCGGGAGAACTAAGAGGATTGTACGAGCGATTTGAGTTGAGACAAGTGAATTAGAAACTTGAGTTGAGATTGAATAATCTGAGATGCGATCGAAGTAAGTGCAATTGGAAATAATGCAGCGAACGAATAAAAGCGTGCATGGAAAGTTTGGATTTGAGTAGGATATCGCTCGATAGAGTTCGGTTTGATTACGAATGTGATAATTTCAGCTTTGAGAGATTTAGACCATAGCAATGGTTGGAAGATAAGTATGGATCGATGCTAGTCAGTATAATGGTGAGTATAATGCATCGAGTTAAGCGGTAACAGATTTGGCTTGGAGTTTGAAAGAACGATCTTGAAATCAAGTTCGGAGAGATAACATCCGAAATCTGTCCCAGTGAGAACGATTATTCTGCGGGAGCGCCGACGTGGTGATTTCACGTACGATGGGGATAATCGAACTCAAGGAAACATGTTCGGTGATTATTCCAAACGAACACGATGAATGGATACGTGTCAAATGGGATAGACTTTGAGTTTGGGATTTGAACTTAGTTGTTTGAGGAATGATTGCAGTAAGAACGGTAGTTGGAAGAACATGACTTGAGGGATCAATGTGCAACTTGGGATAAAACGAAAATTGATGATGAAGTGTCTGTTCGTTCGAGGATAACCATAACGATTGACCTTCTTGTCTTGTGCGGGTATAACTTCTTATTCGCACATGCGTCACGTCCGGATAGGACGATCATTCCGCGGGAGCGTTGGCGTGGTGATATCACGTCCGACGAGGATGATTGAACTAGCGGGAGACCGGAACGTGACAATCGAAGGATCATTCTGACTTGTGGTTTAATACGATAAGACAAGTTTCAGGATAAAATGAGTCTAAGGATTTTCTTGAGGAGTTAGTCTAGAAACGTGAAGTAAGAGATGTTGGATGTTTTCATGAACGGATACGTAGATTGTGCTGGACGACTTAGAGTTCATGATATACATCGATGATTTATAATGGAATTGTGACTTAGTGATACAGGTGTAGAAAGGGATGGATTGGTGAATTCTATTAACGTAATGGAAGAGATAGTACGTGCGAATCGATAGGTTAACCCTGAAACATGGACGTATCATGGGTTCGGTTGGACGAGCGTGTTGGTGCGATAGGATGAACTGTGCTCGATGTTTAGAAATCTGAGTGAAACGAGCTTGGGTAGAACACCCGTGTAAAGGAACAATGGTTTGACCTTAGGGTGTTTGGGGCGAGCGTTGTGCAACGCGGTTGCGCGATGAGTCACAAATTTGAGTTGTACCTATGACTGTGTGAGCTGACCTAGTGGCTAGGCAGACGACCTTATGCCTTGAGTTAAACTGGAGTGGCTGACTTCAAAGTATCGTTCGGGATGAACGATAGAACTGGGGCAACGAGACTTAGAGTTAGAATTCGGAATTTGGAATATACACTAGCAACGTTCGCGTCGAAACGAACGTGATGCAAGATAGGACTCGGGTGATAATTGATTTGGTTGGATAGGTTACGCGACGGTAAAGGATAAGACGATAGCTGGATCGAACAAGAGTTCGGTCATTCATATAGCAGGACGATCCGCGTTTTGAAAGATTTTCACGAGTAGCTTGTCAGACTTAGCTGTCACTGAGCTTGGTTGAAATACACATATTTGGGGGACGCCTTGAATATGGGTACGATCCAGACTTAGCGATATGCATAACTCGGATGCAGCTGCAAAGGAAAATGTTCGGATTCGCGTGGATGAGTGTGGCAACTGAAATGATTTAGCCTCAACCTAGATTTTCATAGAGGAAAGATTATATCGTTCCCCGTGCTACCGAGATAGTTCTGCGCTAAGGCGCAGCAAGAAACTGAGTTTGAGAATGCAATAAGTTGTACGAAGGGATCATTCGGATAAAATGATTAAGTACTCGGGCGAACGGAACGAAGTAAAAATGGATAGGAAGTTAAGTTCGGTTGAGCCGAAGGTGCGAAGGACTTGAGCGTACCCCAGGTGGGCAATTTAGCTCTGTGCTAAGGCGCAATATAGACTGAGTCAGAAAACGTAGGTGATTGGGTGCGATTTACTTAGCGAGATTGGATGGTGACTCAGAGAGAATTAAAATGCAAACGAGATTGGAAATTAGCCGAGATTCAAATTCTTGGGTTTAGGCGTAACGATGGGTTTCGATAGGCGACGTCAAGTAAACTGTCGAATGTGTTCGGATGCATTTGGTTCCTATGAGAGGTAATATAACAAGTTGGACAAGTCCACCCGATTTTGAGTTGTAAGTGCCCATTAAGTTATAGAATACCTTATCGAGAATCCAGATCGCTTGCTTAGAGTGCATGAACATGTTCACTATCGTCTATGCTTCGAGAGAACCATACTGTGCCTGAATGTGTTCAAGTGATAAGTCGGCTTGCCCCGCAACAGAGATTGTTTATAGATGGTTCGTCTCGTCTGCATACAGAGTTTATTTGATAGTGTTCCATGCATTCGCACGCGGTCGGACAATGGCTTTTGGTGCAGAGCTGAACTGCATGTGTCACGGCTGCTACAGAGATAGTGGAAAGCAACCATGAGTCACAGCTGCCATTAGCATCAGATAAAGAGTCATTGGTATGCTGTTCCCCCAGCTGCCGATCCTGAATACTCGGGGACCGCCATTCATATAGCTAAGTCATTGTGTTGGCTTGGATAGAGGACTGCCCCTAAGAATGTGCATTGTGTGTCTAGCTTTGCATCTGACCCTCGAGTCGCACGAGACACGCTGCGCACACCCTGGAACATGATCGGTTTGCTTGCCTGCTTAGTATATGAAACTCTGTTTCCAAACATGTTTCTAAACAAGTAAATCGACTCTGCTAGAACTGCATGAAACGAACCTAGGTAAAACTAGAAAGATCACTAGTAATGTAATATTTTATAACATGATTACTTAGTGCCTGTTTGAGTGAATGCTTGTTTCTGTTCAGTTGATTTATCTCACCAGTACTTATAAAAGTGCTGACCCCCCAACAGTTTACTTGCTTGTGCAGGTACTGGATCGTCCGAGGGAGCGATAGGCGTGCCACAGTCCCGAAGACCCGGAATTCTGGTTTCGATTGTTGCCCCGAGAATGCTATCGTATAAGGGGGCATAATGTATGGAACGAGCGTGTGCCTTTGCTAAAGGAAACCCAAGTTGCCTCGATTGTCCCGAACACTCAGTTGGCTAATGCATTGCATTGCAACAAGTCCCTTTCCGCTGCTTACTCGATTGATGCAATGATAGCCAACTATCAACTTAAAAGATATGGCCTTGCACGGGCGCAACCCCAGGCCCGTGCGGCATCACGTCCCCCGAAGGCTCGAACGGGCCATTCGCTTGGCTCCCTTCCTCCCTCGCACCCGCGGGACGGGCGCGGTGATTCGCGTCCGGCGCGCCGGGGCACGGTGATACGTGCCCGGTTCGCTCAAATCCCGGCCGTACGGGGCGGGGCAGGGCGGAGCAGCGGCCCGGGCGGGTCCGGGGCGTGACATAAATGACCTCACAAAGTCACAAAATAATAAATATAACTCAGTCTCAGTCTAAAACAATAAATACAGAAAAAATAATCTAAGAACAGCCAGGTAAATTTTCCTCGAGACTAGGCAACTCCTCTGGGGTTTCTGGAGTGAAATCATCCTCTAATCCTGGGCCATAATGAGTGGGGCACAAGCTCTCCAGGTCCTCTGAAAATGTTTACCCAGTCAGGATTGGAGCGAAGCACAAGCACTAACAGCAGTTTCATTAAATTGACAAAATCTATAAACAGTGTAAGAAATACAAGATGGAAAATAAATACTGGAAATGTAAAGTACTGGAGAAAATAGAAATAGGCAATAGAGCATCTAGCAATGAACAATAAATAATGAATGCTAGACAATAAGTAGTGAATGCTGGAACAGGTGAATCTGAATAAAATAGACATCTAGCTAAGTGTTTGAATTATCAGTTTATCATGTGATCGGCTTGGGACTTGATCAGGCTGGTTATATATGATTAACTATGATTCTTGTAGGTCAGGCTAACCATATGGTTAGCTATGATGCATGTAGTGGTCAGGTTAATCATATATAACAGCTATGATGCATGTAAGATGGTCAGGCCGTACCCAACGTGAGAAGTGGGGAGAGCTATGATGCATGTAAAGGATTTGGATATGATCACATAATCTACTAATAGTTCCCCATCCCCCAGCTAGCACGATGGATTCTAATCACGACTCCTCATGATGGGGATCTAGGGTGCTAACCCGTGTATCCATAGTGTCGGAATCAAGTATGTAATACAACTGCATTATAGAAATAATCAACAATGAAAACTGTCAGAGAATGTACTCGCCTGAAGTCCTGAGCAAAGTGTGAGGATTGATGTCCAAAGTGGGATCACAATGACCTATTTATGGAATATTAATGTCAAATATTAAATCAAAAGAATAACATGTTTAACAAATTAAATACGAGGCCTCTAGGTCAATTCTAAAGCCTACTGGTCAATACTAGTTTAACACTAGCTAATTGTGTCATCCCTAGTTATAAACACTAGGGTGTACTCATAACACCTCAAACTGGGTTCAAATCTAGTTTCTAGGGTGATTACAAGTATAACTTAGCTAATGCTAAGTGATACAATATATATATATATATCTTATAATATAATAGTTAATCTATCATCTAATTTTTATCTTAGTTTTAATACTTTAATACCTATACTCAACTCTACATATTAACCCACACCAATACCCCATATTATTTCCTAACTGCTAACTGATCCCACAAATTCCTGGGCACTTGGATACTGGTACACTACACCCACTAATATGTATACTGATACATATTCACATGTACACACAGGATTTAGCTAGCTACTAATACCTTTAGAACTATCCCCATGTATTCCCAGAATACAAAACCACACTGCACTCTCATACACTCACTGACACAAGACACACATTACACACAACACAGCACAGTTACACAAGAAATCCCTGCTGTGCACACTCAACCTCACAACTATCTATTTGATATGGATTTGAAGTAAGCCAAAAGAGTAGTTAACCTAACTATAATTGGCTATGATAGCTTAAACCAAGGATTTAAACTCATCATAGCCCCCAACTGAACTCTAAGTCATACACACACACATATGTGCACAGTTTATTCACTGGCACCCACACAGTCACTGATATAAAATGCACAGGCACAGGTAACCACAGTTCACATACATATAGACCTACACCTACACATTACTGGCTACACTTACTGCACAGCACAGTAAAATTCTCACAAACACAGCCACTTGGTTACTTGTTGTTTCTACTCAACCCATCCATAACCCCAACTGGACACATAAACACTAGATACTTACTCACAGATATCACTCAGCCACACACAGCATTCTGTTGATCCTGTGACAACTCTACACACTGGCTACACAGGTATTTTGCTCCCACATACACATGTGCACATACACACATCAGATACTGCTACACAGATAACCTGCTCCCTGAACTCAGACATTTATACAGCATTCACATACACACTGTTTACACAGGTCTGGACACAGGTTTCACATCTCACACACATAAGCTATACACACAGATACACCCTCCTCCACAGAAAATCTGATACTCATATTGAGACACCCACAGCACATAAACACTGAGACACACCCTATATCCTAACTCAAAACACACACAGGTTTACTCCCAGACACTGAACTATACATACACACACACAGTATTCAACTCAAGGTATCACCTACCCATACAGTCACTGCCATTTAAACCCAGGTTCACACATAATGCCCCCAACTCGACTGCTCAGGATTCCACAGTGCACATAGCACATAACCCGAACCTACACTGCCTAGAACTCCCCCCCAATGCACAGAATTCTGCACAGTGAACTCCCTCTTCCCCTTGGTGCATTTCCTTCTCCCAAACACACAATTATATATATATGTATGTATAAATATATACATATGTATCATACATCAAAACATACAACATTAGAATAGATTAGCTAGGTAAACCCCTATGAAGCATTTCATCGAGCACTTAGGGTGCTGGAATCGAACCCCTACACAGAACTTCTAAAATCCAAATTGAAACCCCTAAACGAGATCTGAATCTTCACGTTGGAGGGTGAAATCAACCTACAAGCAAATCCTAAGGGTTAGGGTTCACAAAATATGGGGTAATCCAAATGTAGGGACACCTAAAACCCAAATTCTAAACCCTAAATCGAAACTACACAGCAAGGGTGGGTTCCTAATGGGTATTAACATCAGAAAACAGAAATTAAATGAGTAAAAATAGGGTTTTACTTACAGGGATGGTTTCTCCAATGGAAGTTCTTCTTCCCCAAGGCTTTTTGACCCAAGTTCCTTGCTTTCCTTGCTTTGGAGGAGGAGAATGGGATCCCTAGGGCTAGATCTCGAATTCTGGAGTGGGGAGATGGCTTTCTCTTGATGGAGGCTAGGGTTTCTTCTTTCTACATGAAGGAAGAGAGGGTTCCCTTTTATATTGAGGCCAAGTTAGGGTTTCTACTGCATAGTCTAGGTTTAACCCCCAGGTTAGATGAATAGGAACTTAACTAACTAAGGTTTAGTCAGTCTAGGGTTTGAGGTTCCACCCTAAAATTTAAATTCTAGGGTTTCACTAGAACTAGGTCTTCTAATTAGGGTTTGGTCATTAGGGTTGTCCTAATGAGTTCTAGGGTTTCTCTAGAATTAGGTTTACAAATTAGGGTTTACTCATTAGGGTTGTCCTAATGAGTTCTAGGGTTTGACCTAAACCCAAATATCACTAACAACATATAAATAGTTTATAAAACTCAGCAATTTAATTTAATACATAATTATTCAAAATAGTGAATTTACACAAATACCCTTATCTGGAAAGGTAGTAGTGACATTGATTGATAATACCCAGACCACAAATCGATCTTAGAAAATATAGTTGCCCCACTAAGCTGATCAAATAAGTCATTTATCTTTGGCAAGGGATACTTGTTCTTAATTGTTGCCACATTTAGTTTTCTATAATTAATAACTAAATGCGATGAACCATCATTCTTTTTAACAAGAAGTAACAGAGCTTCCCAAGGTGATGTACTAGGTCTAATGAATCCCTTGGCTCTCAACTCCTCAATCATCCGGTACAAGATCTCCAACTCAGATAGTGACATCCTATAAACTCTCTCTGATACTAGCTCTACTCCTAGGATCAAATCAATATAGAACTCCACATCTCTAACTGGTGGTACACCTGGTAACTCGTCAAAAATTTTGTCAAAAAACTCACAAACTACCCTGGGAAATGGTACCTCCTCAGCCTCTGCCATCATCAATATAACCTCATGTGACTTTACTGCACCTCTTAAGAATTAGAACTCCTCCCCATCAAGTACACGAAAGATAACATTGCCACTATGGCAATCTATCGTCGAAAGTCTCGCACTTAACCAATCCATCCCAAGAACGACATCATAATCGCCCATAGAAAACTCTATCAACCTCACGAGAAACTCTCTCCCGCACACTATAACTCTACACGAGGGATATACTCTATCTACTCCCACGAGACCATTACCTGCAAGTATATTCAACCTTACAGGTAAGGACTCAGACTCCAATCCAACTCGTGTCGCAAAGCGTGCAGATAAAAATGAATGCGATGCACCAAAACAAAATAAAGCAGAAGCTGAATGAAAGTGGACGAGAATGGTACCTGCTACCACCTCTCCTACTGCCAAAGTCTCCTTCATCGATAGCAAGAAGGCTCAACCCTGCGCTCTGGGTGTTGGCCCTCTCTGTTTCTAACCTCTAGGTCTTGCCCTAGCCTGGGCCTGCGCATAATGCTGCGGCCTCTACTAGAATGCCTGAGCCTGTGGAAGCAAATAACTCTGAATATGCGGCTGCACTGGTGCTGGGGCCCTGAACTGCGGTGCTGCTGGCCGAACTGCCGACTGGGCCGATAATGATCCAGTCCGGTTCCTTCTATGACATGTCCCGACCATGTGGTATGATGCTCCATATACCAAGCATAATTCATGTGCCCTACGGCATTCTGATACAATATGTCCAAGTTTTTTTACAATGGAAACAACTACAGGAAAAAGAAGAAGATGACTCCATTATTGAGTGAACATCTGGGAAGACTGCTTAGATGATGATATCCTCCTCGAGGATCCAATCATCAAGGCTCTAATTGCTGGAGCTGGTGCTGATGAATGGGATGCTGACCCTTCTGAAACGTTAGGCCTCTTCTGACTCCCAACTCGCTCGGTAATCCTCTACGATGTATACTCATACCTCATAGCTGCCCAAATCACCGTATCAAAGGTCTAAAACTCATGCTGCTCCACCGCCAAAATAATCTCTAAGTGGAGTCCCTGCTGGAACCTCCTCGCTATCTCCAACTCAATCACTACCAAAGTGGGAGAGAACCGACTAAGTCTCGCAAACTCTGCCGCGTAACCGTCGACGATCCTGCTCTCTTGCCTGAGGTTGTTAAACCTTTGCTAAAGCTCGTAACTTGCCACTGCGTTAAAATATCTTGCCTGAAATCTCTTAGTAAAAATTTCCCATGGAATCGATGCTATGAGAGAAACCTCCTGCCCTGCCCACCAGTCACCAGCCAAGTCCAACAACTGTAACCTCACTACTGCTATACGCTCTCTAGTCGGAGTCCTTGTTGCCTCTAAGATGGCCTCAGTGTCCTGTAGCAAAGCCTCGGACGAAATCGCGTCTTCTGTACCATAAAAGTACGGTGGACTGAGACGCCTAAAGCTGGTCGTAGAATTATGGATCTGAGAACCACCTCGCTCCAACACTGTCTGGACCGACTGAGTTAGTATATCACTCTGGTATTGTTGGGTCGTCATGAATCCTCGTATAACATCTATGAGTTCTCGGGCAACACCCTCTGGCTGCTAGAGCTGAACTGGGTGCACAGGTGTTGCCTGCTGGTCTGATACTGCCGGCCGATCTGCCTCAGGATCTACTCTAGACTCTGCCCCTGAATGCTAAGGCCAATCTCCAAGAATATGCTAGTCTCCCGAATGCTGACCCTCCTCGAGCTGCACTCGATCCATCTGGCCGATAGTAACAAGAACAGTGACCCTGAAAGTTAAGGACATAAAAGTCAATCGAAGAACAGGATAGATCAACGAATAAGCGGATAACTTATCAACAATCATGGATGGAGAAAATAACTAGGGATCAAGGGGAACAATTTTAAGATTAAGAGATCTAGCAACAGCAACAACCCCTACATATCTGTAAAAACCAGATCAAATCTGCTCAGACAGACATAATCTGATCAGACAGACCTGTATTGGCCACCACTAAAACCGTGTCATGCCCCAAAACCAGAATACTGGAAAGCATGACTGTCAAGGCTAGCTACGTATACTTAAAGCACTCCAGTACTCCGTATATACGGTAAAGCTATAAGACATGACGGGTCACTATTACAAACCAACAATCAAGCCTAAGTCTAACATCCCTAGTGCTTCAATCACAAGAACAACAGGAATAATAACAAGATCTAAGATCAGCTAAAATAAAATATAAAAGCATCCCAAACTATAATATACAGATGATCATGATGCTAGTAAACACATAATGAATAAACTAGCCAAAATATGAGTCATACATTATCAACCCTAGGATATGTCAATCATGCTAACGCCCTTAGGCTAACTGATTAAACCAAAACATGAGCTAAACAATTGATCGATGGCTAAATGTCAACAAAATAGAATGTACATCAGGATGTGAAAGTAAGAAAATCCACTCAAGTGATCTGGTGCTCCTGGTGGCCACCATCCTCAGGAATGTATGAAAGATCCTCTGGTGCTGCTACTGGATCTGGCCATACAAAACTAGTGGGGCCAGACCCCCAAATGGCAAGTACCACAAAGGAAGTCAATCTAGGAACTTAAACCAACAACACCAGCAATACAAATAATGGAAAGTAAAGACTGAATATAAAAGATCTCAGGATAATAAATACTGTAAAACCTACAATGAGACATATCTGGATCTGATAATCAATAAGGAAATAACAAGTGCAGAAGTAAAGGTGATCATGTAAAGCCTAGACTAACCGGCATCCATCAATCATGACAAATCATATAAGTACGGCTTGATACTTTAACTAACTAGGGTTATCACAATCCTTAATTACTAACTAATATAATGCAACGCGATGCTAGAGTTCCTTTTGATTGCATGCCCCTATAATCCGTCCGGGATATCTATACACGCAACCAACTGGATACTCCTCAAGATACGCCATAATATAAACCACTGGATACTCCTCAAGATAAAAGTACGAATAACCGGGACTGCATGCAATCTAGGAAAATCCCTAGACATGTACTAAGTGAATATCAAGTTATTTAACCCCTAGCAATTTCTTGTATGAATCTGGCTGTGGCATTCCACAAAATCCATCCTAGACATAATGAAGACAAATCAAGTCCTAATAGTAATATAAACAGGTTTAATGCTTCACGTTAATCAGGTGAAGCCAGGTAAAACCATGTGAAACCAGGTAAAGCCATATACAACCATGTGTAGCCATGCCCAACCAGATAAAACCAAGTCAAGCCGTGTCCGATGAAGCCATGTAAAGTCATTCAAAGTCAAATCCAGTCAATCTTGTCATCACGTATAGCCAGGCAAAGCCAAATAAAATCGAGTAAAGCCAAGTCAAGTCAAGTCATGTCATCTGAAGCCATGTAAGTTCATGTCCAAAATCAGGTGAAGTCATCACATGTACAAGAAAAAGTCAGAAGTTTCAATATGAAATCATAAAAAACCAAGAATTTATAAAGAAAGTGCACGATCGGTATACCGTCGGTACAGTCTAGTACACCGTCGGTACACCAGTCCAAAGATAGGAAAAATATAGCAAGTTCTGGATTCCAATAAATTGGTATACCATCGGTATACTGTAGTATACCATCGGTATATCGTTCCAAGTAGGCAAATAGTTACCGAAAAATAAAGTTTAACAAATCGGTATATCGTCGGCACAGCCCAATACGCAGTCGGAATGTCGGCCAAGACAAATATCTAGCAATATCGGCAAGATTGGTATACCGTTGGTATGCCAATATGGTTCACACAAAAATATCTATAAATTAAGTCAGTTGAAATCGGTATACCGTCGGAACACTGTAGTATACCGTCAGTATGCTAGTTTCCAAGAATAAACATGGTTAAAGTCAAGTCAAGTTTGATTTTCGGAATCCAAATCAAACCCCAAAAATTACTAGAACCAAGTCTAACAGAAAGTCAAGTCTAGGGTAAGTCTCATATCATAATATGAGCTAAATCTCACGATCATAACCCTGGTACCGTTTTCGTTACAGAGTTACCAAAAAGGGACGAAATGAGATTCTACCAGAAATTAAAACCGAGATGGTCACTAGGCTAGAAATCACGATATAAACAACTATTAAAAAGTAAGTCTAAGCTAAAAAGCAATAACCAAGCTCCAGGAAAGTAAAATGACAGAAAGTAAAAGAAGTTCATAAAATCGGTAAGGTGTACTTGTTTGACACGAGCTCCCAGCCTAATCTTCTAGTCTACCACCACGAAGGGGTTCAGAAACCACACTCCAGGTCTCAAGACCATGTTTGCAAGCTCGAGAAAAAATAAAAAAGAGAGGAGAGAGAAAGAGAAAGAAGAAAATGAAATAACTCGAGTACTATTTATAGAGAAAATATCTCAAAATTATTTCGAAAATATCTCGAAAGTGAAATAAATATATGTCGGGCAGTATACCGTCGGTATACCAGTAAAGTAGTAATGTTTCAATTTTAAGAAATTTTTGGGCTTCCTCTAGATCCAATAAAATGCAATAACTAGCACAAAATACGTATCCGCATAAAATACGAATATTGTGAGACGAGTCTCACACCCTCAATACAAAGCGAGACTGGTAGTTAAAGGTTGTGGTCAGCGAAAGGGCGTAGATTATGAGGAGATCTTTTCGCCAGTCGTTAAGCAGTCGTATACTCTGGTGGTGCTAGCATTGGAAGACAGTTTCAACTTGGAGGTCGAGCAGAGGTACATGAAGACGATATTCTTCCATGGTGATCTTGAGAAGGAGTTGTCAATGGAGCAACTAGAGGGATTCTATAAGAAGGGCAAGTCACATTTGGTCTGTAGGTTGAGAAAAAGATTGTATGGTCTGAAGCAGGCTCCGAGACAGTGGTACAGGAAGTTCGAGTCATTTATGGGAGAGCATGGTTATCCACGGACGACATCGAACTACTGTATATTTGTGAGGTACTTTACCGAGGATGATTTTATTATTTTACTGCTCTATGTTGATGATATGCTATTAGTGGGTCGTAATGCCACTATGATAGCGGAGTTGAAGCGCCAACTGGACTCGACCTTCTCTATGAAGGATATGGGCACAACAAAGACTATTCTTGGAATGGAGATCAGCCAAGAGAGAGAGAGAGAGAGAGAGAGAGTACAAGCTTCTACACTTGTCCTAAAATAAGTACATTCATCGGGTACTTCAGCGTTTCGGGATGGACGGGTCGAAGAAAGTGAGTAACCCCTTGCGGCTCACTTTAAGTTCACTAAGGAGAAGTGTCCATCTACCGAGGATGAGAAGGAAGATATGAAGCGAGTTCCATATGCCTCAGTTGTAGGAAGTCTCATGTATGCTATAGTGTATACGAGGCTAGACATTGCTCACGCAGTTGGCACAATTAGCAGGTATCTTTCCAATCTTGGAAGGGTATATTAGAGTGCAGTCAAGTAGATCCTACGATAACTTCAGGGCACTACCGATTGTAGACTCTCTTTTGGTGGTGACGACCCAAAGCTGGTTGGATATACCGACTCTGCTATGGCTGGAGATGTAGACACGAGGCAATCGACTTCGGGCTATGTGATGATATTTGTTGTTGGAGAGATATCATGGCAGTCGCGATTGTAGAAGTTTGTTGCTTTGTCAACGATAGAGGCAGAGTACATTACGATAACGGAGGCTTGCAAGGAGTTATTGTGGAAGAAGGAGCTGTTGCAGGAAGTGGGGCTAAAGCAAGAGTTGTACACTTTTTTTGATAAAGTACAATTCACCTTGTGAAGAACCAGACATTTTATAGCCGGTCCAAACACATTGATACCCGATATCATTAGATACAAGATGTGGTTGAAAAGAAGCAAGCAACGCTTGAGAAGGCTCATACAGATGACAACGGAGCAGACATGTTCACAAAGGTTCTACCAAGAGAAAAATTTGAGTATTATAGGAGGATCGTTGGGATGAAGACCTCCTCCACATAGTTGTGAAGGGGGAGATTTGTTGGAGTGGGTGGAGTTCCCAACCTATGTGGAGAATACCCCGGAGTGCGACGAGCTACATCCGTGTGTCGAAAAAGCTCGGAAAGTGCATCGAGCGTACTGTATTGGAACATTTATGGTAAGCAAATATTATATTAGATTTTTATCTTTGACTTTAATTATGTATTTATGATTGGATCTTTCATATAATAACTTTCCATATAATTGGATTTCCAATTTATGGCAAGCCAATTTATGATTTAATTTCTATTAAATATATGATTGAATGTAATTGGATTTTCATAAATATTTTTTGCTTCCATATATAGATTTCTAATACATGGAAACCCTAATTCATGCAAGAGTTTATAAAAAGGCTCATGCAATATAGAATAAAAAATAAAAATAAAAAGGTGACAAGAGTGCTTTGTAACATTGAAGAGGAGAAAGAAGGATTGGCCGCCGTTTCGAAGAAATAGATCAGTTTCGGATATTTCTCGTTGTCTTTCTTCTTCGTAGTTATAATCAATTTTCTATTCCAAAGAGTTGCGATAATCTGTGTTGGATCGCTGAGGAGCTTGTAGAGGGTATAATCTTTATTCCATTAGTGGAGATTCTTCAGGGTTGGACTTCGATGTCCCGTAGTTTTTTTTTCGTAAGAATTTTTTACGTAAAAATCTATGTGTCTACGATTTCTGTTTAGTATTTTTTTTATACTTTTGTTCAGTTCTCTCGCAGGACTCTCTGGTTTGGAGAAACCATTTTCGTGTTTCGTTCTCAACAATATCCTCCATTAGTATGTTAGCTACCAAAATTTAAATAAATAAATAGTTCAAACCTGTTGTCTCCCTATTATATTTGAATATACAGTTAGGTTAATATTAGTTACATTTTAAAAGTGACAGTACAGTTTTATTGCTACAAAACTCAGCCCATCTCTGCATGTTGGCTAGCACATAATATTATTGTACTTTGCATGAATAATTGATACATATTATAACAAAGAATACATTCCTCTGTTTCTCGTTAGGTACATCACATGGAGCCATAGTAAAAGAAAATACGTACATCACATGGAAATGAATGGTAGCCATTATTTTTTATTTTCGTAGACAAGTATTTAATGGCTCTTTCATGCATCCAAGTAAATATAGTACTAATAAATAATTTGTTATTTTCGAACTCAATTGGCTCTTATGGTCAGTGAGAAGAGGTATAATTTTTCTGGCTGGACCGAGGTCTCGGGATTAAACCGCAGGAAAGGTGTGGAGGCAGTGGGTCCAAATGATATGCAATTCAGCATGCCTAAAGTCCCGTACGTATAGCCGGACATCTTAAAAAAATATTATTCTCGAGGCTTAATCAAAAATGGAAGAACGTGTGGTCGAGATCAAAGGTTCACAGAAAAGTTTCCACTCTGACTATTCTCGATTTCTACGAATAACTATATAATGATTCTGATTACAACTTGCTCTCACGATTACAAAGAAATCAGAAAAAAATAAACTTCACGTTCTCCCTTGCACTCGTAGTTGCAGACGGACAGAACGAAATTACAACTAGCAGAAGAGAAGAGAAAGGAGAAGAAGAAAATCTGCTTGCTGGGGTGATGAACATCACCGTTGCTCAAAGCAAGACTTGCCCCCACACGATATGCTTTCAGGAACTAGCAAGTTCACGTAGAACTTCTGGAATGCTCGTTGTCACCTCTTTTTCGGACTCGCACCAACTTCCTGGACTCAAATGGTGGCGGCAGTAAAACTCTCTTCGTCTCCTGATTTTCGAAGTAAGTTCTCAAAGAGGCACGAAGAGAGTATTTATAGAGAGAGGGTGGAAACCCTAGCCGTCTATTAGTTACGGAAAGATAGGAACAAATTAATTGCAAATTCCAAAAAGATAGGCACGAATTAATTTCAAATCTCACAAAAAAATGGATCCGAATAACTGTCCATATATTTCCATAACCGTTCAAAAATATCTGAAAGCAATGGCCACACAAGCAACCTCACATGCGGCCACTCACGCAACAGCGCAAACCGCAGCGTATGCGGCAGCCCAAGCAGCAGTCCATGTGACAGCCCATGCGGCAGCCTAAGCAACAACCCATGCGGCAGCCCAAGCAGCAACCCATGCGGACGCCAAAGCAATAGCTCATGCGGCCGCCCAAGCTGCCGCGCATGTGGCAGCCCATGCGGCAGCAAAAGCAGCAGCCCATGCGGCTGCCCAAGTAACAGCTCATGCGACCGCCCAAGCGGCCGCCCATGCGGCCTCGCGTGCGATCGCACATGAAACTTGCATGTATCCGAGCGCATCAAATGCGCATAAGCGACATGCGACGATACTGACGTGCTAAATGCAAAGTACGCCAACAAAGCACTACTTTGTGCCCTTGAGCCCGAGTCCGAGTCGCTAAGCCCCTTTGGGGCTTAGCTCCTATGGAAATAATTCCAAGAGCATGACAAAAAGCATAAATGCTTTCATGAGGAGTTAATCATTTTTTCTCCTAAAAAAATACACCCACATGGCACCCATGTGTCCCACCATACCACATGTGCATACCTCAACTCATACAAAGTATTATATTAAGATACCCACTTGGTGGTATAGCCAATTTGGGACTATCTTTACTAGTCTAAAGGAAACAACACCAACAATCCCCCACATATCTTAATATATATGGGTTGAGCGTTTGCCACAGTGACTGCCCATCATGCATTAGGATAGATGTCACTTCGACTTGAATCTTCCCGCATTGGTAGAATAGCAGTATAATACAAGAATGGACTAAGCCTTGAATTCTGCACCATAGCTGCAATTCTTTCTCACTCACACAATGACATCAGCTATTTTTTCGGTTGCACATTGAAGGCCCTGTGCACGCCTGGTTTTGGTGTATGTATTTTGGTTGTCAACAAGTTTTCCCTCAAGCGACTGCATGTATCTCTTTCCATACACTATATGTGAGTTCTTTTAAAGATTCCTTGACATAAAGACTTGCGAATTTCACATTTACATTTTGTCGTAAGTAAAAAAGTCATTAAGAAAGTGAAAAAGTAAAAAGAAAAATAAATTAATAAAAAGAGTTGTGATAGAATACGTCTTGTTTATCTTGACGAAATGGGTGGGATATCTATTCCAATGCCAAAAATATTTACCAAGTTTTTCATCATATGATTCATATAAAATCTATATGTTTAGATATCATCATATACATCTAGAAAGCCTTTTCTTGCGGTGCTAGACCGCTATGACATGGCCTAAAGCCGAGGTTCACTCCCTCATGTGATTTTATCCACTATAGTATGAGGTCTCAGCCTCTTTGTAGTGCCAAACTATCCATCATGAAGCCTTGTGCTTCCTTGTGGTGTTACACCACTGTGACATGGATTTCTGTCGAGAATTTACATCTTTTACCTCTATGGTGTCACACCACTATAATATAAGGTCATCGACCTCTTTGTAGTGTTGTCTACCACTCTCAATTTTATAGCATTAGGCTATATGTACGGTGCTACGCTGCTATTACATGACTTAATATCGAGGATTTATATCTTTAACCTCTGTGGTGTCACTCCACTGTAGCATGGGATACAAGTCCATTGTAGTGCTAAAACTACGTGTTTCCTGTAATGCATACCGGACATTCACTCTGTCCGAGAACTCATTAAGGCGTCAAAGCCATACTCCCACAGGAAATGTTCTGTTCAAGAACAAATAGTAGACCACAGTGGTTCCGGGTAGGTATCCCATAATATCCCTGAGGACTATCCACTGTTCCTGAGAATTCTGATGATTCTCTTCACAGCTTTCAGTGTTGAACACATATACTGCTTGTGAACTGACTCAGCATCCCTACAGCAAAAGCTATGTCAGGCCTGGTGGTACACGCAGCTTGAATCGTTCACCTGATGATGCTCGAGTACACCAACTGTCTGACACTTTTTCTTGGATTTGGCTTCATATCCATGTCACACCTGAGGAGTATCGTCCCTGGTACCCAAAACATGTGATCAATATTTCATACTGAGAGCTTGTGACTTAGCAAGCCCACCTGGCATCTGGATTATCTTATATCCTCAGGATGACATCCGTAATCCTATGTCCTGAGTTTGAAAAAAAAAATTCTTTGTTCTAGTAACACTTCTATGTCCACAATTGGGACTAACAAGTCGTCCACATAGATACAAACGATGACTTCTCCATTATCAACGAACTTCGTATACACACACTTGTCCGTCTCGCTGATCCTGTAAAAAATTTGACTAGATGACTTGTCAAACTCCTGCTACCACATCCTGGGAATTGCTTCAGGCCGTATCGAGATATCACCAACTCGCAGACTGTCTTCAAACCTGAATGACAATAATTCTGACTGTTGTCCATGAATCTCTCATGTCTGTCTTCATCCAAACTTGTTGTCTTTCCATCATCTAATAAATAATCAGCTTGTGAATAGCAGCTACGATAATCATCATCATGATCTATGACACCCTCATTGAGGTGCCAAAGAACTCAATCCCCTATTGTTTAAGAAAATCCCTAGGCAGATAACCTAGTCTTGAACTCAATTGTTATGTCTGCTTTTATCTTTATCGACTTGAAGATCTGATAAGCATCTGATTGGTTTAGCTCCTTCAGGAAGATTGACCAATACCCTAAGTATTGTTGGAGGTTATTGAGTCATACTTATTATTTATAGCCTCCCTCCAAAGCATATATGGTCTTCATCACCTCATCATAGGTAAGCGGATCTTCTTCCACATGATAGGTAACAAAATCTTCTCTAAAGTCCTTCATTCTCCTCACTTGCTTAGACATCCGCTCTGTGAGTTCTGGTTCGATCGTTGTCATTTTGATAACAACTTCTTCTTGGACTATATCTTCGTTGGAGGCATCAACCTCCTGTGCACCCACACTATTTTTCGGAATATCCGCGATAAAAATATTCTTATGTCTTGCAAATTTATCTTCGAAGAGTTTTGCATCGCGAGATTCAATGATATGATTAGATTCGATATCAAGAAATCTCTGAGCATGACTCTTCTCAGCATTACCCTGAAAGATTGTCTTTGTAATCCTCGATTCCAACTTCTGAATCTTTAATTCCGGAAGCTTCATAGACGCCAGACACCCCCACACTCGAATGACGTTCAAATTGTGTCTGACTCTGAACTAGAGTTCCTCAGGAGTGACATCTGAAGTTGCTTATAGGACTATGTTCAGAATGAACGTAGCCGTCAGCACAGCTTCTCACCAAAAGTAGTTTGGAAGACCCACAGTCAACAACATTGAGTTTATCATTTCTGTCAACGTCATGTTCTTCCTTTCAGCTACTATATTTGATTGAGGAGAATACATAGCAGTTGTCTCATTGATAATTCTATGTTCTTTGCAGAATGATACGAATACAATAGACCTATACTCTCCGCCTTGATCACTTCTGAGTCTCTTGAGTTGTTGCCCCATTTGATGTTCAAACTCAACCCTGAACTCCTTGATCTTCTCGAATGCTTCGTCTCTTGACTTGAGCAGATAGACGAATGCGTACTTCGAGTAGTCGTCGATGAAAGTAATGAAGTACTTCCTCTTGACCTTTGTGAAGAACTGCTTGAAGTCACAGATATCTGAGTGAACCAACTCCAGAAGATCTGTACTTCAGTTTACCCGTTTGAACGAATTTCTTGCTATCTTTATCTGCCCACAGACCTTACACTTATCCACCTTCTTACCCCCATATTTGGAGATAAATCCTAGACTAGACATCTTACAGTAAGAAGTACATATCCTAGTCTGGGGCCATAACTCTTATAATGAAACTTTTCTCACAAGCAAAAGCTCGAACATCCATTTGATACTGAACGCCTTGTTTTAAAGTATATATCTTGCCAAAATATCATTATCTAGCGACTATGGATATTCACTTTCAAGTCTGCACCAGACTTCCTGTGATTAGGTCCTTGGTAATCACTGGTATGTTGATACACACACTCCTTTGACTGTAACTTCTCGAAGTTCAGCCCAATCCCCAGATCCTTTGCTTGATCCTTGCTTGCCATCAAGACCTTCACTACTGAAAGGTTCGACCTTGATCAACATCTCTTCTTAAAGCATATGTGGCTTGATGCACCAGTTTTCATCCACTGGCCAGCAACCACGCCATAGGACTTAACCTTCGCAATTATAGAAACTAAGTTAAGTAATCAAAGGAACCAAGTTTAGTTATACCTTGTATCGGATTGGTTCTACTGTCAAGTTCCAATTTCAGCTATGCGTCAAGTCCTGTATTGTGCTGTGACCTTCATGTACATAGGACACCATACGCCAATCCATGCACATAAGCTACCATGCGCCAATCCATGCACATAAGCCACCATGCACGTCCTGCATTCGCAGAGACCATCATGCGCATTGAGATACTATGCGCCAAGCTCTACCATGCGCTAAGACTTCTAATGCGCTGAGACCCTTCCAACTAGAGTGTACGTCCTTTATACGCTATCTCCTCCATCATCGGGAACGGTAGGTTCCGACAACTCACTTTCAACATTTGACAAAGGACTCTTTCCCTCATCCAAACGTTTGAAGTGAATCTTATCAATCGTCTCAAGTTTGTGAAAACTTGTTGCCGAGAAGATTTGATCGAAAGTTCTCCATCTTTTTTCAGATCTTGATTTGAGATTGTTATTCCCGAGGCTTAACCAAAGATGGAAGAACGCGTAGTCGAGATCAGAGGTTCACACAAAAGTTTTCACTCTGATTATTCTCAATTTTTACTAAGAACTATATAATGATTCTGATTACAACTTGCTCTCACGATTACAAAGCAATCAGAAAAAAATAAACTTTACATTTTTTCTTGCACCTGCAGTTGCAGATGGACAAAACGAAATTACAACTAGCAGAAGAGAGGAGAAATGAGAAGAAAAAAATTTACTTGCTGGGGTGATGAAGATCACTGTTGCTTAAAGCAAGATTCGCCCCCTACGATCTACTTCCAAGAACCAGCAAGTTCACGTAGAACTTCTGTAACGCTCGTTGTCACATATTTTCTGGACTCGTACGAACTTTCTGGACTCCAATGGCTGCAACAGCAACAACTATTTTCGTCTCCTAATTTTTGAAGTAAGTTCTCAAAGAGACCCGAAAAGAGTATTTATAGAGAGAGGTTGGAAACCCAAGCCGCCCATTAGTTATGGAAAGATAGGAACAAATTAATTACGAATTCCTAAAAGATAAGCACAAATTAATTATAAATCCCATAAAAAACAGATCTGAATAACTGTCCATATATTTTCATAATCGTTCAAATATATCTGAAAGCAGCGGTCATGAAAACAACCTCACATGCGGCTGCTAACGCAGCAGCGTATGCGGCAGCCCAAGCAGCAGCCCATACGTCAGCCCATGTGGCCACCCAAGCAGCATCCCATGCGGCAGCCCAAGCAGCAGCCTATGCGGCCGCCTAAGCAGCAGCTCATGCGGCCACGCATGCGGCCCCGCATGCAACTTACGGCCCGCGTACGGCCCCGCGTGCGACCGCGCATGCAACTTGCGCATATCCAAGCACATCAAATGCATGCGACGATGCTAAGTGCAAAGTGCACCAACAAAACGTCCTTGAGCCCGAGTCGCTAAGCCCCTCAGCTCCTATGGAAATAATTCCAAGAGCATGACAAAAAGCATAAATGCTTTCATAAGTGTTAATCATTTTTTTTTCTAGAAAAACACATCCATATGGCATCCCTGTGCCCCACCACATCCCACGTGCACACCTTAACTCATATAAAGTGTTATATTGAGATACTCACTTGATGGTATAGTTAATAAATGTGAAATTTTTTTTACTAGTGCAAAAAAAAAACCAATATAATTAATAACTAATATAAGTTCAACAATGTTTGGTCGGTTGCTGCATGGCAGAAGGTTGTAAAGTTTTCAAATCAACCAAAGCCATTTTTTTATTTTTTATTTTTCCCTAGTACACATGAAGCTATCTATGTACGCGCGTCCAAATCCTGTCCATTTGCCCCATTTTACATGGATGGTTCAGGAAACATGACGTCCTTGTAAACGTGATGGGACCCCTTTTGTAGTACAATTTTGGACCACTGTTAACCAAAATTTATTTAGGGAGACTACTGCAATAATTCATCGTTTCTGCATTGAATTTTGGATCCTTAATTACTATTGAAAACAATAACGAATAACATTATTTAGGACGTGTCTTGTACCCGTTAATTTTTTTTTTTTTCAGCAAAAATTTATGGTAAAAATCTATTACCATATTTATTTAGACCATAAAAAATTATTTTTAAGAATTACAAATATTCGGATAAATAATATATCACGAAAAATTGAAATCATATCCCTTAAGAATAATAGGTGGGTATTTTCCTGAAAATTTAATTACTTAAAATTTAATTTTCGGAAATATAGAATTTTCGGCTATATCGTATTCCGCGTACCAAACCTGTCATCCATGGAATCATGGATGGAAGTAATCACATCTTTTTCCTTGTCATCAATGGCGTTGGGGTAGGATATTCTGTTAAAGACATAGCCTCCTTTGTTATACAGGAAGCTACGCTTGCTAAAGGAGTTAGGCCCAATTTTAAGAACTTGGGTGGGCATAGCCTCCTTTACATATGTGATGGGTTTACCCCCTTACACATATGTGCTGGGAATCAACAACGTTCATCCCAAAATCTTCTTTCTGCGTTATTTCGAGTATACATAGGTTGATGAGAGCACTGGCACTCAAGCCCTCAACATCATAGTATTTTCCTTTATCAAGTGCTGGGCACTCTTCTTCTTGTACATAAAATACAGTTTCTGGACCTGCACACTAGCAGAGCCCTGGAGTGCATTTTCTACAGCAGTAGAACTTCTATCTATGTCATGTGCGATCTGCAAGGCTTTTTGGGAGGCATGTGTATGATGCTTCTGCGCAGAGGGAGCCTTGCCCTGGCCATGTGAGGTGGAAGATCAAAACAGGTCATGCGCATATATTGGCGGGGCTACAACAACAACCCTCATCGGGCCTATGTCCTCAACATCCTTGGTGTATGCAACATGGGCTTTAGGAAACCAAATATGACGATCCTTCTTCGGCTCTGTGATCGATAGGGGCTTGAACATCCCTCAGAAAGCATGTCTTCGTAAGCATGTTGGTCGAACTAAACGACTAAGTCTTCTGCGTTGTTCCCATCAACGCTACGTCAGGTTGAGCCACCACCTTCTCGTCCGTGGAGAAGGCCTTCCCCAACAGAGTCGTCATTTTATTCGCCATGGACAAAAGTCGCGTAAACTTTTTATTATAAACCTTGAACTTATTATAAAGTACAAAGAATCATATACAAGAATTTCAATGTACAAGTAAAAAAGAAAGCAAAGATTATGGGAAAGCAGTAGCTATGGAGATCGGATCTGCAGTCGATTACTTTACTCCTTAGGCCACCTGAAAATGAGTACGGGACGCTTGCTATCTCGAACATTGGAGAATTTGGCAGCAAGAAGTCTCTAGCACTAGATAAGATGCTTTCGATCCTCTAGAATGACAGTGATCCCAAGATATTTATAGCCGTTAAACACTGAAACAGTTAGACTGAGATTCTGCGCAAAAAAGAGAGGCAATATGCACTGTATTTGCCTTTTTGTGCATGTTTATGGGTAAATCCCACCCGATGAACTTATTGCTTGTGCAAATTAATTTCAGCTTGACACACGACTGCTAGTACAAGAACCTCGTGACAACCGACTATTCACGTTCTCTGAAATCTCAACATTAAATGCACAGAATCATCTCGATTTCCCAACCATTTACTAACGTTACACTTTTTAATTTTTAATTAATAAAATGTGCATAATTCTTATTTTCTGGAGGAAACTGTGAATATGTGCACACATTTGATACTAACCACTTTGTTGGATCGACACATGACATCTTCCCCAAGAAAGAGTTAAAGAAAATGATTACCTGACATCATCGCATTGGCCATTATATTGAGACTTCGTACGCTATGCTGGGATGTTAGACGTCTAACACGTCTTTTGATGATATTTTGTCATTTATTGAGTGACTTTTCATTTCCTGAAGAAATAAATACATTTGTTTGGTCATTTGCTAGATTGAAGGGTTAAATATGCACTTTTACCCCATTTTGTAGACTTAAAATTGCGCTTTTACTTTGAAGATTACTTTCTCCTTGGTCGTTCGTTGGATTATTTTCTGTGCATATTTTTTATGCTTCTACAGATACAAATCTTTTAATCTGTAGCCATGATCATCATTATCTTCGTATTCTATTCCAAGTGCAAAGGCATCGACTATTATATCAGCAACAAAATTATTTAACCCACTTTCTTGCAATTGTTCTCAACAAAACTCTAGGTCAACGTAGTTGGTTATTCTTACATACCTAGAAGCTTAGGGTCTGGTTGGTTCTCGTTTTAAACTCAGTTTTCTGAGTTTAAACTCAAAACCCACCGGAGATAAGGTTTGGCTGCCAACTACTCCAAAAATGCTTTCCAAAAATTGTTCCCCAAACCAATGTTATAAAGCAACTTTCAGAGTGCAGGGAAAATTAGTTTTTTGAAATAAGTTTTCCTAAAGTCTGCGGGCCCTATCCTCTACCAACCCCCACCCCCCCACAAAAAATCCAACTCTCTCGCTCTTTCTTTCTCTTTCCTCATTTCATCACCTCCAAAGAAAAAGGAAGATGCCAAATGGAGCCGACCTCCGGCCTCGACCCCCTCCACCTCCAGCGCCCCCTTGATGAGCCGACCTCCAGCCTCGACCCTACCAGTGCCCACAGGCTCGACGGGATGCCAAATTGGCATGAGCACCACCGCCGTCGTGCACGAAGCTCTAGGCCACGCGTGTGCACCACGACCTCGACACGACGACCTGGACTCGACGACACGACGTCGGACTCGACATGATGAACTTGACATGGAACGACAAGACACGCGACGACGAACTCGACCTGGACTCGACGACACGACAACGACGAATGACACGACCTGGACTCAACGACCAAGAACGACACGACGACGAACTCGACATAGATCCAATTTTTCTATGGTTTTAAAGTTAGGTTTAGGGTTTTCTCTATGGAGAAGAAGATAGGTTTAGGGTTTTCTCTGTATCGGATACGAATTGAGTTGAGGACATATTTTTAGGACAAAGAAAAATTATTTTCTGAAAAATTGTAACTGAATAATATATATATATATATATATATATATATATATATATATATATATATATATATATATTTAGAAAACTATTTTTCAGATGAAAGTAACCAAACGCAAACTCAGAATCTGTATATCCAGAAAACTACTTTATAACATCTACTCTGAAAATTATTTTCAGAAACTCTATCCAAACAGACCCTTAACTTGCATAACTCTAAGAATGTTACACTCCCAATAATTCTCACAAGAGGTATCGTACCAATCTATCATAAGTAAATCATATATTTTTACTTAATATTTACAACCATAATATTTTCTTGCTAGAAAATCTTCCTTAATCACGATGATAAATTAACTCGATCATTTTACTCTCAATAACCAATGACCAATAATGCTAAAATAAAAATCAATTTTCCTTCCTCAAAAGACTCTTTTTAACAAACCATTCATTATTGTTTATGGTTTCTCCAAATCTCGCAAGGTCTTAAAATCTTGGTTACCAAGGAGTCCTTCTGACCATGACCTAATATTTTAGCCTTTAACATATTCTCCACCAACCATCTATAGCCTTTGAAGATTTTGCTTATAACTTTTTAGTTCTAAATCCTTAAGATTACTAATCAATTACTAGTCTCATGTATTTATCCTTCTATTCACCATCATAATATTTACTTATATTGGGATTACTTAAATAGTGGTTTATCTTCTCTATCATAAGTGATATATTAATCACTACTTGTTCACTTAAGATTCTTGAGTCTAACTATCCACAATTGCCTTTGATGAGCTTAGATGCAGTTATGGACAATAAAGGCTACCTAACATAGTACTTACTATAGGCATATCCACAACTACATATGTAACATAAACACACAAACAACTCTACCTAGTTTCACTAAGAAGTCCATATACGAGGTTTTTCTAGTTTAGTCAATGATATTGGAAGAGGTAGCAAAGACCTAAGGCTGGGTCGAGCAATACATATAAATATCAAACAATGTTAGGGTCAAGCAAAGCAGGAAGGAAATACCAATTTTTTTTGCAATGACAATATGAAGCTAAACGAGATACATAGGACGTAGTCTAGGTAAAATCCGAGAATAATATACTTTCATAATCATGTCACTTGAAGTTACTGTCTCACTAGTGTGCATCGGACAGCAGATAACTTTCTTGTTCCGTAATTGGAATGGATAACTGTAATACGCAATCACCTTGCCAAATAATATAGGTTCTCGAACCTGCCTTCGGTCAAATCCATAAGGTATTTTCCAAGATAATATAAAACAATTGAAAATGATGAGTGAAAAACAATATAGGAAGGTTTAATTAAGGCACGAAAAAGGGAACAATACGAAGCAATCATGCCAGAAGGATCCTAAAAAAACCTATAATCCTAGCTGTGGATGTATCATTAAATCATTAATTCCTTAATTGCTCGCAGACTCCCAGTAATACAACTAACCTAAGTACTATCATAACCTCACACACTTTATGAAGATGAGACATACACGGGCTACCATAAAAATTATATCACACTCCAATCCCAAAATACGTAGGACTAGGATACGTGGCGATGACCACCTATGCATCAAGTGGACTCCCACCTAACTCGAATATGTATACGCTATCCAAAATCAGATCAAAGTATCCATAAAAACTATAAAATAATATCCACAACTCTATCTATAAGAATACGAAATATAAACCATGAAATAATTACGAAAGAATATAAAGAAGGTATCCACTAGTAATATCTGAATCCCCAAGAAATAATCTCCAGTAGTCCTACAATATATGCTTAGCAATTACATGGAAGGAAACTACTCCTCAGAGGTACGTAGAGCACGATACAAAATATACAAGACATAATAAAGTATAATAAATAACATGCAAAGGAATAAACATATGATCTAGGTACAACTACTAATAACCAGTTTAACCAGTCTATGCGAAATTCAAGTAAGGACAACGTTCACATATATGATATGTTACGGTGTACTCTGAAGCTCTGGTGAAGAGACTTCGGTAACTATGATAACTCCATAGTTCCTGAAAAAAAAACTATAGTAACTATGAAAACTCCGTAGCTATGGTAATGAGGCGGCGATAACAATATGGAAAAGTAGCTCATACATCTAGTGACTGTCCTCCCCATCTAATGCTACTATCCGAGTCACATGTACGACACATTGAGTATGACTCCAACAAGTAGTAGCTCTAGACTAAATTATATGCTTAGGTCTATCAGAAATACTAACAAACAAGTAATTTCAACAACTGAGTACAAGTCAAGCCGAGCATGCATGTGACATGAGTCCGTATATCAGGTCTAATATATGTCAACAGGTCATAACAGGTAATAAAACTGAAAGTAAAACATGAGATATAAGTATTAGGTATATCAAGGGAACGAGTGATGAATGTATAAAAAAATATGAGTATTGTAAGTCAAATAGGCAAGGTATATTTACCTTGAGTTCGCCCAAGCCTATTAAGTCTGCGAGTATCAAGTATATCTAAGTCTAACCAAGCTAATAAGTTATGATCACAGGAATCTACGAAGCACATAACCTCAACCAAGAGTTACAGAAGTTTTTATTAGGAAAAAATGGATAAGCCTAGGCTGCTTGTTACCTAGGCCATATAAGTTATTCATTGGTCATAACACCTAGATCTAGGTTACCCAAGTCCATATAATCCATATTTATTCAATTATATTATGATTTACAAGTTTTACATTTAATTTATCAAGTTTTTATCTCGTAATTCGTATAGCAAGATCTACTACATACAAATCAAGACAAGATGATCAACTACAAGGTTATCGATCTTATTCCGACAATTCGTATGTTCACTTTGTCAATTTCAGCAATATGAGATCACTAGAAGCGACAAATCTTAATTTTGTTACATAGATTTCAAAATATGTACATGGTATGAATTAATTATATAAATAAAGGTGGAGTGATTGGATATATCAAAAGATATCAAGATGCTACGAAACTTGGTATCCTAGGATAAAAATTTGCTATGGTTGCAATGGAACTAACGAATTGAAGATCCAACATTTGGATCTTCCAAAATATAAATATGGATAGTGGTGAAGTCTAGGGCCGCACACGATATACGATCCGAATTTGGGCAATCCAACCACAAAGATCAAAGATAAGACAGGGGGTGGGTTATCTGAAAACGGATCAAGAAACGAAGGACCTGACACGAAGATACGACTTCTAGAAGTTGACTAGGCTGTTGGATACAATCAGGACATGTTGTGTTGATATGATCAATTTTTATTGATCAAACCTCGTCCTGGTCGCGCAAACTCGTAATTGTCAAATAAGAAAAATGTCACAAGCACAATAGAAAAGACGTATCACAAAATCGACCGTTGGATTGGTCAATGAAAATTGCGTAGAGTTTCAGATAACAAAAGCTCCTTGTATCCTAGAAAAATGGACACGAATGCTTCACTTCGGGTGCATAGGACCCGGAAAGAGTCGGGGCCTATTGAAGATGGAAGAGAAAAAAAGAGAGGGTCGAGATAAAAAGAGAGAGGGTCGAGATAGAGAATTTTTTATGTCCATATGAGGTCGGGAATGCCTCAACACGGGATGGACATCGGCAATGCTGCTATAAGACATGAAAAAAAAAGAAAGGAAATAGGGTTCAACTGCCTCTCTTCTGTGGTTTATATAAAGCGTTAATGAGTTAGCAGGTTTGGTGCGGGGTCAACAGACCAGCTCGTTCGCTAAGAACTTATGAAAAATGTGTTACGGGTTAGTGAGCCCGCTGGGTGGATTTAATAATTAAAAAAGAAAAATAATTGTTGGACCATGGACTACAAAGAATAAAAAAAAATATAATTGGGCCGGGCCTGGGAAAAGAATTAAGAAAAAAACGTTAAAGGTTTGGGTTAGGTTCAGATTTAGGCTTGAGCCTGTAGGATTTTATTTTAAATAGGTTTTAATTAATATAGATTGATTTATTATTTACGAAATTATAATTTAACTATATAATTAATTCAAAAATATATATATTTGGGGCCTTTAAAATACCAAATAAACTGCAAAAAATCTAATCTTTTTTCTATATATCCAATTATTTTATTATGAACTTATGTGTCATGTTTGAGATAGATCTATGGTTCGAGTCAACTACAATAAATTCCAGAAGGCTCTTGAAAATTTATTTTATCTAAAATTCCTATATAAATCATATAAACTCCCTATAACTCTAAAATATCCTAGAACTGTTTTCTAGGTCAAGTAGAATCTCATACTACTAATTATAATCTATATAGGGGTTATGCATGCTATGTTGGTTAAGCTAAGACATTAAACTCATATGAATAAATAAAACAATTTCAAAATACCCTCTCGCATATTCTATATATTATTTGGGTATATATTCAAGATTTTTAGTAGTGGATGCTACAGTTGAACCTATAACCCTTAATCTCTATCTACAACCATGCCAATCTTGAAAATCTAGACATTTGTGTTGATCTATACTATTATATAATGAAAAAGTTCAGCTCTTCACCATGAAACTTTTTATTTCAACTATACCCTTGTATATATTTACTAATTAAATTATTTATTAAAATTAATAAGGACAACTAGATAATTAAGGGAGTTATTTTTTGTATTCCTAAATAGCCTTGCAGGCATGTATAAAATATTATATATAATACTAATGTAATAATAAATTTAGAATAATTAAAACAATTTTCTTTTAGTCTTTTTAAAGTAGTTTTAATAAAGATTAGGACTATCTTTTTAAATTTCTTATATATATATATATATATATATATATATATATATATATATATATATATATATATATACTAGTAAAAAATAATTGAGAAATTTTGAGTTGCCTCCTCTTATTTTACCATAATTCAAGATGTACCCCACCGAATTACCATAATGCATAAAATTTTTTACTTTTAACGTAAACCGTCAATGACTAACAGTCAACTCCTTTGACTTATGTCAATAAAAAAAATTTCAGTTGCACCCCACTTATTTTATCATAATTCAATGTACACCCAACTTATTTGAGGGTATTTTGGTCATAAATGGGGGTCAAAGGAGTTGGCTGTTAGTCATTGACGTTTTTTGTTAAAAGTGAATTTTTTTATGTATTATGGTAATTTCGTGGGGTGCATATTGAATTATGGTAAAATAAGTGGAGGCAACTAAGAATTTCTCAAAAATAATTTTGTGACTAATTATTAGGAGGGTCGAGTTTCTTGGATTGGTCTATTGGGCTTGGCCTTTTTATTATCTTTGGTTTCTTGGATTGGTCTATTGGGCTTGGCCTTTTTATTATCTTTGGAGAGATTAATGTGGCATAGTACCCACAGAGATAAGAGAGAGAGAGAGAGAGAGTAGTAGTAGATATTTCCCCCTCATTCCTCAGCCACCTCCCTCACTCTCTCCGCTCTCCTTAAACCCATAAAAAATCTCCTTTTTTCTCCATTGAAGGCGAAGCCGCCATGGCTTCTCTCGCGGCTTTCCCATCTCTCTGCCCATGCGGCCTCTACCGGAGACCCACCGGCCTCTTCAGACCCTCCGTCCCATGCTCAACCGCTTCTCCCTTCTCGCTTTCAGGTCGTTTCATCACCCCTTTATTAGTATTCTATTTTTTTTTCCGTTTCTGTATTACTTGTTGTAAATTCTAAATATACACCTTCCTTATGGGAAAATTTGCATTTTAGTGATAAAAGTTGCAAGTTTGTGATGGAAAAGTGACATTTTTATGACAATTAGTGGTCTAGGGTTTACTGTGTAGTGTTCCATTCCTTTGAACTCTATGAAGTTATGTTGGTGGATTTGTGTGTGTTGAAATTTCGTGTTGGGTTAGGCTGCGAACCGATAGAAGGAAATCCCTTTGCGAACGGCCTATCGGGTCAACACGTGCGTCCATATTTAGTTGGGGAGATGGTGTGTGCATATTTAGTTGGGATGCACGTGGTCACTGGGAATTTAGTTTTGGTTTCTGTCCCAATTCTTAGTCCTATGCAAACACTCCCTAGAATACTGACCTTTAGTATGTCTTTTCTTCTCCATCTTATCTTCGGTTTGTTTTGGAAATGTGATGTTCATGAGGAATGATTGCACATTCTCTAGAAAATTTCATTATTGGATGCATGTGCTTAACTGCATGACCAAAAAGTAGGTCTACTTACTGGTTGACCAAAAAGTAGGTCTACTTACTGGTTGTCACGTTGACATCTGGCCATGTGAATTTCATAATTCTCTTCTGGAGATTTCTCATGTTCGGTATTGACCCCATTCCGATCTGAAAAGACTTGGAGGCAGTGTTGTCATGGCGCATGGCGTGTGGCGAGGTGCAAGATACCCTTAATGCCAAAAGCGTATGACGTGGCACGCGACTCGTTGAAGCGAGACACATGTCTTATATTTTTTTATAATAATCTAGAAAACATTCTAAATTTTATATGTAGATCACATAGTATTTTGTAAACACTAAAGAATGTAGACAATAATGTACACATTATACAAAGCATATACAAACCAAAAAGCATATATTTACGACACATAATACCAGTAAAAAATGATATAGAGAGTAATGTATAGACTATACAACATGTATAAACGACAATACTACTTAAAAGTGATCACAAAGATATTTAAGGCAAGAAAGAAACCACAATTCAAAGCATGAGTTGTAGTACATTATCTTGACGACAAAATGACATAAAACTGATAAAATAAAGACAAGAGTTATATTGATGTCTTATGACTATCGTCACGAAGTTTAACAAACCACCAAAATATCATTCACTAACTACTACAGTAGTACAATAGTACGTAGTAACTAGTTTACTATACTAATCATCATCGTCATCATCAAACAAAACTTCTTCGTTATCATCACCATTAGATGAAAGAAGGAGGTGGTTGTGATTGTTTAAAGAAAATAAAAAGGAGAGGGTTTATTCTGGCTATTAGTGTCACGACCCGCACCCGAAAATCGGGCATGAGCCGTGGGTACGTCCAGCCTACGCCGCAGAATCGGCGGTAGAACGCTGTAAAGGTCCGTTCTAGGTCAACCATATCTATCTATATCTCACTGAAAAATCCGGCATGACCTCTCCAAAAGGAGGGCAAAACCACGCAATATATATATCAAAATAATCTTCTCCCGAAGGAGGGCAACCACGCAATATATATATGAATCTCAATCACAAAATCTAGGGGAAGAAATAAGCACGATATGATATAAACAAAGAAAACCAGAACCAAGAGAGCAAGACAATCCAAAATAATACAGTCCAAGTCTAAAAGCTACAACATCTCACAGAAGCACAAAAGAATAAGTACAGTCATCCAAAATACAAACCACTGGAAATAACCCAGGAAACCCACCTAGCTAACTAGGGTGCTATCGGCGTCTCCTCGGCGCACTCCTCCTCGATCACGGGGTCACAACAGTCGTCGATACCAGGCCCGTAGAACGTAGGGCAATAGTCCTCAGGATCCTCTGGAAAAAATATGCCCAGTCAGGACTGGAGCGAAGTACATAACTCTGAAAGCAACTCCAAATGCATGGTAAGGTGTATATGACGAGCAATAGAAAAGTAATCAAGATGCACAGGAAATAAATATATGCTGGAGCACAAGAAGTAGCTGTAATATAAACTGGAGAACAATACAAGTAGTGGAAAAGTAACTGCAGGTGAGAAACATGAATACTAGCTAAGTGCCTTGAGCACAAGTTCGTTATATGATCGGCTTAGGTTGCACATGAAAGTCACTACGATAACTCCGTTATGCGTGAGTTGCATAACCGACATACACATGAATACTGTTTGGCTTTGATCATATAACCAACTCACTACTCCCCTCCCCCACTAATACCATTGGATCCAACCACAACACGCTACGTACATGATAATAGCTCGCGCACACGAAGGCGAGAGCACAAGAAGCACATGATAGCACATGATAATCAATACCCGAAGCACATGATGAAATACACGTGATAGAGTACCCGCTGAACACGGTAAGGGGGATAGCACCTCATGACGGGATCCACTAGTACCAGCTCGTGTAATAATGTGTCAGAATCAAGTATTACAGTTCTAGAACAAGTGATATAAACGCTATCATGAAATGGAAACTATCAGAGGTAGGTACTCGCCTGATGTCCTGAGCAACTGATGAGGATCGAGGTCCGGACCGGTGTCGCAAGGACCTAATGCGAAAAACAAGGATTAAACAGGGTTCTAAGCATTTAAACTGATATAAAATAATTAAAAACAGGCTTCTAGGGCTATTCTAGGTCGAACGGGTCAAACCGGTGAAATTCGGGTCAAAAAGTCAACCCGGGGTCCAAAAAGTCAACTCTAGGTCAAAACTAGGTCAAACGTTGACTTTTACGGTCAACGGGGACAATTATGGTCAAAGCTAGGTCAAACTAGGGTGCCCCTGAAATTCTAGGTCAATCCGAGCTCATTAAGCTACTAAACTCTCAAACTCGCCTAATCGAGATACCGAGATACCCTCGGTATCCGATACCTCGCCCTAGGCCACGCACCCCGCCTAAACCCGCTAAAACCTATGCTAGCACGCGTAATTATATATATATAAACATATAAAAATCACTCCAAAGCATTTCCTAGGCTAAAGCTCAAATACCCCGCTCGAAACTCAATACCTTGAATATCTCAAGGTATCGAGATACCTCGGTATCTCAAGGTATTGAGGTTTCGCCCTAAGGCCCTCTAACTAGCTATTTAGCTACTAATTATATACCTAGTTATTAATCTAGGCTAGGTAATATAGATATCTACTATCTATTAATACATCTAAGTATGTATATACCTATGTATATAGATATCCACACACATTTACCCGATATCCATTACCTTACCTAATCATAACATATATATATATATATTACCTATCAAGATATCTATATATATATAACTAACTATAGATATATAGATATCTATCTCCTAGATAGATAAAACTACCTATCTACCTATCTACCTATCTAGTATCTATCTATCTATCTAAATACCTAGCTATCTATCTATCAATATCTATCTATCAATATAATTATCCATAACTTATCTATCTAACATATACTCTAACTATTATCTATTACCTAACACCCCTCGCTACTAGCCTTGCCAACACGCTGCTGCTGCTGGCTCTACATGCTGATGATGCTGCTGCTGGCTGCTGCTCCTCTATGCTACTGCTGCTGCTCCTCTATGCTACTGCTGCTGCTGATTCTGCTGCTGCTGTGCTGCTGCTGCAGTGCAGCAGCAGCTGCAGCCACTGTTTGCTGTCCTCCCCCCCCCTTTTCCTCTCACATACACACACACACACCCATTTATATATATATACATATATATATCACTATCTATATATATATATACATACATATATATCTATATATCTATAACTAGATATCTATATATATATACACTCATCTACACACTCTAACACACACACTAACACACTCACACACTAATACACACACACATTCACAACACTAACAACACACACACATAAATATATATACATATCTACATATATATATACACTCAAAATATATATATACACACACTCTAAACTATATATATATATCTACACACACTCTCAACTATATATATATACATACACCTATATATATATATACATACACACACAAGCACACTTACACATATACATATATATATATACACATAGACATATACATATACAAGTACATAAATATAAATACACTCATATATATATAAATATATATACGTAAACAAACATACATATAAATATATACATATATTTATATATATATATAGACACATATACACAACCACCACACAATGCACACAACACACAAACAACACGCCCCTCGCACGCCCAACGACCCCGACACTCACCAATACCCTAAAATATATAAAATATAGCCCGAAAACTCTAGCACACACTCCCCGATACTAACCCAACGCGCGCACAAAGCCGAAACGAGGAAACCAAGTCGAAATGGCCGTTCGGTCATTTCGACGAACACGTGGTGCGCGGCTCGGAAAACCTCCTGAAACGCACACCAAACGAACTCGGAATCGGTCCAAAATTTACCCACGCGCTCTACACGATGTCTAGATCCTAGAAAATGCGCTCCCACGTCGATTCTAGGCCCGTGGCGGAAACGCACACAAACTTAGAATCGGCGACGACGAAAAGCCCCAATTTCGCCCGAAACGCCCGTTTCTCCGCGACGCGGCTTCCCGTGTCCAAACGGAGACACGCACTCACCCTCTAGACACCCGACAACGTCTACCTAGGTCCATCTAACCTAGGGCATCACCCAAAATTGGGCCAAATTCGGATTCCACCCGAATTCGACACAAAACCTAATGTCAAAGTCTCTAAACTCACCCAAACTAGTTCCAACTTCCTCCTACGGGTAGGGTTAGGGTCTAGGAAGGTTCTACAACACTAATTACACTACACAAAAATAATTAGGAAGGGGAAAGTTAGGTTTTACCTCTTGGGAGTTGGAATCCCAAGGCCAAAGTCCCAAATTCCCTCCAAATCAACTCCCTCAAGCTCCAAGCTTCCAAATCTAACTTCCACACTAGATCTAGGCTCCTCACACCTAGGTTAGAGAAAATGTAAGGTTAGGGTTAGCTTAAGGAAGAAGGAATGAAGAAGAAAGAAGAAAAATGGAAGAAAACTCACTTGGAGAAAGAAGGAAGAAGAAAGGAGAAGTGGAGAAGAAGAAGGAATGAAGAAGAAGAAGTAAATGAAGAGGAGGGGGCTGCTGTGGCTGTTCTCACGGGTGGGGGTGGTAGGTAGGGGCCGGCCTAGCTAATAAATGGGGTTTTACAACTTTCCAAATTCCCAAAACGCCCCTATTCACTCGGTTTTGGGTTCCGGGTCTCCAAATGCACTCAAACTAGTTCCAAAACTCTCCAACTAACCTCCTAAAAATAAAATAATAAATCTAAGCCCCAAAATAATTCTCACAAGGGTGTGGGCTGGGTCGGACATGGGTCCACTAGGGTCTGACATGGGTCCAGGCTAGCCAAAACCCTAAAACAATCAAAATAAAAATAAGACAAGCACTAATTAAATATAAATATAAATAATTAAATACAATACACTATTTATCAATAAAAAAAAAAAATATACCCTATTTTCTAGAATTGGGTAGTGACAAGCCTACCCTCCTTAAAATAATTTCGTCCTCGAAATTAAAAGACGAAACTAGGACAGGAATGCAAAGAAAGAACCATACCTCAGGGCTCGAAGAGATAGGGGTATCGCTCGCGCATTTCATCCTCCCTCTCCCAGGTCGACTCCCCTGGAGAGTGATGCCTCCACGCGACGCGAACCAAGGGAATAGTCTGGTTCCTCAACACCTTCTCCCGCCGATCCAGAATCTCCACCGGCTGCTCTGGATAGCTAAGAGTAGGGCCCACTGCGATCTCCGAGTGATCCAATACGTGACTGGGATCCGCCACGTACCGTCTCAACTGCGACACGTGGAACACATCATGAACTCCCTCCAGCGTAGGCGGCAACTCAAGCCTATACGCCACGGCGCCGACCCTCTCAAGAACACGGAAGGGTCCGACGAAACGTGGGCTAAGCTTCCCGCCTCCACCGAAGCGAATAGTGCCCCGCGTCGGAGAAATCCTCAGGAACACCAGATCTCCAACCTAGCACAAACAAGGTCTCTGCACTTAGTCTAAAACAAGCAATCACAAGCAAACACAAGAACAAAATCTAGATTCTAAGCTATACCTCGAACTCCAAAGGTCTCCGGTGGCTATCGGCCCAATGCCGCTGCCTGTCCTGCGCCACCCGAAGTCTATCTCTAATGAGCTTGACCTTCTCCGCTGCATCAACCACCATCTCCGGGCCAAGCAAAGCTCTCTCACCTACATCATCCCATGACAACGGAGTGCGACACCTCCGTCCATACAACGCCTCAAAAGGTGACATCTCGATACTGGCTTGGTAGCTGTTGTTGTAAGCAAACTCTACCAAGTGCAAGTGATCCTCCCAAGAGCCTCTGAAATCCAAAACACAGGTGCGTAGCATGTCCTCAAGTGTCTGAATGGTCCTCTCTGACTGACCATCTGTCTGTGGGTGATACGCACTACTAAACTTGAGCTGGGTGCCCAAGCTAGCCTGCAGACTCCTCCAGAAATGCGAAGTAAAACGACTGTCCCGATCTGATACTATGCTCACTGGAACTCCATGCAGTCTGACTATCTGGCGCACATACATCTCTGCTAGTCTCTCTGTAGACGTACCCACTTTGAATGGTAGGAAGTGGGCCGATTTGGTCAACCTGTCCACGATGACCCAAATCGCATCCTTCCCGCCTGGAGAACGGGGAAGTCCAGAAACAAAATCCATGGTCACATGCTCCCATTTCCACTCCGGAATGGGTAACGGCTGGAGTAAACCTCCTGGCCTCTGCCTCTCCGCCTTCACCTGCTGGCACACTAAGCATCGGGATACGAAGCGTGCTACCTCCCGCTTCATCCCGTACCACCATACATGCTGTCTCAGATCTCTATACATCTTATTGGCACCGGGATGCATAGAGTACTGGGATCGATGCGCCTCCTGGAGAACCTCCTCGCGCAACGACCCACTCGGCACACACAACCTGGTACCGTGCCGCAAGGAACCATCATCAGCAATGGTGAAGTCGTCTGCTAAACCCATCTGAACCTGCTCCCTGATGCTCCTCAGGGACTCATCCTCAAACTGTGTAGCCCTGATCCGGTCTACCAACTCTGACTGAATCTGCAGTCCCCACATCTGCATCTCAACTCCAGGCACTATCACCTCAATGCCCAAGCTCTCTAGATCTGCCAGAAGATAACGATCTGTAGTCAGGCACATAGCTACCGGATACCTGCTCAATGCATCCGCAACTACGTTCGCCTTCCCTGGATGATACTGCAATGATATGTCGAAGTCTTTCATCAACTCCAACCATCTCCTCTGCCTCATGTTCAGCTCTTTTTGGGTAAACACATACTTCAAGCTCTTGTGGTCTGTGAAGATCTCCACACGCTCTCCGTATAAATAGTGTTTCCACAACTTAAGAGCAAAGATGACCGCTGCCAACTCCAAATCGTGGGTAGGGTAATTCTTCTCATGAGGACGTAATTGCCTGGAAGCATAGGCAATCACCCTCCCATTCTGCTGCAACACACAACCCAGTCCCTTCCCCGATGCATCACTATAGATAGTGAATCCTCCAGAACCTGATGGCAACGTCAACACTGGAGCTGTCGTCAACCTCCTCTTCAGCTCATCAAAGGCGATCTGGCACTCCTCTGACCAAACAAACTCCACGTCCTTCCGGGTCAGCCTGGACAACGGCTCTGCAATCCGGGAAAAATCCTGAACAAATCTCCTGTAGTAGCCTGCCAGTCCCAAGAAACTCCTGACCTCGGCTACTGAACTCGGAGCACTCCATGCCTCAACTGCCACGATCTTTCTCGGATCCACCGAGATACCCTCTCCAGTCACCACATGACCAAGGAATTCCACCTTGTCAAGGAAGAACTCACACTTCGAGAGCTTTCCATAAAGCTCCTCCTTCCTGAGAGTCTCCAGCACTATCCTCAGATGCTCCTCGTGCTCCTCTGGGGTCTTCGAATACACCAAGATGTCATCTATAAACACCACCACAAACCTGTCCAGATGCTGATGGAACACCTTGTTCATCAGATTCATGAACACTGCCGGGGCATTAGTCAACCCAAACGGCATCACCAAGAACTCATACTGTCCATATCTGGTCCGAAAAGCTGTCTTCGGAATATCCTCCTTCCTGACCTTCACCTGGTGGTAGCCTGTCCTCAGATCAATCCTGGAAAACACCCTCGCTCCGCTCAACTGGTCAAATAGATCATCAATACGCGGCAGCGGATACTTGTTCTTGATTGTGAGGTTATTCAGAGCCCTGTAGTCGATACACATCCGTATCGACCCATCCTTCTTCGGCACAAAAAGTACCGGAGCACCCCACGGAGAAGAACTAGATCTGATAAATCCCTTGTCCTGAAGCTCATCCACCTGCTTCTTTAACTCTATCAGCTCACTGTTGCTGACTCTATAGACGTGCTGGGATATCGGCTCCGCGCCTGGCACCAAGTCTATAGAGAACTCCACGTCTCTGTCCGGAGGTAACCCTGGCAACTCCTCCGGAAAGACATCCATATACTCCTCTATCAGTGGATGTAGCGACCTCGGCTCTACCACCAGGGCTCCGCAGAAGACTCCCTCGGTCTGCTCCGCTGCTCCTCTGGCAAACTGAAACTCTGGCTCACCCGGCGGACTAAACAAAACTCTGCCTCCACGACAATCTATACTAGCACAATGCGTACTCAACCAATCCATCCCGAGTACAATATCGTAGCTCGGAAGTGGCATTACGAGTAGGCACACACTCAACTCCCGGCCTCCCAAGGTAACTCTCCGGTCTCTGCAAACATCACGGACTAGGATGATACCACCCCCGGTCGTGATCTTGCAGAGTCTAGCTAAAGGTTCAGCAACAAGATGGTGTCTAACAGCAAAAGATACAGACACAAAGCTATGGGAAGCACCGGAATCAAATAAAGCAAGTGCTGGAATGGAATCAAGGAGAACAGAACCTGAGATAACATCACCAACTGGCTCGGCCTCGTCCACTGTCAGGGCAAAAGCTCGCCCCTGCTGTCCTCCTCGGTGCTGCTGCTGGTGCTGGGCGAACCTCTGCTGCTGAGTCTGCAAAGGCTGACCTCTCTGCTGCGCTGCAGGTGCTCTGGCTGGTGCCCTCTGAGCGGCTCCTCCGCCCTGAGCTGTACGGGCAAGCGCTCAAGGACAATCCTTCAGCTGGTGGTCTGCGGCGCCACACAATAAACATCTGCCCAGCCTCTTTCTGCATATGTCCCATCCGTGCCCTGGCTTCTTACAGAAAGGGCAAACGATGGGCTGCCTCTGGCCCTGCTGCTGACCCTGCCTCTGCTGCTGGGGCGCCTGCCGGAAGGGCGCCCGACCCTGACCCTGGTGCTGCTGGGTCTGCTGGAATGGCCTCTTGGCCGGGCCTGCACTGCTGCCTGCTCCGGAAGTGTCTCTGCCCCTCTTCGTCTTCAGCTCCAAATCATCCTCAGCCCTCTGAGCATCGCTGACAATCTGCTCGAAGGTCGCCTCGCGGTCGCTCCTAGTCAAGGACTTGACCGCCATGGCTAAGCCCTTGCGGAACTTCCGCGCCTTCGCTGCCTCTGACAACCCCTCAACAAATCTGCCCAGACGGCAGAACTCCGCTGCATACTCATCCACTAGCATACTCCCCTGGACGAGCGCCTCGAACTGACTCTCTAAGGCACTGAGAGCCACGTCCGGGAAGAACTTCTCCTTGAAAAGCTTCTTGAAAGCCTCCCAAGTCAATCCCGGAGCTGCTATCCGCGTATCCGTGCGGAACCAAGTGAGGGCAAGGTCGAACATCTGGCTGCCCGCTGCCTCTATCTGCATGCTGGCTGGGATCATCGCCAGCCTGAAGATGCCCTCTATATGCTCGATCCAGTCGTCGGCGTACAGGATCCCCTCTGTGCCGCGGAACTCCTTAGGCCGCATCCTCTGAAAATCGATGATAGTACCCGGCCTAGGATACTGAGCCTGCTCTGGCTGTGGCTGGATCTGAGCCACTCTGTCGACCGCTGTCAAAGCCACCTGATGAGCATTCTCAATGCCCATCCTCATAATATCTGCCTGGCGGTGCTGCGCATCCATCATCTCTCGGAAGAACGCGAACAGCTGTGTAGCATCTACTGGCGCAGGCGGTGGTGGAGGAGGTACCACCGGGACAACTGGGGTGGCTCTCGGATCAATGGGAGTAAGGGGATCTCCGAGAGAAACTGAAGCTCCCTCAACCGCAGGAGTGGCGAGTGGAGCGGTAGCGGCTGCCGGAAGTCGAGCAGGTCGAGAGGTGGCAGACCTCTCGGTGGCAGCTGCTGGGGCGGTACGCTGAGATCTGGTCTTCGGAGGCATCCTGAACACAGATCAAAAGAAGTCAATACAGTGCAAGAAACGATAACATCAATGAAGGACAATAATATTGCAAAAGAAAACAATTTCAGAAAAATTAAAGATAGCAAAAGGAAGTAGGAAGGGTCCTAGTTGTGATTGAGCACACTCTCTCTCAGCCTATATCCTATATCCTACTGCAGGTAAACTAAAAAGCTGACCTGCATGGGCCACCACCAAAAACGTGTCACGACCCGCACCCGAAAATCGGGCATGAGCCGTGGGTACGTCCAGCCTACGCCGCAGAATCGGCGGTAGAACGCTGTAAAGGTCCGTTCTAGGTCAACCATATCTATCTATATCTCACTGAAAAATCCGGCATGACCTCTCCAAAAGGAGGGCAAAACCACGCAATATATATATCAAAATAATCTTCTCCCGAAGGAGGGCAACCACGCAATATATATATGAATCTCAATCACAAAATCTAGGGGAAGAAATAAGCACGATATGATATAAACAAAGAAAACCAGAACCAAGAGAGCAAGACAATCCAAAATAATACAGTCCAAGTCTAAAAGCTACAACATCTCACAGAAGCACAAAAGAATAAGTACAGTCATCCAAAATACAAACCACTGGAAATAACCCAGGAAACCCACCTAGCTAACTAGGGTGCTATCGGCGTCTCCTCGGCGCACTCCTCCTCGATCACGGGGTCACAACAGTCGTCGATACCAGGCCCGTAGAACGTAGGGCAATAGTCCTCAGGATCCTCTGGAAAAAATATGCCCAGTCAGGACTGGAGCGAAGTACATAACTCTGAAAGCAACTCCAAATGCATGGTAAGGTGTATATGACGAGCAATAGAAAAGTAATCAAGATGCACAGGAAATAAATATATGCTGGAGCACAAGAAGTAGCTGTAATATAAACTGGAGAACAATACAAGTAGTGGAAAAGTAACTGCAGGTGAGAAACATGAATACTAGCTAAGTGCCTTGAGCACAAGTTCGTTATATGATCGGCTTAGGTTGCACATGAAAGTCACTACGATAACTCCGTTATGCGTGAGTTGCATAACCGACATACACATGAATACTGTTTGGCTTTGATCATATAACCAACTCACTACTCCCCTCCCCCACTAATACCATTGGATCCAACCACAACACGCTACGTACATGATAATAGCTCGCGCACACGAAGGCGAGAGCACAAGAAGCACATGATAGCACATGATAATCAATACCCGAAGCACATGATGAAATACACGTGATAGAGTACCCGCTGAACACGGTAAGGGGGATAGCACCTCATGACGGGATCCACTAGTACCAGCTCGTGTAATAATGTGTCAGAATCAAGTATTACAGTTCTAGAACAAGTGATATAAACGCTATCATGAAATGGAAACTATCAGAGGTAGGTACTCGCCTGATGTCCTGAGCAACTGATGAGGATCGAGGTCCGGACCGGTGTCGCAAGGACCTAATGCGAAAAACAAGGATTAAACAGGGTTCTAAGCATTTAAACTGATATAAAATAATTAAAAACAGGCTTCTAGGGCTATTCTAGGTCGAACGGGTCAAACCGGTGAAATTCGGGTCAAAAAGTCAACCCGGGGTCCAAAAAGTCAACTCTAGGTCAAAACTAGGTCAAACGTTGACTTTTACGGTCAACGGGGACAATTATGGTCAAAGCTAGGTCAAACTAGGGTGCCCCTGAAATTCTAGGTCAATCCGAGCTCATTAAGCTACTAAACTCTCAAACTCGCCTAATCGAGATACCGAGATACCCTCGGTATCCGATACCTCGCCCTAGGCCACGCACCCCGCCTAAACCCGCTAAAACCTATGCTAGCACGCGTAATTATATATATATAAACATATAAAAATCACTCCAAAGCATTTCCTAGGCTAAAGCTCAAATACCCCGCTCGAAACTCAATACCTTGAATATCTCAAGGTATCGAGATACCTCGGTATCTCAAGGTATTGAGGTTTCGCCCTAAGGCCCTCTAACTAGCTATTTAGCTACTAATTATATACCTAGTTATTAATCTAGGCTAGGTAATATAGATATCTACTATCTATTAATACATCTAAGTATGTATATACCTATGTATATAGATATCCACACACATTTACCCGATATCCATTACCTTACCTAATCATAACATATATATATATATATTACCTATCAAGATATCTATATATATATAACTAACTATAGATATATAGATATCTATCTCCTAGATAGATAAAACTACCTATCTACCTATCTAGTATCTATCTATCTATCTAAATACCTAGCTATCTATCTATCAATATCTATCTATCAATATAATTATCCATAACTTATCTATCTAACATATACTCTAACTATTATCTATTACCTAACACCCCTCGCTAACACCCCTCGCTACTAGCCTTGCCAACACGCTGCTGCTGCTGGCTCTACATGCTGATGATGCTGCTGCTGGCTGCTGCTCCTCTATGCTACTGCTGCTGCTCCTCTATGCTACTGCTGCTGCTGATTCTGCTGCTGCTGTGCTGCTGCTGCAGTGCAGCAGCAGCTGCAGCCACTGTTTGCTGTCCTCCCCCCCCCTTTTCCTCTCACATACACACACACACACCCATTTATATATATATACATATATATATCACTATCTATATATATATATACATACATATATATCTATATATCTATAACTAGATATCTATATATATATACACTCATCTACACACTCTAACACACACACTAACACACTCACACACTAATACACACACACATTCACAACACTAACAACACACACACACATAAATATATATACATATCTACATATATATATACACTCAAAATATATATATACACACACTCTAAACTATATATATATATCTACACACACTCTCAACTATATATATATACATACACCTATATATATATATACATACACACACAAGCACACTTACACATATACATATATATATATACACATAGACATATACATATACAAGTACATAAATATAAATACACTCATATATATATAAATATATATACGTAAACAAACATACATATAAATATATACATATATTTATATATATATATAGACACATATACACAACCACCACACAATGCACACAACACACAAACAACACGCCCCTCGCACGCCCAACGACCCCGACACTCACCAATACCCTAAAATATATAAAATATAGCCCGAAAACTCTAGCACACACTCCCCGATACTAACCCAATGCGCGCACAAAGCCGAAACGAGGAAACCAAGTCGAAATGGCCGTTCGGTCATTTCGACGAACACGTGGTGCGCGGCTCGGAAAACCTCCTGAAACGCACACCAAACGAACTCGGAATCGGTCCAAAATTTACCCACGCGCTCTACACGATGTCTAGATCCTAGAAAATGCGCTCCCACGTCGATTCTAGGCCCGTGGCGGAAACGCACACAAACTTAGAATCGGCGACGACGAAAAGCCCCAATTTCGCCCGAAACGCCCGTTTCTCCGCGACGCGGCTTCCCGTGTCCAAACGGAGACACGCACTCACCCTCTAGACACCCGACAACGTCTACCTAGGTCCATCTAACCTAGGGCATCACCCAAAATTGGGCCAAATTCGGATTCCACCCGAATTCGACACAAAACCTAATGTCAAAGTCTCTAAACTCACCCAAACTAGTTCCAACTTCCTCCTACGGGTAGGGTTAGGGTCTAGGAAGGTTCTACAACACTAATTACACTACACAAAAATAATTAGGAAGGGGAAAGTTAGGTTTTACCTCTTGGGAGTTGGAATCCCAAGGCCAAAGTCCCAAATTCCCTCCAAATCAACTCCCTCAAGCTCCAAGCTTCCAAATCTAACTTCCACACTAGATCTAGGCTCCTCACACCTAGGTTAGAGAAAATGTAAGGTTAGGGTTAGCTTAAGGAAGAAGGAATGAAGAAGAAAGAAGAAAAATGGAAGAAAACTCACTTGGAGAAAGAAGGAAGAAGAAAGGAGAAGTGGAGAAGAAGAAGGAATGAAGAAGAAGAAGTAAATGAAGAGGAGGGGGCTGCTGTGGCTGTTCTCACGGGTGGGGGTGGTAGGTAGGGGCCGGCCTAGCTAATAAATGGGGTTTTACAACTTTCCAAATTCCCAAAACGCCCCTATTCACTCGGTTTTGGGTTCCGGGTCTCCAAATGCACTCAAACTAGTTCCAAAACTCTCCAACTAACCTCCTAAAAATAAAATAATAAATCTAAGCCCCAAAATAATTCTCACAAGGGTGTGGGCTGGGTCGGACATGGGTCCACTAGGGTCTGACATGGGTCCAGGCTAGCCAAAACCCTAAAACAATCAAAATAAAAATAAGACAAGCACTAATTAAATATAAATATAAATAATTAAATACAATACACTATTTATCAATAAAAAAAAAAAATATACCCTATTTTCTAGAATTGGGTAGTGACAATTAGGGTTAATTAGGCATGTGTTACTACTTACTTGTGGGCCTGGATGGTCGAGCTAGTTTAACTAATTTTTTATTAATATAAATGTCACGTCCCAGTCCCAAAATGTCAGGAACTAGGCCACGTGTCACTGGCCAGCTGACACGTCACTAAGGGCTTAATCCATTTTGAATGGACCCAAAGGAACGTGCTACGCTGTCCTAAAATACTACATGTAAAACACAGTCAAATCTATCTCATCCACAACAAAAATGTCAGAAAAGCAAGTGCTGAACATATATATAACTGAGTCTGATACAGTACACAACTGGTGAGAATACAAGCCTACTACAAAAACTGATAATAGCGCAGAAAAATCAGATAGACTAAGCAGCGTCTATCTGAGAAAAATATCTCCATCTCCAGGTGGCAGGCCTCTAGGGTCAAGCATACTCTGAGGGTGTCTCCTCGAGCTCCTCCTCGGTAGCACATCTGGCCTCCTGATCAGGGCCGTACACAGTGGGGTAGAAAGCCTCGTCTAGATCTGGCAGGGAACCAGGTCCTCAGTGGGACATAACAAGATACAGAAAATGACATGCCATGTATGTAAATACTGAATAAAGAAAATAAATACAGGGTGCTAACCATCTAAGTGATATGCAAGTAAAGACCTTGTAGTACGCATGGGAATGTGTCGGCTAGACATATGCTGACTTAATTCACCAGTCGTGGTGACTAGCTAGTATATGTGTCATATGTCCCCTGACGCAAGGGCACTCTGCAATCGACCATCATGGTACGAAGGTATAAAAACACACAAGGAGGGGGTGTCCCATACGTCTACTAGTTATCTTTTCCACCCAATGTAACTAAATGTCAAGTCGTAATTTCCTGATTTTATACTAAGCCGTGATGCGGTCACACGTACTGGTAGCAAATCAAATACGTAGCTCGCATCCCAATATGTATTGCAACTTTGTTGCGTGTTCCCGTGATAGGGTCTAGGAGAATATCAGGATACTCTCACAGTGTTGGTGAGTCTGTAACCCTAAGTTATTTATACTAACTGTCAATGTATCAGTTGACTGTACCAGAGACAGTCTCAGGTACACATAGTATATGAAATTCAGTAACAAGAGTATATAGCAATATTGAGAATTTAAACAGTAAACTTGGCAAGGTATACTTGCCTACTCCCTGATAGTACTGAAAACCTGATCTCACAGTCAGGGTAGAGGGTGCTTGTGACAGGGGGTCACTGGTTGTGCTGGAGATATTCTCTGTTAAAATAGACAGGGTTTGTGAATATCATGGTTGTAATATAAAGTATATATATATATACTTATATATACATATATAATATAGATATATATATAGTATGTATATATATAGATATAGTATATATAGCAGTATATATAGCATAAGAAGAACAGAAAAATGCAGGTATATATATATATTAATTATAATAGTAGCAGGGTATATCCACTGCTCTATATATATAGTAATATGATATTATCAGGGTGTATCCACTGATATATATAATATAATAATCAGGGTATATCCACATATATATATATATATATATATATATATAATAATATAATAATCAGGGTATATCCTCTGATATTTAATATAAATAAATTGAAATGACAGGACAGAAAGTAAATACATATATATCTATGTACTGTATTATACAATACTATATATAGTATACATATATAATAAATTGAAGACTGTGCAAGAATTGAAGATATACATATATAATATATATAAGCTGTATTATCCAGCTGAATATTAATATATATATACATATATATATATATATATATATATACATATATAATAAATGCAGGAAATATATTAAGTGCAGAAAATAAATAAAAGAAAATGTATAGTATACATATATACTATATTATATAATATATAACATGTAGTATACATATCATATATAACTATATATATATATAAATATATGTACACACATATTTATATATATATAAACAGAATAAAATGCATATATATATATATATTAATAATTATTACATAATATTATACAGTATATATAAATATACATATATACATATTAATATACATATATATATACATATATATATACATATAGGAATATATATATAAATACATATATATTAGGTTTAGGTAATATACCCTCTGACAGGTGGGGTCCACACGTCGTCGACGGCGGGAGGACGGCGGCGGAGCTGGCCGGAGGCGGCCGGAGGAGCAGGAACAGCAGCAGTAGCTGCTAGCAGCAGCAGCAGCTGAGTGCGGGGGTTGCCGGCGGCGGAGGAGTGGCGGAGGTGGCCGGGCAGGGTGCGGGATCGACGGAGGAAGGAGGGGCGGTCAAGTTGGTGGTGGTGGCGGAGGTCCACGACGGCGGTGGTGGAGGCTGGAGGCCGTCGGAGGTGGAGGGGTCGGTTAGGGTTAGGGAAGTGGGGAGGAGCTGCGGGGGCTCTGGCCGGCGGAGGCGGCGTCGTGGGGCGGTGAGGGGTGGTGGTCCGGTGGAGGGGAGGGTGGCGAGTCGAGTGGTGGGGTGGTGGCGGTGCACGGTGGCGGAGGGTGGCGCAGGGGGTGGTTCGGGTGGTGGTGGCTGCTGTGGGCAGTGAGGGAGTGGGGAGGTTGCGGGGGCTGCTCACGGCGGAGGGGATGGCCGGAGGCGGCGGGACTTGGCCGGAGGGGAGAGGGGGTCAGGGCGAAGGGTTCTGGGGTGGTCCGGCGGGCGGAGGGTGGCCGTAGGAGGAGTGGTTTGAGTTGCAAGGGGAGGGGTACTCGGGTTTATATAGGTTTTATCCCAATGGCATTTTAGTAAATAAAGGGAACTTTGGGGGTATTTTGGTAAATTTGATTTTTGGATATTTTTGACTGAAAGTTTCTGGATGTTTTGGGTAGGTCTCATACACCTATTCACTAACCAATAGGATTATGCCACCTTGCATGCAATTTGCATAACAACCCCTAACTTTTCATAAATTGCATAAAAGCCTAAAATTTGTATTTTGCGTAATTTCGCAGTTTACCTGATTTTAATACTGATTCCCCGAAATACTAAATTGTACAAAAATGGGGGAAATAGCTGGAAAAATGTTTTGGACAGTGTGGGGTGAGTCTGGGCAGAGGCAGGGTCTGATTTCTTAGGTGATACGGGTCACCGTATTTATTATTTAATAAATACTGCGCACGGTGTTCACTAATTATTTAGAGGCAGTTAGGGTCATAATTTCTCTACGGTGTCAATACGATAATTGTAATACAATTAGAGTAGAATATTATCGTATTTTTGTTTGGGCAAAACAGGTGCCTACAGGTCCTCAAATCTCTAGGGGTACAGAGATGGGTAAAGAGCAGAATTTTTAATAGGAAATAAATGCGTACGTCTGTAACGATATTTGTGCGACTAAAACGATGTACCAAACAAGGTTTCTGGGAGTTGCACAAAATACAGTAAAAGTAGTCTAACAAGTTTAGGGCAGGTATGTGAAATTTGTTTAGGATTTAACAGCTAGTGGGATGCCCTAATTAATTGTGTAATAAACAGGTGCACAATCAATAGAATATATAATAAATAAATTTTTAAAAAGTTGCAATAATTCTAATTAGTCAAAATTAATCCTAAATTACTGAAATCTGGTCGAGGGAGTTTATAATAAAACATGCCATTTCTTGCATAGTGCGTCATGTCGTGCACCTATTTTCAGTCGAGTGCCAAGAGTGGTGGCGAGGTGCATCTATGTGCCATCTATGTGCCACACTACGCCTCACGCTAGTGGCGTGCTTCCCGATGCACCATTGACAACTCTTGGAGGATGATGCTAATGATAATCCTATAGTTGATTTTTATTGCCAAAAATGATCTATTTTTTGTATATTTATTTTCTTTACATATGATTATGTAGTCTTAAATTACTATTGGTCTTGATTTTTGAGTTTAAGCGACAAAAACTTGAATCATTGTGTTTTTACTATGGAAAATTGGAAAATCATCTTATGTATTACTTTTTCCATCATAGTAGTCAAAGGTGCGCCTCTGGCGCGCCTCGTAGAAAGGTGTAGCCGCGCAGCAGCTGAGTCTCGCACCTCAAAAGACAAGGCGTCTTTCGCCAGGCGCACCAAAGGCGCGTCTTAGGTGCGCCTTTCTGCAAGGCGCAACCAAGAAAAGTCGCGCTTTATGGTTTTTTTATTTATACAAATTATTTTGAGGCATGGAAATAATCCTTATCTCATACAAGTAGTTGGTTACAGTTGAGCTGAAAAAACTAAAATTTATTAAAGCATGGTAAGGATAATACAAACACTTGTTAGTTCTGTTGACTGCTATTGTTGTTCTACTAATTCACTTGGTTATATTTTAACGTATTTTTGTTGGTTTTAACACGTTATTTGATTATATTTCTTACATTAGTAATTTACTTATTTATCTACATATATTTTTATTATTTTTTATATTTGTGCCTCGCTTCGTTCAGGAGCGTGCCTTAACTACGCCTTGCGCCTCGGGCGATACAAACTTTTTGCGCCTCGAGTGCGCCTTGCGCCTTTGACTACCTTGTTTTCCATGACCGAGTATATTCTTGAATCTGGTTTGTGGGTGTGTACACATATTTACTTTGTAGTAACAGTTCATGTTGGATTAAAATAGCGTACACTGAAATAATGGACCTATTTCATCAACTTTAAATGGGTTAGAATATCTCTTTTATGGGTTCTCTAGTTACTTTTCTTTTCCCTTTACTTGTTCTTCTCTAAATTATTTGTCTTATATAACTTTAATCCCATATTTGATGGAAACAACCAAGTGCCTTACGTAAATATCTCACATAGCTTTCGTGTTGGGCTTAGATAGTCATCTTTTATGCACGCACAAGCCATTGTAGCCCAATGGAATTCAGGAAACGGACAACAAGAACTTTTTAAGCGGGCACAACGAACTTGTTTGTCACATGAAGGGGGTGAATATCTTTAGTTTTCTTCCTTATTGGACTGCTAATGAGATGTTTTGTCTGCTACTTTCTTTTACAGCTCCATTAGTATTTCCGCTGTCTCCATATTATGAATGACCCTCTTCTTCACGAAATGGTTTGTCACCAGTTTCATTCTAGTGAACAGCACTTGGGATTATCTTTTCATTTTATTACTATCTTGTTTAGTTGTCAATCAAAATTATTTAAAAGTTTAATTCCTCTCATTCCCATTTGAACTTCTGCTGATTGCACCAAGAAGTTAAAAACAGATACCAAATTGCCGCATAATGTGATTGATGCCAAATTGTTGTAAATATGCATTTTCTTTGAACTCTTGAGACTTATTGGAAATGTATGTCAATCTTTTTGTATGTTAAGATTGTAGCGCCCCGTTCTCCCGGTGCGGAGAGCGCGGCTAAGAAACACAAGACGGTATCGTTCGATCGGGATAGATTGAATTAAGAACTCGTCCTCGTTATGGATTTGTTTCTTCGGAATCGATTCCCATATTCAGTGGACTGCGCCCCCAGGATCGGCTTAGCGGCAGAGTCAGGAGGGACCTCTCCGCTGCTATCTTTTATTGCCTCAGTTTTCGATGTCGCTTGTTGCTTTCGTGCTTTGAGTTGGTTTTGGGATTTGCTTGTTTTCTTTGAACGGTTTCGATGGTTTTCATTGTTTTCGTTCATTGACTTGCACTTCTATTCCGAGATTGGAAAGAGAGGAAGAAGTATTAATCGAGCTGTTCGTGTGCAGGTGAACGAGCAGTAGGCGGCTTGCGAGCGGAGTCGTGAAGCGCCTCTTTCCTTCTCCTTTCCAACTTCTAAGTGAGTGGCTACCAACCCGATTAGCTAGCCCTGCTTTCCAGCTTCACTCCTTTGCCCCGATCAAACGATACCAAGTAATAATAAAAGAAACCAAGATAAAAGAGAATAGACTTGGTCAATACTGCTTGTCAAACAAACTTGTGAACGGTTACTTACTTGCATGCTTGTTCGTTCGGGATATTCATCACATGCATCAATTTTAGTTAGAATATATCTTCTTCTATAATTGTGCTATCAATGCATCACATCTATGCATTACTCGTGTTGCCTCAACTGCGTGAATGGATAACTTAACTAAACAATGTGTGTTCGATCATGGACAACTTGTGCACAAGGGTATAAGTTCTGCGGACGGTCGCTGGGGCACTGGCACCGATCCGATCCGGGCGGAACTTCGTGTGTAGTCATCGTGTGCGGACTGGATGGCTTGCAACGCATCGTGTGTTTATCGTGTATCCATTATGAGCTCTCGTTGCATGCTATCCTAGTCCATGACTAGTCCATTATGGCTACCAAGCCAGTGATCACCTGTGGCATAGTCATCGTGTGCGGACTGGACGGCTTGCAACGCATCGTGTGTTTATCGTTGCATCCCATCCTTGTCCATGACTAAATCCACCTTGTATATTTAAACCTGTTGCATACTAACTTGTGTCTCCGTGGCAGGGAAGGCATGGTAAGTATTGTGCAGGTAATTCAGACGGTCAGGTAAAATCCACCGAACGGTGGCAAGTTCATTTTAGTAAATTCTATATGCTGCTTACTTGTAAATGAACTAAGGCAAGATAGAAACCCACAAATATGCATGCTTCATTAAAACAACGTGTTGATTGGTATAGTTAGGCTAGCTCGCCTTCACCAGCATGTTTCGATATGCTGACCCTCGTTGAAACAGGTTCTTCGCACCAAGGCGAACCGAGCGAGGAGCCGAAGTCGTCTTCCCGATCCAGTCCAGCTGTTGGCGCATCTTCACCGCGCCCCTCGAAGCATTTTAGAGTCAGGAGCCTGCAACTCTTCATACACAAATGCAGCTCCGTGGCAAAGCTGTCCTCCAGCCTGGAGGTCTTTATCATTTTGAGTTTATAAAAGGATGTAATGTACAGGACTGCTATCTCATTTTGAGTCAACACTTTTGTAAGCCGTTCGACATATTAGCTGACTCGTTCAGGAGTTTGTAATAGATGTTCATTATCAATAAAGAGAACTTTTCCATGTTATAAATTTGTGTTTCAATTTATCTGCGTACTCTGAATATGTGCTTGCTATGCAAATCATTAAAGCCTTGTGCGGGCGCAACCCCAGGCCCGCATGGCGGTCACGAGTCGGGGGACGCCTCGGGGCGTGACATAATGGTATCAGAGCACAGATTCAAGTTCCTTAGACTTCGTGCTGGAAATGTTCCTTTAACGATCAAATTCCTGTGCGAACTCTTGAACTCGCTAGGCCAAAATGAGATACGTTCATGCAATAAGTCCATAATACATTATGATCCTAATGTAATTTACCTTCTTTTGAAAGAATGGTACCAGCGCAATCTGCAGCACAACCACCGAACGAAACACAGGAAAGTAGTTCGGGTACTTCGGGAAGCTCTCGGAGCCAGCGAGGCATGTCTCAAGTCGACCCGCTAGAGCGGGTGATGCAAATGTTAGAGTCGCAACGACAAAGAGACGATGCTCGCCAAGCCAGGTTCGAGAGCAATCTAGAGAACCGATTCTCAGTCCAACAGAAGCAGGTAGATACCCTGCAACAAATCGTTCAGACTTTGGCTGCCAACCATTCCGCCGCAACAGCAACGACTCCGGTGGAACAGCCCGTGCTTGAAGTGGAGACGCCTCAAATCCCAAGGCCGAGGGACGTGACTGCCTTCAACTTGGGCCATTTCAAGAAAGTCTGCAACACTCCGTTCAACGGGACTGAGGACCCAGTGGTAGCTCTAGATTGGCTAGCCGAGCTTGAAGATCACTTCGCTCTGTTGGAGGTCCCCGAAGATAAGCGCGTCGTCTGCGCCCAACTACAGCTCCGCCTCAACGCACACGATTGGTGGAACGTGCATCGACGATCTCTCCAATTTGATCACGGAGAGGAGGCGATCTCGTGGACGACCTTTCGTGCCGCGTTTGAAGAGGAGTTCATACCCCCTCCAGTACAACGTCAAATGGAAAATGAGTTCGTGCAGCTGCGGCAAGGCAGCATGACAGTTAAAGAGTACTCCGCCGAGTTCAACCGACTCTCCAAATTCGCTAGGGCCTATTTACCTGATGCAGCGAGTCGAGCTAGAAGGTTTGAAGGTGGACTACGCCCTGCTATATATTCGCACGTGGTCAATAATCAGTATCGAACAATGCGTGAAGTCATGAATCACGCCCTATCTCTGGAACCACAATATCCTCATGTTGCTGCCGGCGCTGTGCATACCTCCAGTCACAAACGCCAAGGCAACGATAGAGGAAACACCGTTGCAAAGCGCCCTAACCACGGCGGTCACCGAAGAGGAAATCAGGAATGGTGTAACTTCTGTAAGAGATCGGGTCACACCATTAACCAATGTCGTAAGAGACTTGGGTTATGCCTCGCTTGTGGTGATCCAGGCCATGCCATTAGCTCCTGCCCGAACCTTCTTGATCGTCGTCCTCGACGAGATAATCCCTAACGGTAAGCATTATTCCTAAGTTTCGGGACGAAACTTCCAATTGGTTGGGTAGGATGTAGCGCCCCGTTCTCTCGGTACGGAGAGCGCGGCTAAGAAACACAAGACGGTATCGTTCGATCGGGATAGATTGAATTAAGAACTCGTCCTCGTTATGGATTTGTTTCTTCGGAATCGATTCCCATATTCAGTGGACTGCGCCCCCAGGATCGGCTTAGCGGCAGAGTCAGGAGGGACCTCTCCGCTGCTATCTTTTATTGCCTCAGTTTTCGATGTCGCTTGTTGCTTTCGTGCTTTGAGTTGGTTTTGGGATTTGCTTGTTTTCTTTGAACGGTTTCGATGGTTTTCATTATTTTCGTTCATTGACTTGCACTTCTATTCCGAGATTGGAAAGAGAGGAAGAAGTATTAATCGAGCTGTTCGTGTGCAGGTGAACGAGCAGTAGGCGGCTTGCGAGCGGAGTCGTGAAGCGCCTCTTTCCTTCTCCTTTCCAACTTCTAAGTGAGTGGCTACCAACCCGATTAGCTAGCCCTGCTTTCCAGCTTCACTCCTTTGCCCCGATCAAACGATACCAAGTAATAATAAAAGAAACCAAGATAAAAGAGAATAGACTTGGTCAATACTGCTTGTCAAACAAACTTGTGAACGGTTACTTACTTGCATGCTTGTTCGTTCGGGATATTCATCACATGCATCAATTTTAGTTAGAATATATCTTCTTCTATAATTGTGCTATCAATGCATCACATCTATGCATTACTCGTGTTGCCTCAACTGCGTGAATGGATAACTTAACTAAACAACGTGTGTTCGATCATGGACAACTTGTGCACAAGGGTATAAGTTCTGCGGACGGTCGCTGGGGCACTGGCACCGATCCGATCCGGGCGGAACTTCGTGTGTAGTCATCGTGTGCGGACTGGATGGCTTGCAACGCATCGTGTGTTTATCGTGTATCCATTATGAGCTCTCGTTGCATGCTATCCTAGTCCATGACTAGTCCATTATGGCTACCAAGCCAGTGATCACCTGTGGCATAGTCATCGTGTGCGGATTGGACGGCTTGCAACGCATCGTGTGTTTATCGTTGCATCCCATCCTTGTCCATGACTAAATCCACCTTGTATATTTAAACCTGTTGCATACTAACTTGTGTCTCCGTGGCAGGGAAGGCATGGTAAGTATTGTGCAGGTAATTCAGACGGTCAGGTAAAATCCACCGAACGGTGACAAGTTCATTTCAGTAAATTCTATATGCTGCTTACTTGTAAATGAACTAAGGCAAGATAGAAACCCACAAATATGCATGCTTCATTAAAACAACGTGTTGATTGGTATAGTCAGGCTAGCTTGCCTTCACCAGCATGTTTCGATATGCTGACCCTCGTTGAAACAGGTTCTCCGCACCAAGGCGAACCGAGCGAGGAGCCGAAGTCGTCTTCCCGATCCAGTCCAGCTGTTGGCGCATCTTCACCGCGCCCCTCGAAGCATTTTAGAGTCAGGAGCCTGCAACTCTTCATACACAAATGCAGCTCCGTGGCAAAGCTGTCCTCCAGCCTGGAGGTCTTTATCATTTTGAGTTTATAAAAGGATGTAATGTACAGGACTGCTATCTCATTTTGAGTCAACACTTTTGTAAGCCGTTCGGCATATTAGCTGACTCGTTCAGGAGTTTGTAATAGATGTTCATTATCAATAAAGAGAACTTTTCCATGTTATAAATCTGTGTTTCAATTTATCTGCGTACTCTGAATATGTGCTTGCTATGCAAATCATTAAAGCCTTGTGCGGGCGCAACCCCAGGCCCGCACGGCGGTCACGAGTCGGGGGACGCCTCGGGGCGTGACAAAGATGTCGGTTCTGTTTGTGATGAGTTAACATGGCATATTGGCACTTTTACCCAATCATTTCCCTAAAACCTCTCTTTTGTGGCTTCTCCCTCCCCTTTCCCTTCCCCATCCCCCACCAAATTTTGTACCAAAATTACTTTCTTATTCATTGGCTATGCCTTTCAAAAGAGGAATATTTATATAGAATATTCTATGATATCATTTATAGCGATAAACATCAAATGTTGCATGCTCCTGCACACGGGTTAAGATTTAAGAACATACCCGGGCATGCGTGTGAGTTTAGAATGGGTGCTGCGCACCTAGGCATAACAAAGGTATATGCCCTCGCCTGTGGCATAGAACATGCGTGAACATGTGTGTGGCCAAACAATTAGTTTGGATAATCGGTCGATAAAACGACCTCAAAGGCAAAGGCCTATAAATCGATTGGAAAAAATGAGCTAGCAACGCCAATTTCCCCTAAAATGAGCATTCATACCTAAATCAAGATTAAATCGATTGTAGATGGATTTTAGGGCCTTTGAGGTTGTTTTATCAATTTACCATAACCCATCTTTGTGAGATGGGTATGCACACGCTCAGACGTGTTTTATGCCACGGGTGATTGCTTAGGGCCTAACAGGCGCGCTCACACGCTCTTAACGCTTGTTCCATGTCGCAGACGGGCCCCACCCGGATGCACATGTTCTATGTCACAAGCGCGCACGCGAGAAGCAACTCCCTCAGAAATTGGAGTAAGCTCCCTACCCTAGCAGGGGCATCTCTCTCTTCCCTTCCCATCCTGTACGGTATATAAGACGCAAATTAAGAAAAAAGAGGAATAGCCAATTGAAGTCTGTCTTAAACGGTTCCAAGAGGGACGAGGCTACACAAGTTTTTTATAGGGGTGCAACTCGGGCGGGTTGGGTCGGACTTGAGATCAATCCGAGCCCAACCCGATGAATCATAAGTCTAGCCCGAGCCTAAGCCCGACTCGACCTCGGGTTCAACATATGTAGCCCAAGGCCAAGTCCGGAGGATCAGGTTGGGCTCGGGTTGGGTCGGGTTTATCGGGCTCTAATATGATATTTAAAATAATTTTAACCAAGAGTAATATTAAATACATAATCAAATAGAAACTAAGCCTCAATCATTACAAAATACAAACTGAAATGAGATTTAGGATAATGAGTTGGAGAGTTTGGGTGGAGAAATTTAGGATTTAAACTTTTTATTTAAGAAGTATGAAACCATATATATATATATATATATATATATATATATATATATATGTGTGTGTGTGTGTGTGTGTGTGTGTGTGTCGGATTTCGGATTTTTCGGGTAACCCGACACATGAACCCGAGCCCAACCCGATTTTTGATCGGGTTCAAATATTTTAACTCAAACTCGAGCCTAAACCCAAGTATCTTCAACCCTTATCCAACCCATTAACTGGTTTACCCGATCGGGCTCGGGTTTAGCCCGCCCGAGTTGCACCCCTAGTTTTTTAGTCCAAGAGTAAGCAAAAGACTCGTTTATAAGAAGTTGATAACTCGAGCTTTACCAAAGGAAAGGTTAGCGGTCACAGGTACTCGAGGATTTGGAATAGTCAAGGTTGAAAAAAAAATGCAAGTAGTTAAGATAATGTTCAGTTACGGTATATATTGATGGCCAGTCGTATACAAACCTTTATTTACGGTTAGCTCGTGACCCTGGTCTCCCCTTTTTTGGCCTCAATCTCCATGGTCATGTTCTGGATGCGAACCCTACTAAATCTTTCCTTATCTGCTGATACAGTGATGAGGATAAACAGTTGTGCAACAAAGGAAGTATAAAGATTGAAACCAGTGCTTCCAAAGTAGAATTTGTATATGCTCCATGAAAGAAATGGAAGGGCTATCCTTCTGTACCTCGATTATATAGCTCAGAGGTGTTTGAATTGCTTTTTAGGTTGATTATGACTATATTGATTATTTCTAATGATAGGTGGCCAAGGATCTAAAGTTCCACGCAGGAGATCCAGAAGAAGTGATGGAGCAGGGAAAAGTATGGAAGATTCTGTTAAGAGGAAATTGGAACAGTTCTATGAAGGATCAGATGGTCCACCACTACGTGTTCTTCCAATCGGTGGTTTGGGGGAAATAGGGATGAATTGCATGCTTGTGGGTAATTATGACCGCTATATTTTGATCGATGCAGGCATCATGTTTCCAGAGTAAGTTTTGTTTTTGCATCTATCAGCAAGATTTGGCGATTATTTGCCTTGAATAATTTTCAATTGATGCTTGAATATATTACTCAACTAATCATGTGATGTGTCCGGTTTATTATAATTTTTGTTAGGATTCTAGAAATGAAAGATATGGAAATTCTAATAAGTTTGGGTTGGCTGACGGTTAGGCTTCCAAATTTTTTTTTTTTTTTTCATTTCTTAATTACTAGGGTTTAGTTATTAATATTGTGAGGATAAGTTGCTTAGCTGCATGAAAAAGTCAATAAAAAAAACGTCGAGAGATTATATGCTATGAAATTCTGTTAATGCATTGGCATTCATTTTCTGATATCAAGTTTCTTTTCCGAAGATGAATTTTCAGAAGACAACTAGGCTTCTATATTATTACAGAAGCATAACTTTCTTCCTCAAAGAACCACAAAATGTCCTAAAATAGTGCTGATTTATTGTAGATTTGATGACAGTAAATTTTTGTACAAGAGGTATGGTAGTGGCAGGAAGCACTGGCTTTGTCTTAGATTTTGTTGTAACCATCCTGTGAGAAACAATAGACAGAAAATTCTCAAATTTGTAAAAGGGCGTCCAAATGCCATGAGTCTCTTGTTTATGCAAAGTTTGGAGAAGTCCAAACATATGCAGCCTTGTCCCCAATTTGGAAGAAGTGGTTTTTGTGAACCAAAGCTGCATCCTAGGGTTGCAATAACTTACCATTGTTGCAACGTCCACAAATTTCTCAGTTTTGTTTTGGTTATGTATTTACGTTAACCTGCAATAGATACGTACGATGTACCCGTCTCCTGAGATATCTTATATGAGATGTTTCAATGTACACATTTCCCCTTGTTTTTGCATTTGATAGGCTGTATCACATATGAATCAGTTACGACGAATTAGGCATTCAGAAAATCATACCGGATACGACATTCATCAAAAGATGGAGCCACAAAATTGAAGCAGTTGTTATAACGCATGGCCATGAGGACCACATTGGTGCGTTGCCATGGGTAAGTTTCTTCTATTTCTCCGGAATTGTTGTGATTTTCATCCATTATTTTTCGTCTTTTTGCTAATTTATTAATTAAGCTTCATTGCATGTGAACTTCTTTTATTCTAGAACTACTTGCGTAAAAATTCTAGCATCCAATTCTTGTTATGCTGTAATATTGGGATTTCTTCATGAGACCTGTTACTATCTCATGCTCTCCTTGTTCATTAGAAAGTATAATTAATTTTGTTGGGGAAAACTACTAATTGTGATTCCCTTTCGCAATTTAGTTAGTACTACTGGAGAGTATAGGTTTGGTGCACATGAAAATTCCCAAGTTTTTTTTCTTATTTATAATATAATCCATTACTCTTGCCACATAATGGACAAATATCAGAATAATGTTGTCTCCGTAAATCTTTTATTTTTCCTGATGATCGGTTTACTAAAATTGTCTATTTATTCTGTTATTTGAATGATATCTTTGTTATCTATTAATCCCTTGGCAACAACAAACTAGCAAGCATGGACACTCCAAATTGTGACATGGACACTCCAAAAATACACTTGCACACCAAAGTTGATGCCTCTTCCATGTCACTGTTGTATCGGGCACATATTCATGTTTATGCAACAGTAGACATTGAATAGCCTGTTCATTAGGATTCTTACTAGTGGCTGCTTTGTCACTCGAGCCCCATGTCCTAACTCTTATTCTCTGCACCTATGTTGCACTAGGAAGCACCTGGACGATACGTGATACGAGACATGATACGGGATACACGATACACAAATTTCTGAAAATTTAGGATACCAAAAAAAATGTATGTATGTATGTATGTATGTATGTATATGGTTCCTACTATCTCATAGTAAGAGATTTCCTACTAAGACGATTATGTGTCAGCTTCCTATTGGTTAACATTTCTTCATTTGTAATTTTGCAATTGAACAGCAACAACACCCCCCCCCCCCCCCCCCCCCCCCCCACCCACACACACACACGTGTTGTCTTTTTTTCTCATTTTCAATATGAATGGGTGAAAATAAGGCTGTAAGATCATTGCTTTCTAAAAAAATTTCCCCCCAAAAATCCATACTTCTCAAATGCAGTTGCACATACACATTCCCAAACTCCTAATTCCATAACCTTTTAAGAGAAAGAAGATCCAAGATTGTCGAGATTCCTGGCCAAAATAATTTCAGTTAAACCAAAGCTTTTTTTCATGCCGCCATCAACATTCACAAGTTTTTTTTAGTAAAAACAATCTAACTCAATTAGGCTTACAAATCACATTACATTCATCTCAGCCACCTCTTAGATTGGTCATTGACAATGACAATATCTCTTCACCTTTGTAGATTGGTAGTTAACAAACTGCATTACACTCATCCAGACCATGTGGCCGGTCGATCGAACTGTACGGTCGTCGGATAGTTGGGGACCACCAACTTACATAAAAGACAACCTGACATGTTCAACAATTTGTCTCCGAGACTGTTGCTCGCCGGCCTCGGCTGTTTAATTAGGTGAGATTCTTTTTGAGAGCTCTCATCCTATGTCGATTGCTCCAACACACTCTGACTCCCGTACAAGTGCGTGCTTAGCCGTCTCTCCCTAGTTTATATAATCCTTGTTCATGACTAATATGTACCACCAGATGGGTGTATTCAATATCATTCTCTAGACATTGTATGGCCTATATGGTTTGATTCTTTTTTTGATCAGTAATGTTTATCTCAAAAAGCATATGCACAGATGCTAATCACCAGCATTTTGTTTTCCATCATGTTATTCTAGAATGCGAACATGTTAGTCTATCATGTTATTCTAGAATGCGAACAGGTGAATGTACAGGGAGATGCAACTTCCGAACATAATAATGTCCGGTATAATTATAAACTATGTTGTGATGCTCGGTGTATGGGAAAGACAATTAAGCAGTATGGGCTTGCTCAGTTTGGATTTGGACGGGAAGGGAGTCCCTAGGGAATGCCTTTGAAGGGGGGGGGGGGGGGGGGACGTACTTGTTTGTCATTGTCAGAGTTGACTTTAGTTGGGGTTAAGAGAAGGGGCATGCTGTGGCATGATATGAAAATAATAATTTGAGAAGATGAGTTTATTTGGGAAGAGAAGACCTTGTACCGGCAAGTCCAACTGTCCCATATATTATAATAGAAACAACTATGAGGATCTGTTTGCATATTGCAAATGAAGAAATGTTAACCAATAACAAGATGCCACCTACCGTAGGAAATCTCCTACTATGACAGTAGAAACAATTTGCTCGTATATGTATGCATGTATTCCTTAAAAAAATATATATATTTGTTTTATAATTATGTCTATGACTCTATGCAACACGTAAAAAGGGTGTCTACCAAATTTCTCTAGGTTTTCACATTTTGGTTTAACGTACTTTAACAGGTTTGGGTTGTGTAAGGGGTTCGTAACCCATTTTTAAGTATTTGGATGCATCAGACACATATTGTGTATTCGAACGTTCACATACGAACTAGTAGCCCATTTCTAAGTATCTGTGCTTCCTAGGTTTCATGTACACAGATTCAACATAACACGTTTTTGACACAATGACATGGATTCAACACGACACGTTTTAGATACAACGGCACCTATATTAGTGTCCTAATGTATTTTGGAGTGTTCGTAGTGTCCGCTACAAGTATCTGACACGACACAGACACAACATGAATTTTGGAGTGCTTGTGTTTCTTAGCTTTGCACCCTTCTCCTACTTCCCGTATCCATGCAACTAGATCATGCCATTACCACAAACCCAACTGGTGTTTACAACTTATCTTGGTGCTCCACTGTTTAAAGGGCAGTTGAGCATGCATTCTTCCCACTGGGCGAGAGTTCCTTTTTCTTTGAAAGGGAAAAGAGAATCGGGGGGAGAAAAGGAAGGGTTGATACAGGCTCTACTGATTATAGGTACCATTGAGGGTGAGGCCGAACTCAAGCTCATTACTTAATGCTACAATAAATTTGAGTTGGGCTTATGCGACACAAGACAAGACATATATGGTTGCTCTAGACCTAGATCCAGATGGATTGGATTCTTTAATAAAGTAATCTGATATTAATGTGGAAGCTTTAATTGTGAATAACCATTGTTAGTATCAATCACAAAAAACCCTAACAAATATGCAAAAATTAATATAAATATACTAGGCTTTAGAGCGACGTTACCCAAATTGAAGAATCTAAAAACTGGAGGATGTCTATGACTATTTGGATTTTCGATCGGATGTATGATCGGATTTCTGATCGGTTCTCTGTTCCCAATCTCTGCTCAAAAGTCGAAACTTTGAACTATTATTTGTAGTATCAGATCTACGAGGTAGTTGTGGTCTGCGTGTGGTGCGTAGTAGACGTTGCACATGAGGAATAAGAACCACAAGGAGCAATTTATGTGGAAAAGCAATGTTGTAGATGTCAACCGACATGTTTGCTTTCCTCGACTGAAGCATTACCCACGTGAATTCTGAGCTTACATGGTGATGAAGACATCGTACCGCCCGCACGAGATTTTCGACAAAGTATCTCGGAAAAGACCCATCATTGCTCATATGGTTTTGAGTTTTGAGTTGACATTTTATTAGGTTTATTTAGTCCCACATTACTTGTGGAGAGTTTGTTTCTTTTTTTGTTCATATCTTTAGTCCCACATTGCCTGTGGGTTAGTACTTTTGCTATATTGTATGCCTATATATAGGCTTGTTCTTTTCATATGAGATCATGAAATAATCAATGAAAAATTGTGAGAAAAAAAACTCTTGCGAGCTATTTTTTTTTGAGATTAGAGTGTGAAACCTAATCTCCCCCCCTTCCTCCCTGGGCATGTGAAACCCTAGGGTGGTCGTCTGTGGAGCGTCTTCGACTTCCTCCTAGCCCCAACCTCATCGCCAAGCCGGCCGCCGTTCGCCCCGGGAGGTACCAACAGCTCCCCGCTGTCCTGCCTCCCGTCTCGGTTGTCTGCCTTCCTCCGTTGGTGCTACAGACCGTTCGCTGTCAGGTCGTCCATCGCCAGGCCGTCCGCCGTCAGGTCGTCCGTCGCCAGGCCGTCCGCCGTCAGGTCGTCCGTCGCCAGGCCGTCCGTCTACCGTCGGTTGCAGATCCGGCAACCAACACTCTTCTTCTATCTAAAGATCCAGGTGCACCATTCAAACTTCTCTAATATTTGCGAAATCATCACTTTTAGGATAAAAAATCTCTTTAATATTTTTAATCATTCATGGCTGTTATCATGCTTTGATTGTGATGAACGGATGTGCTTGATAAAGGACATTATATTTGCTAAATAACTGATATTAAATTTGGAACTAAAATTGAGTATAATTTATTACATTAATTTTCTAATGAATCATGAATACAAGATTTGCAGCTATGATTGTGCTTCTTCTTTAAAAAAAAGCTATTGAGATCCCAACATTGAACTTTAAATCTTCTGCTTAACTAGTCGTTCTTTATAACTTGTCATTGATTCTTGTTCATTCTGCTGATTTTCATAACCTGCACAACGTAGAGACATAAATTAGAGTTAATCAAGACATGTATTACATCAATTTGGTATCAGAGCATGGTTTGTGCATTTAGATCATTTTGTATAAATTATTTTAAGGGCAAAACCTCTACAAGATATGGTTGTGATTTCATCACCTATCCATAGCCCAAAAACCACATTGAACTAAATTTAAAATTTATTTAGACATTGACTTTAAGGACTTTTGGTGCCTGTGCCTCGGGGTTGCCGACCAGACGAAGCTCATTAGGTCTTTGAAGGAAGCGGTTGTAGTGTGGTCTGATATTAGTGACTCTCGTGCCACTGAAGAGGTCCATTCACTTAATCCTGAAAAGTTTAGAAGCTAATTAAAAAATCTCATTTAATTAAAAAAGAGTTGCATTCTAGGGTTTAGTATTTCATTTCATTTATTTAACAAAAAAAATGTTATTTGCATTAACAACAACCATTTAGGTTTAAGTAGTGCATGCCTACACGATCTGGTCATTCATATTTGTTAGAAGAAATTAGTCAATCATCCAAAGAGTCAAGTAACCCTTTGCATTTGACAAGTGAATCGGCTAAGGACAGGATGGACCCCGAGTTAGTTAGAAAATTAGATGCGCTAAGGGGACAAATGGGTACCATTGCTCAAGAGTGTAGGGCTACCCGCGAAGCCTTAACTGAATTTCAAAAAGAAATAAATGATAGGTTCATTAGAATTGAGATAGCACGAAGTCGTACCTCATAGGGGAAGGATGGAGTGAGTGCGTAGTCAGACACCTCATAGGGATGAGTATGGCCATCAAGTTGATTACGACCATGGGGGTTCTCTCTCCACGACGAAACCAAAATCATCGACCACAACGATATGATCCAGACGAGCAATATTTGAGGAGTATTAAAGTTGAGGGTCGACCTTTGACGGCAAACTCAACCCACAATACTTTTTGGATTGGCTCAAAGGTATGGACCACTACTTTAAGTGGTATACCTTAACCGAGGGAGAAAAGTAAAATTTGTTGCTATGAGATTGACTGGCCAAGCTAGTCAATATTGGTCTAATATAGAACACTTGAGAAAAATAAGAGGTGAGTTGCCCGTGAGGACTTGGACTGGAATGAACAACAATTGAAAGAAAAATACCTCCCTCCCTCCTATTATCCCCGTTTATTAGATCAGTGGAACCTCTTACGCCAAGGAAACATGTCGGCTAAAGAGTATGTAGCAAAATTTGATGAGTTCTTGGTAAGGTGTATCACTATCGAAAGTGAGATTTCTAAACAAATCCTATCTAGGTTTATAACTGGTTTACGAACTGATTTAAATACTGAGTTGTTCGCACGAGACATTGACACATTAGAGAGCTTATGCCTTAGTTCAAGACCTAGACGAAGTTAAGCCACATTCGAGTTTTAGGAGTCAAGATTTTCGTCAACAAGCTTCACGATCATCAACAAACCAATACCCTAATCGAACTACTTCCAATCCACCCCAGCCTAGGGTAGATACGAAAGGCAAGAGTGTTGAGAAGGATTTTTCAAAGATTGGCCCAAACGTAAAGTGTTTCAAATGTCAAGGGTATGGACATGTCGCTGCAAATTGTTTTAGTCCTTTTAAGATTAATTTGATTGAGGAACAAATTGAAGAAGAGTCAGTACCCGATGATGAGGGCTACGTTCATCACATTGATGAAGACGTAGAATAACTTGAGGAAGGAAATGATGATGTCTTAGGTTACATAGGGTCTCTTACATTAGCTGTTGTTAGGTGCACCTTGTCTCAACCTAATAGTGATGACTGGAAATGACACGATCTTTCACACTTTTACAAGAATTGGAGATAAGAATGCAAGGTAATTGTAGATAGTGGTAGTTGCATTAATGCTATTTCCGCTTCTGCAGTATCTAAAGTGGGCCTTAAAGTAGTTCCACATCCTAGTCCTTATAAGGTGTTTTGGATCAATGGCACTGTCCTTCAAGTCCAAGAATGGTGTCTTGTTCCGTCTCAATTTGCAATCTATAAAGACAAGATTTGGTGTAATGTCTTGGAAATGGACGTAGGTCAAATAATCCTAGGGAGACCATGGTTGTACGATAATGGTGTTCATATTTCCGGTCGTTCAAACATGGTGATGTTTGAGCATGACGGAAAGAAAATCAAGATTCACCCTATACAACCGAAAACTAGTGACCCGCAACCCTGTCCAAATAAGCAACCCAAGGGGTTAAATTTAATTGGTGCAAAAGAAATGACTCATGAAATTACCAAAGGATCACCTATTTTTATCCTCACTGCGCGTGAAATTCCTAAAGAACCCACCAAATTGACTCCTACTGAGATCCTTCCTGTAATAAAGGAATTTTCTGATGTCTTTCCTGAAGACCTTCTTGATGACTTACCCCCGATGCGTGGCATTCAACACGCAATTGACCTTGTATTAGGAGCAAGTTTGCCCAACCTGCCACACTATCGAATAAACCCAAATGAACATGCGGAACTAAAAAGACAAGTTGACGAGTTGCTTAGGTAATGATTTGTACGAGAGAGTTTGAGTCCTTGTGCAGTACCTGCCTTGTTGACACCCAAGAAGGATGGTACTTGGCGCATGTGTGTAGACAGTCGTGCCATCAATAAGATCACCGTTAAGTATCGATTTCCGATCCCTCGGTTAGATGATATGCTAGACATGATGTCTGGAGCCACGATCTTCTCCAAGATTGATCTCAAAAGTGGCTATTATCAAATTCGCATTCGACCGGGAGATGAGTGAAAAACTGCCTTCAAGACGAAGGATGGCCTGTACGAGTGGATGGTTATGCCCTTCGGGTTGAGTATGCTCCGAGTATATTCATGCGAGTGATGACACAAGTTTTACGACCTTTCATGGGACGCTTTTTGGTCGTATACTTTGATGACATCCTCATTTACAGTCGATCTCTGAGCCACATTTGGACCATCTATGTCAAATTTGTTCTGTCTTGAGAAATGAGCAATTGTATGCTAATCCAAAGGAGTGCACCTTTCTCACAGATAAAGTAATTTTCTTGGGGTTTGTGGTCTTTCTGATGGATTCTCTGCTGATCCCGAGAAAATTAGGGCAATCGAGGAATGGCCTGAACCCAAGAGCATACGAGATGTGAGAAGTTTTCATGGACTTGCCACATTTTATTGTAGGTTTATTAAGTGGTTTAGTACCATTATGGCACCTATGACTGAATGCTTAAAAGTAGATGAATTTAAGTGGACCAAAGCTGCTGCTAGGGCTTTTAAGGAGATTAAGATAAAGATGGTAGACGCTTCTGTCATGCGCCTTCTTGATTTCTCGAAGGTGTTTGAAGTCATTTGTGACACTTCGGTCATTGGTATAGGTGGAATTCTATCCCAAGAAAACCACCCAATTGCCTACTTCAGTGAGAAACTGAATGATACTCGACATCGTTATTTTATCTATGATAAGGAGTTCTACGCAATAATACAAGCTCTTCGCTATTGGCGCCATTACTTGCTTCCACAAGAATTCGTTATCTTTTCAGACTATGAAGCCCTTAGGTATATCAACTCACAAAAGAACTTAAATGCCAGGCATGAGAGATGGGTAGAGTTTCTGCAGGATTACACTTACACCATTCGACATAAACCGGGAATTGAAAATAAGGCGGCCGATACACTCACCCGTAGGTCATTTCTCCTTTCTGAAATGAGTGCTGAAGTAGTAGGTTTTGAACGAATTAAAGGAGAATACACGTCATGTCCTGATTTTCAAGATATTTTTATCTTGTTAAGCAATAACAACATTCGTGAGATGGATGATTTCCTTATCCAGGAAGGGTATTTGTTCAAGTGTCGCAAATTGTGTATCCCTAGCACATCTTGTTTGGGAAGTTCATGCTGGGGGTCTTGCAGGACATTTTGGGAGCAATAAGACTATTGAAGCTGTAGAACGTCGTTTCTTTTGGCCGAGCATTAAGCGAGATGTTGTTAGGCTTGTTGGTCAGTGTTACACTTGTCAGCTAGCGAAGCAACGAAAACAAAACACCGGTCTTTACACACCATGACCTGTCCCAGATCGCCCTTGGCAAGATATTAGCATGAACTTTGTATTAGGCCTTCCTAAGACCGCTAGGAAGCATGATTCAATTTTTGTGGTTGTGGACAGATTTTCTAAAATGGCATATTTTATACCTTGTTCCAAAACCAGTGATGCTTCCCGAATTGCCAAGCTTTACTTTGATTGGGTTGTTCGATTACATGGATTACCTAAGACCATCGTGTCAGATAGGGACGTTAAGTTTACAAGTTACTTTTGGAAGACCCTTTGGCACAAAATGAAAACAAAACTGTAATTTTTCACGGCTTTTCACCCCCAAACCGACTGGCAAACGGAAGTTGTTAATAGAAGTTTGGAAAACTTGTTGAGAACATTAGTTGGTGAAATATAGGAAATTGGACCTCCATTTATCCATTGCTGAATTTGCTTATAACAACTCTGGCAATAGGTCTACCGGTGTCTGTCCAGCTGAGATAGTTTATGGTTACAAACCGGGACAACCTATAGACCTCATTCCTACGTCTGCATCTCACAGGGTATCTTTGTCGATCCGCATTTGCATCTTGCATCCATGATTTGCATAAAGAAATCAGCATGCGAATCTAACATAATAATGTCAACTATAAATTACGTGCTGATCTGAAAACGAGGTTTAAAGAATTCAAAGTTGGTGATTATGTAATGGTCAGGATTCGTCCGGAACGGTTTCCTCCAGGAACCGTCAAGAAGTTGCATGCACGAAGTGCAGGTCCATTCAAAATTTTGAAGAAAATTAATGATAATGCTTTTGTCCTCGACCTTCCAAAAGGGTTTAATTTTAGTTCTACATTTAATATTGAGGACTTAGTTGAATATAAATGTCCAAATTTTAATCCAGACAATCCACTGGTTGATGGCCTTACCCCTGAGCCTATTCTTGAGGGACCTCCTTTACCTCCACTACCAGAAATACAACCCACTACAGCACATGATATTGAAAATATTATTTATTGATGATCATATTATTTCTACTAGCAGCGGTGGTATTCGTAGGTACTTAGTTCGTTGGAGAGGTCGTCCTGAGTCTGAGGACACTTGTCTTGCCCGAGATGATTTACATAGACTTGATCCAGATGCATTGGAGTACTACGAGAGTAGTAGAGATCGAGCTCTCCCTTACCCGGGGAGAATGATGAGGATATTGTACCGCGCGCACGAGAATTTCGACACGTGTACAGGCGCAAGAAGCATCTCGGAAAAGATCCATCATTGCTCATATGGTTTTGAGTTTGAGTTGACATTTTATTAGGTTTATTTTAGTCCCACATTATTTGTGGAGAGTTTATTTGTGGAGAGTTTGTTTCTTTTTTTCTTCACATCTTTAGTCCCTCATTGCCTGTGGGTTAGCACTTTGCTCTTTTGTATGCCTATATATATATGCTTGTTCTTTTCATATGAGATCATGAAGTAATCAATGAAAAATTGTAAGAAAAAAAAAACTCTTGTGAGCTATTTTTTTGAGATTAGAGTGTGAAACCTAATCTTCCCCTTCCTTCTTGGGCGTGTGAAACCCTAGGGTGGTCGTCTGTCGAGCGTCTTCGACTTCCTCCTCGTCCCAACCTCATCGCCAAGCCGATTGCCGTCCGATCCAAGAGGTACCAACAGCTCCCCGCTGTCCAGCCTCGCGTCTCGGTCGTCTGCCTTCTTCCCTTGGTGCAGCAGGCCATTCGCCGTCGGGCTGCACGCCGTCAGGCCGTCCGTCGCTAGGCCGTCCGTCTACCGTCGGTAGCAGATCCGGTAACCAGCACTCTTCTTCCTATCTAAAGATCCAGGTGCACCATTCCAACTTCTCTAATATTTGCGAAATCATCACTGTTGGGATACAAAAATTTCTTTAATATTTTCAATCATTCATGGCTGTTATCCTGTTTTGATTGTGAGGAACGGATCTGCTTGATAAAGGACATTATATTTGCTAAATAACTGATATTAAATTTAGAAATAAAATTGAGTATAATTTATTACATTAATTTTCTAATGCATCATGAATACAAGATTTGCAGCTATGATTGTGCTTCTTCTTAAAAAAAAAAAGCCATTGAGATCCCAACATTGAACCTTAAATCTTCTGCTTAACTAGTCGTTCTTTATAACTTGTCATTGATTCTCGTTCATTATGCTGATTTCCATAACCTGCACAACGTAGAGACAGATTAGAGTTAATCAAGACATGTATTATATCACATGGCTTCCTCTGATCTTGGTGTCGCTTTCTTCACTCTAGCTACTCTTTACTTTGACAATAAGGCTGCAATTCACATTAATGAAAATCCAGTCATCCATGAGCACGCCAAACACATTGAGGTGGATTGTCACTTCATTCGGGATAAGGTCAAGCATTGAGAGGTTCAGGTTCATTATGTTCTTGCTACTTCTCAGTAGGCTGACATTCTCACCAATGCCTTGACCACTTGATTACTTTCTATCTTAAGCTGGGTGCTGCTCTTGATAACTGTGTTCCAGCTTACGGCAGAATGTTGGAGACTCGTGTGTGTGTGTGTGTGTGTGTCTGTTAGTATATTTCTCATCTTTAGTCTCATTAGGGGACTTACCTCTCCTATATATATATTGTACCTTTTTTCCTAAATGAACAAAGGACATTATTGTTGAGCCAACATTCTCAACTGGTACATAGCGGCTAATTGTACCATTTTCTTGATGTTACTAATCTCTTTAAGGTACTTTAAGTTCTCTTGATTTTACTTCTTATTGCTCAATGTTAACAGGTCGTTCCAGCTCTGGATCCTCGCACTCCTATATTTGCTTCATCCTTTACGTTGGAGGTATGTCTATTAGCAATTTAGCAAAATGCTGCACACATTATTCTAATTTATGCTCAACGATAAATTGTTATTGAAGTCTTTGCAAAAATTAAAAGTTTATTTTATTAATATGGACAGCTCATTAAGAAGAGGTTGAAGGAGTTTGGGATTTTTCCTACTTCCAGGTTTAAGGTATTTAAGTGCAAAAATAAGTTCCTAGCTGGACCATTTGAAGTGGAGCCCATTCGTGTTACACACTCAATTCCTGATTGTTGTGGATTGGTTCTCCGTTGTAGTGATGGTATAATTTTCCACACAGGGGACTGGAAGGTAAACTACATATAAAAATAAAAGTTGATCTTATGATGGAGTCATTCTCTTAAATGCACAATACAAAACTTTTTGCAGATTGACGAGACACCATTGGACGGGAAAGTTTTTGATCGTGAAGCTCTAGAGGAGCTGTCAAAAGAAGGAGTAACTTTAGTAGGTTTTCTTATGGACAACAAGTATTTTGTTATTTATTCCACATTTTATTTTTGCCCCTTTAAGAAGCTTACCACATCTAGTATTTGTATACTCTGCTTAGATTGATCATGGGATAGTTTTGACTATAATATACCTAACCTACTATTTTCATGACTGAATCTTTTGATATTTGCATGACTATATATCACATATGGGTTTGGAAAACAGTGCTGTTAAGTTTGTTAGAAATTGAAATATTTTTGTAAAGACTATTCTAAAACTAGACTACATCTAACACGACGTCCGATTGCCATGAGGCTTCCGCTTATGCAGGCTTTGGTGAGGGTCAAGATGTACCCCCATATAAAAATTAATATGTAGAGGCTGTTTCCATGACTTGAACCTGCATCCTTCAGGATGCAAGCAACTAGCCATACCGTTGCACCAGGTGACGTCCTCTACATTGATGATGTGCTCCCTCTACATTAAAGAATAAGTCTAACACTACTTGGTAAGAGAGAGTTGTTTGTGGTATGATGATGTGCTGCCTTCTCACTTTTGTTTAGGTCACCACAATATAACACTCTTCATTGACATATGATGAGCCTCTTAATGTTAGTTTCTTAGGAACGATGGCATCTTTTGTTCTACCATTATCTGAATGTAGAAGCCATGATATCACGAGTGCATAGTTGTGGCCTCCCATTGTATATGCTTGGTTGCTCATATGAGCTTTTTGATAGCCTTTTATTGTAACCCACATCTTTTTTATCACAGGGAAACAGAGCAATCCATTGCCATGTTGAGTACCGAACCCATCCCATAATTTTCGTTTTTGGTATCATGGAAAATGTGGATTGATTTTCTCATGTTAGGTTGGGCTGCCTTTTGTTGGGACATAATTATTCTATTTGACTCCATAAGTGAATTATTTTCGATAAGGGATAATCCTGGCAGCAGCTTAAAAATAATGAAACAAGTATCGATTGTAGCCACATAATTCAGGCTGTAGGGCTTAAGTAATAGGATGTACTATTTGCAAATCTGTTTGGGTTGTGGATATTGTGTACTAGATTAGATTTTCGGCGAGCTATAATATTATTGTACACTCTTTTTCTTGTTTGAGAGCATCCAAAATTTCTTTCTACAGCCGTTTCTTTTATGATAGTATAATTCCAGCATTATACTAATTTCCTTTATATGTGGTCCTTTTCTATTTAGATAGTGAAAGCACAGCTTACCTGCTTTGTTTTAATTCTTCTCAGATGATGAGTGACTCTACAAATGTGCTTTCCCCTGGAAGATCATTCAGTGAGGCTGTTGTAGCAGATTCATTGTTAAGGCATGTTTCCGCTGCGAAGGGAAGAGTTATTACTACACAGTTTGCCTCTAATATACATCGCCTTGGAAGTGTGAAAGCTGCTGCTGATTTAACTGGTCGTAAGCTGGTAATCTACTTGTGTGGTCCTTTGTTTGTTTCATTCTTTACAAGCTCTAAAAGGGCTATGATTGTGTTTATTTTACTGGAAATTAGATTATAATTGATAAGTCAACAGGTGTTTGTTGGCATGTCACTAAGAACTTATTTGGATGCTGCTTTCAAGGATGGAAAAGCCCCAATAGATCCTTCAACTTTGGTATGCGATAGGCTCACTACTTCTATACCAGTCTGTATTGTAGTTTCATTAGTTATAAGATTTCTTTCCTAAGATAAAAGATGCAGACATTGACGTCTTCTTTGATGTCTTGTGATGGTTTCTTTGGATTTGTTTTTAACTCTTTATTTTGCAGTCTTCTTAGCTAGCTGTAAGCTTCTGCAGAGTTGCTAGGGGCCCTCTTTAGTGTGAGCAGCGCATGTGCTTTCTGCATTTACTTGCCTCAGGCTTTGACCATTTGGTCATTGGCGTATATATTTTTCTGGATATGAATTTCAAAAGCATCTTTAGAAGAACTCTTCTGCTCGCCTGAATATTGCAAGTTCCAGATACACATGCATCAGTAGTGGACATAATTTCTTTCTTTTATGCAAATATGACTATAAATTAAGGTTCACAGTATCTGTATCGGACCCTTCATATGAGTATCGGGATCAGAGGGCATCGGCAGTACCGGTAGTTTCAGATCGGAGTATCGGATCTTTTGGTATTGGAAAACAAATAATTATTAATAAATCTAGAAAAAATATTTTAGACATTTAGGCATAATTATAAGTATTTTTTGTGTTGTTTCGTAGTACTTTGAAATTGAATGAAATAATAGTAACCCATGTTGATTGGTTTACTTGCGAAAGATAAGTTTTATTCATTTACATGCTTTTATAACCTTACAATGCTATTACATCTTCGGTGGTTGGTCCTTTTCGTTCTTTTTTTTTTTTTTGCCGAATTGATTTGGAAAGAGAGCCCGAGATAGTATCGGTCGGTGTCGGTCGGTATAGATCGGTATCGGACCTGGACATGCCAAACTGGACATGTCAAACTGTATCTGTATCGGCTGTATCAGATCGGTATCAACCGATACTACAAACTATGCTATAAGTATGCCCATCACCTTGTATATATAATTTAATAAACTATAATATTCCCATTTCATGCAATTACCTATGTCCTTTTTCTGCTTTTTAGTAATTTAGTTTAAGACTTATGTTCTACCGTGTTAGAGAAAGGACCCTTAACTGATGTGAGTGGTAGTGATCTATTCATGTAGCAACCCAAGTAATTTTGTTCTTGTAAAGTATCTTTGGCAATTGGAAACCTTTTGAAACTAAGAAACTTTGTACTTAGGGTGTCTTTGGCAATTGGAAACATTTTGAAACTTTGTTTTTTGGGTTTTAGAAACCACAAAGAAACTAAGTTTCTAGGAACTTGTTTCTTTGCTGGTAAGTAGGAAGTGGAATGTTTGATGACATGAAAATTATACAAGTGCCATTGATATGAAGGGTTAACTGTGGGGGTTAGATTTTTGAAAGAAGAGTGATTAAAAGTAAGTAATCTTTACTATTTAGGAGTTTCCATGAGTTTCAACTTTTAATCTATTTAGATGGGAAGTAGAATGGGAAGTACTTTCCAGATTAGCGTTGGTGTACGAGTTTCTAAACTTCCTCTCTATTAGCCAAAATCAACTGGTGGGAAGTTGGCAACGTAGGCCTAGTTTGCACTGCTTTTCCTTGTTGCGGCTCCAATTTCAGTTTGTTGAAAACACCCTACTAGTTCCACTATAACCAAGTTATAAAAAGTGAAGAGGTTTTTAGTTTCTTGTAGTGTATGTTGCATTGATACACAATTGGGCTGTCGCCCGTATCCCCAAAAAATCAGTACGGATTTGGTTGAATTCATATCTGGTACTGGTCGAGTACATCCTGCCACGATTTGGGTCTAAACAAGTATCATTTTTGGGCTGGATTTGGTTTGAACATGGTCCAAAGGACTAATGTTTCATGTTTTAGACATTCAGGTTTAATAATGAGTTAAAGCAAACTAAATCTGCCCTAATAAACTTTTCTTTCTTCTACTACTGTTAAGCCAGATGAAAAAGGTGAAGAAGACCTCTGTCGAGAGTCAAGACACTAGCTCAACCCAACCTTGCAGCTGGATGTCGATTCATCACAGACCTCCACCTCAACCACCATTATCACTGATCTCATACCTCCAAGATGGTGCTTTGCATCTTATGTTCTCCATATGTTTGCCTTTGTTACGCGTCTGTGTCTCAAACAAGGAAAAAAATCAGAGAGTTGTTGGTCTAGATATTATAGTGGGTTTGATATTGTGCTCTTTGAGCACAATTTAGTTAAATACTTTAGTGATTTAGTTTTCTGTTTTATTCCCAAGTGTCATTATATGTACTTTGAATCGGGAGTTGGGCAATTGCCCACTCGGGTTTTATGCCTCCACACTAGCCACTTGAGCTAGAGGTCATTGGCTATATATATATATATATATATATATATATATATATATATACACTCTGGCAATAGGAGCTCTGCAATGAAACCCTAGATACAGGCCATAAGAAAGGCAAGGGTATCAGGTATCATATGGGGGACTCGTCTGATGCTCAGGAGATTAAGGATGGCCAAGGGGATTAGGTTGCTGCTGCTGAGGGTGAATAGGATGTGAGAGATGCCCTAGGAGCTTGTGATGTTGATGGTCCTATTAGGGTTCTTAATGTAACCCTAGCAGAGGATGTTGTTCGGGCCCCATTTAAGATGCATGAATTAGATATAGAGGCAGATGCTAACAAGGAAAAGCTTACTACAAGAGCCAATAATTGAGGTTAAACTATTGTCCAGAATAGGAGAAAAAGAAGGATTGGAACTGCCCTTACAATAGTTGTTCAAGGAAGAAGCAAGTCAATGCTGGGGAATCAGGTTGCAAGGGGACAAAAAAGTCCTTACAGTACAAAGATGGAGAGTTCTATCTACAAATACCCCACTCAGGTTTTCTCCTCTAGAACATCCCCATTTGCTTGGCCAGGCTTGGAAAAAAAACACAAGATCTAATGTAGAAGGATACCTTTGGCCAGTGTTCTAAATTCCGGCCTAGGCCCATGGCCAGTGTTCTAAAAACACAATCTCCTTCAATGAAGACACAATTCAAGTCATACCTTGTGCATAGATCCAAGGCTTGGAGGATGCCCATGGCTTCCGCTTCTATAGGCGATCCACCTATTTGAAATTTAGAGACAGCCCCATGGAACTGTCCCATTGAGTCACGAAGGACGGCAGCATCAGCCATTTTGCCATCGAGGAATGCTCCGTCTGTTGATTTTCCAGAAACCATGTAGTGGAGGGTTCCAAGATAAGGGGGATTGAGGAGAAGTTGGGAGTCAGATGGTTGATCAGTTTCCAGGTTGACTGCTTCATATTTGGCCTGTAAACACTTTGCCTCATCGATGATCTTCCTGGTGCAGATCGGTGGTGGTTCAAAAATTACTTTGTTTCTTGCTTTCCAGATCATCCAGAGCATGTAAAGACTAGAGAATACAGTATCTCGATTCCCTTCATGAAGGATGCTGTTGATGAGACAAATAATAGTAGATTGTGGTTGAATGTGCTTGGATATTGCATGAATTCCTCGTCATGATGGACCTGAAAAAGGGCAATGGAGAAGAAGATGGTCAGTGGATTCAACACTTACCTGACATAGGGGAGTGGATTCAACACTTACCTGACATAGGGGACACGTTGGTTCCACGTTTTGGATGCGCCTGTGAATATTTTCATTTGTGGGAAGAGAGTTGGTGAGAGCTCTCCATGCAAACATTAGCACTCTAGGGAATATGTGATTTAAATGCCAGAGTTTGGACCAATTCGTGAAGCATTGCTGAGTATTAGATGTCTGCTCACTGTTAGATTTCTCGTGGATGAGTCTGTAGGCCGACTTAGTATTCAGGAGACCATTCTTGGTGTGAATCCATATGAATCGATCAGTAGCACAGACTGCAGATAATTGGGTGCTGATTATGGCACTAGCTTCATGAGGAGGCAAAAGGAGCAGAATCACATTTTGTTTTTGGTAGATGTCCTACCAGCTTTTTCAAATTTTGTTTGGGACTTGCACCATATTTCTATGAACTCATTTGTACAGGTACACTGTAGTCCTGATCGTGGGACCCACAGAAGTCTGAGTGGAGCCCGCTGTTCTCAAAGACGGTTTCCATTTGTATTTTCAGCCGTTTATTGCTTTTGAATTGTTGTATCAATGGCTAAGATGTTTGGCGCTAGTGGACAAACGAGGAGGGCTGGGACTGAGCTGGAGAACTTTTCTCCCTTGGTTTCTGTGAGTGGTTTGACCACAAAACTCAAATAATAATTCAAAATAGAACTTCCAATGTCAGTACACGTGGACAGACTTTTGCGTTTATCCCCTTCTCACTCTCTTGCTTCTTTCATTCTTTTCTTTCTTTCCTTCCCTTCGGACTTGGGGCTTGGGCACTTCTATGGGCCCAACAAAACCCCCTCCCAACAGTTTGCCGCCTAGGCGGCCTAGGTGCTAGGTTGCCCTCCGGCGCACCGAATCCGCCTAGCAAAATTTAGAACACTGCCTTTGGCTGTGTGTGTGCGCGTGTGGTGGAAGGGGGTGGGGGGTGGAGAGAGCAGTGGTGCTACATGAAGAATTCCAACTTCCTGCTGCTTGTTGGTAGTACACGTTAATGGCTTATGTCTTTCTACCTACATATTAAGGCCTATGCTATGAGGACTTGGAAGCCTAAGTGTTCTCCAGATGCTTACTCTAGAGAAAATGGCTGCTGCTTCAAGTTTGGAAGCAGTGAGGAATGCCAGAGACTACTTGCTGAGGGGCCTTGGTTATTTGATGGAAGACTGGTTATAATCAAACAAAGGACCCTTAATGCAGGGATGGAAAGATCTGCTGACTAATATACTTGTATGGAACCATGGGTGAGATTTCTACATCTACATTTGAAATTATGGAGTCGACTAACACTTGGGAGGATGGCCATATAATTTGGAAGTCATTACATATGGACTGGCTTACTGCCAGATTAGACTGGCATATGCTAGGCTGTTTGATGAAATCACTGCAGGGGCTGAATTGCCTTTGTAATATCAACTTGCAACTTCCAGATGGAACTTTAGTTGAATAAAAAGTGGAATGTAAGTAGCTGCCGCCCGCTTATTTGTACCCATTGCAAGAGCTTTGGGATGTTCTCACCCAATGTCCTTTGAAAGGACAAAATATGGAGGGAGGCTGGGGTTGAGATGGAGAGAAAAGAGGAAGTTATGAATGAGAAGAGAGCAGCAACACATCAACAAGGGCATAAAGGGGAGAAGTTACTAGTATATAGAAGGAAAAAAGAGGGAGAAGGAAGCAGAGTGAGTAGGGTAACTTCACCTAACCAAGCGGGAGCACTACTACTGGAAGTAGTGAATAAATATGGGTTGAGGTGAGCATCCTTGGTCAACGTTCTAATCAACTAGGTGTAACCTTTCTATGGGAACCTATTATACTAGTTATACTTTTGGGTATGGACAGGGATACGGAGAACTCTTCTAATCAAGTAGGCACAGCCTTTCTATGGGAACCCCTTGTACTAATTATACATTGGATAAGGATAGGGGATACAAAGAACCTTTCCCTATCTTGATGGACGAGTATCAACAAGATAAAGTAGTAGACAAGGAGCAAGATGGGGGAGAACCTAAGGATCATATGATTCATATCTTTTGTTACTTAGGGTCAATGATTGATGGCGAAATTCCTAACGATGTTGCACATAGAACCATAGTAGGGTTGGTGTTACGAAAGTGCTTTTGGGCTGGGTAAACCTTATAATTCCCTCAATAGTTTGAAGGAAAATTTCTACAAGTCTATTGTAAGACCAGCCATGATTATGGATTAGAATGTTGGGGAATCAAGTACTACCTTGCTCAAAATATGAGCATAGGTGAAAGGATGTTGAGGTAGATGAGTGGCAATGCAATACAAGATAGGATGAGAATGAATGCATTCATGGAAGTTAGTTGAAGATGAGTCAAGGGAAAGTCATTTCAGATGGTCTGGACATGTGCACCAGAAAAAAGATGTACAATAGAAGGGCCGGTTAGGACTCAAGGTTCACAGTATCTGTTTTGGGTCCTTCCTATGAGTATCGGTTCCATTATTTTTCAGGGGTTTCGGTTGTTTATACTCCAGCATTTTTCGGGGGGTTTCGGTTGTTTGCAATTGGTCGGTTTCTGTATTGGTTTCGGACTTTACTTATATAACCTTTAGGAGTGATTGGGTCTTAGTTGAAGGAGCTGCTATATAATGAAACATGGATGAGCACACTAAAGAAGGATTTTGCTTATGTTACAGAGAAAATGGTGCTTAATGGAAGAAAATGATTAATCTCGAAAACCAACAAGTTGGGACAAGCTATTGTTGTTGTTTACAATCTTGTATCCATCTACTTCTCTTATATTGTCAAATATTCTAACAGTTTAAATGAGTGACTAGTTGATAAAATAAGGAATGGTTTTGTAAATGTTGCTTACCTTTTATCTGCTAAATATTCTGTGTATGCGTGCATGTACAACCTTGTCTATTTACCTGCTCATGCATGCATAATAGGACCCACTTATATGAGACTATGTGTACGCACACACGGAAATGAGGATGTATCCTTCAACATGCACATGTTTGTTCTGTTCTGTTGTGTTATTACAGGTCAACTCATATTGTTGAGATTTTTTGAAGGTGAAAGTAGAGGATATTGATGCCTATGCCCCAAAAGATTTGTTGATTGTTACAACTGGTTCTCAAGTAAGTTAAATTGTGCTGTATCACAAAAAAGAATACTTGTAAATTGTTTGCTACTTCAATATATTACATAGTTTTTGATTGTGTTCAATATTGTGCGTCAGGCAGAACCTCGAGCGGCTCTAAATTTGGCATCATTTGGTAGCAGTCATTCTCTCAAACTGAATAAGGAAGATGTGATTTTGTATTCAGCTAAGGTACACTTTTTCTACTAGTAGTATAATATTTTAAAAAGTTTATTCTATTGTTTGATATGTCTCAGCATCTTCATGTTCCTATGATGTATCAACATATAATGATGAAGCTTACACAGCCTAGCTCCTCAAATACATTGTAATATAGAGCGTGAAAGTGGAAACACGAAAAAACTGGAACCTATTTTCTTTTTATATTATTGGTCTTTTCGTTATTATTCAATCACAAAGGTAGTTGTTTGTTGTTATATAGTACATACTGAATCCCCTAAACATTCAGGGTGCTAACTTCCTAATTCAAGTTGTACCTGATGAAATTGAGGCTTAGCACTACTATGGTAAGATAAAAGAAGTTATATGACCAAAGCATCTGCAGAAACTCCGGTATGCTAGAAGTTTGAAAAGTAATATAATACTTCATGAGTGCATCTTTGATTTGTCTGTCATATGGTATGCACCGTACTTGCACATTCTCTATGGAACAAAGACTATGTCAATACGCCTTGGTGAGGACCCCCTTGATCATTTGTCAAATTGCCTAGTTGACCATTCAAGGGCATATAGACGAAAACCGCTGAAGATAACAGTCTTATATATAACCACTACAGACTTATTTATTGTCAATATATACCTAAAATATAAAACAATCTTTTAGAGCATTACAACATTATGTGTATTTTTGAACTTTTCATAGAGATGCAAATTGTACTTGAATAATTTCTTCTTGAATTTATATAAAAAACCTAGGGGGTCCAAAGTCAATCGGGATTTTGAAACCGCAGCTTCTGATTTCGAAAATCCTGTGTTAGTGAATCGAGATTTTTAAATGCAACTTTAAAAACAATTGTTAGTCAACTGTGGCTACAAAGTCCCATTCTAGGTTGTCAAGTCGCATATTGTAGTGTATCGGTTTGCTTGTGTTTTGTATCGTGTACTGCTTATTGTATCGTGTATCGTATGATACTTTAACTCTAGGAGTTAAGATCTATACTTCTAAATCCATATTGGAATTTAATTTTATATAATTTTTTCATATTGTTTTTATTTGTTTCATCTTTACAAGTCTGCCTAGTTCCAGAATTCAGATTCTTAAGTATATTTATTATATGTCTCAAGTAAAATAAACCTATACCACCTATAGACCTATATATCTCGTTTCGGTTGATCCAATACGTATCGAAAAGTTTGTATATTGTATCGTATAAGTATCGTGCAACATAAAATACTAACAACAAATCTCCGTAAATAGAATTTTGTAACCACATAACAAATATTCCAATAGACTTTTTCCTATTATAGCCAGACCATGGATAGGTGCGGGTCTAAAAATTCACAACATTGGTTACCTTTTTTTCCCTATCCGTTGAACATCGTTAATACTTTCAACCCCTCAAACCTGAAGAGAAAGTCCCCAACATCAACAACCTTGCTTCGAGATGACAAGGTCATGTGTCCTCTCCTTTGCTTTTATTTGCCCCATCTCTCGTCATATTGCTCATCTGTAACTCTGTTCTCTCATTGTTCGGCTCTATATCTTTCCCACTTGCCGACCAGCTGGCTCTATCTGTTTCCCTCTTGCCTGCCGGCTCCTCACCTATATCTACGAACAATAAGAGGCGACTTACATATGATTCTTCGATCCAAAGATCTATGAATGGAGGGAAATAATTATTTCCATTTCATGTCATGTTTGATTGGGACAAAATTGAGTCTTATTTGGGTATCTATATTGTTTTCCCCTCATATATGCATCATATGTGCATGGTCATTGTGTATGATTTGATTAAATTTTGTAATTGCACCCTACTGATGCCGACATTGTACTAAGTTGTGGCCTTTGAGGAGACTGAATTTATGTTTGGAAATATTAGGTAGAGTGCATTTGTATTTAGGTGAGCGGCACACAACCTATCGACAAATGGGAGCAACAATGGTTGAATAAGATACTGGAATGGGAGGAGGAAGAAGGGGTGGATTGTTTTTTTTTCAAACATAAGAAAGTCGGAAATATAGAGCGTGAAGTGTAATGGTGTCGAAACGATATTGAGAGAGCTCAGTTAGAAACTGGTAGCATAATATCCAGCCAACACTCCTGAAGCGCAACAATACCGAGAAAGATATAGTGTGAAGTGTAAAAGTGTCGAGAGAGCTCAGTTAGAAATTGGTACCATAATAATATAATATCTAACCAACACTCCTAAAGTTGAAAATGACTAGCATGCCTAACTTGGAAGCAAATTTTTTACACATCCGAAATAGTACTTACACAGCAAAATGGCTTCTTGTATCAGAGGTTTGTTGTTGCTGGCGGCAACTAGGAGTTGGTCATCGGTGCATATCTTGTTATGACCCTTCGATTGCAGGAGATCCAGAGTCGCATATGCCAGTGAAGAGATCACGATTGTCAAAAATGAGGTAAAGATGTTATTGTTGAGAGAAGTAGGTGAGGTTGGTAGCCTCGGTTGTTTTGCAGCAGGAGGGATCTATTGGAGTTGGATGTTGAAGAGAGTGGCTCGTGGTGGTCTAGAGTGTTTGCTAGAGGCACATTGGGGGCATGGTCGTGGTGGTCAGACAAGGATGGTGGTCAACATAGTAGATGGAGGAAGCTTGGTTTAATGGTTGTTGGTTACTTGCTGTCATGCCTCTCCATAGAATAAGGAAGACCGGACACGTGGCACCGGCGAGCTATGCATCACTTGGTCACCAGCCCGACATGGTACGTATAAACTGTAAACTAATATGGGTGTATCTAACTTGCAACATCTATGGTCAAACACAATAATAATATATCTCGATGCACAACAAATATAAATAACAAGAAGGGCATAAGTATCATAGTCTGCAGCACATAATATATATGTCGTGGTATAAACTCGATAATAAGTGCATGTTATCAAAATACAAAGATACATGCCTTACATTGGATGGTTCGGTCTTTTGCCCTACCTTATTAACCGCAACTTTTGTATTTATTACCGTCTTCATTGCCAGGTAGATATTGATGGTATTTATGAACCTATTTCTGGGTCTCTACTTGATGGATGGAAGCAATATTCTCTCTGGTGCTATTATTCCTACTTCTGCAGCTATACAAAATGCAAAGATAACATGTCTGAAGTACTATAGCAAGAAACTGTATTTTGATACTTCATTATCAAAATACAAAGACAACATGTCTGAAGTACTATGGCAAGAAACTGTGTTTAGGTACATTAGTCTCTAAGAAAAGTAGTAAGGAAGATGACGCGATAGAGAGCACCAACTGATAAGAGTGTGGGCTACTCGAGTATCTCCTTGGTGGCATGCTCTGGCTGAAACTCCTGCTGTGCTACCGGTCTCCTCGGCACCTAACATGCAAGTCATTCCATTCAGTTGAAATTGTTGGAATGATAGATACCCCAAAGGAAGTGCTAGCCAGTACAGACACACAACAATATATATATATATATATTGTTGTGTGTCTGTACTGGCTAGCACGGGATATGAGCCATAGGCTCATATTCCTATGTGAGCCATGCACATGTGGACCAATAGGAATGGAGTGTATCCATTCCTATTGGTCCACATGTGCATGGCTCACATAGGAATATGAGCCTATGGCTCATATCTCGTTTACCCATATATATTTATATATATGGAGACGAGAACAAACATGAATGAAAAGGGCAATAAGTAAAATTACGCTGCAATCGTGAGATAACTAGATACAAGGACTCAAAGGTCATGTGTATATCTTAGGGCAGTGCTAGGTCATGAACTGGACAATCAATCTCACTAAGCTGACTTGAGACGACTACTGGCACATGGTCCCTCATCTTCTCTCGCCAGCTATAGGGCAAATAGACACGTAACATAGTCATGTCGCTATAAAGTGAATCATACCACATTCGTGAGACGACTTAATATAGCAGCCGACAGCTACAACCTACCACCAAGTACAATGTGAGAAGCATAATAACTAAAAGATAGTAATGTTAGCAAAGATAGTTGTACCCCAACTCCCCATGTTAACTATAAGTCTGTAAGTTCCAGAACTCGCGTAATATAGCCGAACTCGATAGTAACCTATACTATATACATACAAGAGAGAGAATATAGCCGTGGACCCATCGTCTCCGACTCGTGGGTTCTAGACGTGGCATAAGTCATAATAAACATGGCGTGGCATGGCGTCACGTGGCATAAGTCATAATAAACATGGCATGGCATGGCGTAAATGGATCGTGGCTCGATCCTAATATACTAGTCTCGACAAGAGAAACTCCTATGTCACTCACCGGCTTGCCACACTCCTATCATATACATATATATCAATAACTTGCAATCCAATGTCTCAACCAAGGTTCAAAAACTTGGTTCAAACTCGGTATCATGCCCTTCTTATGAATAACAGTATCAACAATATCGGTGGTATCGAATCGGAGTATCAGATTTTCGGTTTCAAAAGAAAACAATTCTATATAGTTTTTTAAATAAAAGCAGAAAATTCATACCTTCATGCAAAATTTTATATATTTTGTGGTAGTTTTGAATCATTAATAGTCCACATTGTTGAATTGTCCACCCATAATAATAGTTTTAGAATAATGTATAGCAGGCATAGAGTCCTCTACAGAATCGTGAACATGGTGCTGCAAATGATCTCATTCATCTCAAACTTCGTCTTTTCTATTTCAATTGGAATCAATGACTACATGTTTTTTTTAACTACATGTTATATAAAAATCCAAAAATTATTGAGACATTTTATGGATTATTTTATTTACTTTCATGTTATTTGTGATTACCCGAGTAGATGTTGTTTATGGTTGAATTTGTACTCCTGTTTTCTACAGTGTTTGTGCCAAAAGTAGATGCTACTTTATGATTCAGAGTACAAGTACATTGCAACTTCGATAAAATAAGATAATTACTGCAAGAAGAGTGTGCCAAAAGTTGCTACAAATTTGTGCCAATTATAATGCATTATACAAATATCTGTCTCAGTCTCCATGTTCATGATCTCTCCTTACCTGTTGATTAGCCTTCTAATTTCTTTTGGGCATAAATATTCATTTGGGCTGCAAAAAAATCTGGAATTATATAGTGAAAGAATTATAAGATTTTAATGCATGTTGCTATTATTAGATTGTCTATAGTACATATGCTTTTTAGTCTTCATAATTTTTTTATCTTACTCGATACAACTTTATCTAATTCCATATTTAACTTGTATCACTTTAATTCCTAAAGTTTCAAACTAGAAAATCACAAATACAATAAATACTATTACATCATTAACTTCAAATATTTCTTCGTTAATAAAAATCTGTTATTAGTCACTGCACTATACATTCTAATTCATGGTCCAACTCCAAATTTGACTCACAACAATACTTTGCTAGACCCACTACTCCACCTAAAGAAGGTCCCACATGTCAGTTATATACAAAAATAGGTGTAATAGGTTTGGGGGCCCAAAGTAGAACTCTGTTTTCTTTTTTCTTGCTTACTGACCTTTCTTTCCTCTCTATCTCCCATGTTCTTACCCAAACCACTCCATCTGTTCTCTATAGTCATTTGTTTTCCTGCCATGAGCAATAATGGGTACTTGGAGAGGCTGGCACCACTGTCCTCCCCGATGAACCGGTCCCACTCGTCCATGTCCAGGATGAAGACCGGGAAGTCGACATGGAGACGGTGTTGACTGAGGCAGCTAGCAATAAGGTCGATGACCTCGTCGCCATCTTCAACAACATACCAGGTAGGTGGTCTTCTATTTTCATTTACGGTTTCTTTTTTCCTCTCATATTTTATACTAGTATGGGTTGGTACTGGCTTATCGACTGGTACAAGGTTGGTACCGACCGATATTTGACTAGTACAAGGCCAGTACAGACCATTATAGTACCAATACTCGCCGATAGAAAATTGGGAGAGGCCGATACAATGACGTTTCAGGTTGACTTCCAGCCGGTTTTGATGGAATACGACCGATAGTGATATTTTTACCAAGTTTCGGATCAGCTGCCCCTATTACCGATCCCATACGTCCGATACATACGGGTATCGACCAATATTTTGAACCTTGGTCTCAACATGGCTCGAAAACATACTTGCATAAGTTACCCATAGGCTCATGTCATGTCTGGTCCATCGTGGCTTGTTATGGCATGTAAAATCGATCTTGTACTTTGATGTTCACGTGTCTAAGGTATGTAGTTGCAAGTTAGCATGGGTAATATTAAAGCATTCCTATTAGCAATTATATCCCCAAGTCTTGGCTTGACATTATATATGGCAAGAAGTGTGTGTATATATATATATATATATATATATATATATATATATATAGTGGTAATTTTATTGATATTTAGGAATTTACACAGCCATCACATCTTTTATATCATAAAATTGACATCATATTCTATATAATGTAGGATTCCTATTTGTCTCGTGCTCAGCTCCTAAAAAATTCTCCTTTTCTCTCTCTCCATACGTGCCGAACGCTAACGGACAACCTAATTTGTGCTTGCTTGAACCACCTTGCTCTCCTGCTTCGCTGATTAGAGATGTACTCGATTCTGACATCGCATGTCCCTGGATGCACCTAGCACTATATTCAGCTTAACACACTGATCGAGCTATATATCCCATGTAAACGCGCATGAGAAGAATAAATGTAGAGATGATTCCCTGTTTTGTAGACAAAGCTTGCAATCTCGTCCTTGTACTCCGAATCTAGCTAATCCAGCGTTAGCAACCTTCCTCGTAGTGCTTTTAGCATATTCAATTGCATTTTGTTAGCGAGACCTTTAACCCATATAAACTCGGCTACTGGCAGTGGCGGGTTGACCTTACGGCACTGATCGTACGTCGATCGGAAATCAAAGCACCCAATTGATGACCCGTCGCACACCCGTGTCCCTCCTCCTTCCCTGGACCGTGCGGACACAGGAGATATCAGCAGTGAACATCCTCCCTATCGTGTTGTGTGTGTGTATATATATGATCTTGACATGTTCTAGTAATGCACAATCGAATGCCAATTACATTTTCCTAATATACAATTTAAGCAAGACAAGAAGCAATATAAGAAAGTATTTATACACGTGTCGGTGTCATGATAAATGATATACGGGAAGTTTATGTAAATATTATCAGAATCTATACTTGAGTGTTCCAACATGTTAAGGGTCATAAATGAGGCTTAGAAACCAAGTTTGACAAGAACCAGAGCAATATTTTATATAACAGCATGACTTGCAAAGTTCTAGGTCGACAACAATTCAGAATTTTGGTTGTATTTTCGACCTTTTAATGTCAATATTTTGCATTTTTTTAACTCAAATTCAATTTCCTTTCTTATCTTGCATATTCCAGAGCATATTAGTGATCACATGATTTGTAGTGCCCTGCTCCTAAGAGTGCGTGGGCTTGTGGCTTGAATAACCCATCATAGGCAAATCATTATAGAAAATCCTATCGATATCGATTGATCAGGACAAACGAATTAAGACCCTCTTCAATCAATGGATTGGCTTACATCGGAATTGAGTTCAAAATGCAGTGAATCGTGCTTGGAGAAAGAACTCTATATAAGTCTTTTCTCCATCCTTTTAATTGTTGTTTGCTTTTGGACATTTTCATTGTTGGCTTTTGATTGGTAGATTTTTTTTGTTGGTTTTTCGTTGAATGCTTTCTGTTGCTTTGTCTTCATTGATTTTTGTATTCACATTGTAAACTGAGAGAAAGAGCAAGGAAGATACGAGGAAGTGTGTTGAACCTATGTTTGTGCAATTTCAGGAAGGCACATAGGAGAGGCTTGAGGGTTTGCTTAATAAGTGAGTGGCTTTGATTCTTCTTATCCTTATCTCTACTCCTTAATAAAAGAAATCATTTCCATTCCTATGCTGTTTCCTACGATCAATGATACCTTAACAAAAGAGCCAAGTTAAAAAGAGAATTATTTCATGCTTGAGTTATAGACTCTTGATAGAATTGATACTTGTTGTTTAGAAAAGAATGAAAATTGTAGTCTTGAAATGTGTACGGTAAATAGAGATACAAATATTAAACAATATTGTTAAATGAAAGATTGTGTTGAGATAGTACTTTGTGTAAAGAAAGGAAGAACACGACATAACCGTCAGAATAAAAGAAATAAATGGGTTGCGTAATAATATTGTATTATTTTATTTCATGGAAGTTGCATATCATGCATTGGACTTGGACAACTTGTGCACAAGTTTTCTCTCTCGAACGATTTTCGGGACATTGGAATCGTGTTGGCCTAGGAGAGATGGAACACTCTGGGGACTGGATGTCCTCGCTATTAGCAGTGTTATGTCTAATTGGAGAGATGGCTTGAACGTCCCAACTGCTAATTATAGGAAATCACCCATGGATCATCATATAGTTATGTCGTATGCTAATGAAATTGTTTTGCAGGCCTAGCAGTTTGATGCAGAGACGAAGACTATAAATCATATATTGTTCTAATCCTTGTTTATAGGGAAGGACGATCAGCCGTAGAAAAAAGTAGAAAGATCACTAATAGTAATTGTATCTCTTTTACAAGATTACTATGTAGATTTGGGTGCGTCGGGTTAAAGCTGCTCATCAATGCATTTTCTAATGTACTGACCCTCGACCCTACATGTACCGAAAATCTTCTGGACGTTCGAAGGAATTAGAAGTTTGTCCATTCAATCAAAGCACTTGGGCCATCTCAAAATTTTTCTTTTCATTTTAACTATTTTGACGAAGATCTTATTTTACTTTTATTTCTAGTAAAATAATATATTGTAAGTCAGTTTGACATTTTCAGTTGGCTATTAAGCACCTTTAGTAACCCCGCTGCAAGTATCAATAAAAGAAGTTATTTTGTATTATGCATTGTTGTCATTCGGTTTTCTTCTTAAAATTTTGCTGCATAAAGTCTTCTATTTTGTAATCTATCCACTGTGCACGTTCATGTCTTGTACAAGTGTAACTTAGATTTGTACGGCATTACGTCCAGTGACGACATTTCGATCCTCCGGTATCGGGGGCGTGATATGATTGAAACTTATTGGAAATATAAATCTAGTATTCGTGTGTACACATGGCAATGTGTCGTGAAATCCCAAGATTTGGGATAAAATAGTGATAAACTTGATTCTCGAATTGCATTATCATGAAAACTTGTGGAGTTGAATTAAAATCAGTACACAATCACTCATAAATTGTTATCATACAAGTGGGTTTATTATTCTATAGTAGATATAGGTTTACCATGAAAGCTTGTGGCCTTGCTCCTCCTAGCTCCAGAGCCTCCTTCTGATCCTTCTTGTGCTCCTCATAGTCCTCCAAGATCAACCCTAAATAAAGAGAAGTGAAGAGAGAGGTGAGGGAGAGCAAGAAGAATGAATGAATGTATGAGAAATGGTTATATAGATATCCTTCTTGTGCTCCTCATAGTCCTCCAAGATCAACCCTAAATAAAGAGAAGTGAAGAGAGGTGAGGGAGAGCAAGAAGAATGAATTAATGTATGGGAAATGGTTATATAGATCTCCCAAGGCTTGGATGGTCTTCAAGTATCCCAACAACCTCTATATATCAAAACCAAACTCAAACCCCCCGAATACCCCTCTCCCAACAATTATGACATGATTGGTAAGTCAAAACAAACCATAAATTGCTTATTGGACAAGTCATGGAAATTTGGAATTTCGGTCAGATTTTTGGTCAAAATTTGGAATTCTGGTCAAATATTCTGGTCAAAACAAACAATTATGGACCTCTGGTTCACTTTTACAAAACTAAAATTTCATAAATCTTTGTTCTACAACTTAAATATGCATGAAACAACCTTAAAATATACATATTATGCAAAAACCAGTGGTAAAATAGTAAAAACATGACCAAAATGTATCAAATGCCTGAGCGGTAAGAAGATTGTCGTTGGGTCATGGGAGATGTGGATTAGTTGTCCCCGAAGATATTAGGTTGGTGGTGAGCAAAGGTACTAAAGCGAACCGTCTAGGCAGCCTAGGCGGTAGGCAGACCCTCTCTGTCGTGCACCCGCCTACCGCCTTTTACAACCTTGGATAGGAGATGGAAGCCAATTTTTTTCTTTTCTTTTGGAGAAGATGGATGGAAGGAAGGAAAGTTGATGGAGTGGAGGTAGAGTTACAAAAGATTGTAGTCGTTGGGTCAGGCGAGATGTGGATTAGTTGTCACTGAAGATATCAGGTTGGTGGAGAGCGAAAGTAATAACCAATTAAAATAGAGATCTAAATATTAAGTCTAATTTTATCTTAAGTGTAAAGATATATAGAAGAAATTCAAGGATAGAAAAATTACACTCAAAATCGAGGATTTCTTCTGGTTCGTATTAGTCTTGTTTATGGCGCCGTCCAGGCGTGCATAGGCACACAAAAGCCAAGAGGCGATGTTTCACCGCCTAATCCAAAGACATGCAAGATATCTCTCTAGACGAGAAATGCGCCAAAGACGATATTAGGTGAGCTTAGGCGTACCTTATACCTAAATAGACAAATACAAAAGAAAAGAAAAAAGAGGAGAATATTCATGAAAAAAAATCAATCAATCAATAAGGATGAAGATTCCATTTTTGATGATGATATTGATGATAATATTCAAGATGATCTCTTAGACTTAGATGATGAAGCTGGAACTCTTTGTACTGTGCTTTTGTATCTTTGAATAAAAAAGAAGGAAGGGGATCGATTAAGGCTCCTTCCCTTGATAGATGATTCAGTAGGAAGAAGAATGATATGTTAGGTCATTTAGGATGTGGAACATTGACTCATTGATTATCGTATGTTTGTTTTTTCATTTAAACAATTGTTCTATCATAACAACTTATGTATGATGTTATTGTTTCTAAACTTAATATTGTGTTTAGATTATTTTGTGATATTGTTAAGTTACTTTGTTGTTTCTTATTAGTAATTTGATATTGTTTTTGACTCTTTTTTTAGTTTATTGTCTAAAAAGTAAAAACTCAAATTTGATGGGTTTTAGGGATATATGATAGATTTGGATAACCTAACATGAGCTACAAAAGCAGGGACGAAGCCATGTTAAGACCAAAGGGGACCGTGCCCGCGGAATTGATAAAGAAGCCTAAATTTATACTTCATAAATAATTATTAAGCTTAGATATAGCTATGTGGGCTAATGCCATTACTTTAGGCCCATTCAACTTCTCATGGAACTCATCCAATTAGGTCATTGACTCATAAAAAAATCTTCTTACTTCTTTGATTACTTGTATAGTTGTGTTTGTCTATAGTAACAAATGCTAGTCTCGGGACTTAATCAAAAAGATGGTAGAACCAGAAGTTGAAGTCGAGATCATGAGTTCGCACAAAAGTTTCCTCACTGATTTCTCGATCCAACGAACAGCTATATAATGATTCTGATTACAACTTGCATACAAGATAACAAAAGAATCACAAAAATAATCTTCTCGTTCTTCCTTGCAATTGCAGTTGCAGACGGACATAAGAGAGTTACAACACGAAGAAGAGAAGAGGAAGAAGAAGCTCTGCTTGCTGGGGTGATGAAGATCACCGTTGCTCAAAGCAAGATTTGTCCCACACGATCTGCTTCCAAGAACCAGCAAGTTCACGAAGAACTTTTGGAACGCTCGCTGTCACCTCCTGCTTGGACTCGCACGAACTTTCTTGACTTTAATGGCGGCAACAACAACTCTCTTCGTCTCCTCTATTTTGAAGTAAGTCCTTAATGGAGGCACAAAGAAGGTATTTATAGAGGAGCCAGACCGCCCATTAGTTACGAAAAGATAGGAACCAAATAACTGCAAATCCCACAAAGATAGGCACAAATTAATTCAAATTTCACAAAAAACGGATCTGAATAACTGACCATATCTTTCCATAGCCGTAAAAATATATCCGATAGCAGCGGCCACGCAAGCAACCGTTCATGCAACCGCTCATTCTGCAGCGCATGCAACCGCTTATGCAGCAGCGCATGCAGCCGCGCAAGCAGCAGCTCATGCCGCAGCGCATGTGGCATCGCATACGACAACACATGCGGCATCACATACGACAGCGCATGCGGCCGCGCATAACCGAGCGCATCAAATGCGCACAAGCGCCATGCACCGATGCTGACGTGCTAAGTGCAAAGTGCGCCAACAAAGCCTCACTTTGCGCCCTTGAACCCGAATCCAAGTCGCTAAGTCCCTTTGGAGCTTAGCTCCTATGGAATAAATTTCAAGGGCATGAAAAAAACATAAATACTTTTATTGAGGAGTTAATCCTTTTTTCTCCTAATAAAATATCCCACATGACACCCATGTGTCCCACGACACCCCATGTGCACACCTCAATTCCATAATGTTTTTCCAAAGCCTCCCAGACGACCTTTGTATGGTCCGTCTTGCTGTATGACTCCGCCAGATTATCTTCCATGGAGTTGAGAATCAACAATTTGCAGAGGTTGCCTCTCCTCCACTTGTTCTGCTTAGCTCTTGCATTTGCAATCGTCCGAACAGTAACATCATCATCCTTCGGAACAACAGGCTCATGATCTGTCAACACGTAGTCAACATCTACGAGTTGGGGATTAAGGCTGACCTTTTTCTTCCAGACGTTGTAATGCTCTCCGTCAAACTTCTCAAGTTTGTTAAAACTTGTGTCGAGAAGACTTGCATGGTTGTTCTCTATCTTACTCGGATCTTGCTTTGAGATTGTTAGTCTCGGGGCTTAATCAAAGATGATAAAACCAGAAGTCGAAGTCGAGATCAGGAGTTCACACAAAAATTTTCTCACTGATTTGTCTCGATCCAATGAACAACTATATAATGATTTTGATTACAACTTGCATACAAGATAACAAAAGAACAAAAAAAATAAACTTTTCGTTCTTACTTGCAATCGCAGTTGCAGACGGACATAACATAGTTACAACACGAAGAAGCGAAGAAGAAACTCTGCTTGCTGGGTGATGAAGATCACCGTTGCTCAAAGCAAGATTTGTTCCACACGATCTGCTTCTAGGAACCAGCAAGTTCACGAAGAACTTCTGGAACGCTCGCTGTCACCTTCTGCTTGGACTCGCACGAACTTCCTGGACTTTAATTGCGGCAGCAACAACTCTATTCGTCTCCTCTATTGCGAAGTAAGTCCTTAATGGAAGCACGAAAAGAGTATTTATAGAGGAGCCATGCTGCCCATTAGTTACGGAAAGATAGGAACCAAATAACTGCAAATCCCACAAAGATAGGCACGAATTAATTTAAATTCCACAAAAAACGAATTTGAATAACTGACCATATCTTTCCATAACCGTTCAAATATATCCGATAGCAGCGGCCATGCAAGCAACCGCTCATGCGGTCGTTCATGCAACAGCGCATGCAGCCGCGCAAGCGGCAACACATGCACTCGCGCATAACCGAGAGCATGAGCGCATCAAATGCGCACAAGCGTCATGCGCCGATGATGACATGCTAAGTGCAAAGTGCGCTAACAAAGCGTCATTTTGCGCCCTTGAGCCCGAGTCCGAGTCCGAGTTGCTAAGCCCCTTTGGGACTTAGCTCCAATGGAATAAATTCCAAGAGCATGACAAAAAGCATAAATGTTTTCAGTGATGACTTAATTCTTTTTTCTCCTAATAAAATACCCCACATGACACCCATGTGTCTCACCACACCTCATGTGTACACCTCAACTCATACAAAGTATTATATTGAGATACCCACTTGGTGGTGTAGCCAGTGTGAGACTATTTTTCTTAGTCCAAAGGAAACAACAACATACTCTCAATATTTATTTTTCAACTTCAGTAGTGGATGTTGCTCTACTTGAGCTTGTTGAAAAACAAACTTTTATGACTTGATTTTTTTTAATTTGCTTGGGTACTCGGCCCCTGTCCAACGCGTCCTGGCTCCGTCCCTGTACAAAAGTGACAAAAGATGTTATAAAAAAGTAATTTAAGAACCTGTCCATGTGGTGGTTTTCTTATCTGGGCTAGGCTGGGCGCGCCTAAGCGCTCCCCAGCTTTGAGGTGAGGTAGCTCTCCGAGGAGCACCTAATTTTTAAAAAAATACTGTTTCGTACAAGCTATTGCAAATGCAACAGTCATATTTGCCAAATTTTGCTTCTGTGTGGATGGTCTGTGCGAACAATTTGATTTATCATCCGCTACATTCTAGAAATTGAAATTTGGTAGATGGTCCGACGAATGGTCCTTGTCATCATATGCACCGGTCAGGGTGCAAAATCATCCTGCACTGTTCAATATCAAACATGATTTTAAGCTAAACACGTGTGGAATATGTAAGATCTTGTTTCACATGTTCTGAGCTGTATGAAAGTCTAGTTTCTAACCTAACTGGTACGAGGGCAAAAGAAGTTTCTAACCTAACTGATACTTGTTCTCTTACAATGCATTATACTTGTTCTCTTTTAATGCAATTATGACCTTGATATTTTGCGAAATTCGGGGAACTATGAATATATGAAAGGTAGGTTTTAAAGTCTAGTTTCTAGATACTCTAATTTTACAAATATTTCTACTTGTTCTAGATATAACTGAATTATTAAGTATGTGTTAGGCTAGACTATATCAAATGCATCTATATCCGAGAGCTTTGAGTTTGTGAAGCCATATGCAAAGTGTAGTCTATCATGCTCATCTTTGTAGTCTGTCTTGCTATCCGTTCTAAGCGTTTCTTTGGTCAGCCCATGCTTCAATTTTTCCCATATTCACTAATGGCCTCTTTGGATAGTAGGTGTGGTGGTGGTTGGCGGTGGGAGGAAATGGAGCGAGTATTTCTCACTTCCACCATTTTTACGGGGGAGGTAGGTGAATAAAGTGGTGGAGCATTTAATGCTCCCATTTGTACCCTCCATGTCCCCCTTTAAATCTAACTTTCCACTTTCTCCATAAAGAGGAAGCGGATTGGATTTTGTCTTTTTGTTTTAATAATATTAATTACTTGTTAATAATTACCTAGTAATAATTAACATTAAGTTAATAATATCAAATAATTTAATAACTACCTTCAAAATACAATTAAATAATTAATAATTGTATAATATGAACAACTAATTAATACTAAGCAATTAAAGATAGCTAATTATAAGTAATTAGGATATTTACTTATATTAACTTATTAACAATAATTAGTTAATGAAAATTAAGTTAGTATTCAGAATCAGAATAAGTAAATAATATTTTAAACATGATATTGTTTAAGTAACTAATAATGCTTTATTAATATCAAGAGACTAAGATAATTAATTATTATATTATCATATTACTTTTATAATTAATTATTAATAAATAAGTACTTGAGATAATTGAAAAAAAATTTGGTAACAAATAATGTATACAATTTGAAATTTGGTACGATGCGACTTTTTTTTGAAATTCATTATTATTGATATTACAATGCACCTTCCCCACTCACCCAACTTCTTTAACATAGCTATCCAGGCTCATTTTGGAAAGTGGAAGAAAGTCCAAGGACTTTCTCCACTAGAATTCCCACCCCCCTCACACCTCCTGCTATCCGAACATTCTATACATAACTCATTTCACTCAAAATGACACAATTGCAAAGTCTTCCATTGAGATTTTGCATACATCTGTCTTCATCTTCAAGTCACCATCTTCGACTTCAAGTTTGGTCTGAACATAGTTTGACTACATATGTCAGCCTTCTTGTACTTGATCAATCTTTATACACTATAGGTGGATGATGAGGCTATTCGGCCGTTGCTTTAAGTATCATCTACACACTTAACAAACTTGTAAGCAACACATGTCTACTATAATTAGCATGCCTCATGCATATATGTTATTCCATCTAAGTGCATCAATTTGTGATAAACTACATATACGTATAATGCACATATAATGCATAGGTTCGTGGGATAAGCTAGGTTTGGGGAGTTGGTGGGCTAGAGTTTTTGGCGGAGAAGACGATGGTGGATGGCTAGGATTAAGTTTAGGGGATGAGATGGATGGCTAGGAATTGGTTTCAGGTTTCGGGAGAAATTTTAAGCTAGGTCCAAAATGAACCATGGTCTTTCATTGAGTGGTTTGAAAGTATGTCCGTAGCATAGTTTAAAGTATCGGCCGATACCGATCCGATACGGCCGATACCGATACAGTTTGGCATGTCCCGATCCGATACCGACCGATACCCGATACTGACCGATACCGACATTAGAGGTCTCTTTTCCAGTCAATTCGGCAAAAAAAATTGAATTAAAAAGACCAATTAGAAAGGATGTAAAAGCATAGTAAGGTTGTAAAAACATATAAAAGAGAAAAACTTATCTATCACATATAAATCAATCGACAAGGATGACTACTATTTCATTCAATATCAAAAATACTAAGAAACAATACTGAAAATACTTTAAATTATGCATAAATGTATAAAATATATTCTCTAAAATGTTAATAATTTACTAATAGTTGTTTGCTTTCCGATACCAAAAAATCCGATACTCCGATCCGAAACCGCCGATACTACCGATACCGCCGATCCCGATACTCATAGGAATGGTCCGATACCGATTCCGATACCGATACTTTGAACCTTGGTCCGTAGATGAGAACCTTTTGCATAAAGTCTTATCTATTGTGAGATTGAAGTAACGACATAGACCCACGAATTGTAAGTTTGTAACATGCGATAAATCTAACATGTATAATTTAGTATATAGGGAGTTTCTTTCTGGCGTTATGTGGTCAATTGTCCCCTAACATAGTATAAGAACCCAAAATATCTACCTAGGTTTAACAACATGCACTTGAGTACCTAGACTGTGAAGTACCTTGATGAGGCAGCCTTGGTGCCTAAATAATCTTCTTTGACTACATAATGGAGCAAAAACTTGTAGTATGCAAATTTCCTGCAAATAAATTGTTGAAATATATTTGTATGTCACAAAAGAACAGGTGCAACTATAGTATGTGCTAGATTTTTTAAGTTTTTATGTTCTTTCTTGTCATTATGTCTATTCTTGGCTTGCATTCTTTGATATATTTTTTATTTTTCAGGTCCTATAGTTAGTTTTTGTCGGTTTCTCAATCGCTTATAGTACATGTAAAGACAAGGTTGAGGCCGTGAGAACATGTTATTTAAATTGATCGTTCATCTAATTTTGAATTATAGGTTATTCCTGGAAATGATACTCGTGTGATAAAGATGCTAAACCGCATATCAGAAATTGGCCCCACAATTGTAATGGGTAAAAATGAGAAGCTGCATACATCTGGCCATGGATATCGTGAAGAATTGGTGAGTCTAGATTTACTGATTTTATAGAAGCACAGAGTTATGTTTCTTTAGAGACATGGGGATACTCTTTTTAGAAGCCTACATATAAAATCTTCCCCTTAGATTTATATAATATGCCTGAGGTTTCTAATGAGCATCTTATGGTGATGCAGGAGGAAGTTCTCAGAATTGTGAAGCCACAACATTTTTTGCCAGTTCATGGAGAGCTCTTGTTCCTTAAAGAGCATGAACTTCTTGGAAAATCAACAGGCATCCGGCACACCACTGTAAGTTTATATGCACATTAATTATAATAATTATATGGATTTTTGAGCTAGTGTTTTGACTGCTGATAGTTGTATCGGCCATATAAATTTATCATCATTCTTATTAAGTGTATGCTCTTTTGATCTGTTTGTTCTGGCCTTCTGTTACTAAGGATCTTACGGGGTATGGTCTTAAGAAGTATGAACCTTAGCATGTTTACTAATCTGTATCTTGTCAGTGAATGTTTCAAAGTGGTATTTGTTGTTTCTCTCTTTATCAGCTTGAGTTGGTTACTTGAGAATATCCATTCGGGTTCTGTTGGTATCACCATTTTAGGGTTGAATTCCACATAAAACAAGACGATTAGAAATAATGGCCCACTTTTCCATGTATTGATATCAATGGATCCAGCAGTTCAAGCAGCAAACGGGAAGCAGCTCTTGGCCAACATAGATGAGCAAACCACCACTAAGGGAATCAAAATTGCATGTGAAGGCGAGCGACAGTGAGGAGGAAGGATTCCTCTTCCCTTCCTGCGGCTCATGGATACCTTCCAAAGCTGGCTTACGACAGAGCATTGGTTGGTTATACTCTCACAAAGACTCCCTTCGAAGAAAGAAGGAAAGAATGGCATGGGACAAACTTGCTCTCCTTATCTCTCTGCCCGCACCACATATGAATCAAAATCCAAGCTCAGTGAACTGATCGCGTCAAGGGAATGATGCGACAGAATCCCAGGGATCGAAACATCATTCAAGTCCACGGTCTCAGTTTGGGTGGTTAGCAAGCACAGACCAGAGTACGGTATCGAGCAGGTAAGGTAGTCGCAGCAGATAGTCCTGCTAGTTGGTGAGAAGCAGCGTTCAGCCTGTTTGCTCTCACAGTCAGGACTGTCTGCATACCTAAGAAAGTTTGTATAGGGCGCGTGCTATTCATGACAAATGCGTGAAGTTTTCCTATCATAATAAGCGATAGGTATCTGACAAATAACAAGAACTGGAACTTTACATAAGTACGCTTTGATGATTAGCCTTTTAATTAAGCGAGGCCATTTTCATGCCAGTTTGTTGCTTGATCTGATTCCCCGGATAATCAAGTAGAGAGCGGAAGTTATGGAAAGGGATCCTGATGTTGGACAACTGCACAACTGAACTGGGTCTAATGTTTTGAAGAAAATCGAATGTATTCAAAATCAGAGATATGTTCATTGTAGATATTAGGGTTGAAACAAGGGGAAATTGAGAGAGATTGATTTGGAAGATTACTTTCTGGCATTCTAATAAAAGAAAGGTTTTGTCGACATAACTGTAAAATTGGAATTTTGAGTTTGAAAAAAGCGTTTTTAGGGGCAAAACCTGCGGTTTACGGTTGGAATTTGATAACACCTAACGTAGAGAAGATTTAGGATTGTTTTATAGGTATTTCGGCGGGGAGTTGGGGGGGGGGGGGGGGTGGTTCTAGGCCTTTAAGGGACTTTTCTACCTGAAACAACAAAATGGGGATCTGATACGGAAATATAGTTATTATGTAGCATTCTTGGCTTCGCACAGGGTTCTGGCTTCAACCTTTTGAAACTCACATGCCATCTCAAAAATTAGGACTCTTCAACCTTTTTTTTTAATTATTCAATAAGGGGTTTACAGGGTTTACACTTGGAAAACAAGTTAAATAACTTAACTAAAACATGGCTCAATTGATTCAAACTCGGAATCAAATAGACTCAATGGGACTAAACTGGACTGAAATGAACTCAAACTTGAATTAAAGCAAACTGAATTCCACTCACATATGACTCGGCTATTTGGAACTCGATGACATCAGAGTACGCGAACCGGATCTTCATCCCATCATTAAATATTAAGTAGAGTCATGCAACTTAAAAGATTTGGTATCCAAGTGGTGAGTAGACCACATTGCACCAAATGCTGTATGGTTTTGTCGAGTTTATTAAACTAACATGTTGAGAGTATTAGTGGGTGTTTAGTCCCACATATAGTAGAATAGTAGAGAGAAGGGTTAGCCTCTCCTATATATATGTAGCCCCATCTATCGATAAAATTAAGCCAAGTATTAAACCAAGTTTCTATTTGGTATCAATGTCAAATCCCCCCCACCCTTCTCCAAACCCTAACCCTCTCACAAACCCCCCTCTTCTCTTTCCCCGCCGGCCCCGGCGACCACCTGGCCACGCGCTTCAGCGCCGCCTGCCTGCCCCGCCTCCAGTAGCCCCTGTCGGCCCCGGTGACCGCCTGGGCGTGCGCCGCCGGCTTGCCCCGCCGCCGTTGCGGCTGCTGCTGTTGTTGTCGCGACTGCTGCTGTTGCCGCTGCGATCCCGGTGACCCCCGACCACGACGATCTTCTTCTCTCCTGCAAGTTGTAACTCGGTTCTGTCTATATGCAACTGCGATTGCACGGAATACCGAGAAATTTAATTTTTTGATTATTGTTTTGTAGCAGTAAGTTGTAATCGGGATATTAATTATATAGTTGTTTGTTGGATCAAGATATATCAGTGAGGGAACTCTTGTGTGAACTCCTGATCTCGACTACAACTGTTGGTTTCTCCTTCTCGTCAGGCAATGCGACCTCCGGTCGAAGCCGTGCACGGGATGTAAGCAGCGACTCTCAGGGACACCGCTGCCGCTGAAGGAGGGAGAGTAGACGTGGAGAAGACGACGATCAAAGGTGGAGACAATCTAGATCTGCAACCGTCTTGCTGATCTTGCTGATGGAAGAGGACAAGAAGAAGACGATGAAGACGATCTACGACAAGCTGACGGCCCAAGAGATGAAGGCGTTGATGGACGATCTCTTCTCCAAGAGGCTGACCGAGACTAGCTCCCGTGGTTCACACGCAGATGTGAATTCTTCACCATACAAAATGGGAAAGTTGGAGAAACTGGAGATAAAAGTTTGAGGGTACTTCCAGCTACTTGAAGTGGTCGCGTCAGGCGATGCGGACTTTGAAGGCAAGAGGCTTGGTGGACTATGTGAATGGCTAAACCAAGGCACTTGAAGATCATTCCTCACAGGAATTTGTTGTGTGGGAGATCGTCAATAATGTTGTTGCTGGATGGTTGACAACCTCATTGACCGACCAAGTGTCGGGCAACGTGGAAGTAATGGAGGGTGCTGGTGACAGTTGGATGACGCTGAGAGATGTACTTAGGGTCGGGCAACCCTATGAGGGTTTTTCAACTACAAGATGAACTTGATAAGGTGGTCCAAGAAGATCACACCATCTCTGAGTATACGACTCTGCTGAAGAAGTATTGGTCAGATCTTGACTACTATGACCCTATTGACGTGGAAGATGAGCAAGTGAAATCGGCATTTGCGAAACATTATAAGAAGTTCATGGAGTATGTTTCGCGACAGAGGATGATGAAGTTCCTGAAGGGGCTAAACCCAGTATTCGAGCAGAGGAGGAATATCCTACTTGCTCAACCCAGGCTGCCATCACTGGAGGAGGCCATAGCTGCTATGGCACAAGAAGAGGCACGACTGAAGCTGATGCCTAGCACCACTAGCTCTCTGGAGGAAAAATCAGCTCTAGCAGCTTTTAACCCAAATTCTTCCGGAGAGTGCTACAACTGTGGAGACCCTGGACACTTCATCAGATTCTATACGAAACCCCTGAGAGACCAGTCCAGTGGCCGGAGACGCAGCCGTGGAGGGCGTAGGGGTGGCAGAGGAGGCTATGCTGGTGGCAGAAGTAATCATTCTGGAGGACATAAGGCAAACCTGACAGAAGAGGGAATTGAGAGTCAGTCACCCGATATGACCTCTAGTGAGGGAAATGCTAGAGATATGGAGAAGCATGAAGCTTGAAACCAGCGACAGTCGAGCCAACACCTCTGGGGCATCAACTCCAACTACCTTCGTGGGTAACATCACCCACTATGCCCATACAAGTACATGTATACTGTAGCGCCCCGTTCTCCCGGTGCGGAGAGCGCGGCTAAGAAACACAAGACGGTATCGTTCGATCGGGATAGATTGAATTAAGAACTCGTCCTCGTTATGGATTTGTTTCTTCGGAATCGATTCCTATATTCAGTGGACTGCGCCCCAAGGATCGGCTTAGCGGCAGAGTCAGGAGGGACCTCTCCGCTGCTATCTTTTATTGCCTCGGTTTTCGATGTCGCTTGTTGCTTTCGTGCTTTGAGTTGGTTTTGGGATTTGCTTGTTTTCTTTGAACGGTTTCGATGGTTTTCATTGTTTTCGTTCATTGACTTGCACTTCTATTCCGAGATTGGAAAGAGAGGAAGAAATATTAATCGAGCTGTTCGTGTGCAGGTGAACGAGCAGTAGGCGGCTTGCGAGCGGAGTCGTGAAGCGCCTCTTTCCTTCTTCTTTCCAAAATCTAAGTGAGTGGCTACCAACCCGATTAGCTAGTCCTGCTTCCAAGCTTTACAGCTAATCAATCTGTACTCTTCTATTCCCCGATCAAACGATACCAAATAATAATAAAAGAAACCAAGATAAAAGACAAATATACTTGGTTATTATGCTTGTCAATCAAACCTGTGAACTGTTGCCTTATCGTATGCTTGTTCTTGCAAATGTTCTATAAAATGTGCTAAGTATAGAACACATCTTGTATATGCATAATTGTTCAGGGAGGCTATGCTAAATAAATCATGCATTACTACTTGTCGTGCACTCGTGTTCTTGCAATCGTGTTGCCTCAACTGCATAAATTGTTAACGTGTTAATCGTGTACGATCATGGACAACTTGTGCACAAGGTATGGTTCTGCGGACGGTCGCTGGGGCACTGGCACCGATCCGATCCGGGCGGGACTCGTGTAATAGTCATCGTGTACGGGACAAGGTGGCTTGCAGCGCCTCGTATACTATCGTTGCATGCTATCCTTGCCTCGGACTAGTCCACTATGGCAATCAAGCCAGTGATCATCGTGTATATTTAAACCTGTTGCATACTAACTTGTGTCTTCATGGCAGGGAAGGCATGGTAAGTATTGTGCAGGTAATTCAGACGGTCAGGTAAAATCCACCGAACGGTGGCACGTTCATTTCAGTAAATTCAATATGCTGCTTACTTGTAAATGAACTAAGGCAAGATAGAAACCCACAAAGATATGCATGCTTCACTAAACAACGTGTTGATTGGTATAGTCAGGCTAGCTCGCCTTCACCAGCATGTTTCGATATGCTGACCCTCGTTGAAACAGGTTCTCCGCACCAAGGCGAACCGAGCGAGGAGCCGAAGTCGCCTTTCCGATCCAGTCCAGCTGTTAGCGCATCTTCACCGCGCCTTGAAGCCTTTTGAAGCCTGAAGCTGCAACTCTTCATACACAAATGCAGCTCCGTGGCAAAGCGATCCTCCAGCCTGGAGGTCTTTATCGTTTTGAGTTTATAAAAGGATGTAATGTACAGGACTGCTATCTCATTTTGAGTCAACCTTTTTGTAAGCCGTTCGGCATATTAGCTGACTCGTTCAGGAGTTTGTAATAGATGTTCATTATCAATAAAGAGAATTTTTCTATGTTTCAAATCTGTGTTTCAATTTATCTGCGTACTCTGAATATGTGCTTGCTATGCAAATCATTAAAGCCTTGTGACTAGTCCACTATGGCAATCAAGCCAGTGATCATCGTGTATATTTAAACCTGTTGCATACTAACTTGTGTCTTCATGGCAGGGAAGGCATGGTAAGTATTGTGCAGGTAATTCAGACGGTCAGGTAAAATCCACCGAACGGTGGCACGTTCATTTCAGTAAATTCAATATGCTGCTTACTTGTAAATGAACTAAGGCAAGATAGAAACCCACAAAGATATGCATGCTTCACTAAACAATGTGTTGATTGGTATAGTCAGGCTAGCTCGCCTTCACCAGCATGTTTCGATATGCTGACCCTCGTTGAAACAGGTTCTCCGCACCAAGGCGAACCGAGCGAGGAGCCGAAGTCGTCTTCCCGATCCAGTCCAGCTGTTAGCGCATCTTCACCGCGCCTTGAAGCCTTTTGAAGCCTGAAGCTGCAACTCTTCATACACAAATGCAGCTCCGTGGCAAAGCGATCCTCCAGCCTGGAGGTCTTTATCGTTTTGAGTTTATAAAAGGATGTAATGTACAGGACTGCTATCTCATTTTGAGTCAACCTTTTTGTAAGCCGTTCGGCATATTAGCTGACTCGTTCAGGAGTTTGTAATAGATGTTCATTATCAATAAAGAGAACTTTTCTATGTTTCAAATCTGTGTTTCAATTTATCTGCGTACTCTGAATATGTGCTTGCTATGCAAATCATTAAAGCCTTGTGCGGGCGCAACTCCAGGCCCGCACGGCGGTCACGACTCGGGGGACGCCTCGGGGCGTGACATAGTGGTATCAGAGCACAGATTCAAAGTTCCTTAGACTTCGTGCTGGAAAAGTTCCTTTAACGATCAAATTCCTGTGCGAACTCTTGAACTCACTAGGCCAAAATGAGATACGTTCATGCAATAAGTCCATAATACATTATGATCCTAATGTAATTTACCTTCTTTTGAAGGAATGAATCCTGCGCAATCTGCAGCGCAAGTCCCGGACGAAATGCAACGCCATGGAAGTAGTTCGGGCACTTCGGGAAGTTCAGAAAGCCAGCGAGCCACGCCAAGCATCGATCCCGTTCAGCAAATATTGCGGATGTTGGGGGAAAACCAACAAAGGGACGAGGCTCGCCATGAACGGGCCGAGAAGCGAGCGGAAGAGAGTCAGCTCAAGTTTCAAGACAATATAGAAGCACGATTCTCAGTCCAACAGAAGCAGGTAGATACCCTGCATCAGATCGTTCAGACTTTGGCTGCCAACCATTCCGCCGCAACAACGACTCCGGTGGAGCAGCCCGTGCTTGAAGTAGAGACACCGCAAATTCCAAGAGCGAGGGACGTGACTGCCTTCGACTTTGGCCACTTCAAGAAAGTCTGCAACACCCCATTCAACGGAACTGAGGACCCAGTCGTAGCTCTAGATTGGTTGGCCGAACTTGAAGATCACTTTGCTCTGCTAGAGGTCCCCGAAGATAAGCGCGTCGCCTGCGCGCAATTACAGCTCCGCCTCAACGCACACGATTGGTGGGACGTGCATCGACGATCTCTCCAATTTGATCACGGAGAGGAGGCGATCTCGTGGACGACTTTTCGTGCCGCGTTCGAAGAGGAGTATGTACCCCCTCCAGTCCAACGCCAGATGGAGAACGAGTTCGTGCAGCTGCGGCAAGGTAGCATGACAGTTAAAGAGTACTCCGCCGAATTCAACCGACTCTCCAAATTCGCTAGGGCCTATTTACCTGATGCAGCGAGTCGAGCTAGAAGGTTTGAAGGTGGACTACGCCCTGTCATCCATTCGCACGTAGCCGTTCCTCAGTATCGGACAATGCGTGAAGTCATGAATCACGCCCTGTCGCTCGAACCACACTATCCTCACGTTCCTGCCGGCGCTGTGCATACATCCAGTCACAAACGCCAAAGCAACGATAGAGGAAATACTGCTGCAAAACGCCCTAACAACGGAGGGCACCAAAGGGGAAACCCAGGGCCATCGTGTAATTTCTGTAAAAAGCGTGGGCACACTGCCAACAATTGTCGTTTAAGACTTGGGTTATGCCTAGCGTGTGGACAATTAGGCCATGCCATTAATTCCTGTCCGAACCTTCCTGATCGTCGTCCCCAACGAAATAATCCCTAACAGTAAGTTCTACCCTAAGTTTCGGGACGAAACTTCCAATTAGTTGGGTAGGATGTAGCGCCCCGTTCTCCCGGTGCGGAGAGCGCGGCTAAGAAACACAAGACGGTATCGTTCGATCGGGATAGATTGAATTAAGAACTCGTCCTCGTTATGGATTTGTTTCTTCGGAATCGATTCCCATATTCAGTGGACTGCGCCCCAAGGATCGGCTTAGCGGCAGAGTCAGGAGGGACCTCTCCGCTGCTATCTTTTATTGCCTCGGTTTTCGATGTCGCTTGTTGCTTTCGTGCTTTGAGTTGGTTTTGGGATTTGCTTGTTTTCTTTGAACGGTTTCGATGGTTTTCATTGTTTTCGTTCATTGACTTGCACTTCTATTCCGAGATTGGAAAGAGAGGAAGAAATATTAATCGAGCTGTTCGTGTGCAGGTGAACGAGCAGTAGGCGGCTTGCGAGCGGAGTCGTGAAGCGCCTCTTTCCTTCTTCTTTCCAAAATCTAAGTGAGTGGCTACCAACCCGATTAGCTAGTCCTGCTTCCAAGCTTCACAGCTAATCAATCTGCACTCTTCTATGCCCCGATCAAACGATACCAAATAATAATAAAAGAAACCAAGATAAAAGACAAATATACTTGGTTATTATGCTTGTCAATCAAACCTGTGAACTGTTGCCTTATCGTATGCTTGTTCTTGCAAATGTTCTATAAAACGTGCTAAGTATAGAACACATCTTGTATATGCATAATTGTTCAGGGAGGCTATGCTAAATAAATCATGCATTACTACTTGTCGTGCACTCGTGTATTTGCACTCGTGTTCTTGCAATCGTGTTGCCTCAACTGCATAAATTGTTAACGTGTTAATCGTGTACGATCATGGACAACTTGTGCACAAGGTATGGTTCTGCGGACGGTCGCTGGGGCACTGGCACCGATCCGATCCGGGCGGAACTCGTGTAATAGTCATCGTGTACGGGACAAGGTGGCTTGCAGCGCCTCGTGTACTATCGTTGCATGCTATCCTTGCCTCGGACTAGTCCACTATGGCAATCAAGCCAGTGATCATCGTGTATATTTAAACCTGTTGCATACTAACTTGTGTCTTCATGGCAGGGAAGGCATGGTAAGTATTGTGCAGGTAATTCAGACGGTCAGGTAAAATCCACCGAACGGTGGCACGTTCATTTCAGTAAATTCAATATGCTGCTTACTTGTAAATGAACTAAGGCAAGATAGAAACCCACAAAGATATGCATGCTTCACTAAACAACGTGTTGATTGGTATAGTCAGGCTAGCTCGCCTTCACCAGCATGTTTCGATATGCTGACCCTCATTGAAACAGGTTCTCCGCACCAAGGCGAACCGAGCGAGGAGCCGAAGTCGTCTTCCCGATCCAGTCCAGCTGTTAGCGCATCTTCACCGCGCCTTGAAGCCTTTTGAAGCCTGAAGCTGCAACTCTTCATACACAAATGCAGCTCCGTGGCAAAGCGATCCTCCAGCCTGGAGGTCTTTATCGTTTTGAGTTTATAAAATGATGTAATGTACAGGACTGCTATCTCATTTTGAGTCAACCTTTTTGTAAGCCGTTCGGCATATTAGCTGACTCGTTCAGGAGTTTGTAATAGATGTTCATTATCAATAAAGAGAACTTTTCTATGTTTCAAATCTGTGTTTCAATTTATCTGCGTACTCTGAATATGTGCTTGCTATGCAAATCATTAAAGCCTTGTGCGGACGCAACTCCAGGCCCGCACGGCGGTCACGACTCGGAGGACGCCTCGGGGCGTGACATATACCTGCTCATGTCCTGGCATCTATCCACAGACCAGGTTGGATAATTGACTCTGGGGCATCCTGCCATGTCACCGGTGTCCATGATGAGTTCCAAGATTACACTCACCTGACGACGCCTGAAAGCATTCAGACTGCTGATGGTACGGCTAGACCCATTATGGGTAAAGGCACAGTTGAATGCACCCCTTCCATAACCCTGACTGATGTCTTGCATGCTCAATATTTTTTCGTTAATCTATTGTCCATAAGTGCCATTGTTCTTCAACTTAATTGTGTTATTTCCTTAGACATTCCTAAGGTGATTTTTTAGTAGAAGGGAACGGGGAGACGGTTGGGGACTGGCACTTGGCATAAGGGGCTATGGTACTTGGACAAGGGTGTGCTGGACGCAGCACTAGCGTCACTGGTGGAAGAAGTACAACCGGAGGAGCCGCGAAGAACAGTGGAAGCAGAATTATTACTTCAACATCAGCGCATGGGACACTCTTTATTTAGTCTACTGAGTCGGATGCATCCATCTATGTATCAAAAGGCTAATAAATAAAAGTTGGTTTGTGATGCTTGTGAGCTTGGAAAATATACCAGAAGCTCTTATGTGAGTTCTGGAAATAGAAGTTTAGCTGCTTTTGATATGATACACTCTGATGTGTGGGGACCTTGTCCTACAACTGGAGTTAATGGTTTTAAATGGTTTATCTGCTACACTCGTGTCACCTGGGTATACCTAATGAAGAGTAAGAGTGATGTTTTTGCATGCTTTCAAGATTTTTATCGCAGGGTTACAACACAATACAATGCTAAAGTGAAGATTTTAGATCTGACAATGGGACAAAATACACCAACAAGGCTATTGAAGAGTACTTATCAATATATCAGACTTCGTGTGCCTATACACCAGTACATAATGGCATGGCAGAGCGGAAGAATATGCACCTGTTGGAAGTAGCACGGTCAATGATGTTTTCCATGAATGTTCCTAAACATTTGTGAGGGCATGCCGTGTTGACGATTGCATATCTCATCAACATGATGCCCTCTCAGGTGTTAGGATGGAAGACACCGTTTGAGATACATGAGAGAATAAGTACATTGTTTCCCCAAAGGTATTTGGATGTTTATGTTTTGTGAAAGATAACAGACCTGCGGTGGGAAAGTTGGACCCTCGGGTAGTAAATTGTATCTTTGTTGGCTACTCAAGGACTCAGAAGGGATACTCTTGTTGGAGTCCGGTGAAGCGATTACATTCAGAGAGATGGAACCATACTATCACAATGGTTCAGGTGAAGGCTCCGCATTTGGTGACACCTAACACATGAGGTGTTAGGAGTGAGCGGGAGATGGGCCCAAGCGTGATTGTTGGGTCGGTTCCATGTCCAATGGTGGAAGCTGGTCCAAGTGAACAAGGGAGAGTGAGGGTGAGGAAAGTGATGATGATGCACAAAATCAGGAGGAAGAAAGTGGTGACAATCAGGAGGAAGAAAGTGATCCTCCAGTGCAGGGGGAGGAACAGACTATAGAACAATCTATGGAGTTCCAAGTCTACAGAAGGAGAAAGCAGCAGTCCACTACTGTGCCTATTACTGTGCCTATTGCTCCTACTGTGCCATATCCCTCGCCTAGCCTTGCCCCAACTCTTGAAGATGCACCTCTCGTACCGGATTCGTCTGATTCGGATGCGGATCTCTCTGATTCGGATAGTATGATCTCTTCACCACTTCCTCATATTCCCTTAAGGAGATATTCTCGCAGTAATGCGAGAAAAACCTCTAATCGTTATAGTTATGAACATGACATTGTCAATTTCTTATCCTACTCTAATATATCCCCTACCTATCGAGCATTCATTGCATCGTTAGACACCACCTCTTTGCCTAAGTGTTGGCAGGAAGCGAAGGAAGATCCAATGTGGAGAGCTGCAATGTTGGAGGAACTTGGGACACTCGAAAGAAATGGGACATGGGAGCTTGTTCTGTTGCCTAAAGGAAAGCAATTGGATGCAAATAGGTCTTCACAGTAAAGAGACGCCAGAAGGAAAGGTGGAGCGGTACAAGGCAATGTTGGTTGCAAAGGGATTCACTCAATCCTATGGCATCGACTATGATGAAACATTTGTTTCAGTGACAAAGATGAGCACTGTGAGAATTATGGTCTCTCTTGCAGCAGACCATTGGTGGCAGCTGTATCAATTGGATGTGAAGAACGTTTTTCTTCATGGGGACCTACAAGAGGAAGTATACATGGAGACCCCCCGGGGTTTTGCACGAAGCAGTCGACGGAAAATGTGTGCAAGCTAAAGAAATCACTGTATGGGCTCAAGCAATCTCCTCGAGCCTGATTTGATAGATTCAGAAATGCTGTCACAGGCATGGGGTACCGCCAGACCAATACAGATCACACAATTTTCTTCCAGCATGCAAGAGGCCACATCACCATAGTTGCAGTGTATGTTGATGATATAATGATCACAGGTGATAATGAGGAGGAGAGCATCCAGCTGAAGTCAAAACTCGCCAAGGAGTTTGAAGTGAAAGACTTATTTTCTCGGGATCGAGGTGGCTCGAGGAAAAGATGTGATCGTCCTCTCTTAGAGGAAGTATGTACTAGACCTGCTCACAGAGACTGGTATGCTGGGATGTCGATCGGCAGTCACTCCAATCGATCAGAAAGATGAGTTGGGTGCAGAGGCATGAGAGCCTGTTGATCTTGAGAGATATCAGAGACTTGTAGGTAGATTGATTTATTTAGGCCACACTCGCCCTGATATCTCATTTGCTGTGAGTGTAGTGAGTCGCTACATACATGCTCCAAAGAAGGGTCACATGGATGCAGTTTTTCGTATCCTGAGATATCTGAAGGAGACTCCTGAAAGAGGGCTATGGTTCAAGAAAAATGGACACCTGAGTGTTGAGGGATACTACGATGTAGATTGGGCAAGCTGCATGGACGACATAAGGTTTACCTCAGGGTACTGTGTCTTTGTGGGGGGTAACCTAATCTCATGGAGAAGCAAGAAACAGTCTGTGGTAGCACGATCGACTGCTGAAACGGAGTATAGAGCTATGGCTCTAGGAGTATCAGAGTTGCTGTGGGTAAGAGCACTGCTGATGGAGTTGAAGCTGGACCAAGGAACACCGTTGCTTCTTCTGAGTGACAGTCAAGCTGCAATAAGTATAGCTAACAATCCAGTCAAGCATGATAGAACTAAGCACATCGAGATCGATCGGTTCTTCATCAAAGAGAAGCTAGAAAAAGGGATATTAAAGCTCGATCATGTTCGCTCAGAAGAACAAGTTGCAGATTGTCTGACTAAGGACCTTCATTCATCGAGTCTTTCTAAACTATGTGACAAGATGGGGATAATTGATATCTATCGCCTATCTTGAGGGGGAGTGTTGAGAGTATTAGTGGATGTTTAGTCCCACATCTAGTAGAATAGTAGAGAGAGGGGTTAGTCTCTCCTATATATATGTAGTCCCATCCATCAATAAAATTAAGCCAAGTATTAAACCAAGTTTCTATTAACCATTGAACTTAGACCTCATTGAATGACATTACTCGAGGAAAGGATAATATATAGACTTGTTACTTGTAGTACAATAGATATTTCACATGTGTTAGGAAAGACGAATGGCTAGCACTGACCAGCGGCAAGTAAACCAGTGCCAATCGCACTATGGGACGTCTCCATAAATGGATCAAGTAAGGTTGATGTCCAGCTATCAACCTGAACTAGGCCTTCCCAGTTATTGTGCCAACATTCCTTTGGCTGTCCAGATGATATGGATAAGATGTGCACAACATAACTACAGTATGTCTAAAGATGCATCTAAGAAAAGAATTAAGTAGTTAGATGTAAATTTATAGTGTAAATTCAGAGTAAGTGATAGACCTCTAATCTTTGCTGATAAAAGACTAAACAAGAACCCTTTTGACTATCTCCGTGTAGTAGCTATCCGTGCTCTCCTCCCACCATCTCTTTTTGGTCATAATTTAGGAAGTCTAATTCTAAAGGCACATCAAAAGTTGCTCAGGACACCAATTTTTTTTATTTTTATTTACAAGTTTGCCACCGAAAAAATTTACTCGGGGTTGTCCAATTTTTTGACAGTCCGGATAAGCGACTCCCGAGGACGATGACCGTTCCCGGAACCCTAACCGAGCTCGACGATGAGGACCGTGCCAACTGTCTCCTCCGACGTCCTCTCCTCCATCGCCTAGGAGCGCATCATCATTGTCGCCAACCAGCTCCCCGCCAGGGCCCACCGCCGCCCAGACGACTCCGGCTGAATCTTCTCCTGGGACGATGACTCCCTCCTCCTCCATCTCAAGGACGACCTCCATGGCGACATGGATGTTGTCTACGTCGGCTCCCTTCTCGTCGACGTCGTCGCCTCCGACCAGGACGAGGTCTCCCAGCCCCTCCTCGAGCGGTTCAAGTGCGTCCCCGCCGACCTCTCCGCCGACCTCCTTGACCGGTTCTACCACGGCTTCTGTAAGCAGCTCCTCTGGCCGCTCTTCCAGACCCTCCTCGAGCGGCGAAGGACGCTTCGACCGCTCGGAGAGGCCGAGGGTGAGGGCGGGTGAGGGCACCGCCGAGGCTGTCGAGGGCGAGGACGACAACGACGACGCGGTCGGGGTCGCAGGTGATGGGGGGGGGGGGGTTGAGGGCAGCCCATAATATTTTTTTGGCTATCGTGAGTAAAATTTACTTCAGTCTGGACTAGTACCAAGTAATGGACTGTCCTGAGCAACTTTTGATGTGCCTTTAGATTAGCCTTTAGGAATTTCAAGGGAAACAATGAATATGAATTTCTTGTGTGTCTAGGAATTGTTCTTTTCCATTTAGCTCAATCAAGGGCCATAACAGGTGTTAATTAGCTGTCACCATATCCTTTTTATTGTTTCAATTGACAGCACACTGGTTGGTCTATTTTGCATTTGACTAAATGATCTCTTCAATCTTTTCTCTTCTTCTCCTTGAGTGAAGAGACTTCTTACTGTCCAAGATTGCATTCGTTCTCTTTTTTGTAATATGACTGTTTAAGTCATCCATATTTCAATTTTAGCCAAACTCATTTCTGGACCAATTGCCTTTTACGTACACTGCCTTGCAGTTTGACGTATAAAGGGTAGCTGCTCTTCTGATTCAAACTTAAAAAATATAAAAACAGTAATGGAGACGAAGTATAAAATGATAGAGCAATATTATTTTATCTATTTCTTTCAGATAAAAAAGTATGTCAGTCGAACACAGATATACTTCAAGGTTCCGTGTCTAGTCCTTCTTGAGAAGTGGTAGGAGACTGTATAAAAGAGAAATGGCTAGGATGAAAATACAACAACACCCTACCACTAAAAGATTTTCTTATATTCTTATATGCTTCTCTCACAGGGGTTATATAACCTAGTTTGTGCTTTAATATGGGCATGCTGTTCTAGGAGCTCTTTTGAACTATTTTGTTCGATCTGGAACGGTAAATCTAAGGATTCAAATGTTTCAGAAAAAGAAATGTGAAATCTTAATCCTATACCATATAGTTATAACCTGAATTCAATGCTACTGCTTATATTACATAAGAAATGTGAAATGCAATTTTCATTATAGTTTGTGTAATGAAGCATGCTGTGTGATGAAGCTATTTCATTGTTTCTGCTAAAGCTTTCCAAAGAAACTTAACTCTTATTGGACTTCACCAAGTGGGGTCTACTTCAACATTCCAAGTTTCGACCCACATATCTTAACGTCCTGTATTCATGTAAAATTAGTATGGAACTAGCATCATGAGTCAGCTTCCTTCCGGGTTTCTTTGATGCAAGAAGTCCCGACTTTGTTTTTGATAGCTTCCAAATTTCTTTTGTATGAGAAGCCCCATCCACCGGGGGGTGGCCTAACAGTGGCTGGTGAGAGAGAAAGGGTTGGTCTAGGTTCGAGGCCTAAAATTGTACGAGAAGCGCCCACGCTCTCCCGGGCTTTTTTGACACACGAAGTCCCAACTGTTTTTTTTGTTATATTTCAGGCTTCTTTGGTATGCTAAGTCCCGACTTTATTTGGGGCTTCTACAATACACATAACCAACCTTCTTTTTTATCCGGGCTTCTTTGGTGTGCAAAGGCCTATCTTTTTTCTGGGCTTTTTTGATATATGAAGCCCGACCTTGTTTTTTTTTATCTTCCAGGTTTCTTTGGTTGTTGGACTCCCAGCTTTCTTTCTTTCGGGCTTCTTCGATACACGAAGTTCCGTTCTTTCTTTTGGTCTCTTCCAATATTTCTTTTGTAGGCATTTCCGATTTTCTTCCTGGTTTCTGTGATGCATGTAGTCGCGACCTTCTTTTGTTATCTTCTGGGTTTCTTCGGTTGTCGTAGTCCCGACTTTCTTTCAGGCTTCTTTGTCAGGTGAAGCCCCGTTCATTTGGTCTCTTTTAGGTTTTACTTAGTACTCAGAACCCTAAATTTCTTTTGGGTTTCTTTGATTCACGAAGCCTCGTTCTTGTTAGTCTCTTTCAAAATTTCTTTGGTGTCGAAACCTATACTCAAAGTCCTATTCTTTTTTTTTATCTCATTCTAATTTCTTTGGTAGCTGAATACCTTGTTTTCTTCCGGGCTTCTTCGTACATTAAGCCAAATTATTCAGATATTCTTGTATTTTTCTCTTTTTCACTCTCTCTGAGAGCTGGGCTTGCTTTCACTAAATTCCTTGCCCTGGGGCATGTTAAAGAGTATGTCATCTTTGTTTTATTGTCTTATGTATTTACCATTTCTAGCCCACTTGTAGAGAGTTCTATCTCACTCTAGTCACAACTAAACCTTCACTTCCTATATATATATATATATATATATATATATATATATATATATATAGGAAGTGAAGGTTTAGTTGTGACTAGAGCGAGGAAAATCTAGGTCTCCGTTAGTGGGTTAACTCCCCCCCTCTCGTAATCCATGCGGGTCTGCATTGAGAAATTTTCCTCAACTGTTAGAAAATGAGTGCTCTCGTGGGATCGAATCCACCCGACTAAGGAACTTATGCCTTCCCTTCATGGTACTTATATTCAGCGGGGCCGACGAGACATGGCAATCCGGAGAGCAATTCGAACCTGGACAATGGGGATGCGCCTCGAGGAGTGGATTCGAGACGTTTTACGACGGCAGAGAGGGGAAAACAACCGACGAGTGGTCAGGTACATGGTAAATCGTGGGCTTCGTTTTTCCGGGAGGACAACGCTCAGGTGTCAGGTCAGATGAGATTTGTCGCCCCCAAACGTATGGGGATAAGGTCCGGGCTGTGTTCACGGAGGCACATCTGGCGGAGACGACAAAGTACTGGAAGAACACTATCGTGTTGTATGTCCTTGACAACCGTTCGTTCTACGGACAGATTCGGGTATGGCGACCGAAGAGGAGCATGGAAATATTCTCGCACTAGAACGGTTTTTTATTATGTTCGGTTCGGGATGAAAAAAGACATGGACAAAATCCTACAGGGGGTCCGTGGACGTTTGAAGGGTCCGTGGACGTTTGATGGAAGGCTAATCATCATGAAGGCCTGAAGCCAAGGATCGAAGTGCGAAGGGAAAGTATTGAAGTCGGTTCCAGTCTGGATCCGACTTCCTGAATGGCCGATGAACCATTGGAGCATAGACATGATGATACTAGTGGCAAGCATAGTTGGTTCACCTATCAAGACGGATGAAGCGACTACGAAGAGAGCCAGACTGGGTTATGCTCGGATCTTTGTTGAGATTTGAGGCACCGTCGAGTATAAGCTACCTTCGGGGGAGGTGTGCCTGCATCGGGTTGAGTATGAATGGATCCCGCCGTTTTTTAGCATTGCAAGTGTTTTGGCCATCCAGCTAGAGACTACAAGACGGTTAGGACGTATCAGCCAGGTGGCGCAGCTGAGAACATCAGCGGGAATGGACATGAGGGTATGTTGACCGACATCTCCGGGACAAGCACCTCTAGCATTCATAGGAGGAATGTCCAGAGCAGCGATGCCGGAGTAGCAGAGGACGACGATTACTACGCCGAACGGACGGGAGATGGAAATTGAGATCGATACTGGGCTTGATAAAGCGTTAGTTCTTTCTAATGCTCATCGTACATCTACTGAGGATAGCATGGATGGAGCAGGAGGAGGGTTTGGAGGGGATCAAATCTTGGTTGTGTTCCAGACGCAAAATACTACACCAGGCAGAGGTGTAGCGGGTTGGGGCAGGGGGAGGATAGAACCGATAAGGCACTATACCAGAGGGGCTCAAAAGAATAGAAGGGAGGAGGTAACGTCGTTCCGTATAATGAGAGCAGGAAAAGGCACGTATGGCCTTTGCGGGACGACACTGTGCGTAGTGCAGAGTATTCACAGGGGGGAGGAGGTATTGTGTATTGACAACTCGCGATGGAAGGAAGTGCACCAGACAGCTGCTGAGGAGGCAGTACAGGAGGATGGTCAGAACGAGGTCGTTATTTACCCAGTTAACGACTCAGATGATATGCATGGGCCCGAATCACTGATTTAATGTCAGTGATCGCGTGGAACGTGAGAGGGGCTTGTGCCCTGGGTAGATGGAAAGAGATCTGCGATGTGCTGAGGAAGAAAAATTATTGTATTAGCGCATTGCTGGAAACTAAAATCATGACGGACAAAATACTGGCACGGAGGACACCTACCAACTTTAGTCAGGTCCATAACTTGCATCTTTGCGACATGCCCCGCATTTGGATTAGGTGGGATTCTCGGAGTTGGGACGGGCAAGTGTTGCACTTGTCTAACCAATTGATTGTTGTATATTTTGCTAATAAGGGAGGCTTCAAGTTTATTCTGGGTGCAGCCTATAAGCACTATGATAGACAAAAGAGGGAGGGCCTGTGGCATGATCTTGGCTGGCTGAGCAGAATGGTGGATGCCCAATACGGACTTCCTTTGGTCGTTATGAGAGATTTTAACGCGTTGCTCTACAGACATGAGAAGGTGGACGGAAGAGTGGTTCCGGATTGTATCCTCCAAGATTTTCAACAGTCTCAAGGACGGGGCATCTGTGGACGTGGCACAACAAGGCTGTCCGGAAGCGAGTGACGTGTCAGCTGGATCGGGCATTGGGAAAGTGGAGTTGGTTCAGCAAGCATCCTGGTCTGAGGGCAGAAGGGTTGATGGCAGGTACTTCGGACTACTCCTCGGTCTGCATACGACTCGTTGACCAACCGAGGTCCAATGCGAGACCTTTCTGGTACAACAAGTGGGTGCTTCTCGAGGGATATAAGGAGGTAGTGCGACGGGGGCTACAAACGAATGTTAGAGGAAATCCTTAATTCCGGCTCGTCAGTAAGTTGAAGGTGAAGGCAGGTCTAAAGGCTTGGAACATGCTGGTTCCGGCCTGGAAGTTCTAAGAGGAGGAGCAGTGCCTCCGGGAGGTGCAACAACAGCTTCAAGAAGGCATTCTGAATGAAGATATAACTGCAGAGGAAATGAAGCTTGTCCAAGATGTCGGCGCTATCAGGTTCCAGAAGCAGATAGGACTGGCGCAGAGGGCGAAGTGTTCGTGGCTGCGGGATGACGATAGATGCTCGAAGTACTTTTACGACGTGAGAGCACGTCAGCATCACAGCCATATCAACAAGCTTATTACTGGTGACGGAAAGGAGATGACGGCCTCGAAGGACATCCAAGTGGAGGCATTGAGGTATTACTCAGTCTTGTACAATCAGCATAATTATTTAACCATGTTTTCTGAGTTGGTTTGCAAGCGTGTGGTCACACCACAAGGTAATCATGTTCTATTGGCTCCGGTGATAATGGAAGAGGCGGAAGAGATTATCAAGAGGACGGACCCAAACAAAGCACCGGGGCCTGACGGGTTTGGCAGCTACTTTTATTATGTGCATTGGGAGGAGATTTAAGTTCGGAGTGCTGGAGGTGATCACAGATTTATTTGAGAAGGACATGCTTCTACTGGAGTTGAACCATACTTTCCTCACACTTATTTCGAAGGAGGGTGCCAGTTCGCTCGCGGACTTCAGGCCCATCGCGTGTTGCAACTGCCTTTACAAACTGATTACACATTTGATGTGTCAGTGGATGGAGGGCATTATACGGGTGTTGCTTTCTCCATACCAGAACATTCATCAAAGGGTGGGATATTGTTGACAATAACCTTTTAGCTCATGAGATGGTACGAAACTTTACTAAACCATGAGGGGACATGACTTGCATCAAACTGGATCTTTGGAAGGCATATGACACCGTGAACCGGGAATTTGTCTGTGAGATCATGCTTGCTATGGGCTTTGATAGCAGGTGGGCGACCAATGTTCAGGAGTGTATCACAACCCCGACTTTCTCTATGCTCATTCGGGGGCAGCCGCATGGATTCATTGGAAGCAACATGGGGTTGAGGCAGGGTGACCCACTCTCGCCTTTTTTGTTTACTCTGGTCATGGAATATTTCTTGTATCTAATGGAGGCTACGGTGCTTAGGAAGCATTTTATTCCCCTTCACAGGAGGGTGACGTCTCATGTGTCGCACTTGATCTATGCAGATGATCTACTGGTTTTCTTGAAACCAACATGTAGGGTATGACTCAGCTGGCCTCTATCATAGAATGTTCGATTTATACTCGAGTCTACATATGAATCGGGACAAGAGCAAGGCTTACTTTAATAAGCACTGCCAGAATAAGGAGAAACTTGCATCACTTCTGGGAGTAGACAGGGTGAGCTTCCGGTCAAATATTTGGGGATCCTGTTATCAGTCAATTACGCCAGAGATATGGATTGTCAGAGTCTAGTTGAGTATACACAAAGGCGAGTTGAGGGGTGATATGTCCAAAACCTATCTTTTGGAAGACGGATTGAGCTGGTTTGCGCAGTCATTACGACGATTGCTCGCTTTTGGTTAAAGACTATACTTCTTTCGATCTCTACGATTAATAGGATCGAGAAAAATTGTGCCAACTTTGTTTGGAGAGGAGGGGTACATGCTATAGGGTGAGACACCCTCTGTCGACCACATAAGGAGGAGTGGGTCTGCAGCCTTTACAACTGCTCCGGGATGTGGCTGGGCTGAAGCTTACTTGGAAGTTTCTTTCGAGAAACTTGCTATGGGTAGCTTGAATGGAGAACATATACTTGAGGGGACAATTTTTGAAGTAGGTCTTCAAACAATAATAACTGTTTTCAAAAGTATTACTTTATACTGCTCTCAATTGAAGTAGTTGATCTCGAGGGTCTTCAAAGATGGTAAGACCACAGACCTATGGTTTGATCCATGGATTGCACACCAAAGCTTGATAGAGCGAGGAGGGTCAATGGCGTGTCGAGGGATTGGAAGAAGGGAACGTGTCATTCTGAGGATGTAGTCTGGCGTCCGGAGTTACATGGCGGCACGCGACAATTCAGGGAGATCATTCAGACGATGAGGGTGGACACATCACTTCAGACTGATGCATGAATTTGGAATAATACTGGGACGGAGCGGTTCGCACGTAGAGCCGTAGCTAATGCTGTCAGAGTCGCACACCCGGAGATGGAGTTGGCGGATGTGGTATATGCCAAAGGTGTTGCTCGTAAAATGCAGTTATGTCTATACAAACTGTGCCTGGAAAGACTACTCGCACTTAATAGGTTGCGGAGATTTGGACTACAACTGGAGGCCCAGAGATGTATACTGTGCCGACAGAGGGATGAATCCATGACACCTATTCTTCAAATGTCCGGTGGCATGGAATATTTGGCGAGCCCAACATGATAGGTTGGGCTTATCCAATAGGAGGATTCATGACTGGAGAGCAATCGTCGAGGTCATTAGAAGAGAGACGCGGAGAGGTTTTGTTTGGTACAACGAGGCCTGGATCAGATTTGATACAGTTGTCTGGCATGTCTGGAAGGAGCGGAACAATCGTATGTTTGAGGGGTCGGTGATTTACACCATTGGGATTATCTATAATATTGAGCAGGATGTCAGTATAATGAGAGAGAAGGCACACTCTTGAATTGCCTCTTGTAATTTGTAATTTTTTGATTTAATTAATACAATTACTTTTTTCCAAATATATATATATATATATATATATATATATATATATATAAACAAAGCCCCAGGGCCCGATTGTTTTAATAGTAAGTTTTTTAATTTCCATTGGGATGATATTAAACATGAGATATTGGATATTGTACATGATTTTTTTCAGAATGGGAGACTTCTGCAAGAAATTAATCATACATTTCTTACATTTATCCCAAAGAAGGAGGGAGCGATATCTTTTGTTGACTTCCGATCTATTTCTTGTTGTAATTTTCTGTACAAGATTGTCACCTCGATTATGTGCCGTCGCATGGAAGGCATTATGCAGGGGATCATCTCGCCAAATCAGGCGACATTTATCAAAGGGTGATCCATTGTGGAAAACAGTTTATTGGCACATGAGATGGTCAGGAACTTCAACAAGGTGGGGGGACGCAAGGCGTGCATAAAGCTCGATCTCCGGAAAGCTTATGATACGGTGAACACGGAGTTCATGTGTAAGATAATGCTAGCAATGGGTTTTGACTCTTAAGTGGGTTGCCACGGTGCGTGAATGTATTACATCCCCTACTTTTTCTGTTCTGATCAAAGGGAGGCCGCATGGGTTCTTTCCTAGCAATCGTGGTTTACGCGTGGGGGACCCTCTATCCCCATATTTATTCACCATTGTCATGGAGTATTTTACCTGCTTGATGGATGCGGCGGTACACCATAAGAGGATTATCCCTCTATACAAGGATATATCTCCACCTGTTTCTTATCTGATATATGCAGATGATTTGCTAGTGTTTCTTGTTTCGACTGCACGGGGTCTCAACTATATGAGGTGGATTATGGCACATTTTAGGGACTTATTCGGGCTACATCTAAATTGAGAGAAAAGCAAAGTGTACTTCAATTCTGATTGTCCGGATCAGGAAGCACTCCAAGAGATTCTCCAAATAGATAAAGGAGTGTTGCCAGCAAAATATTTGGGGCTACCACTGTCAATTAATTATGCTCGAGAGCAGGAATGTCATAGTCTGGTGGAGTACGTTCAGCGACAGATAGAAGGGTGACAGGGCAAATGTTTATCTTTTGGGGGACGTCTAGAGATGGTTCGCTCAGTCATTTTGGCTATATCTCTTTTCTGGCTACAGACGATTATGTTGCCTTCTGCAACCATTCGAAAAGTTGACAAGTTGTGTGCTAATTTTGTCTGGCATGGGGGAATACACACTATAGCTTGGGAGGACTTGTGTCGACCAAGGACCGAGGGTGGTGTTGGCCTCAGATCGTTATCTATTTTACGTGAAGTTGCGGGTATGCGTCTTACGTGAAATTTTCTCCAAAGAAAAGCACTGTGGGCGCAATGGATGAGTGCGAAGTATTTGAAGATGAATTTTTGGAGCCAAAATATAAATAACAATTATTCCGTCTCGTATAAGGAGATCCTACGACACCGACCCTCCATTCAGCCGATAATAGCTCGAAGATTTGGTAATGGTGCTACCACTCATCTGTGGCTAGATCCATGGCTTGAGCATATAAGTGTCGTCGAACGTGAAGGCCGACAATTCTTCTCAATAGCTGGAAGGGACGAGCAAGTGAGCCGGATTATTGACAACGGGCGAAGGACATCCAATTGGTAGGAAATACGCAGTCGCAATAAATAACATCCGGATTGAACCAAGTCTGGAACGAGATGTGTGGGTGTGGGAAGGAGCTAATGGGGAAAATTTTGATTTCTCCCGTGCTTATGATAAGGTTCGCCCACATTATGAGACAATGGCTAATTTTGACTTTATGTGGTTAAAAATGTGTCTAATAAAATGAATCTCAACATGTACAAAGGATCCAGGGGAAGGCTTTTAACTATGGATAGGATGGCTCGGCTTGGTATACAAGTATAAGGCCAGGCATGTCTGCTGTGCCAACATGCAGGAGAGATTTCATCATTTGTTCTTTCAATGTACGTTTACATGGCAGATTTGGATACATCAATGTCATATACTAGACATTCCAGCTAATGTTCATGTTCAACCAAATTGATGCTATCTCTACGCATCGTGCGAAGGCACCCAGTGGTTCAAGATGGTGCGAATCAGACTTTCAGCAACTACATGGCATCTTTGGAGAGAAAAATTAGCGCATATTTGAAGGATTGAGCACTACTCCTTTAGGGATCCTGCATAATATTGAGTTTGATGTTAATGCTGTGTTTTAGAAGATGTATATGGGATGTAAATGCTAATAACAATAAAATTATTTTTTTCCATATATATATATATATATATATATATATATATATATATCACGTCGATAGTCGATTATAACGATTATAAAATTTTGTTAAATCTTGCATAGAGTTTTCTTATGTTCCATAGCCGACTCTATTTTGATGGAAGAAGGCTTGGATGATGATGATGAACATGAGGATATTTTTGTCTCTTTTAGTCCCACATTGGTAGAACAAAAGTAGAGGAGCTATACTATGATAATCTATGTTGTACTGGATGCTAGGCGAGGCGAGGCGACAAGCCACCCACCTCGCCTAAGCACCCGTCCATGATCTGCTTCTCTTGAATCAAAAATTCTGCAAATATGCATACACCAAATATGTAGTATAATTAATAAGCAATAAACATTAAACAATAAGCATAAAAGTAATATAAGAAGCAACAAATATGAAATAACCAATGTTCAACAACAAGTAAGGATAGTAAGCATAATTGGACGACCCTAGGCAGACTTTTTTTTTTCCAGGACGACCCTATGCAGGCGCCTAGATGCGCTTAGGTGAGCAAAACCTCACCCAAGAAATTCTTTTCCAGTTCGAGGCGAGACCTCTCCAACCCGTGCGCCTAGGCGTCGCCTGTGACAACATAGATGAAAATATATTCACTCCACATTAGTAAGTTTACTTATGGAGAGTATTTCCATGTCTTGACATGGTTGCATCTCATGGTTCATCTTGAACATAGTTTTTTATCTCTATAATTTTGTTTCCGACTTCTAAATCTTACTCTCCATCTTATAGTCTCCATCACCATAACCACCAACTCAATCCAGCCTCAATCTCCTAAACCCTAATCCCTACCTTCATTTGCATAGAAAACTAAACACACTCCTAAACTAACGCTAACCCTAACAACATCAAACCCATATCGCTTCTCCGCCTTCTGTTGTCAAAGCACAAACCACTCGAGACCTTCAGATGACGGGTTCGTGTCAAGGACATTTCAGAGACATTTTAAATGTCAATTATTAATATTTATGCGATCTATTGTATATTATATATACTAAATGTACAAAGTATATATGCAAAAAATGTAAGTTCCTACTTGATGGTGAAAGGAGGGAGGAGACCAAGGTTTGGTTTTGAGTAAATCTACAAAAACAAATTATGATTATCCACAGCATAGTCGAGAGGGAGGATAGTCAACTTGAGAGGAGAGGAATCTAGAGTAGAGAATTGGGAGTCTTCGGGGTTAATGAGAAGTGGTTAGGGCTCGAGGTCAATAACAAGACATGGGGAAAGAGTTTGGGTTTTATTTGAGTTATTAGGATAATGACATTTGTTTTAAAAACCTCACCACTTGAGGTATAAAATCTATTTCTCTGAAATTATGGCCAACATTCATTTCCTTGTTTTGGCATATATGTAGGATTTAGGTCTATTCTTTGGTCAATTTTCACCAAAATGATACAAACGGTTTTGTTTGCTGCTTCGTGTCTTTTGCTAGTCAAAATCGGTAATTCGGCATGTCGACTGACATCTAAAACACTGCTCTAGACCTTCTCGCGTCTTGACATTGTAGCTGATGGATCCTTGACCTCCAGCGCTTCTCAAGATCTCGAGTGTCTCGACTATGACTGCTACTCCTTGATCGATGAATTTCGTCAGCCCAATCTAGACCTTCCCCAACCTGACAACTGCAACTAGTAGATACCTGACCTCCGATGCTTCTCCAGGTTTCGATGAAGACTGCAACATCTGACACTGCAGCGAGGGCTTCCACGAGTTCCGACCTCCTCTCGATGCCTTAATGGTTCAGTCACGATGATTTTGGCCTTCTTTAGCCAGCATCAAGGGGGTACTGTCAATGGGTTATGTAGGAGCCTTGGTTCCTTTATTTTTGTTTGTTCTTTATTGTTTAAGAAAGAAGGCAGATTGTCCTTGCCTTAGTTGTAGTCAGTCGTAAAAAAATTCTTGTAGTCTATTAGATGCCACTTGCAGATCTATCGTGAAAAAAGTTGGCACTCTTTCTTAAGGAATCACGATATCCCAAAGCAATATCGTGAAGTTCTTGTTGGCACTCTTATCTTGCGATCAGTCGTTATCTTGACAATATCCTATCCAACAATCTCTCTGCATCCAGTGATACTCTCAAAAGTTTCTTTGCATCTACCTTCTGAATACCTCCAATTGGAGCATTTATCCCATTCCTTCTGTTGCCTCTTTCTTAAGGGCAAGGGCGGTGACTAGCACCTATCAAACGTAGAGGAAGGGTCGGCCAATCCCATCCTGACCCATTGTCGTGAAGACAATCATTTTGGTTGTGGTTGTAATTGTGACTGTTACACACTTTATTGCAATCATCGTTCACATCGAGGCTATTTGCTGGTAGTGCATAGATACTAGGATAATATGCGGATGGTTTATCTGACCATTGTACCAATGTCTGGCATTGCTTTGATATTTGTGCATTATATCGCTTTCTACAGGGTCTTCGTAGTTCAGAGTATGCATTGCATAGTTTGAAGTATCGACCGATACCAATCCAATACGGCCGATACCGATATAGTTTGACATGTCCCGATCCGATGTCAACCGATACCCGATACTGACCGATACCCGATACTGACCAATACGACATTAGAGGTCTCTTTTTCGGTCAATTCAGCAAAGAAAATTGAATTAAAAAGACCAATTAGCAAGGGTGTAAAAGCATAGTAAGGTTGTAAAAGCATATAAAAGAGGAAAACTTATCTATCACATATAAATCAATCGACAAGGTTGACCACTATTTCATTAAATTTCAAAAATACTAAGAAACAACAATAAAAATACTTTAAATTATGCATAAATGTATAAAATATTTCTTTTAAAATGTTAATAATTTACTAATAGTTGTTTGCTTTCCGATACCAAAACATCTAATACTCCAATCCGAAACCGCCGATACTACCGATACCGCCAATCCCGATACTCATAGGAATGGTCCGATATCGATTCTGATACCGATACTTTGAACCTTTACTCTGCAACATATCCTTTGCTCCTACTATGCCAATTTTTCCATCACCACAGGTATTGCTTGTTTTCATTCCAATCTTTTGTTACTTGAGCCGGGCTTTTGACGACGTCTTCACATGCCACCGTTGAGTCCGTTGATTCTTGTCGTAATAAATTTATCTTTTCCGCCCATAGTAGTCAAAGGCGTGTCTTAGGTACGCCTCACAGAAAGGCGCAACAACTGAACCTCACATCTCACTAAACGAGGCATCTTTCTCCTGACGCATCCAAGGCGCGCCTTTCAGCTAGGCGCAACCAAGAAAATGCGCGCCTTATGGTTTTTATTTTATATACAATTTTTTTTTTGGCATGGGTATAACTTTTACCTCGTACAAGTGGGAGGGGGATAGTCCTTTCCACGGTTACCAAAGTTGGTTACAGTTGAACCGAAAAAACTAAATTTAGTTTTGTTGATTGCAAACTCTTGTTAGTTTTGTTGATTGCTAGTGCTATTACTGCTCAACTAGTTCACTTGGTTATGTTTTAACATGTTTATTTTGGTTTTAATATGTTATTTGGTTTTATTTCTTACATTAATAATTTATTTATTTATTTATTTATTATTATTATTATTATTATTATTATTATTATTATTATTATTGTGTCTCGCTTCGCTCGGGTGCGCGCCTTATCTGCGCCTTGTGCCTCGGACGATATTGACTCTTTGCGCCTCGAATGTACCTTGCGCCTTTGACTATCTTGCTTCTGCCAATGGAGAAACTACTCCGTTGTGGTTTCGATACCAGCTTTAATTGACTCAGACATTGAACATCCACTGTGTTCTTATAGTCTCACCTTTATTGCCAAAGACCATAATTGCTTAATAATTCCTCTTTATTGTCATTCAGGATTTTCGCATGCAAGCATTGATTAGTGGTTGTACCTTAGAAGCCAGAAGCGGGAGCGGGGACGAAAGCGGGGGCGGGGGCGGGGAAGCGTGACTACTTAGAAGATTCTAAATTTGGGAGCGTGATGGGAGCGTGCACTAATAAATTTTTAATGTTTATTAATTATTGTTATCAAAACTTATAAATATTTTAAAATTTAGTAGAATTTATAAAGTTCAGTTCAAAGTTACAGAGAGATCTTTCGCATGTTAATTTTTTATGACGTCAAAGTAAGAAATCTTTAGTTTCTTGGTACTTTGATAAATGTGTATTGAAAATATTCCAATTTCTCTCACAAAATTCATATCATCTTCTAAAATTATGGTCATATTATAGGAAGCGATCATGTTGTCGGGAAAACGAGTTTCCGTCCCCGGAGAAACGAAGCTCCCGTCATCGGGAAAACGAGCTCCCAAGTAAGAAACGCCGAATTGAAGGTTCTTACTGAGATTCGTTGACCTCCTAGAAGTTTCTGGCTTCTAAGGGCTGTACCACTTTGATGTATGCTTTGTTGGCCTTTGTTTTCCTTTCTGAGATTGAGTGCTAGATCTTCTTGTTCTCAAAACGCTTTGATGTTCTATTTCTGAGTTTACTTGTGAGCAACTAGACTTTGTTATTTGTAACAGCCCCAAATATCCTCCCAAAACTCTGGTTTTTCTCTCTAAGCAATATAGTGATAGAAAATGGACTGGTTTCTTCCCGAATATCAAGCTAGTTAGGACTCAACAGATATCCGTAATCATATCCAAGTACTAGATACTTTCTTTCTTTTCCTCAATTCTGCCACATAATCTCCTTAAGATTCATATTTTTAGCCTTTCTCATTGAAAACCATGTATAATCTTTTCTTCTTTGCAAGTCTTTTGATCAATTAGTAAATAGCTCCCATTCTGAACTTCCCAACATATAATGAAATTAAATCTAAAAATGGTCTATTTTCCGGTAACTGCTTCGGATTTTACTTTTTTTTTTAATAATCATAGTGTGGCTCATAAGTTTAATTTCAAAATAGTTGCCATAACTTTTTATAGCTCCTTTATTTTTATAAATAGACACTGATAACTATTCATCAATTTTTGGTTAGTCTTACTTATCTGGCCTAATGGGTTACTTAGCCATAATGACCCTTCATTGCTCAAGTACTTGAACTTCAGAGTGGAAATTGTTGCATTCAACAACTTTCTATGCTTCACCATTTTTCTTAAATGGTCCTTTTGACAACAACCATAGTTATTTTACATAACTGGTGTTACCTAACTTAAGACATCTTTGATTCTATATCAGATTATTTTGTTGATTGTCATCTAGTTTTATCCATTTCTTGTTAGTTTTTATTTTTTTTAACTATGTACTTGGTCTTCCCTCTTAATACATAAACATTATCCAAGTTTAGTTTTTCCTCTTTGAAATCTTATGTAAATCTTTCTCTTCCAGCATTGTTTTTGATGTTCTATATAAATTATCATAAGCCCCAGATACAGCTACTTTAGCTGCATTCGGAACTGCTTAACCAATTTAACTCTTTCAAAGCTTTCGATATTTTAAAATATTCATAAGATACTCTTTTACCTGAACTACTTTTCAACTTGCTTGTTCTACCACTTCCGGTCATGTCACTTTTTTCTCCTTCGCCATATAATATTAGTTTCATGCTGTTTGTCAGCTATGTAAGTAAACCCGCCTCCTTAATCCATGCGGGGGACTGGTATAGTGCAAACAGCTGCACAATATTTCTAATCAGATGCTACATGGTAGAGAAAAGATAAGACATGAAGCACAAAACAAGCATAATTGTGGAAAATATCAAATGCAAGAATGTTTTAATATCGAATCAAACTAGAGGACTTTGTCAAAAATCCTATGTGCTTTGAAAGTGGTAGCTAACAATATTTCCCAAATGGGAAGGTTAGACCAATAAATGTAGTTTGCTGTTGCTACTTGATAGAAAAGCTGAACGCTTAGTGCAAACAGCTGCACAATATTTCTAATCAGATGCTACATGGTAGAGAAAAGATCAGACATGAAGCACAAAAACAAGCATAATTGTGAAAAATGTCAAATGCAAGTAAGAATGTTTTAATATCGAATCAAAGTAGAGGACTTCGTCAAGAATCCTATGTGCTTTGAAAGTGGTAGCTAACAATATTTCCCCAAATGGGAAGGTTAGACCTTAGAAGCCAAAAGCGGGAGCGGGGGCGGGGGCGGGGAAGCACGACTACTTAGAAGATTCTAAATTTGGGAGTGTGATGGAAGCGTGCGCTAATAAATTTTTAATGTGTATTAATTATTGTAATCAAAACTTATAAATATCTTAAAATTTATTAGAATTTATGAAGTTCAGTTCAAAGTTACAGATAGATCTTTCGCATGTTAATTTTTTATGACGTCAAGGTAAGAAATCTTTAGTTTCTTGGTACTTTGATAAATGTGTATTGAAAATATTCCAATTTCTCTCACAAAATTTATGTCATCTTTTAAAATTATAGTCATATTATGGGAAGCGATCATGTCGTCGGAAAAACGAGCTTCCGTCTCCAGAGAAACGAAGCTTTCGTCATCGGGAAAACGAGCTCCAAATGAGCTCCCAAGTAAGAAACGTCGAATTGAAGGTTCTACTGAAATTCGTTGACCTCCTAGGAGTTTCTGGCTTCTAAGGGTTAGACCAATAAATATAGTTTGCGTGTTGGCTACTCGATAGAAAAGTGGCCCCATAGTGCAAACGGCTGCACAATGTTTCTAATTAGATGCTACATGGATTTTTTTGAAGTCTTTGTTGTCTGTATACAAGCAATAAAATAAACGAGGACGAGCAATTAAACTAATATACAACGACATCTATATGTCTTCTTGACCTTCAGACTTTTATAATACGGTGATAAATAATAAGGCTTATAGATGGTAAAGTTGTTTTGAACATGGTAGTCAAAGACGCGTCTCACAGAAATGCGCAACAGTTGCACCTCGCACCTCACTAGGCGAGACGCCTTTCTCCAAGCGCGCACCCAAGACACTCCTAAGGCGTGCCTTTCAGCAAGGCGCAACCAAAAAAATGCACGCATAGACGCATCTTATGTTTTTTATACAAAAAAACTTGAGACATGTAGATAGCCCTTACCTCATACAAGTGGGAGAGAGAGAGAGCCCTTTCCACATATGCCAAAGTTGACTACAGTTGAACTGAAAAACTAAAATTTATTAAAAGCATGACCGGGAGAATACTAGTTATGTTAACTGCTACTGATGCTCTACTAGTTAACTTGGTTATGTTTTAACATGTTTTTGTTTGTTTGATTATGTTATTTGGTTTTGTTTCTTACATTACTAATTTATTTATTTATGTATATTTTTATTATTTGTTATTTTTGTGCCTCGCTTCGCTCGGGCGCACAGTCTTAAGTGCGCCTTGCGCCTCGGACGATAAGGACTCTTTGTGCCTCGAGTGCGCCTTGCGCCTTTGACTACCTTGATTTTGAACTTTGTTAGTAGGGTTGACGAGTATGGATTTAAATGATATGTAAGAACTGAATTCAAAGTAGTTAAGTTTAGAGATAGAGAGGAGAAGGAGAAGGAGAGGAAGAGAGAATATAAGAAAAGAGATTATAAGGGCCTGAAACCCTAGGTTGCATCTCATGTCTATTTATATTGATATGCAATACACCCACAATTACTATTATACCCTCATATGATAAATAACAAAATAAAATAACTCTAACACCCTCCCTCAAGCAGGAGCATATAGATCAGACATGCCCAGCTTGCTACATAAATCAGAAAATGGACCGCGAGCAAGTGGCTTGGTGAGGATATCACCTAATTGATCCTCTGACCGAACATAAGGAGTGACAATCTGTTTCTTCAGCAACAAATCACGAACAAAATGACAATCCACCTCGATATGCTTCGTGCGCTCATGAAACACCGGATTACTTGCGATAAACATTGTCGACTGATTATCACAATACATCTCCATCGGAATAGGAATCATAATTCTCATTTCATGAAGAAGGGACGGCACCCACATCATCTCAGAAGCTGTATGAGCCATCGCACGGTACTCGGCCTCTGCACTAGAACGAGCCACAACATTCTGCTTCTTACTACACCACGTGACAAGATTGCCACCCACAAACGTACAATAGCCAGAAGTAGACCTCCTATCACTGCGACTGCCTGCCCAATCAGCATCACTAAACCCAGTCACCGTAAGCAACTGGGAAGGTTTGTACAACAAACCCTTTCCAGGTGTACCCTTCAAGTATCGAAGAATGCGAGAGATAGCCTCCCAATGTGGTTGCCGAGGGGCATGCATAAACTAACTAACTACTCCAATTGCATATGTGATGTCTGGTCGAGTAACAGTAAGATATATAAGTTTGCCAACCAAACGTCTATAATATCCAACATCCTCAAATAACTCTCCCCTGTCAGCATCAAGCTTGTCATGATAATCCATAGGAGTCTCAACTGGCCGACACTCCAACATACCAGTCTCGGAAAGCAAGTCTAGAACATACTTGCGTTGTGACAGATACGCCCCCTTCTTAGATCGAGCAATCTCGATTCCAAGAAAATATCGAAGAAGACCCAAATCCTAGTATGAAACTGACGACTAAGGTAGGCCTTCAAGTCCGCAATTCCAGCATGATCACTCCCAGATATAATGATATCATCAACATAAACAATCAACACGATAATACCTGCTGAGGAAGAATGGCAAAACACTGAATGATCTGATGTGGTACGCCGAAAGCCATACTGAATGAGAACTGAACTGAACTTGTCAAACCAAGCACGAGGTGACTGTTTCAGTCCATATAATGCTTTCTTCAATCGACATACGAGTCTTTTATTTCCTGCTACAACATATCCCGGTGGTTGATCCATATAAACCTCCTCCTGTAAGTCACCATGCAAGAAAGCATTCTTTATGTCCAGCTGATATATAGGCCATTGGTGATTAACCGCCACAGAAATAAGAATCCGAACTGAATTCAGCCGAGCCACTGGAGAGAAAGTCTCCATATAATCCACGCCATATGTCTGAGTATACCCTTTGGCAACCAACCGTGCCTTGAGGCGCTCAACAGAACCATCAGGGTGATACTTAACAGTGTACACCCATCTACAACCCACTGTTTGTTTTCCAACAGGAAGTGATGTAAGCTCCCAAGTCTGATTTTGATGTAAAGCATACATCTCCTCATCCATTGCACTTTTCCAACCAGAAGATGACATAGCCTGCTTGTAAGTTTTGGGAATAAAAGTAGAAGACAATGAAACAGCAAATGCATGAAAAGATGATGAAGCACGGTGTAATGAAACATAGTTAGAAATGGGATGCTTATTCTTTGTGGTACAAAGGCGTTGGCTTTTTCTGAGAGCAATAGGAAGATCATCTGGATCTGTGGTGATGGGAGCAGAAACCTCAGGCACGGAAGATGATTGGTTGAAGGCTGAATTTTGCAGAACCACTGGTCTGTCCTTGGATCTCTGATAAACCTGTAAATGGGGAATGGAGACAGAAATTGATTCAGGAATGACCGGAAGTGGTATGGAAGATATCAAATCTGTTGTAAAAGGAATACAACGGTCTCCTGAAGGAAAGAAAGGGGTAGACTCAAAGAATGTAACATCCGCACTGACATAATATTTGCGTGACTGTGGATTGTAACAACGATAACCTTTTTGAGTACGGGGATAACCAAGAAAGACACACTTCAGAGATCTAGGAGCCAACTTATCTCGATTAGGTTCCAAGTTATGAATAAAAGCGACACACCCAAACACTCGAGGAGATAAGGAAAAAGGTGCGACATCTGTATGTAATATGGTAAATGGAACTTTGTTATTTAATACAGATGATGGCATGCGATTAATAAGATAACATGCAGTAAGAACGACATCTGCCCAATACTGTTTAGGGACATGCATATTGAACATGAGAGTTCGAGCCACATCTAAAATGTGTCGATGTTTGCGTTCGGCTATACCATTTTGTTGAGAGGTGTGGACACAACTGGTTTGATGAACCATACCACGATCAACACAGAAACTGTTCACAGAAGATTGAGTATACTCCAAAGCATTATCAGAACGCAGAATTTTGATACGTTTATCAAACTGAACATAGATTTCATTATAAAAGGCAGATAACACATTTGGAAACTCAGATCTTTCTTTCATTAAATAACACCAAGTCATTCTGGAATAATCATCAATAAAAATAACAAAATACTGAAATCCTTTCGGACTTTTGACTCTAGACGGACCCCAAATATCAGAATGAACAAGATCAAAAGACTCTAATTGACGACTCTCACTACGACGAGGAAAGGAACTACGGTGATGCTTGCCTAACTGACAAGCCTCACATTCAAGACTAGAAACATGACTCAAACTAGGAATAACTTGACGCAACTTAGCCAAAGACGGATGTCCCAAACGATAATGCCACTGCAACGGAGATGTAGAAACAGAAGTGAAGGCCTTTCCAGGTAGATCCAAGTAGTACAGTCCATCTTTTTCATGCCCCGAACCAATCGTCTTCTTCGTCCTGAGGTCCTGGAAAACACACGAATTGGGAAAAAATGTCACAGAACATTGAAGAGATTTGGTTAATTGGCTCACAGATAACAAATTAAATGGAAAATTAGGCACATATAATGAATCAAATAATGATAGTGATTGAGTAGGGTGAATGACACCTTTCCCAAGCACAGGACGAGTAGACCCATCAGCCAAGATAATATTATGTTTCATGGAACTACGATTATGAAAGATAGATGTTATACCAGACATGTGAGAGCTTGCTCCTGAGTCGATGACCCAAGAGGTGGATGGTGACTGGGTTGCCACAAAAGCAGGATTACCTATATGTGCCATGGTTGCAGTAGGTTGGGAGGTGGTACTAGCAAGCGCGTTCAACTTCTGGAGGATCTGTTGAAATGGAGATGAGGTATCGGACGTTGAAGTCTGATTGAAACTCGAAGTATCATCTCTGGGAGCAGAAGTGGTGTCCTGGGACTGCATATTTTCATCATGTACTTGATGTGCATATTCTGGTTTGCCCCATTTGTCCCAACAATAGTCTTCTACATGACCGAGCATTCCACAATAGTTACACTTGCGTGGTTGACCACGGCCACCACCACCGCGGCCACCACCACCACCGCGACCACCACCACGACCATTGTCTCTACCACCACGGCCTCCTCCTCGACCAAAACTACGACCACCATCTCTACCGCCACGTCCAATACCACGTCCACCACCACGACCAACAGCACTAAAAACTAGGGCAGAAGAGTCAGTACTCGGCACCACAGAACTCTGTCCCAGAAAGGAACGATTGAGACGGGAGAAAGTATCTGCCACCGTAGGTAACTGCTCTCCAGCAAGGATTTGAGCTTTATAAGGTTCGAGCGCAGGATCCAAGCCGGCTAGGATGAGTGAAACATGAAACTCTTCCTTCTGTCTCCGAGCTTCCTTCAAATCAGTAGTAACAGGATGATATTGAAGCAGTTCCTCCCACAAAGCCTTCTTGGAAGCCAGATATTCATTCACAGGCTTCCCATTTTGCTTTGTATTGAACAATAACTCGTACAACTCATAGATACGGGCAACGTTTCGCTTCTGCGAATATGATTCTTCCAGAGATGCCCAAATCTGTTTGCTTGATTCACACCACTGAACATTAGCAGCGATATGTGGTTCCATACTATGCCACAACCACGACATAACGTATGCATCTGCACTCATCCAATCTTCATACTCAGCGGACGTTTCAGGCAGGGGTTCTTCGGTCAAAAACTTCAACTTCTTCTTCGCCCTTAACACCACTTTGATAGACTTGGACCAGGCAAGGTAGTTCGCACCATTGAGTTTCACCGCTGTAATCGACTTTCCCAATTCATCATTATGAATAACAGTAAAAGGAGAACCACCTCCGCTACCACCACCACTATTAACCTCGCTAGAAGATTCGGTCCCCACCATACTTGCAGATGCAACAGAAAGACGAGATCTTTGAAACCCTAGATCTCACAACGAACCTCAACCGACGACTAATAGCCAACGGAGATCTGTAGAAACCCTAGATCTCATAAACGAACGACGAACGACCACGAACGACGAACAACGATCGGCCCTGTCGAGGATGGGATGTACAGTACTTACAAATATATGCTCTGATACCAAGTTAAGTTTAGAGATAGAGAGGAGAAGGAGAAGGAGAGGAAGAGAGAATATAAGAAAAGAGATTATAAGGGCCTGAAACCCTAGGTTGCATCTCATGTCTATTTATATTGATATGCAATACACCCACAATTACTATTATACCCTCATATGATAAATAACAAAATAAAATAACTCTAACAAAAGTAATTTCAGTTGGTTTACAGATGTTGCCACAAAGAAGTACTTTCCAAATGAGATTTTGTTTCTTTTGTAAACATATGGGTTACTTGATCTGTTTCATCTGTTCTCTGCCTTTGCTTCCATTCTGATGGGAGAAAGTGGATGGTGATTTTGTTCTTTCAATCTCTCCAAGTCTTGTGGTCTTATAACACCACCTTTAATAGCTGGTCCCAGTAATTGACCAAATCTTTCTTTTCTTGTCAATTTTTACTACTTTATCAGAATAAAATGTTGAAGTAATACGCTGTTTTGAATTCCATATAAGTAGTCACTTCACTCAAAACTTAATCCAATATATCTTTAATTTTGGTAGTCTTCTAACATTTTCTTCTTTAATATCTGCTTGCTACAATAGACCAGATTTTCTGCATCAGTTTTCAGTACTTCAGCAGAACAAAATGACATTTGGGCATGCAGAATTTCTTATGCTGACAAGTTTGTTAAATCAAACTTTTTAAGCCAAGTATAACTATAAACCGCTGTAAACAGCTTGGGGACATACTTGTCTTAATGAGAAGACGATATTGAGGTGATACAGTAGGAATGGTAACGATGAAGGGAGATTACTATTTTGTTAATGGTCATATAGAAAAAACAGAAAAATGTTTGTTTCCTTATAAATACAGATCTACTGAGATATAACATAAAAGGAAAAAGTTCATATGCATGATCTTTTTGGCATTGTGAAATCAAATTTCCATTAGACTGAACTATTTTTACCTGGAACAGGTGATAAAGAATGGAGAGATGCTTGGAGTTTCTCATCTCAGAAACAGAAGCGTTTTGTCTAGTGGGTTTTCTTCGCTAGGAAAGGAGGAATTGCAGGTTAGATATTGCTAACCAATTGTTTTGTCTTTGTAATGCTTCCTAGCATGATTCTAAAATATCTTGATATGTGACAGCTGATGTTTAGTGATGGTGACAAGGCATTTGGAACATCATCAGAGCTTTGTGTTGATGAGAGGTTAAGAATTGCGATTGATGGTATTATAGTTGTGTGGTAAGACTCAAATATTTCTTAAAGGAAGATATTAATAATGACATTAATTACCGGAAATCTAATATGACAAAAGCATGTAATTCCACACAACCATCTATCCAGTTTAAGTTAACCAGCATGATATGATTGCCATGCACCTCTTTTATGGATCTATGCACACATGAGGCATAGTTGTAGATATTAGGAACAGTTGGATAGTTATTGCCTTTGCATGTTTATTTATCCACCCCTTTGTTGGGTTATCTGTATTTTGCTTTGTTGCATGGATAATCCTATGGAGCACCGTGTCCATATCCATATCGTACATGTATATGACACAACACTTTATTGACACTCATGTCATATATGGCTCACACATTTTTAGGTCTTGGTTCCGAAAAGACCCAAAATCATTTATTGATTGTCACACAGTCATTATCGTGCAAAACATATTTGAGATATGGGAAAGTAACATTTTTTTGTATGAAATCATTTCTAGAACTTTTCTAACCTAGTTAGTACCCAAAATATGTGATGTGGGAGGACCGTCTAGACTCCAAACCAATTGGACTATTAGGCCTAGTTTTTTAAAAATAAAATTAGGATTAGGATTGATTTTCGCCTATTTAAATTTTAATGGCTTGTAATGCTGAATTTGTTTTTAGAGGTTGAGTTTTGAGAAATTAAAGTGGAGGTTTTGAGAGAGCCATGCCCTCATTTCGATTTCTCTTATCTTTCTCCCCAAATTCCATTGTCGGTGCCTTCCTTGTAGTTTACGTCTTTGTCGTTGCCGCCAATTACGCCATCATCATCTTTGTTGCCAACCTTCGTCACCATCCACCGTATTCACCTCCATCTACACCATGCTTGCTAACTTAGCCAAGATCAATCTTCATTGTCATTGCCTCACTTTACCGTCTTGTCATTGCCTCACTTTACCGTCTTTGTTGCTGTCCTCGTCAAGGACCACAACAAAACCCCACCGGACTTGGAATGCAGCTTGTTGTCACATCCCAAACGAAGAAGAAAAAGAAAAAGAAAAAGAAAAAGAAAAAAAAGGAACGTGTTGTCTTTTGTTACAACAACTGAACAACCTATTTTGTTAGCATCTTATGATACATTATACTTATACACTACTATTTTGTTTATGTATCGGATCAATACGCTACTATTTTGTTATTTATCGGTTGATCCGATACGATATATATAGGCTGATAGGTACTATATTTTTTTTTACTTGGGTGTTGTAATATATACTTAAGAATTCAGATTCTTAAACTAGATAGACATGTAAAGATGAAACAAATAATTTTTTTTTTAAGAAAAATAATCAAATCATATTCTTATATGGATTTAGAAGTATAGACCTATGTGACTAGTTATTGTATCATACGATACACGATTAGATACATGATGAAAATTGATACACGATTCGATACATGATAAAAATTGATACAAATGCGTATCACAAGTTGACAACCTAGCGAAAAAGAACAAAGTCCAGTTGTTGAACCCATACCAGAACTATGCTTACATGGTTATGTAAAACAAAATTTTCCTTTTGATTTTTCTCATACGAAGTCGACATATTATTTGCCTTTCGAATTACCATAGTTGCACTATCGTCCGATACCGATCCGATACGACCAATACGGTTTGGCATGTCCCGAATCGATACCGATATTGGGGGGGGGGGGGGGGGGGGGTTCTCTTTTCCAGTTAATTCGGGAAAAAAAATTGAATAAAACGACCAATCAACAATGGTGTAAAAGCATAGTAAAGTTGTAAAAACATGTAAAAGAAGAAAACTTATCTATCTCCGGTAATTCATTTGGCAGAGGTGACTATTATTTCATATAATTCCAAAATTAGTAATAAATAACACATCAAATACTTAAAATTGTGCCTAAAAGTAAAAAATAATTTTTTTAATGTTTAATATTTTTTTTTTCGGATACCAAAAATTCAATACTTTAATCTGAAATAATCGATATTGTCGATATCGCCGATACCGATACTTACAGGAAGGTATGATACCGATATTGCGAACCTTGCGAACTACATTCAAGTCAGCACCAAGGAGATTCAGTAATTCTGCGAGTTCTGATTCCATCCGTGCTCTGTTTTGTCATGAACAAAGTTGCCCGTTCCTTTGTGTATCGCAATTTGGGTAAACTTGTTCCTACACTTTCGTTTTTTTGCTAATTACCTTGATTATAATTTGCTTAGAATTATATATATATATATATATATATATATATATATATATATATAATTGTTCATAATTTACTTTCCATCAATATTTAAGTGTGAGTCAATCCATATAGGGTATTTCGGTCTAGTCCTTCATCAATATACATAAATATATAAAATATGTATACACATATGTCTTCATGTGTATATATAACTGTATCCATATTGTACCCATATTATAAATCCAAATCTATATCATGTTTGTATCCCTGTCTACGTCTCTAGGCATATTGAATAGTTTGTCTTGGCATGAGGCACCAGTGGCCAAATTGGTATAGTCGGTACAACCACCAAACGTTTATGGAAGTTGTATGCTTCTACTGTTCTACCTCAATTTTAAAAGTCTGGAAAGATGCATGCTACATAATTAAAACCATACATTATATAAAAAAACTCTTGTTAGAAACATAAGACTTTAGTTTCTTTGCTTCAGGATGCAATTATGTGAATCATGAAAGTGTCTTCATTTTTAAATTGAAATTTCAGTTTCCTGTTTGTGATTGTTTCAGTAGAATATCATGGTCTTTCAAAACATGTACCCTCATACTGATAAAGAAAATATTGAATATGATTTCTTCTATTTCTAGCAGCATAATAATCCTATGTGCCATCTTCAACCAACCTATAATTTCATACTTTTGTATATCTTTCTTGCTATCTTCTTTGCTTTAATATCATATTTTTCTGTTGGGTTAAAGTTTTACACATTCGAGGTGATTCTTACCTTTTATGTGGATGTTCACGCTTATCACATGGTCAATTTAAGTGGCACACAACTTTAGTGGACCATCTTAGACAAAATATTATGGGTCAGGTATATAGGATCGTATGGTTTTTAGTAAGATTAAGGTTGGGTTTTACTTTGTGGAGACAACACTAGCCTCTTGTGCTTCTGTCTCAGTTTTCTTGGATGCCAAATTCTCATGATATCTCATCCTTAGAAGATTTAAGGCATGGGGAGATGTGTGTCCATATAAACATCTCAAACTTTTCCATGGCGAGGGGACCTTATTAGTCGAAAGGAAAGTTTTACCGTACGGTACAGGTGGACAAGAAATAGCTCAATTTGGACTCTAGAACAAGTCTTAATTTTAAAATCCTTATAGAGGGGTTATAGCATATGTTCCATATGTAGATCTGCCAAAGTTACCAAGTAGAAATCAATAACAATAATATCTATGTTTCCTAAGGAAGCTGAGAGGGTGACCAAATAACTTCCAGCTACTCCTTTTGCTTCTGAAACTTCCTTCTCCGGATGTAAAGATGGACTTAATTCCTTAACGCAGTGGAGAGTACATACTTATAGGCAAGGATGTGCTCCCCTTATATTTTTTTTCGATGTGGGACTAAAACTAAAAGCAAAACTAGAAAGGTTCTGGGCAGACTAACTTTTACACTCCCTGCACGCTGGAGTGTATATATCGAGCTCTAAGTTCGGATAGAAAGTGAAGATAAAGTTGGCGAGACAAGGTCTCAGGATGTAAGTGATCTGTGCTGCAGCAAGAACATTCTAGAGCTAAATCTCAAAAAGCTTGACCTCCTCCCAAATAAAGTGACAATCAATCTCAATATGTTTGGTGCGCGAATGGAGTTTTGAGTTTTCAACAGTATGAATAGCTGTCTTATCATAATAAAGAACCGCATGAGAGGAATAATCAACACCAAGATTTGTAAGTAAACTCTTCAACCATGTTAGCTAGGATACCACATGACCCATCGAGTGATACTCAACTTAGGCAGAAGCACGGGTAACGATAGTTTGCTTCTTTCTCCGCTAAGAAGACACAAGGTTGTTGCCAAAATAAGTGCAAAAGCTACTCTCGTACAACAATGATCCACTGAACCTACATAATTAGTCAACATAAGCGGTCAAGGAGAGTGAAGAGGAAGGTCTATAGACGAACCTCTTGCCATAATATTTTTTTCACAGAGCGAAGAATACACTCAGCAGCCTGAAAAGAGGATAATGCATATACTGCAAAAAAGTACTCACAACAAAGAAAATGTCTAGACGAGTGACTGTCAAATATATCCAACAAGACACCAATTATAATCATGATTGGGCAACAACGAGTCAGAAGAAGCAAGAGAGGATAGCTTCAGATTTGCATCCATAGGAGGATTAGCTGGCTTATACCCCAAATAGCCAACATCCTACAGAAGATCCATTTAGCAGAGTTAAGATAAGGGAATTATCAAATATAGCAACCTCGATTTTCAAGAAATACCAAAGAAGATCCAAATCCTTGGTATGAAAACAGTGTTCTAAAAGGTGGTCTAAGTGTCCGTTTATGCGCTAGGCGCTTGATGCCCGTTCGAGGTCCGCCTAGGCGCCCATCTAGCCTCCCCAATGCTTGACTATGCATATTTTTGGGGTTTAGGGATTTTTTCTGCAATTTTTATTAGTTTTTTTTTTCTGAACCGCCTAGATCTAGGCGACCGTCTAGGCTGGCTAGGCACTAGTCGGCGGGTGCCCATCCGACTAGCACCTAGCGCTTTTCACAACCTTGTATGAAAATGAGAAGCAACTTCTCTTTGATCATTGAAATCTCGACAGCATCATCACTAGTAATGTAAATACAACATAAATCAAGAGAATCACTGTCCCCTGTTGTCAGTGATGGATAAATAAATAGAAGTGGCTGGTACTTCAAGTAAAGCCAACGGCTCGAACTTCGTGGTTGAATTTGTCAAACTAAGTACAAGGTGACTGCTTGAGACCATAAATAGACTTACGTGACACGTAAGAGACTCCTCTGCTGTCTCATAACCAAGAGGCTACTGTATATATATAGTCTGTCAAATCACTCTTGAGAAAAGCAAATTTGATATCTAATTGATATAGGTGCCCGTCTCAATGTACTGCAAGAGAAATCAACACAAACAATATTAAGCTTAGCAATAGGAGACAAGGTCTCCTCGTAATCTATCACATACTGATAAATAAATTCCCGAGAAACAAGATGCTCTTTCAATCTCTCAAAAGATCTATCTAGATTGTGCTTAACAGTAAACACCTACCGATAGATAACACGAGAGTGACCAGGTGCGAGAGGTACCAACTCCCAAGTACCATTGGATCAAAGGGCCTTCATTTATTCATCCATGACATCCTGCCACCTTAGATGCTAGAGTTCCTCCTGTAGAAAAGGTGTGGAAACATTAGAAAGAGAACATGCAAACATGCCTAGATGAGGAGTCAAATGATGAAAAACAATTAGAAATAAAATGTATAGTAGATGTGTTGTTTGTAAAAAGATGTGTGTTGTTTTTTTACAAAATGCAATGGAAACATCATCAGTAAGGACAGACAATCCCATGGTATCCTGACAAACGATCACGAGTAGGTGGTGGTGGTGGTGTAGTAGAGGTTGTATGTGATGATGGTGGTAGAGATGGGCTATCAACAGGAACATATGGACATATAGGCTCTATTGGAGGCGGAGGGTAGTAGGTGAAAGAAAGAAGGATTCTTAAGAAAAGTGACACCAGCCGAATTAACAAGTTTTCGATCAGAGGAGTATAACAAACATTTTCTAAGTACAAGAAATAGCCAACACAGAGATACTTGAGTGTACGGGGAGCCAATCTATCAGTAGGTGGAATAAAGATGATAAACAAAGCAAGTACACCAAAAAATCCGAGAAATTAGTCGATGGTAGTAAAGGAAGGAAGGTGCCCGAAGGTAGGCGCTATTGAGCTTCTCGCTAAAATGAAGGACTCAGAAAGATCTTTGTATAAAATACATATACTAGCATCTGAACTAGCATTTTAATGTGCTAGAGACCCCTTCCAAGGAAGAAGGTAAAGGCGAGAGCAGTTTGGGATTGATCAGCCCGTTCGTTATCCGCCACCCTAATCCTTCCATGCATCGCTGATAGGTGGAGTTGTTAAATATAGCTTATAGAGATCAGATTAGATACTAAAATATTGGAGAAGAATCGAGGTACATTTGATTGAAAAAGTTTGAGGGGAAGGAAAGAAAATGGACCGCAGAATGTGGATGAAGTGACAAATCTTGACCCTCTCAGATCCTAGACCACTATATTTCCATGACATGAAAATGCGTCCTTCAAGGATGCAGGCACCAAGTGTGACCATCATGCCAAGCAATGTCCTTCAATGTGAAGCCAAATATGAACTATGACGTTATCTACACTTGGATGAAGTCAGCATGCTTATAGACAGCTGCATGACAACCAAATGTAGCTACTTGTGAGTTTTTGTCACCATATACTAAACCCAAATGTTAGAGGTGAACTTTAATTCTTACGTCTTCCAGCATATATTTAGCTACTTATGAAGTAAGCATGTTTTTGATACTTCTATATAATATGAATATTTGAAACCACAAGGAGTTCATGAATCTCTAGCAGCTTAAATGATCTCTTTATCAACGTATACTTAAACCCATAGTATACTGGTATGACACTGATTTTTATGCATTCATAATTTTCTACAGCATGGAAATCTTGCGACCGCAGAATATAAATGGTTCCTCACAATCCTTGAAAGGAAAAATAAGAATTACCACTCGTTGTCTATGGCTTGACAAAGGAAGGATGCTAGATGCACTTTATAAAGCTGCGCATGCTGCACTTTCAAGCTGTCCTGTAAATTGTCCACTGGTTCACATGGAACGGATTGTCTCCGAAGTATTGCGGAAGATGGTCAGGAAATACAGCAGTAAAAGGCCTGAAGTTATTGCAGTTGCAGTAGAGAACACTGTTGGAGTACTCTCAGAAGAATTGAAGACAAGGTTATCTGGAAATTCGCATGGTAGTTTTGAACGTCCTTCATTTAATCAACGATATGAATATTTAAGAAAGGTTTCAAGCTCTCAATCTGATGAAGTCACTGAAGCTACCAACGTCATAGAAAAACTAATTGAAGAAGAGGATGAAGGTACCTGATTTTATTTGTATATTTTGTTTTTTATTTCGCACAAATGCTTTAAACATTTCATGTGATATAAATATGAATGACTTTTGCAATGAGCATGTGAAGGCATATACCATTTAGATTATTAACTCCACAACATTAATCTTGTCTACATGATTCAGACACATGAATAAGAATTCGAGAGGTTTGAATGCTTCAAAAGTGTATGATGTTAGAGACTTATCTTGCCGTTTAGCAACAGACTAACAGTTCATTCACATTGGATGCATATGCAGGAAGTCTCCTGAAGATATGTGAATAACACTTGGGTAAAGTCCCTTCATGGTTGTTCAAGAACCTGGAATAAGCCTCTACTCACATGTTACAACTAAATGCTATATCTTAAATAATTTAAATAACCTGACATTTATTGCTTTGATTTTCTTGAATATGAGTTAGATATCTGTGAAGTAGATTGAGATGGCAGGTAGAAGTTTTTTGAGCTGTCATTTTCTAAAACGGTCAGCAGGATAGTTCATACCTCGAACATGTCCAACTTTACGAGTCATTCAGAAGCACATGAATGTTAATTGAGCCAATATTGAGATCAAGTAATGTTGCATTTCGCTAATGATAGCTTTTACCGTGGCTTTATTGTAGGAGAAAGTTCCTTGTCAATACCTACAACAGATTCAATTGCTTCTCTAGACCAAGCAGTATCTTCGGTTGGTGCATCTACAGATTTAGAAACTGTCACGGAAGCATTCGAAGGCCCCTCGGTATCTCAACTATTAAAGGTTGATCATGTCTCTGTTTTGGAAGAGCATCTGAATCTAAGCGAAAATCGAAATGCATTCAGTGATGAGTCAGTCAAGTCAACAGAGTCCAAGACAATGTCTCGTAAGTCTGCAAAAGGGAACAAATGGAAGCCTGAAGAGATTGAGAGATTAATTAAAAAACGTGCTGAACTAGATGAGAGATTCCAGGCAGTTAAAGGGCGCATGATACTATGGGAAGAGGTATCGGCTAGCCTACTGGTTCATGAGATAGATCGGACTCCAGCGCAGTGCAAGTCTCTTTGGGCATCATTGGTTCAGAAATACAAGGTATTTAAACTTCTCATGGCTTTTATTCATTATGCCTATTTGTGTTTGATAGAATGAGAGATTGAGTGAAATAGAAAGTATGCATTAGGCTCTCAGGCCATGGGTATATATACTCGACTGTCGGCGGCAATATTGCCGTCCGACTGTTATGGGACTAAACAACGGTGTCTCTAACATCCCCCCCCCCCTCTCAAACTCACGATGGTAGAACAATACAATGTTGGCAAGAGGGATATGCAAAAGAAAGAACAACAGTCAACTAACTGACCAACCCAGACAAACCCTCTCCCCATTCAAACTCATGAGGATCAATCATCGAGAGTTTGTTCAGTAGGAAGAAATGCCTCTGTATGGTTACTATGGTATGGTATGGGGCCGTGTGAAGAATTTCGCAATCTGCATCTAAGAAGTAACATGCGGTAGTGAGACGGTCCCAAGAAATTGTTTTCTAACACAGTGATAATCAACATCCATGTGTTTCGTCCTCTCATGAAACACAAGGTTGCAAACATCTAAACAACACTAGTTTTGTCACAACGTAGAGAAGTAAGACCAGAAATAGTAAGATACATATCAGTAACGAGCCAACGGAAGCTAAGTGATCTCAACACTAGTAGTGGTTGTAGCCCTATACTATGTCTTAACATGTCTTGAAACCATATTCTGCCATAGCCCTATACTAAGTCTAATCACTAGATCTTGAAACCACATCCAACTTTTTTAATTTTTAGGAAATTTATTTTTTTCCAAGAAACAAAATAATGGATCTCCGATCAGTAACATCACCAACCCAATCAATATCAGGATGAGCACGAAGATCTCTATTGACGAAGTAGCAGAGAAGAACAATGACCTCATACTAGTGCCTCGTATATAGCAAGGAATCTGCAAGTATGAGACATAAAAAAAACTTGTTTTGTGTAGTTGGAGGTCTTTGGTAAGAGCTCTACTTTTGCCTAAATTTTTGATAAATTAGTTCATTTAGGGGCAGCTTTTGAAAGCATGCGTAGTCGTCTTTTAAAATCTTCTTATTGAAAAGCAGAAGCAATTCCAAAATAGGCATGGGTCTTAGCTTGCCACTGTAGTCTAATTTAGAAAACGCATGCATTTTAAACGTCTATCATGTCAGCAAGATTGGTGTAATAAAGGTGCACTTTGCTCAAAATCATGACCCCTTAAGTTCAGTGAGATAGGGCCAACACCCAATAAACAAGATGTATATATTGTCAACTTAATTTGGATTTAAAATCACAAATATCAAGTTTCTATTGGTTTTCTGCTGAAGTACAATAATGATTTTTCTCTAACAACTTTCGTCATTTTGTTTGACCTTTTTTTTATCAGGCTCTTAGATATTTTCTTGTATTTGTAATTGAGTTATGATCTTCTCTCTCGTTCAACTTCAATTTGCCATAATCTCAATTATCATATCAACAGTCATATTTATTTATGAGAAGTTTGAATTTTGCCATCTGTTGATACCAAGACATCATTTTCTTTTCCGTATTTATTGTTGTGCTTCCTCATGACATAAGCTATTTGCTTGATTTCCTGGTATAAAAGGAAAGTAGAAACGACGAGGAAACGAGAAGGAACTGGCCTCACTTTGCTGCTGTGGATAAGATCATGTCCGTCCGTGAAGCAACCTAACAAGCAGTGGATAACTTGTCGAGTTCACAATACAATTTTGCAGAAGAAAGAGCAGTATCTTTATTGTCAGGTAGAGGGGGAAACATTCATGCTTCCCATTCCAGTACAATGAAGACGCACCAGAGCCTGTTCAAGCAGACACCAACACAGAATCCTGTCCATCTGTTCGCTTGTCATTAAGTCACATGATAGCCGGATTTATTCTTAATGGGTGCAACTTGTAACCCTTCGTTCAACTGAAGAATAAGAAACCATGATCTGGCCCTACACTTTGTGGGCCTCTCTTTCTTTATATGTGAACAATTGTGGATCATTTAAATTAGGATCCAGTAAGACCTATGTCCAGTATAGTTTCTGGTTACCAGGTCCTGTATCTATTCTGAATGTTGTTACTGTGTGCTCCTTCTGTTGAATGTTGTTGCAACTTCAGTTCTCATTTCGGTTTTCAGTTATGGTGCTTTATTTCTGTTACAAAACTTCCACTTTATACCCTGTTGTAAAAGTGGACTTTCTCATTGATAATATATATATAGAGAGGAAATAGATAGATGTGGTTGTAGATAGGGATAATGGCATCTGCATTTGGTTTTATTCCAAATCACAACACTTCACATTGGATGTCCATTTTAATTATTGTCTCATTAAATTTTTTTTTTTTTTTTTTTTTTTTTTATAGGGAAAAACATGTCTTTGTAAAAAAAAATTCATAGAAAAAAGAGTATAATAATATTTTTCAGGAATAATATTCTTCAGGAATTCAAGTGGGTGCGATTTTCATTGTCTTGTTAAAAACCTTTCGAAGGAAAAATCTAGTGGAAAAAAAATCTCATCGAAGGAAAAAAGTACAATGTGCAAAGACATACTTTGAGATGTCTTCCATTAGCTTCTTGAGGATGTTATCCTTCAAAATTATAAGAAATATATATAGTTCTTACATCATTGCAAATTAAAAGTTAACCCCTCCGATACATTTTAATGTTACATCTCATCCCAATTTGCCTATACATTCATATTTATAATTCTCATATCTTCATAAAGATGTGTAGGCTTTATTATGCATTCATGCAAACTTGCAACTCCCCCTGATTGTTGAACTCTTGAAACCATAGCCATGCATATTCTCTCTTTTCTTCATTAGGAGCAAGAATGATTTGATGAGGTTGCTGTAGTGATTTGCTTTATTTATCTCCGAAATACTTGCATACTATTTATAAAACATACATTGGTTGTGATATCCTTTTAATGGGGATCAGATTGATACCATGCATTTGCATATCTTATAAGATCAAAACATTCATATGAATTAAATCAAGAATGGTTTATGTAGAGAGAAAATAATTGATTAATTTACTTCCAAGAGAGAGGGTACATATATATAGGAGGAGCCTTATTTTCTATCCAATGTGGGACTAAATAAGTCCCCCCATAACTTAACACTCCCCCTCAAAATGGGCGATAGATATCAATCATCCCCATCTTGTTAGAAAAGATATCAAATTCTTTAGGACCTACTAAACCTTTAGTTAAACAATCAACTAATTGCTCTGCTGATTTTACATAGTTCAAAGTCAAAACTTTTCAATTCAGCTGCTCCTTGATGAAGAACTGATCAATCTTCACATGTTTGGTGCGATCATGCTGAACTTGATTGTTTGCAATATCAATTGCTGATTTGTTGTCACACCAAAGTTGCAGGGAGTTTCCTCTAAACAAACACATCTAAGCCAACAAGCTCTTCACCCACATCATCTTGCACAGGCTAACTGCCGTAGCCCTGTACTCGGTCTCAGCTGTAGACCTAGCCACTACATCTTGCTTCTTGCTGCGCCAAGATACAAGATTGCCTCCAACAAAAACACAATAACCTGTAGTGGACTTGCGATCGTCCATACAACCCGTCCAATCGGCATCACAGTAGCCTTCAGCTCTCAGATGTCCAAAATTTCTGAACCATAACCCCTTTCTTGGGCTTCCTTTAGTATACCTGAGAATTCTGCGAACTGCCTCCATATGCTGCTCCTGGGATCATGCATATATCTACTCACCACACTCACGACATACGTAATATCAGGTCTCGTATCACATAGATATATGAGCCGACCAACTAATCTTTGATATTTCTTCTTACCGGATCACCACCATCAGCACACAACTTGTGATTCTGCTCGATAGGAATAGAAGCAACCCTGCAACCCAGCAACCCAGCATTCCTGTCTTTGAAAGAAGGTCTAGAGCGTACTTTCGCTGAGAAAGTACTATACCCTTTCGTGACCTTGCAATTTTAATTCCGAGGAAGTACTTTAACTGTCCCAGATCCTTAACTTCAAATTCCTCTCCAAGCCTTTTCTTCAGCCGTATGATCTCCTCAGTATCGTCTCCAGTAATTACAATATCATCAACATAGACTGTAAGAACAGTGACACGAGTCTTGGAGTGCCTGTAAAACAAGTATGATCTCCATTGCACTGCCTATACCCAATACCACAGACTGCAAGCCTGAAGCTATCAAACCATGCTCTCCGAGACTGCTTTAGCCCATACAAAAACTTCTTCAATTTGTATACCTTCCTCGTTGCTTGTGAATTAGCAAAGCCTAGTGGAATCTCCATATACACCTCCTCCTGGAGATTCCCGTACAAAAAGGTGTTCTTGACATCTAACTGATGTAGTTGGCAACATATGACACCAACACTCGCACAATGCTCATCTTTACGACTGGAGCAAATGCCTCGTCATTGTCGATACCATAAGTTTGGCAATAGCCTTTAGCAACCAATCTAGCATTGTACCTGTCAATCTTGCCCTCTGGAGTCTTCTTAACAGTATAAACCCATTTACATCCAATAGCATGCTTCCCAGCTGGCAGTGGTACCGGCTCCAATGTGTCGTTCTTCTTCAAGGCCTGAAGTTCCTTCTGCATGGCACTCAACCACCAAGGATCTTGCTTAGCTGTCACTACCATATTTTCTAGGAAATGATATTTTGGTCATTTCATAATTAATTAAATATTGTGCATGTTGAATATTTATTTATTGTTAGATGTTAGTATATTATTTTGGACTTGTGTTAGTGGACCTAACTAGTTTAGATTAGATCCATGGACCAATATATAATTCTAGTTTGAATTGAGCCCAATAAGAAGCCCAATCATTAGGAGGATGATTAATTAAGTTAAACCAATTAGACTAGAACCTTTCCTCCTTAATTGTTCCTTCATGACAAGCCCCAAGGGATATTTTAGATATTTCATAGTAGCTTGGGGAAGGGGGAAGGGGGCCGGCCTAGTTATTAATGAAGAAAAAAATTCTCTCTCTTCATTTTTTATTTCAAAACTAGATCTAGAATTTTGCTCTTCAAAAATTTTTCATTCTCACATCAAATTCTACCCAAATTTATTTCCAATTTTTTTCCCAAATCATCATTGGAGGCCATTAGTACAAGGAGGAAGAAATGATCTACAAGTAGGAAGCTCTTTCACTCAATTTGGAGGTTTTATTGGGAATCCATCTCACAATAGGTACAATTTAGTTTTTTCTCTAATTAGACTTTAAATTTGTATTGTAATCATTAGGAACCACTCCATATGCTAAGGCTACCCATATAAATTGGAATTAGGTTCATAGGAGGCCTATGGAGAAAGTTATATGGTATTTTGTGTCAATTTTGGAAGAATTTCGAGATTGACACATCTTGTGTTTGTCAATAGGTCAATTAGACCAAATTGATATGTGTTTGGTTGTGTGGGGCTAGTGTCGTGTCCACAATTGGATACGTGTAGGTCGTATCCCGACAATTTGAAGATACGGGGTTGAGCAAGTCACATTTTGACACGAACACGTAGATGAGTAGTTAGTTCTTCGTATTGTTCATAATTATAATTTTAAACTTGCTCGTGTCCGTTGGGATACAATTGGTTGTGTGGTGGAGCCGTATCACAAGCGTATCATAGATCTAGTATGATACGGGTGTGATGCACTTCACGTGTTTGTTTCATTTCATTTTAATTCAATTGCCTTAATTATAGATATTATAATATTATAATTATAATTGTTATATGAGATATATGTATATGTATGATCTATAATTCTTGTTGATGTGATGGTGATCATGGGAGAGTAAGAGTTCATGTACATCTCTAGTATGGTAATATATATATATATATATATATATATATATATATATATATATATATATATATATATATATATATATATATATATATATATATATATATTGTGTGTGTGTGTAAGATGTATATATATACATGTGTGTGAGCTTGAGGGAAGAAGAAACCATGAAAAACAGTGAATAAAACAATGGAAAACAGGCAGAAAAATAATGAAAAGCAGGGAGGAAAAGCAGTAAAAGCAGCAGCAGAAAAGCTGAGAAGAAGTAACGAAAAGCAGAAGCAGCAGAAAACAGAAGCAGCAGCAGAAAGCAGAAGCAGAACAAAGAAGTAGAAGTAGAAGCAGAAGCAGAAGCTGCAGCGAAAAGCAGAAGCTGCTGCAGCAAGAAGCAGCAACGGCTGTAAGCAGCGACAACAGCAGTTCAATAAGCAATGGCTTATTAATAAGCCGGTAAGTTGGTAAGTTTATATATATATATATATATATATATATATATATATATATATATATATATATACTAATTTACTAGCTTACCAATAAATCTAACTAACTTATACTTATTTATTGGTAAGCTAGTAAATTAGTATATATATATATATATATATAATAAGCTAAGTAGTTTATGTATATATTGTAAATAAGTTAGTATATATTATATATGAGATATATAAATATACATAAGCACTAGTTAATATTAGTTAGTATTATTTCTATATTACCTTGAGATACACCAAGGTAATGAGAGTGGAGATATCTTGGTTACGGATATTGAATATCCGAAGGGGTATGTTAGTATATTAGTTTAGTATAGTATTGTCATAAGTTTAAATACATATTAGTGTATAATGAGGTGTATGGGTATTAGTAATATATTAGATATTGAATTACCTTGAGATACCAAGGTAATGTCAAGATATTAAGTTTTACTCAAGGTATCGGGTTTGCACATCAAGATAGGAGTGTAGGTGGTGTGATACCGCTTTTGGTAAGCCAAGGTATCAACTTAGCATTAGTTTAGTTAGGAGTATCATATATTGTTGTTTTGTATACATATTATAATATTTTTATATCTAATAAATTCGTATCTTATGATACAATATCATGTTGGTTTTCTAGTATCCTAGTATAGCTAGTATGGCCTAGTTACATAGCGTATGGACCCAATATCATAGAGATGGACTCATAGAACCTAGAAATAGCTAGTTTGACCAAGTTTGACCTAGAGTTGACCTAGTTTGACTATTTTGACTTAGAAATGACTTTATGACCTAGAAGTTGACTAGTTTAACTTATTTTTACTCCAAAATCTTGTATTGATGTAATATTCCATATTTTGGTCTTCGAGGCACCGTACCGGACATCTTTGATACTGTTCATCGGATTTCAGGCAAGTACATTCTCTGATAGTTTCTCATTTATGATATACTCTATGTCCCTTGTATTTATTGTAGATATTCTTGATTTTTTGACACGATGGTTACACATATTGGTATATCCGGATCTCGTCATGAGATGTTATTCCTTGGTATTTGTGGTGTATCTTGTGCAAGCCTTGTTTCTTGTCCATCTTGTACATATACAGACATTGATTCTTGGGGAGACTTGATACCTACCCAGAGAATTCCGTGTCATAACGTACCATCGTTGGATCCACTATACCAGTCGGGGACGGAGAGTATGTAGTATAGATATGTGATCATACCCTCCTTGTGCATGTCTTGTTCCTTGATTAGTGTTAATCATACACCGCACGTATGATTAACCAGGCCATAATCCTTGTGCAAGTTCCCAAGCCGATCATATGTTAAAGCTGGTACTCACTCACTTAGTATTAGTATTTCTTGTTCATTCCTATGATGCTCATTCTTGTATTTATTTTCAGTATTCCTTTATTGCATATCTCTTGTACCTTTATATTGCATCTTGTATATTCGCTCGATTTACTGCTACATAGTTTATATCATTTATTAGAACTGTTGTTAGAGATGTACTTTGCTCCTTTCCTGACTGAATATTTTTTTCCATATGCCACTGGGGAGTGGTACCCCACTCACTACGGGCCTTAGGATGTTGTTGGCTTAGAGCCAGAGACCTTGGCTCAGGAGGGTCCCATCCCGACTGAGACGATGACCCAGGACTTGTAGCACAGTAGTTAGACTCTTTGTACTGGATTTGTCTCCAGCATATTGTTATTATTATTTCTTTATTTTGACTCATGAGATATTATTTGTCTTGTGAGCTGTATTGTGACTCTTCTATTCTTTTATCATATTCGTGCGATTTGTTCCATCTTATAGATCTGCGATTGAGTATTCATATTACATTGGTGGCATATTTATATCTTGATTGCTAGATAGATAGTTTACCCAAACAACGTTCTACCGCCGATGCTGCGGTGTAGGCTGGGCGTTGTTCACTACTCGTGCCACTACACCGGGCGCGGGTCGTGACACATTTTTAGTTGTGGCCCATGCAGATCTTCGAGGTCATAATTAGTGCGATTCATTGTGGTGCTCTTATTTGAGTACTATTACGAGCCTGTTTCAGGATATAGGATATAGGCTATAGGCTGAGAATACTCAATCACATCTAGAAAAAACTATTTTGATTCATTTTAACTGTTCTTCCTTGATATTGATATTTGATCTTAAACTGTCATTCTTTGAATGCATTACATCATGTGCCATATTGATTCTTTTCTTTCACTTTGCCTCAGGATGCCATCTAAGACTAGATCACAACAGAGGGGAACAGTTTCTAAGAGATATGCGGCTTCCCGAGGGCCTGCATCAGTCATTTCTCCGGTGATTGGCATATCAGCTGCGTTCGGGGGTCTACCTACAGCTCAGAGGACTGTTCCGGCTGTATCTGAGGGACTTTTACCTCCACCTTTTGTACCGACAGATGCGACTCAGGTGTCCGCATTATTTCGCGAGATGATGGAGGCTCAGAGGGCCCAGTCCGAGGCTCACGAGAGGCAGACCGACGTGTTACGACAGGGTATTGAGAGTGCTCATCAGCTTGCCCTTGCTGCAGTAGAGAGAGGAATTCCGGTCTAGCAGCAGGTTGTTCCGCAGGTTGCCCAGCTTCGGCCATATAATATGCAGGACTTCAAGAAGTTGGAACCTTGGGTCTTCAAGGGGACTGAGGGCATCGTCTATGCTAATGATTGGCTCGAGGATATTGAGTGTCTCATGAGGGTGTCTCGTCTTGCTGAGGATCTGAAGGTTGAGGCAGTAGGACTTCAGCTGTTCGACATCGCCCGCACTTGGTTCAGGAATGAGGCACTTCTTGCTGATGCAGGACAGTCTTGGGAGGTAGAGGAAGATCTTTGCTCGGGCGGACATGTTAGACTTGGGAAGGCAGTTTGAGAGCCTTACTCAGGGGAGCATATCCGTGGAGGAGTATGCCGCAGAGTTCGGTAGGCTGAGCCAATTTTTGGAGTATTTGGTAAGGGAGTCGGAGGTTCGAGCTATTCGTTTCCGTGAGGGTCTGAACTGGGAAGTGAAGATCCTCATTCCGTCTTTCTATGAGACCTATTTGGAGATACTTGCGGAGGCACGCAAGGTTGAGTGAGAGTTGGGCTTGAAACCCAAGAGAGATCGTGATTCTTTTCTGGGGGCTAATAACAGCACAGTGACTGCTAAGCGTCCTCATTTCTAGTCCAGGTCTTTTTAGCAGCCGCAACAGCACCAGAGTCCTGCTAGGGCATCGTTTCACCAGGCACTGTAACAGCAGAGACAGTCATAACAAGCTTCCTGCTACTACTACAAGAAGTTCGACCATATTTGGGAAGTTTGCAGAAAGAGGTTGGGAGTTTGTCTGTATTGTGGTGCCGAGGGGCATCAGATGAGAGAGTGTCCTTCCAACCCTAGTCGTGCAGTTCAGGGAGCAGCTCCAGCTCCGAGGACACATGCGAGGGCACCTATAATACAACCGAGGGGACCGCCGCTTCCGATCCAGTAGCAGCGTTATGCCTAGCACCAACATCAGGGAGGTGCACGTCAAGGACGAGCTTTTGCCATGACGGTCGAGGAGGTCAAGCCCATCGGAGATGTCATCGCAGGTTCTGTTCTTCTTGATTCTATTCCAGCTTTAGCTTTATTTGATAGTGGTGCTTCCCATAGTTTTGTATCTGTTTCTTTTGCTTTGAAGCATAGTTTGGTAACTGAGTCTTTGCTTAGGACTTGCAAGATCTTGACCGGGGGAGGCATTATCCTAGTTAGTGATATTTGCAAGGATCGTAGAGTTACTCTGGGAGGCCGGGAGCTGAGTGCGTGTCTACTTGTAATGCCACTTTCGAGCTACGACATTGTACTCGGGATGGATTGGTTGAGTAGGCACCATGCTAGTATAGATTGTAGCGGAGGTAGAGTTTTGTTTAGCCCGCCAGGAGAGCCAAAGTTTGAGTTTGCTAGAGGAGCTATAGAGCAAAGAGAAGGCATTATCTGTGGAGCTATGGTAGAAGACAGAGAGTTGCCATATCCTTTGATAGCAGAGTTCTTGGATGTGTTTTCTGAGGAATTGCCAGGATTGCCGCCATATCGAGATGTTGAATTCTCTATAGACTTGGTGCCAGGTGCATAACCAATTTTACAGCATGTCTATAGAGTAAACAACAGCGAGATGGTCGAGCTGAAGAAGCAATTGGATAAATTACAGGATAAAGGATTTATCAGATCAGTTCTTTACCGTGGGGAGCCCCGGTATTGTTTGTACCGAAGAAGGATGGATCGGTACGCATGTGCATCGATTACAGGGCATTGAATAATCTCACTATAAAGAATAAATATATGTTTCTATGGATTAATGACTTGTAAAATCAGTTGAGTGGCGCCAAGGTATTTTCCAAGATAGACTTGAGATCTGGCTACCCACCAGGTGAAAGTGAAGCCGGAGGACATTCCGAAGACTGCTTTTAGGACTAGGTATGGCCAGTATGAGTTTATGGTGATGCCGTTTGGGTTGACTAATGCCCCGACGGTATTTATGAAATGTATGAACAAGGTGTTCCACCAGTATCTTGACAAGTTCATGGTGGTGTTCATCGATGACATACTCATATACTCGAAGACACCGGAGGAGCACGGAGAGCATTTGTAGATTATGTTAGATGTGCTGAGGAAGGAGAAGTTGTATGGAAAGCTGTCCAAATGTGAGTTCTTTCTGGACAAGGTGGAGTTCTTAGGACATATTGTGATTGATGATAGAATTTTAGTGGATCCGAAGAAAATTGCAGCAGTGGAGTCTTGGAAGACCCCGAGTTGGCAGAGATCAAAAGTTTCTTGGGTCTAGCAGGCTACTACAGTTTGTGCAAGATTTTTCAAGAATTGTCGAGCTGATGACTAGACTCGCCAGGAAGGATGCAGAGTTTGTTTAGACAGAGGAGTGCCATGTTGCTTTTGAGGAATTGAAGACGAGGTTGACGTCTGCTCCTATTTTGACGTTGCCATCAGGGTCTGGAGGTTCACTATTTATAGTGATGCATCGGGAAAAGGTATGGGTTATGTTCTTCAGCAGAATGGGAAAGTGATTGCCTATGCATCCATGCAATTGCGTCCTCATGAGAAGAACTATCCTACCCATCATTTGGAGTTGGCAGCAGTCATCTTTGCCCTGAAGTTGTGGAAATACTATTTTTACGAAGAGCATGTGGAGATCTTCACAGACCACAAGAGCTTGAAGTACGTTTTCAATCAGAAGGAGTTGAACATGAGGCAACGTCGGTGGCTGGAACTGATGAAGGATTTTGACATATCTTTGCAGTATCATCCTGGGAAAGCCAATGTAGTTGTCGATGCCTTGAGCAGGTATCTGGTGGCTATGTTGTTAACGCATGATCAGTATTTGTTGGAGGACTTGGAGAGCTTGGGCATTGAAGTAATAGTTCCTAGTTTTGCCATACAGATGTGGGGGTTGCAGATACACTCAAAGTTGATGGACAAGATCAAGGCAGCCCAGTATGAGGATGTATCTCTGAGGAGCATCAGAGCTCAGGTGAGAGTAGGATTGGAGGATGATTTTACCATTGTCGAGGATGGTTCTTTGCAGCATGGTGTTAGATTATACGTGCCTAGTGGGGAGCTGCGTGAGGAGGTATTGCAGGAAGTGCATCGCTCTCAGTATTCCATGCATCCAGGTGCCAACAAGATGTATCGGGATATTCGAGAGAGTGTGTGGTGGTATGGCATGAAGAGGGAAGTGGCACAGTTTGTATCCAGATGCTTGGTGTGCCAGCAGGTGAAAGTCGAGAGGCAGAGACCAGGTGGTTTACTTCAGCCATTACCCATTCCAAAGTGGAAGTGGGAGCACATTACTATGGATTTTGTGTCCGGACTTCCGTGATCTCCAGGAGGGAAATACGCGATTTGGGTTATCGTTGACAGGTTGACCAAGTCGGCCCATATTTTGTCTTTCATGATGGGTTGGTCTACGGAGAAGCTGGCAGAGATGTATATAAGGCAGATCGTCAGGATACATGGGATTTCCGTCAGCATAGTCTCGAATCGGGATAGTCATTTCACTTCTCATTTGTGGAGGAGTTTGTAAGCGAGTTTGGGCACCCAGCTCAAGTTCAGTACTGCATATCATCACCAGACAGATGGACAGTCATAGAGGACCATTCAGACTCTCGAGGATATGCTGCGCACCTGTGTACTAGATTTTGGAGGATCTTGGGAAGACCATCTCTATTTGGTAGAGTTTTCTTACAATAACAACTACCAGGCTAGTATAGAGATGTCACCATTTGAGGCTTTGTACGGTCGGAGATATCGTACTCCCTTGTCATGGGACGATGTTGGAGAGAGAGTTTTGCTAGGGCCTGAGATGGTTGTGGATGCAGCGGAGAAGGTTAAGCTGATTAGAGACAGACTTCGAGTGGCACAGGACAGACAGCGGTATTGGGCCGATAGCCACCGGAGACCTTTGGAGTTTGAGATATAGTTTAGATTTTTGTTTTGTGCTTGATATTGGTTGTTTGTTATAGATTAAGTTCTTAAGGTTGTGTTTTGTTCTAGGTTGGTGGTTTGGTATTTCTGAGAAATTCTTCGACACAAGACACGATTCGTTTCGGTGGAGGCAGAAAGTTTAGTCCGTGATTCATCAGACCTTTTAGTATTCTCGAGAGGATCGACACAATTGCTTACAGACTAGACTTATCACCTGCATTGGAGGGAGTGCACAACGAGTTTCATGTGTCGCAGTTGAGACGGTACGTGGCGGATCCTAGTCACGTGTTGTATCACTCAGAGATAGAGGTGGGCCCTACTCTTAGCTATCCAGAGCAGCCAGTTGAGATCCTGGATCAGAGAGAGAAGGTGCTGAGGAACCAGACTATTTCTTTGATACGCGTCGTATGGAGACATCACTCTCCGGAGGAGTCTACCTGGGAGAGGGAGGATAAAATGCGAGAGCGTTACCCATATTTGTTTGTGTCTTGAGGTATGTTCTTTCCTGATTCTGTTCTGTTTTATTTTTTCGGGGTAGTTTCGTCTTTGAATTTCGAGGACGAAATTATTTTAAGGGGGTAGACTTGTCACAACCACATTTTCTAGGAAAATAATATTTTGGTCATTTCATAATTAATTAAATATTATACATGTTGAATATTTATTTATTGTTAGATATTAGTATATTATTTTGGACTTGTGTTAGTGGACCTAACTAGTTTAGATTAGATCCATGGACCAACATTTAATTCTAGTTAGAATTGAGCCCAATAAAAAGCCCAATCATTAGGAGGATGATTAATTAAGTTAAACCAATTAGACTAGAACCTTTCCTCCTTAATTATTCTTTCATGACAAGCCCCAAGGGGTATTTTAGACATTTATAATAGCTTGGAGAAGGGGGAAGGGGGCGGCCTAGTTATTAATGGAGGATAAATTCTCTCTCTTTATTTTTTATTTCAAATCTAGATCTAAAATTTCCTCTTCCAAATTATTTCATTCCCACATCAAATTCTACCCAATTTTTTTTCCCAATTTCTTTCCAAATCATCATTGGAGGCCATTAGAACGAGAAGGAAGCAAGGATCAACAAGGAGAAAGCAAGGATCTATAAGGAGGAGCAATGATCTACAAGTTGGAAGCTATTTTCACTCAAATTGCAGGTTTCATTGGGAATCCATCTCCCAATGGGTACAATTCAGTTTTCTCCCTCTAATTTGACTCTAAATCTATATTTTAATTATTAGAAACTACCCCATATGCTAAGGTAACCCATAGGAATTAGAATTATGTTCATAGGAGGCCTATGGAGAAAGTTATGTGGTATTTTGTGTCAATTTTAGGGAAATTCCGAGATTGACACATCTTGTATTTGTTAATAGATCAGTTAGACCAAATTGACTTGTGTTTGGTTGTGTGTGGCTAGTGCCGTATCCATAATTGGATACGTGTAGGCCATATTTCGATAATTTGGAGATACAGATTGATTTGAGATTTTTTTTCTCCGACACGGGGTTTGAGCATGTCATATTTTTACACGGACACGTAGATGAGTAGTTAGCTCTTCATATTGTTCATAATTATGATTTTAAACTTGCTCGTGTCTGTTGGGATACATTTGGTTGTGTGGTGGTGCCGTATCGCAAGTGTATCATAGATCTAGTGTGATACGGGGGCGATGCACTTCACGTGTTTGTTTTATTTCATTTTAATTCAATTGCCTTAATTATAGATATTATAATATTGTACTTATAATTATTATGTGAGATATATTTATATTTATATATAAATATATCTCACATAATAATTATATATATGTATTATGATATTATATATATATATATATATATATATATATATATATATATATATATATATATATATATATATATATATATATATATGTGTGTGTGTGTTGGTGATCATGGGAGAGTAAGAGTTCATGTGCATCTCTAGTATGGTAATATGTATATATATGTATTATGATATTATATATATATATATATATATATATATATATATATATATATATATATATATATATTGTGTGTGTAAGATGTATATATATATACATGTGTGTGTGTATTTATGCGTGTGAGCGCTTGAGGGAAGAAGAAACCATGGAAAACAGTGAATAAAGCAATAAAAAACAGGAAGAAAAATAATGGAAAGCAGGGAGAAAAATAGTGAAAAGCAGTAGCATAAAAGCTGAGAAGAAGCAGTAGAAAGCAGAAGCAGCAGAAAACAGAAGCAGCAGCAGAAAGTAGAAGCATAACAGAGAAGCAACAACAGAAGTAGAAGCAGAAGCAGCGGCAGAAGCTGCAGCTAGCAGCAGCAAAAAGTAGAAGCTACTGCAGCAAGCAGCATCATCGATAGTAAGCAGCGGCATCAGCATCAACAGTTTAATAAGCAGTGGCTTATTGATAAGCTGGTAAGTTGGTAAGTTTATATATATATATAAGTTAGTTAGATTTATTGGTAAGCTAATAAGCTAGTATATATATATATATATATATATATATATATATATATATATATATATATATATAAGCACTAGTTAATATTAGTCAGTATTATTTCTAGATTACCTTGAGATACACCAAGGTAATGAGAGTGGAGATATCTTGGGTACGGGTATTGAATATCCGAAGGGGTATGTTAGTATATTAGTTTAGTATAATATTATCATAAGTTTAAATACATATTAGTGTATAATGAGGTGCATGGGTATTAGTAATATATTAGATATTGAATTATCTTGAGATACCAAGCTAATGTCAAGGTATTGGGTTTTACTCAAGGTATCGGGTTTGCACATCAAGATAGGAGTGTAGGTGGTGTGATACCGCTTTTGGTTCAAAGTCAAGGTATCCACTTAGCATTAGTTTAGTTAGGAGTATTATATATTATTGTTTTGTATACATATTATAATATTTTTATATCCAATAAATTGCGTATCTTATGATACGGTATCTTGTTGTTTTTCTAGTATCATAGTATAGCTAGTATGGCCTAGTTACATAACGTATGGACCCAATATCATGGAGATGGACTCATACAACCTAGAAATAGCTAGTTTGACCAAGTTTGACTAGTTTGACCAAGAGTTGACCTAGTTTGACTGTTTTGACTTAGAAATAACTTTATGACCTAGAAGTTGACTAGTTTAACTTATTTTTACTCCAAAATCTTGTATTGATATAATATTCCATATTTTGGTCTTTGAGGCACCGTATCAGACATCTTTGATACTGTTCACCGGATTTCAGGCAAGTACATTCTCTGATAGTTTTTTATTTATGATATCTTCTATGTCTCTTGACACGATGGTTACACGGATTGGTATATCCGGATCTCGTCATTAGATGTTATTCCTTGGTATTTATGGTGTATCTTGTGCAAGCCTTATTTCTTGTCCATCTTGTACATATACAGACATTGATTCTTGGGGAGACTTACTACCTACCCAGAGAATCCTGTGTCATAACGTACCATGGTTGGATCCACTATACCAGTCGGGGCAGGAAGTATGTAGTGTAGATATGTGATCGTACCCTCCTTGTGCATATCTTGTTCTTTGAATAGTATTAATCATACACTGTACGTATGATTAACTGGGCCATCATTCTTGTGCAAGTTCCCAAGCCGATCACATGTTAAAGCTGTTACTCACTCACTTAGTATTAGTATTTCTTGTTCATTCTTATGATGCTTATTCTTGTATTTATTTTCCGCATTCCTTTATTGCATATATCTTGTACCTTTATATTGCATCTTGTATATTCGCTCTATTTACTGTTACATAGTTTATATCATTTATTAGAACTGTTGTTAGAGATGTACTTTGCTCCTTTCCTGACTGGATATATTTTTCCCAGATGACACTGAGAAGTGGTACCCCACTCACTATGGGCCTCAGGATATTGTTGGCTTAGAGCCAGAGACCTTGGCTCAGGAGGGTCTCATCCCGATTGAGACAGATGGCCCAGGACTTGTAGCACAGTAGTTAGACTCTTTGTACTGGATTTGTCTCCAGCATATTGTTATTATTATTTCTTTGTTTTGACTTATGGGATATTATTTGTCTTGTGAGCTGTATTGTGACTCTTCTATTCTTTTATCATATTCGTGCAATTTATTCCATCTTATAGATCTGCAATTGAGTATTCATATTACATTGATGGCATATTTATATCTTGATTGCTATATAGTTTACCCAAACAACGTTCTACCGTCGATGCTGCGGCGTAGGCTGGGCGTTGTTCACTACTCGTGGCCCTACACCAGGTGCGGGTCGTCCATATTAACAAATAAAATTCTTTCAGTGGGACACCAACATTTGTTTCATTTCTGACTTGGTGAGTAGCCCACAAAGATACATTTAACTGCTTGTGGATCCAACTTGCTCACCATCATTCTGTGATCTCGTACAGAACATGTACATCCAAACACTCTTGGAGAAAAATAAAAATATTAGAGCCCAAGAGTATCTCATATGGTATCTTCCTCCCTAATACTCTTGACGACATCCTGTTGATTAGATAAGCTGCTGTCATAACAGCCTCACTCCATAAATTTTTTGGCACATTCATTGTCAGTATCAAAGAACGTGTCACTTCTAGTAGATGCATGTTCTTGCGTTCAGCCACCCCATTCTGAGCAGGAGTATCTGGACAAGTGATTTGATGAAGAATTCTCTGACTAGAGATGAAATTAGCAAACTCCTTGTTGGTGTACTCGGCCCCATTATCTGTTCGAAGAATCTTCACATGTACTCCAAACTGGGTCTTCACATATGCCGAAAAGTCTTAAAAATATTTTTACACCTCAGATTTCTGCTTCATCATGTAGATCCAGGTTATACGTGAGTAGCAATAAATGAAGGTAACAAACCATCTGAATCCACTGATAGAAGTAGTAGGACATGGTCCCCAAATATTAGAATGAACAAGTACAAATGGCTCAAAACTTCAAAGATGAACCATTTTATAACAAGAACGTGTATGCTTTCCAAGTTCACAAGCATTACAAAATAACCTTTTTTGTCTACTTTATTCATTATCTCAGGTTCTAAATTATTCAAACTATCAAAAGATAAATGTTCCAATCTGCAGTGTTAGAGCATTGCTTCTGTCTCTTGACCTCCACTTGTAGTAGCAGCAAGCATTGCAGCCTCCTGGTCTAGGTACCAAAGACCATCGCGCCTGATGCCAGTCCCAAGCCTCTTCCCCCCGACATTCTCCTAGAAAGAACACATATCCTGATCCAAAAGAACAATACAATTCAATTGATCAATAAGAGATCTAACAGTAAGTAAGTTGATCGAAAACGAAAGAACGTGCAACACAGATGACAGGATAACTGATAAAGTACAATGGACCGAGCCAGTACCCCTGATGGGTTGGGATATCCCATCAGCAGTCTGAACTATCTCGAAATGCATATGCTTGCTCAGATAATATAATACAAACTCACTAGATGCACCTGTGATATGCCTAGATGCACCTGATTCTATGATCCAACTACTATAAGATTTAGCGGATGCAAGTGCCTGAATCGGAATACCTTTGCCCATATGAGCAGCGTAATCAGTAAATTTGCCAAGGTAGGTAGCGTTATCCAGATCCTGAGTGGCAAGTCCCTTGCCCTTAGAACTCTCAATCTGAAGCTTGAGCTAACGTAGTTCCTCCAGCTCTATCATCTCAGCTCCAGTCATTTTGGTAGTGGTCTCCTCCGTCACAGCTAGGTGATAAATTCCCTAGCCTCCGTGTCCCCTGCCTCCTTGACATGCTCGTCCACCTCTCTGTCCTCTGCCTCCTCGTCCACGACCAGAATTACGGGATTGAGGGCAGTTATAGTTGAGGTGCCATTTCTTCCCACAATTGTAGCACTCCCTATCATCACTGCTGGGAGCATTAGGAACCACCAATATAGAATAAATAGCTGCTGAGGTATCGCCTTTCATCACCTTCTGTCGAATCTCCTCTTGCTCCATCGATGCAACAATCTTATACAGGGACGAAAAAGATGGCAGATGACACATTGCTTCCCTCCTAGCCTCAAACTGCGGGTTCATACCCTTGAGAAAATGAACCACACACATATGCTCAACATACTATTTTCCAAGGAGAATATTTGTCAAATTTTATAATGATAGTGGATCATAGTAGTCCAAGTCCGCCCATAAGCGACGTAGCTCCGCTGCATACTGGAGTAATATCTTCCCCTCCTATGTGGTAGCATCAATCTTCTCCTCAACTTCCATCATCACCATGACACTCCCAGCTCTAGAGTACATCCCAGCCAATATCGTCCAGACATCAGATGCACTGCAGATCGACTCTACCATCCCAGCTATGGATGGAGACACAGAAGTCAGTAGCCAAGAAACCACCAGAGAATTAAGGTGACTCCATATGCTCCACCCAGTACTCCTCTTATCCTTTGGCTCAATACACTCTCCCTTCACATATTTTTTAAGCCCCTTGGTCTGAAGGTTCAACAACGCCCTCAACTCAAACACGTGTCGTGCGTCTACATGCGATCACGACTTTTTTTATCTATCTGTACACCCCCAAACTCATGTGGCATAAGAAATACACGATGTATAGAACTTGCCGGAACAAGGGCTATAAATAGAGATTTGTGCAAAAAATTTCAGGAAGTATACTCTCTAATCTCAGAACCCACGTTGAGATTGAAATCATAGGATCACATAAGAGTTCCTCTCTGATTATCCACGATCCAACGACGGGTTTGATGACACCTGCAGGCAAACCCGCAGGGAACGTCGATGACACCGGGGGGTGGGAGGTTCCACGCACAGAGGAAGGCGGGGGAGGGGGGGTGATCGGGTGAGTGAGGGGAAAAGGGAATTCTTCTTATTTTTTTGGAATTTTTTTTTGGAAAAAGGATTCAGAGCTTTGGTTCTGATGCCATGTAGAGAGAAAATAATTGATTAATTTACTTATAAGAGAGGGGGTACATATATATAGGAGGAGGCTAGCCTCCTCCTTATTTTCTATCCGATATGGGACTAAATAAGTCCCCCATAACTCAATAATTTATGTGCCATTCTAGTGTTTATGTGTAGGTGCATATCAGCATGTTCTCATAAATATATTATGCTAAGTGGATGTTATTAAAGAATTTGTATTTAAATTTTTTAAATATTGTGCTTTAGGATCCTGAACATGTTCTTTTATTCTTTTGGTCATAATGGATCCCATTGACTTGTCCATTATATGTATATTGTGTTAATGATAACTACTCATATTAAATCTCTTCGGAAGATCTTCTTTTCGGGAGATCTCTTCAGGAGATTTATATCTCTTCAAGAGATTAATATTATATCTTCGGGGGATTATAGTAGATCACTTCTAGAGATTATCTCTTCAGGAGATTATATAATATCTCTTCTGGAGATTTATCTCTCTTTTGGATATTATCACTTTGGGAGATTGTCTCTTTGGGAGATATTTCCAATCTCTACAGGAGATATTTTAAATCCTTTTGGGAGATACTTGTCATATTTTATATCTCGAGATCTTCTCTTCAGGAGGTATTTTTATTTTTCATCAGGAGATACAATCATATTTTTTATCTCTTCAGGAGATTATCTCGTCGGGAGATCTTCTCTTCATAAGGTATTGTCAAAGACGGCCGTTTTAATGAATCCTTTCAAGATTTTTTTTTTCATAAATACGACTGGGCATTTTAGGATCATTATATCATTTCTTAGATTGGTGCCAATCACATTCTTCCGGATGATTTTAATCCATATATGGCTCATTTTATAAATTCTTCGGGGATAGCATGGTAATTTTAAATCATTCAAGGATATACCTTGAGATTTAAATCCTTCGGAGATTTCATGTATATTTTATCGTCTAGGTTATCATGACTGGAGAATATATATATTTTTATTTTATATTCTACTCATGGTTATTTCGAGAATCCTTGAGCTAATATTGCTCTATTTATTTGGATCTTTTTTATCATCCATTTAAACCTACTGGTTTCTTCCATTTTGGATTTTTTTTATTATAATATCGAATACTCCACGTTTGTGCGAGAGGTATCGCATCTTTTCATTATCCTTAACATTGAAGGATTATTCGTGGTATAGTATTATCATTTATTTTTATCACCATTTTTTTTAGTTGAGAATGTTAATTATGAAAAATTCTTCTTGATTCAATTTTTTTTTAATATATATAAAATCTAGATTTCTTGGGTACCAGTACCTCTTTCTCAGTCTCTTTTGGGATCTGAGGTATATCCTTGACCAGAGCAATATACTTTGAGATATTAGATCTTTGGTTCATGACATCTTCCGGACCGTCATGAACTTTTTTTTTCAGGACGTGCTTCTTCTGGAACTGCTAAGAGCATTTAGGGTGTGTTATATTACTCAGTCTCTTCTTCTGGTGAGTTGAATCTTTTAGAACATTTAGGTTTTACGCGTTCTTAATGTAGACCTTATTCATTTGTTGCCTTTATTTGGTTCTTTTGATATTGACTTATATTCTAGAATATATGTCTATAGTTGATATAGCTATTTATGCAGCATTATTAAAATCACAAAGTAAGTATCTAATAGTTCATTTGCAATGATCATTTCTCCTAATTTAGTCGTGATTAAATAAAGTGGAAGTATGCCAAAATATATTCTTCTGGAACGATGCTTTACGACGTTCTTCTAGAACGATAATTAACATCGTTCTTCTGGAACAAAGCATTTATTTTTCTCCTATCCCCCCTAATGGTGAAAATTCTATCTTATCAGAGTGACAAATCAAAAGCTTTATGTTTAAGGATATCTCATGACTAAAGGATTTGATAATCTAAGAAGATTAACATATAAATTTCCAAAACATAGATGCCAAGATTATATTTTCAAATAATACCAACATAAACTATAAAAGTCTAAAAAAAATGCAATTTTAAATAAATGAAACTATACTACCAATTATTCAGATACAATCTTCTGAATTGATAGTTTGTAAAATTTTCTTGAGTTTTAAGAAAGCTTAGTTGACCATTAGTTTTGCTGCCATTTGCTAAGTAAGAGATGAATACACGAATTAATTTTGATAATTCTCATTATCATTGTCCCGGAGTATCTTGATCATGTCACAATTCAAAAGTTATGGGATCATTCGACTTCTGGCTCACAATGGACCCTTAGTATTGAGCTTCTGACTCAACGTAGTGACATGGCATCCCTAATGTGATTAACGTATATCCCTAGTGAATAGATGGAGAATTTATTTAAACGAACTTATGGTTCTCTAATTAGACTAACTTCTGATTTTCTAGACTGGTGGTTACACCAAACTATTCCTTATTTTTACTTGCTCAGAGTTTTAATGATACCCATTTGTTCTTATATATTTAATACGGTAAAATTCTTCTGGAATTATGAGAGCAAAAGACATTATGTATTCTGTTGGGTAAAATATGCTCTGTCGGAGCCTTCAATCAATTTGAGCAATACTAGCTATCGTGGATAATACGTTAGAGAAAAATATTATTTTCTTAAGGATGGTGTGTGGTTGCACTATCAATCACGCAAAAGTTGTCTTTATCTAGATTTTTTATGAATTCTATTTTCTAGATATGACAATATCTTTACCAATACTTATAAATAAAGATATTATTAATCAATAGCAATTAATTATATACATAGAACTGCAGGTCTATGATAGCTTGTAATACCAACAATAGGTCTGTGGCCTTTCGGGGGCCAGCAATCCGCTACGACCTGCAAAAATTAATTCGCGGACGACTGGGTTCCTCCGGACATGCAGCGCATCACCTGTCATGCATGGACCCATATGGGATGGTACAAAACTCAAAAAATTTGTACCACTTTTATAAATAAAAATCACAAAAAATGATTCAAACCCATTTATATCAAGTGGTTTTATCACTTCTGTTGCAAGAAACATCAAAGCAAGTTAACAGATTAGTTTGGCTACTTTAGATTACTCTCAAGCATGCATGGTTATAATCATAAGAAAAAAAAATCATAGAGTTGTATAAAAATACAAGTACTCCAGTCTACCATCTCATGTGACACTACCACTTGCATTGCGATTATTTCTAATTTATTATGTAGCCAATTGTAAATAGTGAAAGAAAATAACAACAACAACTATCATCAAGTCCAAAAATGATTTATATGAATAAATAATAATCTATCTAATCCCATCGGTAGTTACCATATGTACTCTAGAATCGGTAGTTGTTGGATTGTTATTCACTTTGAGATCAATTATAAAATAAGATATTTGAACGGATCATGTGTATACAAAAGTGGGACATATAACATCCCATTGCATAAAACAAGACAATGCCAACCTTTTTCTAGCACCGACTTCGAAATTTCGATATCAAGCCATTATTCATTATTTTTACGAACATAATGGTTTGTAAGATATGAAAGAGGCAAACATTTATTCTTTATTGGGATTGGCAGAATAACAATAATTGAGAGTCCAATTGAAATAAATTAATCCTCTAAAAACTGGTGTATTTACTTTATATCTTGATTAACTCACAGAGCCGAATCTAATGTTGCTAAACAAAACCAAGTATTTACACGTTCCAACTATATATTTTATGAGCGACTTGTTTACCATGCAGTATTGACCTAAGCGTAGCCACGTATCAAATTATTTTGCAAGCCAATACTGGCAATAACTATGTACTTACTGTTAGAATTTGTTGTTTTCTTTTTAAAAAATTTTAGAATACAAAAATAAGATTAAACAGATGTTACCGGTCTCTGGGGAAGTCGTGCACGAAGCACTGCCCTAAGAGTTTATTCGGGATCTGTGTGCAGACGTTCCCGAAGCTCCTAGAGGTAAAATCCCCCACACTACCGGTATCTCGTTGCCGCACACGACTTGGAGAGAACGACCTGGACTTAGCTCTGCCCAGAGCTTGGAGATGAAGACGAAGAACGGAATACAAATCAGTTGACACAGCAATTTTTTTGGAGAGAAAAAGTTATAATCTTTTACAAAGATGACAGACACATATATGATACTGATATGTAACGGTCTGAATTAATTTCCGATTAATTCAGCCGTTACACAGGAGAATTAAACGAATGAACCTGGACACTGAAAATTATAACGGTTCAAAACAATTCGTAACTGACGAAATTAAATTCCAACGTTCAGAAAAATAAGTGAAAGAATGAAGAGGAACAAAAAGAATTTTAGGGTCCCAGCCCGAACCCGAAGAAGAAATCGAATTTTAGGTGTGCACAAGATATGGGTGCTATGTGGGAGTATTTTATTAAGAGAAAAAATGATTAACTCCTCAATGAAAGCTTTTAAGATTTTTTTTATGCTCTTGGATATTATTCCATAGGAGCTAAGTCCCAAATGGACTTAGCGACTCGGACTCAAAGTTGCGCTTTGTTGGTGCACTTTGCAAGGCGCTCGTGCGATTTTATTGCGCTCGTGCGCGTGTTTTATGCTCGGGTTGCATGCGCGTGTTGCATGAACGGACGCTGAGGGGGTACTGAGCGGGCTATGCATTGGGATGCTATTGTGGGATATCAATTTTGTATATTAATTTTTAGCCCCACATCAGAAAGAAGAGGAGGATGGACTTCCATCCTTCCCTATATAAAGAGCCCTCTAGCCTCTTTTTGAGACATACCAAAAAATTGAGAAAAATGAGTCCAAATGAGTCCGTTTGAGTCATAGAAGGAGGAGACTACGAACGTTCTAGAAGTTCTCTTGTGAACTTGCTGGCTCCTGGGACTCCTGGGAGCAGATTATCGATAGACACTTTGAAATTTGGAAGAGAAAAAAAGAAAAAGATGAAAAAGAAAAAAAATTTGTTAGCTTTTATACTATGTAGTGGACTAGTCCCGAATAAATTTTTATAGTGATAAGCTTGTAAATAAAAGTAATTATTTTGGAATAGTTCCGAGTAAGAAATGAAGCATTCCGATAAATATTTTTTAGATTTTTTTAGGAAAAAAAAATTAGTCGTCCTAAAATAAACTAGTTTATTAAATAAAATATACAAGTTTTAGCATGAAGTCACGTAAAACACATGCTTATCTAAATTTGTTGTCATGCTTAAACATGAAAAGTATCGAATACAAATGCATAGATTTTACGTTGTGCATGCCGACATGGTAATATGGTATTATATGTAAACAAACATTAATCAATTGCATGCATGAGTAGTACGTGTTGTCACTTTTTCCGTGGAGATGCTGCATGTTTATAAACCAAAAAATTTGCTGTACCGATAATAAATTTATATTAACTAAATATGTCGATAGAAGTTTAGAAAATTTTGAAATTATGATACATATCGTTAACTGAGTTGACAATATTTTGGAGAAGTTGATTTTCGCCAACCCAATTGACGAAAATCCGACCAAGAATCCGACGTGTTATATATTTTGACGGGAGATGGCTAATTTTCGTCAACTCAATTGGCAAAAATATGGTTTTGGATTTTTTTTGATTTTTTATTTGGTTTTTTGTTTAGGGGTTTATTTGGTTTTTTTTTATTTGTGTTGTTTTCTTTTTGTGGGTTTTTATTGTTTTTTGTTTTTTTTTGTAGGTTTATTTTCTAGGTATGTTAATAGTAATTCTGTCATTGTAATGTTCATAGTTTAACGTATAATTTTTACAACAGCTCATTTTTTATTGAAATAGAACAAAGTTATATTCAAATAAAGTTCGTACTGATATAACAATTTCAGCGACCTCTCTTGGCTAATTCTCGATAGTTCGGACGATCAATCTCTCTTAGATTGAGTCGGTCCCTCTTTTCTCGTGTATTCTCCGGGGCTGCATCATCACCACCTCCTTGACTGTCCTCCACTTGAGATGGCATCGGTGCTGATAGAGTTGTCAAGATATGCGAATAGGTAGTAACGCCGAGGGCGAATAGGCTATCCCACTGAGAATCTCCCTCAGGGACCCACTGAGAATCTCCCTCGGAGGTCCACTCAGGCCAATGAGTAGTGTCCGCACCAGCCCACTGAGAAGTGTCCGTACCATCCCACTGAGAAGTGCTTGCACCGGCCGTCGTCTGAGAAGTGCCCCGGTCAGACCAATTTATTTTGGATGTTAAATTTTATTTTTTTCTAATTTATTTAAAAAAGTTATTGCTACAACAACTTTTTAAAAAATAGAACTAAACCTAAATAAAACTAAACAAAAAAAAACCTAAAAAATAAACCAAACCCCAAAAAAGAACAAAAAAAATTTATTGGCATTTTTTCGTCAACTCGGTTGGAGAAAATTTAGCAAACCAAAATTTTCGCCAACCCAGTTGACAAAATTTTTAAAAAAAATATTATTTTATATTTTTGCCAACTCAGTCGGCGATATGTATCGTAATTTCAAAAAAATCGAACTTCTATGAACATATTTAATTAATATAAATTTATTATGGATACAATAATTTTTTTGTTTATAAAAAGACTAGCTGCAGGAAAAAAAAAGTGTCAAAGGTGTAGTCATTGATGACAGCTAATGGATGGAGTAGAGTAAATGCATCACTGCGGACCTAGCAGATTAAATGTAGATTTAAAATATCTAACCTTTTGTCATATGTCAAACAGTAAATGTATTAAAAATTGACTCATTCAATCAATCTTCTTTGGCATCATGTCTCCTCGTCAGGGATTTTTATTTTTTTTATTTTTTCTTCCTACTTCTGCCATGAATTATTGACAAGGATTGCTGATTATTTTATGACTAAGGTAACCAATAGAAAGCAAATCTAAGCTTCTTGTCCTATGTTTCAGGACCATCCTTCCCTTAAAAATAATTACATAAAATATTCTTATGTTTTATATTTTATTTTTAAAATAAGAGTAGATTGTGTTATAATTTTTTACAGAAAATAGAAAATATAGAATTAGTCTGCGTAATTAGTTTTAAAATAAAAATATTTAGTATGATAAGTATAAAATATAGAAATAGGCAACGTAAAATTTTTCTTTGCTTTAAACTTGTTTTCCTTTGCTTTTAATGCGTCTTGTTTTCCTTTGCTTTAAACTTGATAAGTTGATCAGTTCATCACTTTTCTTTCTCATTCTAATATTGTTACTGGGTTATATTTTTGGGAGTGATATCTTACTGGAAACATAGTTTCGTCCCCTTAATTATGTTTCTTAAAGCCATTTGATGCCTCTTTATATCTCTACTTTCGGTGATGTACTGGACTAAATGATTAGTTCTTTTAGCTGCTGCTCCATTCATAAGTTGAGGAACACGCCCAAATGGACGTAAAAATGCTATTTTCCCAACAGTTTGATTGGTTTGGTCTGCTTAAGTAACCACCGAACATATCAGATAACATAGAAGGAATATAACCAGATCGAGATGACCAAGGTAACGGAGGGCAAACCATCGGAAGGTTTAGTTTAATAGGAAGCAGACTTAAGTCGAAACAATACTTTACGAATTTGATCGAATCCAACTAAAGAGAAAATCCGGATATGATTACTAAACCAAGTCGAAGAGAAAATCTTAAATCGGCTTGGACTAGGTTGGCTAAGAGGGATGGCTCGACTGTGTGGCCACGATACATTCTCGTCGATGATCGGGCGTGAAATAAATTTTTATTAATGGATGATGTAAAAAATTATACAATTATGAATATATATAGATGGAAAACGGATCTACATTCTTATAGGTGAAGGAATATAATTCTAAATCTAATTAGTCTTAACATCCTCCTTCAAACTCATGATGGGTGAAACAAAATGAATTCGTCCAATAGAAAGTGAAATCGTGGTGTGGGATATGATTTCGTAAAGAAAACTGCTAGCCGATCGATGAAGGTCACATGTGTTAGAGAAATAATGCCTGCCAAAAAATGCTCACTGACGAAATGATAATCTATCTCAATATGCTTTGTCCTTTTATGAAAAATGGATTGTTAGCAATATGTACAACATTCTTGTTATCACAGTGAGGCGACGCAGGTCTTGTAGGAGCAATGTCCATATCAGAGAGCAGTCTACGTACATGAACGATCTTCCTGGTGGAGGCAGCAAGAACTCTACACTATGTCTTAGTAGAAGAACATGCAACAACAACTTGTTTCTTGCTTCGCCATAAAATAGACAAATCACCAAGAAACAAACAGAATCCTTTAGTAGATTGTCTGGTGGTCGGATCTCCTGTCCAATCTCATCAAACAATTCTCGAAGCTGTAGAGTAGATGTAGAAGATATGAATAATGAATGCGTAATGGAGCCCTGAAGATATCTAAGAATACGGAGTAAGGCACACCATAGTGAGCTGATCGAGCCGTGGAGACGAACTGGCTAACAAGACTAACTGCAGAAATATCTGGCCTAGTCAAACAGAGATACACAAGTTGTCCTACTAGTGTCACTACCACATTTCTGAGGTTGGGACATTTTTTGTCATTTGCAATAGTTGTATATATATTGTTTATAATTTATATAATATGTATGGTATATATATTATTATTATTATTAATATGGGTTAGTGGACTAGATTTAATGTGACCATTAGACTCAACCTTAGACTAGTCATTTTGGACCAACTAGTCATTTTTTTTAATTAATTAGAAACTAGTTAAATCCCTCATTAGAATATGAAAACTCTACTAATTAAATAATTCTTCATGACAACCATAAAGGGCATATTAGACATTGTGCATTAGCTAGACTCTTAGACTCTGTTTTGTTAGACATATATTATTTTGCATCTCGTATTTCTTTACATCTTTATCGTACCACTTACCATCCTTATAGTTATTGTGATTGAGTATATTGAGAGTTGATGATTATTTGTGTATTCTTGTCCTCCGTTTGGAGTTGAGACATGTTGACAGGTTTAATATCATTGATAGATAGATATGTTGGACCTAGAAAGCGTTCTACCGCCGGTATGGCCAGTTTGAGTTCATAGTGATGCCGTTTGGGTTGACTAATGCACCAGCGGTATTCATGAACCTGATGAATAAGGTGTTCCACCAGTACCTTGATAAGTTCGTGGTGGTGTTCATCGATGACATTCTTGTGTATTTAAAGACCCTGGAGGATCATAAGGAGCACCTAAGGATGGTTTTGGAGACTCTCAGGAAGGAGGAGCTTTACGTGAAGCTTTTGAAGTACGAGTTCTTCCTTGACAATATTGAATTCCTTGGGCATGTGGTGACGGGTAACGGGTGACGGGATCTAATTTAACTCGAAGAAGATCATGGCAGTAGAGTCATGAACGACTCCCAGTTCAGTGGCTGAGATCGGGAGTTTCCTCGGACTAGCAGGTTACTATAGGAGGTTTATACAAGACTTCTCCAGGATTGCAGAGCCGATGACTAGGCTGAGCAGGAAGGATGTGGATTTTGTCTGGACGGAGGATTGTCATACCGCATTTGATAAGCTAAAGAAGAGATTGACGACAACTCCAGTTTTGACGTTGCCATCAGGGACATGTGGATTCACTATCTATAGTGATGCTTCAGGGAAGGGGTTGGGTTGCGTTCTTCAGCAGCACAAGAAGGTAATTTCCTATGCTTCCAGGCAATTACATCCTCATGAGAAGAACTACCCCACCCACGATTTGGAGTTGGAAACGGTTATCTTTGCTCTAAAGATGTGAAAATACTATCTGTACGGAGAGCGTATGGAGATCTTCACAGACCACAAAAGCTTGAAGTATGTGTTTACACAGAAAGAGCTGAACATGAGGCATAGGAGATGGTTGGAGTTGATGAAGGAATTCGATATTTTATTGCAATAGCACCCAGGGAAGGCCAACGTAGTCGCCGATGCCTTGAGTAGGTATCTGATGGCTATGTACTTGACAACAGACAAACACTTGTTGGCCGATCTTGAGAGCTTGGGAATTGTGGTGCTAGTTCCTGGTATCTAGATTCAGATATTGGGATTGCAGATACAGTCCGAGTTGATGGACAGAATCAGAGCCACGTAGTATAAGAATGAGGCTCTAAGGAGTATCAGGGCACATGTTTGGATAGGATTATCAGAGGACTTCAATATTGCTGATAATGGATTGTTGCGGCAAGGTACTTGGATATGTGTGCCGAGCGAGGAGCTGTGTGAGAAGGTTTTGCAGGAGGCACATCACTCTCAGTATTCGATGCATCCAGGTGCCAACAAGATGTATCGAGACCTGAGGGAGCACGTTTGGTGGTATGGTATGAAGCATGAGATAGCACGCTTCATATCCAGGTGTTTAGTGTTCCAACAAGTAAAGACGGACAGACAGAGGCCAGGTGGATTGCTTCAGCCTTTACCCATCCCAGAATGGAAGTGGGAGCATGTGACTATGGATTTTGTTTTGGGGCTTCCGCATTCTCCAAGAGGTAAAGATACGATTTGGGTCATCGTAGATAGGTTAACCAAATCAGCCCACTTCTTATCATTCAAAGTGGGTACGTCGACGGAGAAGCTAGCGGAGATATATATACGACAGATTGTCAGATTACATGGGGTTCATGTGAGCATCGTCTCGGATTGGGATAGTCATTTCACTTTCCACTTCTGGAGGAGTTTGCAGTCTAGCTTGGGCACTCAGCTCAAGTTCAGTACCACATATTACCCCAGACAGACGGGCAGTCGGAGAGGACTATTCAAACTCTCGAGGATATGCTTAGCACTTGTGTTCTGGATCCCGGAGGTTCTTGGGAGGATCATCTACACCAGGTAGAGTTTGGTTACAACAATAGTTACCAGGCCAGTATTGAGATATCACCATTCGAGGATCTATATCGAAGGAGGTGTCACACACCGTTATCTTGGGATGATGTCGATGAGAGAGCCTTGTTGGGACCAAAAATGGTCGTGGATGCATCGGAGAAGGTAAAAATCATCAGAAATAGACTTCGAGTGGCGCAGGACAGACAGCAACATTGAACCGACAACCACCGTAGACCCTTGGAGTTTGATGTATAGGTTTTATTGTAATTGCATGTGAGTGCTTTATTTTAGATTGCGTGTTAAGGCTATATTTTGATTTAGGTTGGCGATTTGGTGTTCTTACGGATTTCTCTGACATGGGGAACGATTCGCTTTGGTGGAGACAAAAATCTTATTCCACGGTACATCGGACCTTTCAGTATTCTTGCGATAGTCGGTATAGCGGCCTACAAACTAGACTTGCCGCCTGCACTAGAGGGAGTAAATGACGTATTCCGCGTGTCACAACTGAGATGGTACATGGCAGATCCTAGTCACGTACTAGATCACTCGGAGATCGAGGTTGGTCTGACTCTCAGCTATCTAGAGCAGCCAGTAGAGATTTTGGATCGCAGGGAGAAGGTATTACGGAACCAAACTATTCCTTCGGTTCGTGTGTGTGGGAGACATCACTCTCCAGGTGAGTCAACCTGGGAGAGGAAGGATGAAATATGCGAGCAATACCCGTATCTCTTCGAGTCAAGAGGTATTTTTCTTGTTGTTCTGATTATGTTCTTGTGCTAGCTTAGTTCAATTTCGAGTACAAATTTTTTTTAGGAGGGTAGACTTGTCACTACCACATTTCTCAGGTAGGGGCATTTTTTGTCATTTGCAATAGTTGTATATATATTTTTTATAATTTATATAATGTGTATGGTATATATATTATTAATAATAATAATATGGATTAGTGGGCTAGACTTGATGTGACCATTAGACTCAACCTTAGACTAGTTATTTTGGACCAACTAGTCATTTTCTTTTATTAATTAGAAACTAGTTAAACCCCTTATTAGAATATGAAAACCCCAATAATTAAATAATTCTTTATGACAACCATAGAGGGCATATTAGACATTGTGCATTAGCTAGACTCTTAGACTCTGTTTTGTTAGACATATATTATTTTGTCTCTCATTTTTTTTACATCTTTATCGTGTCATTTACCTTCCTTATAGTTATTGTGAATGAGTATATTGTGAGTTGATGATTATATGTATATTCTTGTCCTCTGTTTGGAGTTAAGACATGTTGACAGGTTTAATATCATTGATAGATAGCTATGTTGGACCTAGACAGCGTTCTACTGTCGATGTTGCGGCATAGGCTGGATGTACCCATGACTCATGCCCAATTTTTGGGTATGGGTCGTGACAACTAGCCGTCTATAGCGAGTAGGATCTGTGAGAGGTTCACCATCTGTGAGGCGAAGCTTCACATAAAGCTCCAAAGAAGTATCAGCTGTCTGATTATTTGATAGACCAGTAGACGAAATAATCTCTGAAGTATATTTCTACTGTGAAACAAGTCCCTCTCTTACTTTGTGCAATCTCGAGTCCAAGAAAATAACGAAGATGGCCAAGGTTTTCATTTGAAACTATTGATGAAGGTACATATTGTAGCTGTAATCTCTGCTGAATCATCGTTAGTCAAAATTATTTCATCCATATGGAGTAAAAGAAGAACTCACCCCTATAGGAATAACTCGTCCCTACGGTGATGACCGCACGAACAGAGAATGATCCTGAGAACATTGCTGAAAACCTACCTCATAAATAGCACTACGAAAACACTCAAACAAAGCTCGAAAATCTTGCTAGAGACCACAGATAGCACGACGAAAGCGACAAACATATCTCGACATAGTAGAAAGACCTCAAGGGGCCCCCATATAGACAACCTCAGATAAAAAACCATGAAAAAAGGCATTCTTCATATCCATCTAATAGAGTAGACACTGACGAGGACATCAACAACTAGTAATGTATAATCTTAGGTTATCTGAGCAACATGTACAAAGATCTCATCGTATTCAATCCCATACTCCTGTGTAAAACTCTGAGCAAGAAGCACTACCAAAATATGGCATATTAGCAATATTTTTAGCGACTATATAAGGAAACATCGCTAAATATATAAAATTTAGCGATGATTTAAATAAACGTCGCTATAAGTCGCTATCGGCGACTAATAGCAACGACTAGCGACTATAATTATGTACTGCAAAACATGCGTCGCTATAAGTCGTTAAATGTTGCTAATTTTTTTTTATTTTTGCGATGTTTAGCGATATATATAACGTCGCTAAGTTTTATAAATTTAGCGACAAGTAGTGAAGTCGTTATATGTCTCTAATATTTTTTTATTAGCGACGTTTAGCGATATCACTTTAGGACGTTGCTAACATTTGACATATGCTCCCGATGGTTTCATTTTCTCCTATTTTATTTTCTCAAATCCAAACTCGTACCGCTCCACTCTCCTCCAAATCCCCGCTCCCCTCCAGCCTCCCCCTTCGGCTACCTCCCCCAGGACTCCCCCTCACCCCCTCTCCCCGGTGGCGCTCAGGTCTCCTCCCCCAGCTCCGGTGCTCAGGCCCTCCCCCGGAGCTCACCCCCTGCCGTAGTCTTCGACCGGCTCCGACAACTCTTTCTCTCCACGAACCCTTCCTCAGTCAACCCCCCTCTCGGGTCAGGTAAACCCTAACCCTATCTCCCTCGTTGCAATCTGACATCACACAGACACACAAACACACAAACATACTGACATGGTGATCATTTCGTTCCTAGTAGTTGTGTCCGAGTGTGTGTCCGGGTGTGTGCTTTATACTCATATGGTAAAATTTGTTAAATCATATGTTAAGAAGGAATATGTTATCTTTTCGGTAGATAAGTACCTATGTGGTATTAAAATATTAGAGTTGAGTTGGGTTTTCTAGGGTATCCTAGTGTTGTGTACATAGATATAACACTACCAAAATAAGGAGAATTATACAGTTATAGAAGTAGGTATAAATATGTGTTGAGTGTCAAGAGTGATTGGCCTATAATATATGTTGGTACTAAGATACCAAGTGTCAAGTATATTTAGTGTCATAGGTATTTGAAACTGTATCCTAGTATCAAGATACAAGAGAGTATCAATGTGATATTGTATACCATGGTATGTGATATCCACATGATACACAAATACTTAGAGTGTTATCAACATCTATGTGTATATTGGACACTCCGAGGTCAAGTGTTCCTTGTGGGCTCACAACGAACACAAAACAACAAAGATATCATTATCTCCTATGTCAAGTGTCCATGTCAGTCCGAAGTCAATTATCCATGTCAGTCCTTCTCTGAAAAGTAAATTTGTATCTGTAATCCTTTTTGAGGCTTTTAGAGTTCTACCATTTTTTGAAAAATACGTAGAAAATTTAAAATACTTAGCCTTTTCTAGTATTTTTTGGAAATCTAGTAGAACTATAAAACCCTTTAACATGCTTGTAGAAACAAATTTCCTTTTCAGAGAATGACTGCCAATAAACACGTAACGACACTTATTTAATAGGGTTTAAAATCGGCCAATCTAGTTATCAACTTGGAACCTAAATTATGTACCTAGTTTGACTCAAATAACTAAGTTTTGACTTAGGAATGACCTAGAGACCGAGTTTTAAGTTAGTATCATGGGTATTTGAAACTGTATCCTAGTGTCAAGATACAAGAGAGTATCAATATGATATTCTGTACCATGGTATGCGATATCCATATGACACACAAATATATATTGTAGTGTACATAGATATAAGATTTGGTATGGTGTCAAGTGTAGGTATGATTGGTATAGTGTAAAGATACAACTAAGTATCTTGAGTATATGAGTGTCCACGTGTTCCTTGTGAGCTATATCTCTTGAAAGAAAATTTACTTCTGGTATATGATATCCACATGAGTAGTTTAGCTATATAAGCTTGTAGAAGTAATTTTTTTTCCAGATAATGGCTCACAAGGAATACGTGACGCCACCCATCTCCTCAAATCGGAGTTGTATACATATCTACTAGGTTTGGAAATCGATATCAAACTTATATATTTAATTATTATACGGATACTCATAAATCACGATATGGATACTCACGCATCATAACTCAAATACTCATGCATCAATTGGAGTTGTTACTTTGATGAACATGTGTATCCATCTTTGCATACATTTGGATAATATACTTGAACGATGTCTATTCATCTTTGCAGAAGTATCTAGAAATGAATCTGAATTACTATCTGCATCATCATTCATAGATTTACAACCGTTATCCTGATGACATGTGTGGTGTGCGGAATGAATTCATACAGGGGGTGGAATAATTCCTGTAGTTCGCCAAGGCTTCCCTCAATACATGGATGACACAAAAATTAAGTCTCTGTGTGTGAGATATCACAACTTAAAATATCACTCAAAAGTGGATGTAACATATCATTTGTATTCGAAAGATTTTACGCTGAATTACTATCAGTGGAACTTACACGGAGAACTTGTACCTCTCACATCGGAGACAGAGCCTTATGTGGAGCCATATATGGATGTCCACGATCACGCTAATTACGATGACGAATGTGAGAACATGGTTTTCGATGCTGCGGGGCTTAGTTTCAATCTATATAATCATAATGCAACTGAGGAGATATTGAATGCCGATACTGCAAAGTTCATGGAGTTAATGGAGAGTGCAAGGACTCCATTATATCCTAGTTGTGAGAATCATTCACCGTTGGAGGTGGTTGCAAGGCTGTTGAGCATCAAGGCCGATTTTAACATGTAGCAAGAATATTACAACCGACTGATGGAGTTTATTATAGAGATCTTGTCGGCGGGTGCTAAGTTACCTAAATAGTTCTACCGGTCTAAGAGGATGGTAAAATCGCTCTGGATGGGATACGAGAAAATTGATGCATGTCACAACGGGTGCATGTTGTACTACAAAGACGACAAGGATGAAGACGTGTGTAGATTTTGTGGTGTTGATCGCTATAAGGCAACTAGTATATGAAGGCTTGCCGGTGCAAGGAAGCCGACCAATTAGATGCACTACTTGCCTTTGACGCCGCGATTGCAGAGGATGTTTATGGTAAAGGAAACTGTCAAAAATATGAGTTGGCATAGACGAGAACATATTGAAGGAGTGTTGCATCACCCATCCGATGGAGAATCATGGAAGTACTTCGATCGAGAGTATCCCAATTTTGCTTCAGATTTGCATAATGTAAGATTGGGGCTCTCCTCCGATGGTTTTATCCCATTCGGACTTTCGGGCTCCCAGTATTCGTGTTGGACTATGATCGTCACCCCGTAAAACCTACCTCCTTGGATGTGCATGAAGACTCTGGTTATGTTCTTAACCGTCATATCCCGGGTTCGAATAATACGAAGAGGAACATCGATGTGTACTTGCAGTCGTTGATAGATGAGTTGAATCATCTGTGGGAAGTAGGCGCCAACACGTACGATGTTTCCAAAAAGCAGAATTTTTAGATGAGGGCAGCACTTATGTGGACCATCAATGACTTTTCGGCTTATGGTATGTTATCAGGATGGAGCACTCATGGTCGTCTCTCATATCCATATTGCATGGACCGCACTAAGTATTTCTGTTTGAAACACGGAGGAAAATCGTACTTCTTCGATTGTCATCGACAATTTCTGCCGTCGGATCATCCGTTCCGGTGAAAAAAGAATGCATTTTGTGCCTACGTTGTGGAGAAGGCAAATCCACCTCCAAGGTGGCCCGGAGATACGATATGGGAAGATGTTAAAGATTTACCTAGTACTATCAAGGAGCCTACTAAGGGGTACAAATATGATGGATTTGGTCATGCAATTTTCTTACTGGACAAGGAGGATAATGGGAGAATTTGTTGGTGGATTCAGGGCCTAAAATTTCTAGACGGATACATGTCAAATATGAGAAGATGCGTCGACCGGAAGGAGAACAAACTGACGGTTATGAACAGCCACGAGTGTCACATATTCATGGAGGGTAATTTCGATTGCATTTTGGGATTTATTACCACAGGTAGTTTAAGATATATTGACAAAGCTTAGCATATTCTTCAGAGATCTTTGTTCTTCCAAGTTGCTCGTCGATCGTCTAGAAAAGCAAAAGAAGGACATTGTGGTAACACTTTGCAAGCTTGAAAGAGTGTTCCCTCCTGATTCTTCGACTCCATGGAGTATTTGCCAATTCAGTTTTTCTACGAGGCACGTGTTGGTGGTCCTATCCATTATCGGTGGATGTACCCATTCGAGCGTTAACTGAACCACCTAAAGAGAAAGGTAAAAAATAAGGCACGGGTTGAGGGTTCTATTTTTGAAGCCTATGTTCTTGAAAAGATTACAAACTTTTGCTCGATGTATTTCAAGCCGCATGTTACTACTAATGGAACAAGTGCTCCGAGAAACGATGATAGATTTCAGGAATCTAATGATGCATTAATGAAAGTATTCAATGCTTTCGATAAGCCTTCAGGCAAAATGAATAAGAGATATCTGAATGACGACGAGCTAAGGGCTGCTCAATTCTATATATTACTCAACTATAACGAGATGAAGTAGAGATGCTAGGGGGATAAGTAATTAATACATCAATGTTTAAGTCATCTTAATGTAATAATATACGCTAATATTTTTACACTAATTAGACGATGTTTTATTTTTTTAATACATTTATTGATTAGGTGAGGTCGATGAGACCATACATAACAGATGAAGAAGTAGAACAGGAAATGAGACTTTATTTTCCTTCTTGGTTGAGTGCATATGTGTCACGCCCCAGTCCTAAAATACCGAGGGACTAGATACGTGGCAATGGCCAGCAACACACACTGATGGACAAACCCAATTTAATGGATCCATCAGGGCGTACTTAAGCTGTAAAATAAAGTCTACGACAATATGTCACAGCTAATCTCATCCATACAAGATAAAATATGATCCACAAAAATAAGAAATATAAATCATCAACCAGTCTCAACAAAGTACTTCGGGGAACAATCCGATAAAAATCTGATACACTGGTTCAACAGACCAAAATATAAATGACTGAATAAAGTAAATACTGAGCATGAAACATAGATGCTCAGGAAAAGTCTTCAGCTAACACCTCGTCCTCGGGTGTCAGTACAGCTCATGTATCAGCTCCTGCTGCTATCCCGTATACCTCGGGATAGATCTCGTCTGCAAATCCTGGGGACATAATCCGGATCCAGGTCCTCAGGGGACATAGCAAGGTACAAGATAATACAAGCCAAAATAAATGTAGTGCAGCAATAAATAAAATAAATGGGGTAAGTATATAACCATCTATGTCAAATACAAGTGAGAGCATCACTAGTACTCAGGCTGAGCCACTACAAGCTCTGTGTCGGGGAGCCGGTAGCAGTAATAACATGTAATGTGCCTAGCTCTGCTGGAGAGTCTACGGCCTCACAATAGTAGTAGATAGATATATAAAACAGCCTGTAGCCTGTGTGTCTCTCTCCCACCCAATGTAACCACACATCTCATGTCCACAATGTCTCATGTACATGTCACGCAAGATCATAGTTAATGCAACCAGTCATATAGTATCTATGAATATAATGTCTATGTCATAAATCCTGCATCCTATACAGAATCACCATGAATATCTCAGGAAGATACCGTCTCATGAATAGTGTCAAGTGTCCTGGGTTATGGTGTACTTGATAAGACAAGTACGAGAATGTAAAGGGTCACGAATGTCCATCTCTAGGTGACGTTACACAACTCTGCGTACAGTGTTGGCACCCGACTATTAATCGGACGCTAAGTAAGTCACACGGTTCTAGGTTAAGCATGCACAACAATATAAATAAATCAAGAAAAATATGTAACAAGACTGTAAAGTTGGCAAGGTACACTTGCCTGGGGTTCGAATACCAACAATTATCCCTGTGTCAGTGGATCCTGCAGGTACTCCTCCAAAAGCTGTAATAAATATCACCAACAATCTCAGAAAATATCAAATAGCTAGAAACGCCTGTCCTTAAGTCCAGTTTGGACACAGGGGCAAAAATGACAGTTCCGGTCAAAGCGGGGTCCACATGTGGGCCATTTTGCACCGAAAAACGTATCAGAACCAATGGTCTCCAAATTCGTCAAACTTAGTGTCAACAAGTCAGGAATGATGATACGAACCCAACGGAACTTCCAGAACTGGATTTCGATGAGCCGATCATAAAATCGCCCATCAAGTGGAGCCGTGGGGCCCACGATACGCAATTTTGTCAACGTTCTCAGAATCAAACCAAACTTGGGTCACAGGACCAGTGTATTGCTATGAGTCCGATGGAATAAGTTTCGTCTCGATTCGACGTGTGTACACAAAGTTACAATGTATTCCAGAATAGGCAGATACGGGGCGTTGTCGGCGGATACACGTTGATTCCGGTGTGCACGCACATCCAAATCAACTTCTTCGAAATACCACACGTCCGTATCAACGGCGCGCACATTTCGATAAAGACCGTGTGCGACCAAGTTATCCCGTTTGGTAGGGCGCACTCAGTTCCGCGATGAAACATGGCGTTGGTTTTCCTGTTTTTGGATCGCGGTTCGCGATCGCCACAGGACGCGACGCACCAAGCGGGTTGCACGGGCACCGAGAGGGTTGCACAGTCTACGCGTCATAACTGACAAAACAAAAAATGGAACAACGAGGAGAGAGAACGGGTTACCTGAACAGGGCTTCGTGGAACGAGAATTTCTCGTGTCCGGGTCACTGTGCGGTGTCCTGAGTCAGCCGTGTCCGGGTTCTGGATTGCTGCTGTGTCCGGGTCAACCGTGTCCGGGCTAGGGCAGCGGTGGTCGAGACTGCACGGGGCTGGGCGGAGGTCGGCGAGGCGGAGCTAGTGGCAAGGGCACGGGGCTAGGCGGAGGTCGGCGAGTGGTGGAGACGGTCGGGAGAGATGGGACTGGGCGGTGGTCGAGGAAGATGAAGTCGGGGATGGGTCGAGCGGGGTCGACGGTGGAGTCGGGGCTGGTTAGGGTTCAGACTAGGGTGCGACGGGTCAGGGGCGGAGGAGATGATGGAGATGGTTCTGGTCGAGGGGGTCGGGGGAGGAGACCTGGGCGGTAATCGGGTAGAGGACGTCGGGGACGGGTGGAGATGCGGTCGGCGGAGATGGTGGCTGTGGGGGATCGTCGGGGGAGGAAGACGAGGGTGGATGGGGTCGTCGGCTGTGGCTGCAGAAAGAGATGGAGGGAGGTTAGGGTTCAGACTAGGGTTCATGACGACCGGGGCGGAGCTGTGGGCGGCGGAGAGAGGAGAGAGAGAGGGTGATTCGGCGGAGCGAGGGGTTTTTAAAGGGGGCCGGAACAGTGTTTCCGGATGGGATTGGGAATTAGGGTTTCGGTTAGGGTTTCGGGTCCGGGTCGGGTTCGATTCGGATCCGACCCGACCCGTTAAGGGATAGGTTTGGTTTGGTTCGGTTTAACATAGTTTGGGTCGGTTTGGTTTGGTTTATTTAAGAATAGACCGGGTTCAGTCAGGGTTTAATTAGGTTTAAAAATACATTAGTTTTTAGGGCTTTAAAAATGTTTCCGGAGTCCAATAAATTCACAAAAAATTATCCTATGTCCAGTTTTTCATTTTATACCCAAAAATATTATTTTTATAATATTTGAATATTAATTAACATTATTTAAAAATCCTTTAATCACAAAATAATTGGAAAAAATTATTTTAATTTTTTTAGAAAAATCAGGGTGATTACAATATACCCCCCTTAAGAGGATTGCATCCTCGCAATCAAAGAATAAACTACTAAAGGAAAGAACTATGGGAATTATAAGAATGCTTAGGGTATACCTGCATCCGCGAATAAGTGAGTATAACGCTGGCGCATAATATCCTCTCGTTCCCAGGTCGATTCGCCAAGAGAGTGATATTTCTAAGCTACACGAACCAGTCTAATTGTCTGTCCTCGTAATATATTCTCACTGATGTCGAGTATGCCAACTGGTTGTTCTTCATATCTCAAGCTAGGGCCCACTGCGATCTCAGAATGATCGACTACATGACTTGGGTCGATCACGTACCTTCTCAGCTGTGAGATATGGAATACGTCATGCACTCCCTCTAAGGATGAAGGTAATGCAAGACGATAAGCCACCTCACCAATGCGCTCCAGAATATCAAATGGCCCGATGTACCTTGGGCTCAACTTGCCTCTGCTCCCAAATCTAATAGTACCTCGAGTGGGCAAAATCCTCAAGAATATGTGCTCTCCTTCTTTGAACTCTAGGGGACGTCTGTGTGTATCAGTCCAATGCTTCTGTCTGTCCTGTGCTGCACGAAGATGATTCTAAATTTGTTTTACCTTCTCCACTGTCTGCATTACCAACTCTGGACCCAGTATTTGACGCTCACCAATGTCACTCCAGCATATTGGCGATCTACACTTTCTACCGTACAAAGCCTCGAATGGTGCCATTTGGATGCTGGCCTGATAACTGTTGTTGTAAGAGAACTCCACCAAGTGTAAATGATCTTTCCAAGTCCCTCCAAAGTCTAGCATACACGATCGCAGCATATCCTCCAAGATCTGAATCGTGCGCTCTGATTGACCATCTGTCTGTGGATGGTAAGCTGTCCTGAATTTGAGTCTGGTGCCAAGACTCTCTTGCATGCTTTGCCAGAAATGAGATATAAATCTCGAGTTACGATCCGACACAATACTAACCGGCACTCCATGTAATCTTACGATTTGTCGTATATACATGTCGGCTAGTACCTCTGTGGATTGTCCAACTCTAAATGGCAAGAAGTGTGCCGATTTAGTGAGTCTATCCACGATAACCCATACCGCATCTCTTCTGCTGGGGCTTCTTGGAAATCCTGTGACAAAATCTATAGTGATATGTTCCCACTTCCATTCTGGTATAGGAAGCGGCTGTAACATACCTGCAGTCCTTTGGTGCTCGGCCTTTACTTGCTGGCATACTAAATATTTTGCCACAAATCGTGCAATCTTTCTTTTCATTCCATGCCACCAATAATACTGTCTCAAATCTCGATACATCTTGGTTCCTCCTAGATGAACAGAGTACAGAGAACTATGTGCTTCAGTCATTAACTCCTGTCTCAATTCTCTATTTGGAACATATAAGCAATTTCCACACCTTAATGTCCCATTCTCATGTATGCGAAGTCCCGTCTGCATGCCTACTTCTGTCTTCTCTTTAAGTCTTCGAAATCTAGCATCAGTGGGCAATACCTCTTTAATCCTCTCCACAAGTGACGACTTAACTTCGAGATTAGCCAGCAAGCCACTCTGTCTTGGTAAAACAACCTCTATCTGGAGCTCCTGCAGATCTTTCAATAGCTCAGGCTGCATCGTCAAGAAATAAGCCGTAGGCTTCCTGCTGAGCGCGTCTGCTATGACATTCGCCTTTCCTGGGTGATACTACAGATCTATATCATAGTCTACCATCAACTCAAGCCAATGTCTCTGTCTCATGTTGATCTCCTTCTGAGTATATACATACTCCAGACTCTTGTGATCAGTAAAGATTTCTACCTTCTCTCCATAAAGATAGTGCCTCCAAATCTTTAGTGCAAATATAACTGCTGCTAGCTCAAGATCGTGCGTTGGGTAGTTCTTCTCATGGACCTTCAACTGTCTCGATGCATAAGCGATAACTTTGCCATATTGCATCAAAATATATCCTAGTCCACTACCTGATGCATCACTGTAAACAACAAAACCTCCTGACCCTGAAGGAAGAGTCAAGACAGGTGCTGTTGTTAATCTTCTCTTCAATTCTTCAAAGGCCTTTTGGCAATCTTCTGTCCATGCAAACTCCTGGTCCTTACGTGTCAACTTCGTCATAGGCTCCGCAATTCTTGAGAAATTTTCTACGAACCTTTGGTAATATCCAACAAGTCCGAGAAAACTTCTCACTTCTGCAACTGATGTAGGTGTAGGCCAAGTCTCTATTGCAGCAACTTTCTCCGGATCAACTGAAAGTCCTTCTCCTGAGATAATATGTCCCAAGAAAGGCACTTTATCCATACAAAACTCACACTTACTGAGTTTGGCATATAACTTCTTCTGCCTCAACGTCTCTAGCACAATTCTGAGATGCTCCTCGTGCTCTTCGTGGCTTTTGGAATATACTAGAATATCATCAATAAACACAACCACAAATTTGTCCAAGTACTGATAAAATACTCTGTTCATCAAACTCATGAACACAGCTGGCGCATTGGTTAAACCGAACGACATTACTAAGAATTCATAATGTCCATACTTGGTCCTGAAGGCTGTCTTCGGTATATCCTCCTTCCTTACTTTAATCTGGTGATAGCCGGATCTAAGGTCAATCTTTGAGAATACCCTATCACCACTCAATTGATCGAATAGATCATCAATGCGTGGTAAGGGATACCGGTTCTTAATGGTCACAGCATTTAGTGCCCTGTAGTCAATACACAAACATACTGTTCCATCCTTCTTCGGTACAAATAGTATGGGTGCTCCCCAAGGTGAAACACTAGGCCGAATAAAACCCTTCTCCAGAAGATCATCAACCTGTTCCTTCAATTCCACCAATTCCTTAGGTGCTAGCCGATATACTGATGAAGTGATAGGCTCGGCTCCTGGAGTTAAGTCTATTATGAATTCTATTTCCCGATCAGACGGTAAACCTGGAAGATCATCAGGAAATACATCCATAAACTCTGATATGACTCTTGGGTAACCTGACTCCCCTTCTACAGATAGTACCCTAAGAGTGGGCTGAACTCCTTGCTCTACGGCTCCCCGAAGAAACTCAAACTCTGGATGACCAGACGGTCTAAATATAACCTTTCCAAGTCGACAATCAAGAGTCGCATGGTACTGACTTAACCAGTCTATACCAAGTACAATATCATAATCCGGCATGGAAAAGATCAAAAATTGAGCTCGCATCTCTCTTCCATAGACTACTACGGAACAAGATCTACAGACGTCACTAACTGGAATAATTCTACCTCCCGTAAGAATTCTCTTAGTCTTCGGAAGGGGTGCGGTAGCTACTCCATGGGTGGCTACAAAGCAAGCTGCTATAAATGAATGCGATACTCCAGAATCAAATAAAGCTACAGCTAGTAATGAAGCTACTAATATAGTACCCGCGATAACCTCTCATGCAGTAGCTTCCTCCTCGACAGCCAATGCAAATGCCTGTCCTCGTCACTGAGCTGGACCTCTCTGCTGCTGAGCCTGCTGAAATAGAGCTGCCTGTGGTGCCAATGGTGGTCTCTGCTGATATCCTCCTGGAGCTGGTGGTCTGGCTCCTCCAACTCCCGTCTGCGGTGCTCCCACTGCTGGATAAGCTGGCCTTGGTGCAGGTAAAGCTAGTCTCGGTGCTCCCTCTCTACGTTCAGAGCAGTTCCTGGATAGATGCTGGTTGGATCTACAAATCAGACATAGTCCCAACTTGTGCCTGCACTCTCTCTCAATGTGTCCTACCTTGCCGCAGTGGTGACAAGTAGGAAGAGATATGGCCCCGTGTGCTGCTCTCTCTGGCATACTCCTCTGGGATCATTTTACAGAATCCCCCTGTGATATCCTGGGTGGTGCTGATGTGATTGGCCGCTTCAGATTTGACTCCCTTCTAGTGACACGCTTTATGCGTCGTGCCGCAGTAAGGACGTCGGTGTACGATATAGGTACAACAGATCCTATCAACCTCTGGAACTCGAACTTTAGTCCGTCAAAGAACTTCTCTGCCTTCTTTTCTTCTGTCGGGATCAGGGTTGGGGTGAAGCGACTCAGACGAATGAATTCTGCGTTGTATTCTTTCACTGACATATTTCCTTGGATAAGGCGGTTGAACTTGTCTCTGAGTTCTGACCGTGCAACTGCTGGGATATACATCTCTTGGAAGAGTCTGAAGAACTCTTCCCAAGTAACTCGGTCCTGTCTGAGCCTCCCTCTCTTCTGATAACCACCAATGATGTGCATTTTCAGTCAATTGTATCCTGACAGCAGTCATCCATTTCTCCCTCGGAAGTTCAGCTGCTTCCAACTGGTGTTGTATGTTCGTGAGCCATTCATGAACTTCAGTTGGCCCCTCCTTGCCAGAAAAGGTACGAGGCTTGAGCTGACAAAAATTAGTGATAGATCCCGTCGCTGGTCGCCTAGCTGGTGGGTTTGACTGCTCCAATGCGGATACTAGGTTGGTTCTCAAATACTCTGCCTCATAACGCTGAGCTTCTTGCTGAACCTGCTGTTGGGCTTGCATCATGGCATAAATTATCTGAAACATCTGTTGCAAGTACATGGCTTGCCCTGGTAGAAAGACAGGCATCGGTGGAGTGAACTGTGGTGGAGGTGGGATGTCATCACGCCAGAACCTTGAATTAGGCTGGCCGGCTTGATTGCCTTGAGATGATTGTCCTCCATTCCCTGGTGTCACTCCGTCTATATAGGTAACTAAAGTGTCGTGTGGCGTATCCAAGGGATTCTCATCTCCGTTCCTTGGATCCATTACTCTGTAACAAAAAGATAAACTATAAGAACGCTCAGAGGAATCAACACAGGATGCAAATCAAGTAATTAGTTCGAGTTCGATATAGAGTTCAAAAATGGTTCAAACAATGGATGAGATCCTATAACTTATCCTATCCTTAGTGCAGGCTTACTCGGTCCTTAAGTTAAAACCGAACAATTTAGTTGTAGACCTGCATGGGCCACCACAAAAACCATGTCACACCCCAGTCCCAAAATACCGAGGGACTAGATACGTGGCAATGGCCAGCAGCACACACTGATGGACAAACCCAATTTAATAGATCCATCAGGGCGTACTTAAGCTGTAAAATAAAGTCTACGACAACATGTCACAGCTAATCTCATCCATACAAGATAAAATATGATCCACAAAAATAAGAAATGTAAATCATCAACCAGTCTCAACAAAGTACTTCGGGGAACAAACCGATAAAAATCTAATACACTGGTTCAACAGACCAAAATATAAATGACTGAATAAAGTAAATACCGAGCATGAAATATAGATGCTCAGGAAAAGTCTTCAGCTAACTCCTCATCCTCGGGTGTCGGTACAGCTCCTGTATCAGCTTCTGCTGCTGTCCCGTATACCTCAGGATAGATCTCGTCTGCAAATCCTGGGGACATAATCCGGATCCAGGTCCTTAGGGGACATAGCAAGGTACAAGATAATAAAAGCCAAAATAAATGCAGTGCAGCAATAAATGAAATAAATGGGATAAGTATGTAACCATCTATGTCAAATGCAACTGAGAGCATCACTAGTACTCAGGCTGAGCCACTACAAGCTCTGTGTCGGGGAGCCGGTAGCAGTAATAACATGTAATGTGCCTAGCTCTGCTGGAGAGTCTATGGCCTCACAATAGTAGTAGATAGATATATAAAATAGCCTGTAGCCTGTGTGTCTCTCCCCACCCAATGTAACCACACGTCTCATGTCCACAACGTCTCATGTACATATCACGCAAGATCATAGCTAATGCAACCAGTCATATAGTATCTATGAATATAATATCTATGTCATAAATCCTGTATCCTATACAGAATCACCATAAATATCTCAGGAAGATTCTGTCTCATGAATAGTGTCAAGTGTCCTGGGTTATGGTGTACTTGATAAGACAAGTACGAGAATATAAAGGGTCACGAATGTCCATCTCTAGGTGACGTTACACAACTCTGCGTACAACGTTGGCACCCGACTATTAATCGGACGCTAAGTAAGTCACACGGTCCTAGGTTAAGCATGCACAACAATATAAATGAATCAAGAAAAATATGTAACAAGACTGCAAAGTTGGCAAGGTACACTTGCCTGGGGTTCGAATACCAACAATTATCCCTGTGTCAGTGGATCCTGCAGGTACTCCTCCAAAATCTGTAATAAACATCACCAACAGTCTCATAAAATATCAAATAGCTAAAAACTCCTGTCCTTAAGTCCAGTTTGGACACAGGGCCAAAAATGACAGTTCCGGTCAAAGTGGGGTCCACCTGTGGGCCGTTTTGTACCAAAAAATGTGTCAGAACCAATATTCTCTAAATTTGTCAAACTTAGTGTCAACAAGTCAGGAATGATGATATGAATCCAACGGAACTTCTAGAACTGGATTCCGATGAGCCGATCACAAAATCGCCCGTCAAGTGGAGCCGCGGGGCCCACGATACGCAATTTTGTCAACGTTCTCAGAATCGAACCAAACTTGGGTAACAGGACCAGCGTATTGCTACGAGTCCGATGGCGTAAGTTTTGTCTCGATCCGACGTATGTACACAAAGTTATAACGTATTATAGAACAGCAGATACGGGGCGTTGTCGGCGGATACCCATTGATTTCGGTGTGCACGCACATCCAAATCAACTTCTGTGAAATCTTGCACGTCCGTATCAACGACGCGCATATTTCGGTGAAGACCGCGCGCGACCAAGTCATCCCGTTTGGCGGGGCGCACTCAGTTCCATGGTAAAACAAGGCGTTGGTTTTCCTATTTTTGGATCGCGGTTCGCGATCGCCATAGGACGCGACGCACCGAGCGGGTTGCACGGACACCGAGAGGGTTACACAGTATAGGCATCACAACTGACAGAACGGAAAATGGAACAACGGGGAGAAAGAACGGGTTACCTGAACAGGGCTTCGTGGAACGAGGATTTCTCGTGTCCGAGTCATTGTGCGGTGTCCTGAGTCAGCCGTGTTCGGGTTCTGGATTGCTGCTGTGTCCGGGTCAACCGTGTCCGGGCTAGGGCAGCGGTCGTCGAGACTGCACGGGGCTGGGCGGAGGTCGGCGAGGCGGAGCTGGTGGCTAGGGCACGGGGCTAGGCGGAGGTCGGCGAGTGGTGGAGACGGTCGGGAGAGATGGGACTGGGCGGTGGTCGAGGAAGACGAAGTCGGGGATGGGTCGAGCGGGGTCGACGGTGGAGTCGGGGCTGGTTAGGGTTCAGACTAGGGTGCTGCGGGTCGGGGACGGAGGAGATGATGGAGATAGTTCTGGTCGAGGGGGTCGGGGGAGGAGACCTGGGCGGTGATCGGGTGGAGGACGTCGGGGACGGGTGGAGATGCGGTCGGCGGAGATGGTGACTGTGGGGGATCATCGGGGGAGGAAGACGAGGGTGGATGGGGTCGTCGGCTGTGGCTGCGGGAAAAGATGGAGGGAGGTTAGGGTTCAAACTAGGGTTCAGGAAGACCGGGGCGGAGCTACGGGCGACGGAGAGAGGAGAGAGAGAGGTGATCCGGCAGAGCGAGGGGTTTTTAAAGGGGGCCGGAACAGTGTTTTCGGATGGGATTGGGAATTAGGGTTTCGGTTAGGGTTTCGGGTCCGGGTCGAGTTCGATTCGGATCTGACCCGACCCGTTAAGGGATAGGTTTGGTTTGGTTCGGTTTAACACGGTTTGGGTCGGTTTGGTTTGGTTTATTTAAGAATAAACCGGGTTCAGTCAGGGTTTAATTAGGTTTAAAAATACATTAGTTTTTAGGGCTTTAAAAATGTTTTCGTAGTCCAATAAATTCACAGAAAATTACCCTATGTCCAGTTTTTCATTTCACACCCAAAAATATTATTTTCATAATATTTTAATATTAATTAACATCATTTAAAAATCCTTTAATAACAAAATACCTTAGTTTTAATTCCAAAAAATTACAAAAAATTACAAAAAATTAGGAAAAATTGTTTTAAATTTTTTTTAGAAAAATCAGGGTGATTACAATATGTAAGAATCTTTTTGTGTATGAAATTATACAAAAATTAACAAAAAGATAAACTTAATATCGTTTCCTTGGTATTTTGGTCGATCGTCTCCTCACAACACTCGAGAATGAGTCTATTAGAACTCTTGCCAAGGGACCAATTTATGCAGTAAAATCTGGCCAAGCTACTTTATGAATTGATTTAGTTCAAGTCAATAAAAGCCCCGATAAGAGATAACTTCTTGGATCTCGATTCTACAAAAAATAGTTATTTGTGTATTAGATCTTCGAGCTACAAAGATTTTGATCCAGGCAATAATTTCTATGGCATCTTATAGGAGATTTTAGAGTTGGAATATAATTATGTAATAAAGCTGGCTAAAATCGTATTATTCAGGTATGATTGGTTCGATCCGATCTATGATCAAGGTTGGAAAATAGACAATCATGGTCTTGTGGATATAAACTACTGGCGTCGATATCAAGGCTATGAACATTTTGTCCAATCAAGTTAGGCTCAACTCGTGTACTTTACAACTTATCCTAAACGGAGAACAACGAGGTCAAATTAGTAGGCAGTATGCAAGACGAAAGCTAGAAATATCTTTTACGTTAACGAAATAGCTTATCAGGAGAATGAACTACCTATTGTAACTAATATTGTAGATGTGGACTCAACAGAAGCTCCTTATTACACGTCTAATCGTGTAGAAGATGTAGAATTATTCGTCGAGGAAGACAAAGTCGATGGAAGTGAAGATGAGGAGGAAGAGGAAGAGGAGGGCGAGAAAAATGAAGAAGATTAATTTTCAGAAAAGAATTAAAAATAAAATAAAATCCATTTAGAGTTATATGATAGACTTTTGGTTATTATCTTTCTAGACTTTGTGGATGTATTATCTAGACTTATTAATGACCAAGACTTCATGGATGTATTATCTTTTTGGATGTATTATATTTTGAGATTTGACTTATGGTTATTATCTAGACCTTTTTACAACTTGAGAAATTGGATTTTCTTCTCTATATATCATATTATTTTATCATCATATGTTATTATCAGGTATGGCAGGACGACGCGGATCTTACCAAGGGAGAGTATCCTCTGGTAGACGGAGTGCTCCTCCTGTATAGCTACTGGTTCTGGATCCTCATCTTTGGGTACTCCATTGTACCAACCATTCATATTTTCGACTCCATCGACGGTACATGGCAGTACTCCTCGGACGAGCAGTTCCAAGCCTGAGACTACTCCCTCGTCTATAGTTTCTGCTACTGATAGCACCATAGAGACAGATGAGCAGATGGACCAGGCCCAGCCGACTGCGCCTTCTTTGTATCAGAGCGATCCTCCGTGTGCTCTTTCGGACGAGACGAGGACAAAGATTTGGGCCGATGAGCCTACAAAATAAGTTATTTAGTTTTTGTTTTCTTACGCTTGTATAAATATATATTCACTTTTTCTTGAATATAATTATTTATGTATAGATATCGTCCCTCGATGGTACAAAGATCATTAGGAAATTTTTTGAGGGACAACTATGGTGCCCCTTGGATCAACTACTCGGATGCCCCTGATGAGAGAAAGGCATTCTGTTTTACACACTTCATAGTAAACGTAAATTTGGTTTTACTATTAATTATCTAATTTAGTATTTTTTTATATAACTTACTATATTACTTCTTGTAGAAAATATATTTCTATCTGCCACAACGGGCTGAGAAGATCGAGAAAAACTTTTCCTCCGTCGCTGCAAAACTAATCCGTGAAGCGATCTGCGACCAGAAGGATCATGCTACTTTGGGATAACCAATCCATGGTTGGATCATGCCTGAGCAATGGACTGTGATGACGACTAGATTTAATGATCCCAGGTACAAGAAAAAGTTAGAGAAGACGAAGGCGGCCAGGAAGACGGCAGGAAAGTGGTGTGGTGGGTCTATTTCGATGACGGAACATATCCGTCATATGGTATGTATTTTATTATATACATAGTATTTTAATCAAAGTAGGATAAAATATTTAATTTTAGTAACATACAATGTATTTTTTATCAGGTCCAGAGGGGTGAGGATGCTAACATGGTGACAGTCTTCCTCGTCACCCATAGGAAGGGCGAACAACTCATCGATGAGAGGGCCACGCAGATCTACGTAAGTATTTATTTATGTTTTGTTAATTTTAATATAACTTGGAATATATACAAATAAATATTTATGTAGATAGTAATAAGTACCTTAGATATATATTAACAATTATGCATGACGAGTGGATAATAAGTAGTATGCTTATCGAGAGATACATATTTTTAGGATGGGTATCTTAGGCTCCGTGATTGATCGACCCAGCCCACACAGGGAGAGGCCGATAGTTTCTCGTAGCCCCCCGCCCAACCAAGTCTGTCGGCTGACGAGCTGTGGATGACCGGCATTAGGGGTCTGTAGAGGGGTACGTACTACGGTATGGGATCCTACGATGCCTATGTTGTGTCACACTCCTCTAGGAACCTTCTGCTAGTTTGTATACCACACATCCCTCCTAGGATTCGGTACGATCCCACCAGGAGAGAGTGACCATCAGATTGCGTCTCTACGTAATGAGTTGCTGCAGAGGATTACGTCGCAGCCCACACCACAGACGGACGATTCGACGATCGTAGCATATTTTGATTCGCTTTAGCATAGCATGGCAGAGCTGAGGGATATGGCCACGTTGACAATGCGCAACATGACAGCGCTACATGGTTAGCATGTAGCCATGGGCGATGAATTGAAGAGGCTGCAGACGATACAGGTTCAGATGAGCCAGTCATTGGAGCAGAGTGCTGTGAGATATTATCTGTCATGGATACTTGCAACGCTCGACTGAAAACATTAGAGCATATACGTCCTCCTAGTCCGCCGATATCGACATCTACATCGGCTGCATAAACTCCTCCATCGGGTGCTATGATAATTTTACCAGAGTAGTGGACCTCGTAGATATCCCAGATTTGCGGTGGTGCTCCTCCTCCTCCTTCTCCTGATCCGCAGTAGTTATTCTTTGGATAGGATCATCTCCTAGGATCGTCGTGGTGCTCCTCCTCTGGATCAGCAGTAGTCCTAGTTAGGACAGTTTATTTGTTTGTGAGTTTTGTCCCATGATCTTGGGTCATTTATGTATTTATTTCATATATTTATTGAGATAGTATTTCAGACTATATTTGTTGACACTCAGTACTAGTTGTGATGCTTACCCAGTGATGTTTTGCCAAACTACATGACTTGGAATGAAAAAGAATTTGAAAATCTAAAGATGGACACAATTTTTTGGAGAGATTGGGTAGATTGATGACCTAACCGACAATACAACTCAAACGAATCGAGTTTTATGCTGGCACATGCAATAGAATAATTCATGTCAAACAAGTACAAGCCTTTAACCACATGCCCACAACAGATAGTCTTTCCAGTCTTTAGTGAAGGGGAAACTATAGTCACTCTAGAAGGGGGTGAATAGAGTGTATGTGACAATAATCCAATTAAAGTAAGGCAAATACCAACTTATAAAACTGCTATAATGAGTAAGAATAAGATCAGAGTATACGCAGAGTATAAGTAAGGTAAAGTAAACAAAGTTTAGAAAATAAATGCAAATACTAATATTTTATACTGGTTTCTCTCATGTAGGCCTAGTCTAGTCCTAAGAACTCTTGCCCAAAGTTAAATCCACTATTTATGAAATAGAGTACAATACAAGCTTTGATCCGAAGGCTTAATTCTTATAGAAATACAAGCTTTGATCTGAAGTACTAGCCAACTTCAGACTCACGTGCTTTGATGCGAAGAGCACGACAAATTCTAACTTTGGGAATAGTAACCGAATTTCTAAGCTAGTACAACGCGAACAAAAAAATTCTAATTGAAGAAGCACTGGCAATTAGAAGGCTGTGGAGAGTTGTCTTGGTGATGGAAAGGTTTAAGGCTTAGATAGTAGAGATATAAAAGTAAAAGCTTGAGTGAATGAGTGATTTGGAATGGTGAAATTAATCTCTATTTATAGGATTTTTTAAACCGAGTTCAGTCCTCAAAGGTTCATAAATTCAATCGTTGGAGTCCTGAATATCTGAGATAAACTAAAGACCAGGGAACTGGATTTGGGCCTGACCGATTTCTGACCGAGTTTGGCCCGAACTCTCGCCGAGATCTGTCACCCTTTTTCCATAACCTAGTTTACATGTTTAGTCCTAGTTTGAGTTGCGTTTAGACTGAGTTTTAGATAGGTTTATTTGTGACTTGAGTGCCATCTAGTTTTTATGTGCGACTCAATTTACATTAGTCCTAGACTAAAATAAAGTACAAAATACAGAATAAATGTAAGACCAAATAACTACAGAAGGTTGTAACTAAAGTCTTCCTGTAGATGTAGCATAGCTGTACTCTGTATCAGCCAATTTATATTAAGTCTTGTTATATCGATTATCAGAATTAGGTTAACTGTGACCACACTATGCCAATAATCTCCTCCATTATGATATTTGATAAACCATACAAATACAAATTCCAATACGGTAGCTCCGATATGATGCGAGGATGCGAAGAATCTTGTAGTACTTGTATTGATCATTTGCAAATGAAAAGCGGCTCTTGCAAAAGAAAGAAGCTCCCCCGTAATCCGTAGTATATACTGATTATTAATATCGGTACTATTGGCTTTCTTATGTGCTTTTGCAATGCTTTCTCGCTTTCTCCTCTATGTGTATTTTGTATACTTTCTCCCCCTTTGTCATTTATCGAAATGGAGTAGCTCCCCCAAAACTGATAACGAAAAAAATAGTAGAGAGAAATAATATATAATGATATACAAATATTGAAAAGGGAACAACACATAAGCATAATATCAGTTAATTATAATGTGAGAAGGTTAAGTAATTTTAACTAATACAAATTAAATCAATTTAAATTATAATAGAAGAAAATATCTGAACTAAACATAATAGAATTTCCATATAACTGCAATAGAATATTTACCAAACTATCTATCAAATTTACAAACTTAATTAAACAATAAGATTGGTAATAAGAGAAACTGAAATCCATAGTTAATAACGCAAAGCTTTTAGTTTTTAGTACAAAGTCTAAAACTAAAGCTACGAAATACTGCAACTAACAATGCTAAAATAGAAATCCACTAAAAAAATAAAAAGCTACATAGTCCAATAGAAAATAAAATGCTACATAGTCCAATAGAAAATAAAAAAAACTAAAACATCAAATAAAGTAGTAAGAACTCTAGAAGCACTTCAGCAGGCTAATGGTCGTCACCGGTCATAGCACCATCCGATGAACGTTTTGGATCATAATAGGCCGCAGCCAGATCCAGGTACCTCTGAATGAAAGGGTAGTCAAGCCGATATCCAGTAGGAGAAGGACCACGAACCGGTAGAAATAGTCTAGCTGGATGCTGAGAGATATAGTACTCAATGTCCTCCAAGGTGTTGGAGGTTGCACTAGCAACCATGGTGGAACGATAATCCTGATTGCAAAAATGAATGGTCAGCATCACATCCTGTCATGACCCGCACCCGATGTAGGGATGCAAGTCGAGAACAACTCCCAGACTACGCCGCAGAATCGACGATAGAACGCTGTTTGGGTAATCTATCTAACGATATAATAAGCCACCAACAATATTAATATACTCAATCACAAATCTAAGATGGAAATGAGCACGAATATGATAAAGAATAGAATAGTCACATACAACTCATAAGTCAAATAATAACATCAATGAGTCTGAAGAAAAAAAAACTAAACAAAAAGCTGGAGACAAATCCAGTACAAGAGAATACTAAGAAGCTACAAGTCCTGGGTCATCTGTCTCAGTCAGGATGAGTCCCTCATGAGCCAGGGTCTCTGACTCTAATCCCATAATATCCTGAGGCCCGTAATGTGTAGGGTACCACTCCTCAGTGTCATCTGGGAAAAATATATTCAGTCAAGAAAGGAGCAGAGTACATCTCTAACAGCAGTTCTAATCAATGATATAAACTATGTAACAGTAAATAGATATGAATGTACTAGATGCAATAATAGATACAAGAGATATACAATAAAGGAAATACTAAAAATAAATATAAGAATGAACAATATGACAAAGAACAAGAATATTAATAACTAAGTGTGTGAGTACTAGCTTTAACATGTGATCAGCTTGGGAACTTGCACAAGAAAACTTGCACAGGAAATAATGGCCTGGTTAGTCATGCGTGCGGTGTATGACCAACACTCACAAGAAAACAAGACATGCACAAGAAGGGTATGATCACATATCTACACTAAAATACTCTCCACCCTCGACTGGTATAGGGGATCCAACCATGATACGCTACGGCACGGGATTCTCTAGGAAGATAGCGACTCTCCCCGAGAATCAATGTTTGAACATGTATAAGATAATCAATGAAATAAGGCTTGCACAAGATACACCATATACCAAGGAATAATATCTTATGACGAGATCCGGATATACCAATCCGTGTAACCATCGTATCATAAAAATATGGATATCTACACTAGATACAATGAACATAGAGGATATCATAAATAGGAAACTATCAGAGCATGTACTCGCCTAAAGTCCGGTGAATAGTCTCATATGTGTCTGGTATGGTACCTCGAAGACCTAGATAGGGAATACAACATCAATACAAGATTTCAGAATAAAAATAAGTTAAACTAGTCAACTCCTAGGTCAAAGAGCCATTTCTAAGTCAAGACAGTCAAACTAGGTCAACTCTAAGTCAAACCGGTCAAACTTGGTTAAACTATCCATTTCTAGGTTGCATGAGTCTATCTCAATGATGTTGGGTTCATAAACTATGAAACTAGGTCATACAAGCTAATCTAGGATACTAAGATACCGTATCTCAGGATACGCAAACAAGAGTTATGAATTATCATATGTGCATATTCAAACAATAATATATATACTAATCCTAACTACCAAAAGCTATGTGGATACCTTGGCTTTGAACCAACTCGGTATCGCAACACTAAACCCCCATATTGATACCCAAACCCAATACCTTGAGTATCCTCAATATCTTGGCATTTATCTTGGTATCTCAAGGTAAATATGATATCTAGTATATATCTAACTACCCCTCAACTATATATACTAATACATGTATATATCAGTCCAATATAGTTTCTAGTATGTACTGACATGAAAATTTTATACTAACTACCATGCCCCATTAACTATCCATACCACCAATACATAGACTTATATATACATACATATACATAACTTAGAGATACATAAGAATATGTGATTAGATCTAACTTACTATATAATACATACATATAGATAGCTTTATTAACTAGGTAACTAGGTAACTATATCTATACACATCTATTTATAACTATCAACTAACTATCTAACTATCAACTAACTACTAAACTAACTAAACTACTAACTTACCCAGCTCTGCAACTTGGTACCTTACTGCTGATACTAAAGACTGCTGCTGCTACTGAATCCTACTGCTGCTGCCCGTATCTGCAGCTGTTGCTGCTAATGAATCCGTTGCTGATGCTACTCTGTGAATATGCTACTGCTGCTGCTCGTATCTGCAGCAGCTGCTGCTGCTAATGAATTCGCTGCTGCTGCTGCTGCTACTGTAGGTGCCTGACCCCCCTTTCTCAATACTACACACACACACACACAAAAGCACAACTATATATATATATTAGTTTTTTCAAATAAAGTAACAAATTTTTAGATAATTGCGCAAAAGGGTAGGGGTTTGTTGGAATTGCAGGAAGAGGGACAACTCGCCAACTGAGTTGGTAGTGCCCAGAGTTCGAGAAGAACTCGCCAACTCAGTTGGCGAGCCCCTTTCCCCCCTCTCCCTCGGATACTCTTTCTCCCTCGGAGACCCCCACTCCCCTCAAATTCCCCCCCTCCCTCCCATCCCTCCAAAATCTCCCCCTTCTCCCTATAAATAAACCCCAACTCCTCCTCCTTCTCCTTCTCCTCACAACACTCCTCCTCCTCCTCCTCCTCCTCCTCCTCCTCCTACTCCTCACAGCACTCTCCCTTCTCACTATAATTTTTTTGTAGATGGCTAACCAAAATGACGGTCGTATTCCCGGTGGACCGACTACCGACGTTTTTATTAAGCAACGTGAAGACCACATATCTAGTCGGATATTTACTGGAGAGATAATTTTTTAAATTATAAGTTAAGTAATTTACACACAAAATATAATGCATATATTTTTTATAGTTATACGACCATGATCTTGATTTACGAACCCGGATCCATGTACATTGGTGGACCGAAAGAAATTATCGTACGTGGGAGATAAATTCTGTCCAAAAGGCTTTGGTGGAATCCTTTGGATTATACTATATAGATCGTGTTAGATATGTAATCCACAATCTTCATTTAGTTGTAAGTCATGCGGAGCGTTGGTGGCCTGAACACAATACTTTCCAACTACCATTCGGCGAGATGACGATCACCCTATTTGTTGTGGCAAATATACTAGGGTTACCTATTAAAGGTGACGCTATATATTTTGATCCGCACTTAAAGGGATCTGATCTGATCAGGAGGTATCTCGGTATTACCCCTCCATCTGGTATAAAAGATGGCAATTTTGTGAAGTTTACATGGCTTCGTGGCAACTTCATGGACCTACATCACACTATTGACGGGGTGGTTGATGTAGATAAAATACAGGTATGTATTTTAATTAGTAAGATTTGTTTATGACTTAATTTAGTGTTTATATAACACTTAATATTTTTAGGTCATTCGTTGCACTAGAGCCTATTTTCTCTATTTATGTGTTACAATTTTATTTCCCGATGTATCGAGAAATATGGTAAATATACAGCTTCTACCATTCTTGGATGATTTGACAAAACCTACTCAGCATGCATAGGGAGCTGCTACTCTAGCATTTTTATACACAAATTTGACAGAATTTGTGAGATCCAGTCGTAAGAGTATTTGTGGATGTATTTCACTAATTCAGGTATGAATGAAAGACCTAAATTAGTTAGAGTAATTTTATACGTAAATTTTATTTGTACTAATGTCATATTTTTGTTTTATAGTTCTGGTCCTACGAGCACTTCTATATTGGTAGGCCTGTTACTAGCATTTTTAGTGATGTTGGAGTATTTTCGGTTGCTATGCGATGGCCCACAGATGTAGTGGATTATCAACGCTACCAATACATAAGTGTATCACTTTATCGTAGCCAATTTGATATACTGCAGTATCATGAGGTAATTATTTAAATATCTGATAAATATCTTTAAATTGTTATAGTTTTGATTGTAGATAATCATCACATCTATTTAATATAATGTCATTAAATAGGTTACCTTGTTACCTTACATATGTGAAGATGATGCTCCAAAAATTAAGAGGACATCATATTCGTTTAGTTTACACGGATCTTATATTATATATGATCGGTTCACCATGTACCATCTGGCAGACCGTATTCTTCGACAATTCAGGATGAGTCAAATAATTTTCGATGATCCACCGATTGTCAGTTATGAGGCAGCAAATGCAATACAACAAATCCTTGGTCTCGTTGCTGATTGGAATAATCGGTTCGAGAATTATAGTGTGAGGGACATGTCTCCCGGACTAAGATCTGTTGAGGAATGTAAGTTCTATGTTACTCATTATTCGTATTGATTTAGTGTAAATAGTTTGCTAAAATTTTGTTTACATTATGCAGACATTGGTAACCTGGACTATAGGCAATGGTGGGGATGCCCTCTTATGAGCAACCGAGTATACTAATATGAGGAGCAAAGGTTCAAGAGTAAATCTGTAGATGATTCTACTTTGCATGCTTTTGCTGATGGCATGCATGGTTTGGTATGACTTCATTGCACTTTAAAAATTACATAATTATAGATATGATAAAAAAATTATTTTACAAGTTTAATATTTCAGAGTGGTATATACCAACAATATTTGCAACAACCTGAGATAAACCTTCTCCCACAAAGTCAATTTCTTATGGAGGAACTTGTGACTCGTGTTGATCATCTGAGTATTGGGCGAAAACCTGAAATGCCTCCAGTACAATCACGTCTTTCACCATACTATCCGACCGGCTTTGTACGACAGAGACACTCTCATCGTCGTAGGAGGGATGGTATAGAGGGACCTATTCACCAGTATGCTGGAGCGGGCCCGAGTGACCAGTATGTTGGAGCGGACCTGAGTTACCAGTATGCTGGAGCGGGCCCTAGTGACCAGTATGCTGGAACAGGCCCGAGTTACCAGTGTGTTGGAGCGGGCTCTAGTGACCAGTATGCTGAAGCGGGCCCTAGATACGAGACTGCTGGAGATGAAAGCTACCAGATATTCACACAATTTTTTTCGACTCTATCAGCACCGCTGCCTACCCAAACTCAATAAGACGAGGAGGAGGATGAGTAGATAATTTGTAACAATGTTTGATTATAATATTTGTATAATTTGTAATAATATTTGATTACAATGTTTGGGTATTGAACAATTCTTAAGTAGACTTTCATTATCAGACTCACTATTACAATTTTTTTTAAGTTTGTATTGAACAATTCTATTTTACTCTCTCGGTTGACTAGTACATCTTCTTTGGTTGTGTCCAATTGTACCATAATTACTGCAACGAAGATCTCTCGTCGATGAATCCTGGGGTTTGATGCGGTTCTTCTTTGGTCTTCCGGCTTTGCGTCTTACATCTGGTACCCATTTCTTCTCTAACCAAAGAAGCTTGGATCTTGTAGAGAACTGGAATTGGCTCCATTTTTGGTGCGTATACACTTCTCAAGGTCTCCATTGAAAATACTGCAGGATAAAAACTATCAATACTAATATTGCAATATCTACAAACAAAACATGCATGTATACATGGTATATAAGTTTGGTACCATCTAAAACATGTACAAGATCTGTCGTTTATATTAACAATATAGGTTCTACTTGTTGCACGGTCTATTATTTCAAACTTATAATTATCAATAGCTAATATTTCTAGGTGATTCGTCTCTTTGATAATACAAGTCATGGTCTTTAACATCTTCGGATAATAATTTATGTCTATATTTTTAATATTCTTTCTACGATTGTCATGAAGTATAATAATCTTGGCTCTAATACCATCGAGAAGTATTATTATTGGCTTATCTCATAATTTCTTAATCCAGCTATTAAAATATTCAACAAGATTAGAAGTATTAATATATAATCTAGGACAAGTAGCATACGCTGTTATCCAATGTTCAAATCGACGACTTTTATCGTTTACACCAATAAGCCAATCGTACAACATTATGTTCTCGGCTTTAATTATATCAAACACACTCTCTGCATCCATTTCATTATATGATCTAGCAAGCGAGTCTAACAAGTGTTGAAATACTGGTTCTTTGGTAACTTTTTTATATTTTGTTTAAAATATTGAATACAAAAAAAAAGGAGATACAGGAAAAATAACACGAATATCATTTATTAATCCTTTTTGCTTGTCAGATATAAATGAAATTATACTCCAATCATTAAAACAACTTTCAAAAGATATTTTAAGAGAATTTAAAAACCAAGACCAAGAATCATTATTCTCACCTTCAGCAACAACATAAGCTATATGATATAATTGATAGTTAGGATCGTGAGCACAAGCAATAAATAAGATACCTTGATATTTAGACGAAAGAAATATAGCATCAGTACTAATAACCGGTAAACAGCCCCTTAAAAACCCATCAATACATGACTTAAAACAAATACAAATTCGTTGAAAGCTATTATTTTTGGCAGTTTTAATAAAACATGTACTACCTGAATTTGTCTCCATAATTCTATAACAATACTCCTCAAGACTAGTGTATGCCTTATCATAACTACCATTAATTTTAGCTAATGTCGTCTCTCGGACTCTCTAGGCTTTGGAATAACTAACTTGTATACGGTGCTCCCTATATATATCTTTAACAATTTGTGATGGACTATATGACTGGTTATCTCTAATAATGTCAATTATCATGGTCTTAATCCATGCAGCGGTAGCTAGTCGATGACATCCTGTACTAAGTCTTCCTAAACAAGAATAACAATTTTCTAATGTACTAACTTTAACTATATCGCCATTTCCAATAGATTTGACATATACTCCCAAATTATAATTCGGTTGATCACAACTATATATAATTCTATGAGAATTATTCATAACACTAGCTGAACAACTAAAATTATATTTAATTACTAAATTACTTATAAAGCTTCTAAAGTAAGAACGGCTAGAAAATGATTGTCCCTTAAATACTTCATCAGTGATAGCTTTAACAACATCATCATCTACCGTATAATCTACATTTTCAACTAAATTATCACTATTTCCATCGTTGTTGTCAATATCATCATCATGGTTAGATTTATCTGATGAATGACCTTCTTGGAAAAATAAAACAATTTGTTGAGAAACTAGCACCCGAACTAACATGCTGATATTCAAAAAAATATTTATTATTTTTATTATCTAATGTTGCTGCTACTTTAATAACATATATTTTTATATATCGTGATTGTGAATTAATCTCAAGAATATAATTCCATGCATCTTCACTATCTATCAAAAAACAATTAAAACTAAAAATAGACTTCAGAATAAAATCATAATGAATAGAACAACGTTCAATAATATGATTACGTATATTTTCAAAACTAATATTCGGATAAGTTAAAAAATTATACTTTCTCCTCCTTCGTAATTTAACCCATTTACTTTACCGCCGTGTGAGCATACAATTCTTATGCTACGATCCATGACGGTTGAGAACTTTTGCTACAAGAAACTCAGATGAACTTTAGTTGCAGGCAGAACTTTGGCTGAAGCTTTGCTAGTGGCAGAGAGAGAGAGAGTGCTAGAGACTTTGCAAGAGGGAAGAGAGGGAACAGAGTGAGAGTGTTGGATGATTTGGTTGAGATAGAAAATAAATAGAGTGAGAGTGTTGAATGTATTAGCCGTTGTACAACGGCTATAATCCTCCCCCCAACCCTCAATGACTAAAATTTCTCCCCGCCCCTATCTCGAGAAGCCAACGACCAAAAATTAATTTCCTACCCTCACTTGCCAAGTAAGTTGGCGGGCTCTGCCTCCAACATTCCCTCCCTCGCCAACTCAGTTGGCGGTCTCTACCTATCTCGCCAACTCTGTTGGTGAGCACTTTGATCCCCCAACAACCCGCCAACTCAGTTGGCGAGTTCTTCCCCCATCCGCCATTTGTTAAAACTTCTCCCCTTTCTCGCAATTATTCAAAAATTTATTACTTTATTTGAAAAAATTCGTACATATATATCTATACACTCTCACACACTATAATGCATTTATAGCTACAATATATATATATATATATATATATATATATATATATATATATATATATATATATATATATATCCTTATATACATACACAAGTCTACATCTATATTTATATTTATATATACATATATATCTATAACACATATACATATCCACTATCTCTATGATGTATATAAACATCAATACATAACAACACCTATGTATAGATATCAACACTAAATATATACATATATATGTATACATTTAGTGTAGTGATATCTATACAAATGGTATTGGGCCGATAACGGGAAGCTTAGTCCACGGTACATCGGACCCTTCGGGTGGAGCAGGACAGATAGCGGCATTGGGCCGATATTCACCGAAGACCATTGGAGTTTGAGGTATAGATTTTGTTTTGTATTGCTTGTGATTGCTTGTTATAGTTAGGGTGCTAAGGCTGTATTTCGTGCAAGGTTGGTAATCTGGTATTCTTGAGAATTTCTCCGACACGGGACATGATTTGGTTTGGTGGAGGCGGAAAGCTTAGTCCACGGTACATCGGACCATTCGGTATTCTAGAGAGGGTCGGTGCAGTAGCCTACAGACTAAACTTACCGTCTGCATTAGAGGGAGTGCATAACGTGTTCCATGTGTCGCAGCTGAGATGGTACGTGGCAGCTCTTAGCCATATACTAGATCACGGGTATGGGAGGTCATCTCTGTTGTCCCGCTAGTGGTCTCGCGGGTGCTCTCTGTGCCTGGGCCCCATCCTGAGCTGGATGAGCTAGAGCTCTAGGACAAGCCCTTACCTGATGGTCTCATAATCCGCAGAATAAATACTGGCCCAATCTTATCCTGCATGCATACAATCAATGTCCCTGCTTCTTGCAGAATGGGCAAGGAATAGCTGACCTCTGGATATGGTGTGTCTGTTATACTGGTACTCTAGCTGGTCCCACGTACTGCTTCCTCGGCTGCTGGAAGTGTCTCTGATGCTGCTGCTAAAAGTGAGGCCACTTTATTGGACCTATGTTAGTACCGGATCCTCCTATGCCCCTTGGCCTCTTGGAGCCAAGCTTTATATTATCCTCTGCCCATTGTGCCTACCTTAGAATCTCCTCAAATGTAGCGGTGGGGTCACCATTCATATGTGATTTGATCTCCTTATGCAGGCCCTTCCTGAACTTCCTGGCCCTTTCTCTGGGATTCTGCCCCTCCACAAAGCGACCTAATCTGTAATACTCTATCGCATACTCATCCACCGTCATACCTCCCTGAACGAGGTACTGAAACAAGCTCTCTAGAGATGTCACAGCCACATCTGGAAAGAACTTTTCCTTGAAGATCTCCTTGAAAGCTTCCCAAGTAAGTTCTGGTGCTGAGGTCCTGGGGTCCGTCCTGAACCAAGTCATTGCAATGTCAAACATCATGCTTCCTGTGGCCTATACCTGCAACCTCTCTAGAATCTGCGCCAGTCGCAGGTTCCTCTCAATGTCTTCTATCCAATCATCAGTATAAATAATCCCCTCAGTGCCTTTAAAGTCCTTCGGCCCTATCCTCTTGAAGTCTATGATTGTCCTCGGCCTCGGCTGCTGTAGAATGAACTGAGGTGGTATCGTCTGTGGATGGACTAAGGCGACTCTCCCGACTGCGACGAGCACAATCTGTTGAGTATTCTCAATGCCCTGTCTCATAACCTCTGACTGACGATGTTGTATCTCCATCATCTGCTAAAAGAGCGCAAACATCTGCGTCTGGTCGACTGCAGGTGGTGGAGATGGAAGATCCTCTGAGACTGTCGGCACTGCCTTCTGTACCGGAGGTGGAGCACCCCTAAAAGCTGTTACAAAAATGCCTACCTGGATTGGTGAAGCGGGCCTCTGAAATGTAGCTGCTGAAATAGTGTCTGCTGGTGCTGCCCTCATAGGCGAAGAAGTCACCGACATCGCTGATATTGCACCTGAGAGTTGGGAACGCGTCTTCGGCAGCATCCTGAAGATAGATTAAACAAAGAAATCAATATTAAGTAAGATACAATATCATCAATGAAGGAAAATTTTTATACAAAGTAAAGCAAGCATTCATAAGGATAATGATAACAAAACAGATATTTCGAAATGTTCCCTAGTTGTGATTGAGTATACTCTCAGCCAATATCCTATATCCTAAAGCAGGCTCGTAGCAATACACTAGGTGAGCACTACTACGTTATCGCTCTAATGTGATTCCCGATCTGCATAGGGCACCACTAAAAATGTATCATGATCTGTACCCGAAATAAGGGCACGAGAAGTGATCAACGTCCAGCCTATGTCGCAGCACCGACGGTAGAAAGCTATCTTGGTCAAACATACAATCTAACATCTCACATAATATGTATAAGGGACCTGTCAATGTCATCTCAACTCCAAACAGAGGAACAATATGGTATATGATAATGGTAAACTTATACTCAATCACAATATCAAACTAAGGAAGATAAAGCACGAGATGAAATAACGAAAGAAGAGTCACAATACATCCATAAGTCCGAAATAATATATATATATGCCAATAACCTCAATAAAGTCTAATACAAGTCTAAACAATAAGTCTAAGCCTCCTCAGCCTCTGGTACTAGGTCCTCCTGCTCTAAAGGAGTATCCTTTAATGGTACCCCTTCCTGCGGCCCGTAGTAGGTGGGATACTGGTTCACAAGCCAATCATCTGAAAAATATATCCAGTCAGGATTGGAGCAAAGTGCATACCTCTGAAAGCAGTTCCAAATACATAATCGAGCATATATAACAGATAATAGAAAAGAATATAAGATAACTAAATATCAGAATGTAATGAACTAGAGTGAACAGGTAATGTATTGGAATGAAAAACAGGCAATATGAACAACTGCAATTTAGATGGAAAAGATAAAACTAACTAAGGTGCCATAGAGTACAAGTTCATTAGGTGATCGATTTGGGTTGAACACGAATACAATATTGTAACTCGATTACATGTGTGAGATGTAATCGACATGTACACGAATACACTTGGGCTTGATCACATAATCAACTTCTACTCCCCCATCCCCAACCAATACTTATGGATCCAATCACGACACATTACGAACACGAATATAAGCACACTGAACGCGAGCAGTGTGTGAACACAAAGTACACTAATTTAATATTCGATACACACGATAAAATACATGTGAAGGAGTACCCGCTGAACACGGTAAGGGATAACATCTCCTGACATGATCCATATAGTACCAGTCCGTGTAACCATTGTATCGGAATTAAGTATACAGTTCTTGAACATGTGATATATACACTATTATAAAATAAAAACTATCAGAGAGATATAATCGCCTCTGGTCCTGAACAAAGGGTGTCTCTTGATACCCAAGCTGGTGCCACACAATCCTATTGAGAAAATATAATATTAAATTGTGTAATAAAGTGATAAAATTCTAGAATGAGCTAAAACATGCTTTCTAGGCTATTTCTAGGTCCAACTAGGTTGTACTAGCCTTTACCTAGGTTCCTAGTTTGATAACAATACTATACTAGTGATTGCTGGGTTATGGTTGAGTCTCTAGGTCAAAACCTTAAGATACTAGCCAAACTAGCTAAAAGCACTAATACTAAAATACTCTATGAATCCATATATATAATAACTAGTATATAATTAACAACTACTTAACTAATACACTAATTAACAACCCATAACTATACTAACCTAACTAATCTTATTAACTAATTGATATACCATAATATATATATAAACATATATATATATACACTGACATTAACTAACTGCTAACAACATGAACTGATACTAACTGCTACCACTATCAACTAATAACATTCTAAGCTAACTAACTGATATTAATGACTGACCTTAACTAACTATAAATCACTAACTAATCCCCCTTTACACCAACTAATCGATATACTATACTACTAACTGATAACTTAAACCTCTCTAAACTAACAGTCACTAAAATCTATTAGCTGACACTAATATCCCTATCTGTTTTCTAACTATTTTATTACCTGATATTGATTGTCCTTGTTAACTGATGTATTCCATTCACTAGAAAACCAAATTAACCATTCAAGCAATTTCCTAATCTTGTGGTTGGTGATACACCTTGAATATCAAGATGCCCGAGCTCCCCTTCCTTAGTTTATACTGCCCAGTACAACCACTGATAGTTACTCATCAAATACACCACTTGATCACCTGTGCATAAGCTCAGACACAAAACAACTTACCTTTAAGCCAAAACCCGACTGCAACCCCTAGCCTCAATTGCCAGGCAACTCACCAGAGTTGCAGTGCACAGAAGTGAACTGCCCGTACCACTGCCTGTACCACACCCCTCCATCTAACTAATCTGTTACAGGTACCTGGTTCCTCCCTCATCTGTAACCCAACATACTGCATGAGCACTCCAATTACACCATAACAACACATTGCAACTGGTCACCACTTCCCTACCCATAACAGTGTATCAGGTATACTGATAGATATAATATCTAAAATTTCTGATACCCTAGCATCAGGTAAGTTCTTAACCTGGCAAACCCCAATCTATAACCACATCCCTGCAACTATAGGTACACCTAGTACTTAGTCCTTAGATACACTCACACACTCTAAGTAATATGCAATTACGCTCACACAGTACCGCATACCTCACTGACTGCACTAGTTCAAATGCACACAAACATAATACACATATAAATATGCCTCTCCTCTAGTTCCATCCTACACACATCCATTGATGCCCAAGTACCCACTGCATACACACTCCCTCATGCACAACCTTACCTTACTGATATCTCAATTATGAGAATACCCACACACCTGTGCATACATCTAACCCACACTAGTTGTACACACAGAAGAACATACACACACAGCTTATGTCACGACCCAATTCCGTAGAATCGTTGAGGCATCCCCCGAATCGTGACCGCCGTACGGGCCTAGGGTTGCGCCCGCACAAGGCTAGAGATATTTGTATTTGAACACATATTCAAAGTACGCAGATAAATTGAACACAAGTTGAAACATGGAAAAGTTCTCTTTATTGATAATGAACATCTATTACAAACTCTTGAACGAGTCAGCTAATTTGCCGCACTGGCTTACAAAAGTGTTGACATAAAATGAGATAGCAGTCCTGTACATTACATCCCTTTACTAAACTTCAAAATGATAAAGACCTCCGGGCTGGAGGACGACTTTCTCTCTGAGCTGCATTATGTTTGGGTTGTAAGCACCTTTCTTCAAGTACTTCAAAATACGGCACGATCAGGATGCGCCTACAGCTGGACTGGATCGGGAAAGACGTCTTTGGCTCCTCGCTCGGTTCGTCTTGGTACGGAAAACCTGTTTCAACGAGGGTCAGTATGTCGAAACATACTGGTAAAGACGAGCTAACCCAACTATACCAATCAACACATTATTTATATGAAGTATGCATATTATTGATGGTTTTCTATCTTGTCTTAGTTCATTTACAAGTAAGCATCATATAAAATTTACTGAAATAAACTTGCCACCATTTGATAGCTTTTACCTGCCCGTCTGAACCACCTATACAATACTTACCATGCCTTTCCTGCCACGAAGACACAAGTTAGTTTGCAACAGGTTTAAATACACACTAGGATCACTGGCTTGATTGCCATAATGGACTAGTCAAGGACAATGATAGCATGCAACGAGAACACACGATAAACACACGATGCGTTGCAAGCTATCCAGTTCGCACACGATTGACTACATACGAAGTTTCGCCCGGATCGGATCAGTGCCAGTGCCCCAGCGACCGTCCGCAGAACTTATACCCTTGTGCACAAGTTGTCCATGATCGAACACACGATGTTACTTTAAATTATCACTTCATACAGTTGAGGCAACACGAGTAATACATGATTCATTTTGCATAGCCTCCATGAACAATTATGCGCATACAAGATGGGTTCTATACTTAGCACAATTTATAGAAGAAGATGTATTCTAACTAAAATTGAAGCATGTATAGAACATTTGAAACAAGCAAACATGCGATAAGATAACAGTTCATAAGTTTGGTTGACAAGCAATACAATCCAAGTCTATTCCCTTTTTATCTTGGTATCTTTTATTATTACTTGGTATCGTCTGATCGGGACAACAAGAATGCAATATTTTAGGTGTGAAGACTTAGAAGCCGGGCTAGCTAATCGGGATGGTAGTCACTCACTTAGATGGTTGGAAGGGAAAAGGAAAGAGGTGCTTCAAGACTCTGCTCGTAAGCTGCCTACTGCTCGTTCACCTGCATCGACGAACAGCTTGATCAATACCTCTTCCACTCTTTTCAATCTCGGAATTGAAGTACAATTCAATGAACGAAAACAATGAAATTCATCGAAACCGTTCAAGAAAACCCAAGCAAATCCGAAAACCAACTCAAAGCACAAAAGCAACAAGCGACATCAAAATCTGAGGCAGCAAAGATAACAGCGGAGAAAGATAACAGCGGAGATGTCCCTCCAGACTATGCCGCTAAGTCGATCCCGGGGGCACAGTCCACTGAATATAGGAATCAATTCCAAAGAAACAAATTCATAACGAGGACGAGTTCTTGTTTTAATCTATCCCGATTGAACGATACCATCTTGTATTCTTAGCCGCGCTCCTCGAATAGGAGAAATGGGTCGCCACATCCTATCCAACCAATTGGAAGTTTTGTCCACAAAACTTAGGAATAGAACCTACCATTAGGGATTATTTCATTGGGGATGACGATCAGGAAGGTTCGGACATGAACTAATGGCATGGCCCGGATCGCCACAAGCGAGGCATAACCCAAGTCTCTTGCGACATTGATTGACTGTGTGCCCCGCTTTCTTGCAGTAATTATACGATGGCCCTGGGTTTCCTTCTCGATGTCTGACGTTGTTTGGTCGCTTTGCAGTGGTGTTTCCTTTCTCGTCGCTATGGCATTTGTGATTGTAGGTATGCACAGCACCGGTAGAAACGTAAGAATACTGCGGTTCAAGGGATAGGGTATGATTTATGACTTCCCGCATTGTCCTGTACTGATGAACGACCACGTGCACATGGATGAAAGGACGTAAATTGCCTTTAAATCTTCTGGCTCTACTCGCTGCATCAGGTAAATAGGCCCTAGCAAATTTGGAGAGTCGGTTAAATTTGGCAGAATACTGTTTAACTGTCATGCTGCCTTGCCTCAGTTGCACAAAATCGTTCTCCATCTGACATTGTACTGGAGGGGGTATAAACTCCTCTTCGAACGCGGCACGAAAAATCATCCACGAGATCACCTTCTCTCTATGATCAAATTAAAGAGATCGTCGATGCACGTCCCACCAATCGTGCGCGTTGAGGTGGAGCTGTAGTTGAGCGCATACGACGCGCTTCTCTTCGGGGACCTATAGCAGAGTGAAGTGGTCTTCAAGTTTGGCCAACCAATCTAGATCCATGATTGGGTCCTCAGTCCCGTTAAATGGAGTGTTGTAGAATTTCTTGAAGTGCCCAAAGTCGAAGGCAGTCACGTCCCTCGGCCTTGGGATTTACGGCATCTCAACTTCAAGCACGGGCTGTTCCACCGGAGTCGTTGCTGTTGCCGCGAAATGGTTGGAAGCCAAAGTCTGAACGATCTGTTGTAGGGCATCTACCTACTTCTGTTGGACTGAGAATCGAGCTTCTATATTGTCTTAAAACTTGAGCTGACTCTCCTCCGCCCGCTTCTCGGCCCGTTCGTAGCGAGCTTCATCCCTTTGTTGGTTTGCCTCCAACATCCGCAACATTTGCTGGATGGGATCAAAGCGAGACATGGCTCCCTGGCTTCACAAACTTCCCGAAGTGCCCAAACTACTTTCTTGGCCTTGTATTTCGTCCGGTGCTAGCGCTGAGGATTGCGCAGGTGCCATTCCTTCAAAAGAAGGTAAATTATATTAGGATCATAATGTATTATGGACTTATTGCATGAATGTATCTCATTTTAGCCTAGCAAGTTCAAGAGTTCGTACAGGAATTTGATCATTAAAGGAACTTTTCTAGTACGAGAGTCTAAGAAACTTTGAAGCTATGCTCTGAAACCATTATGTCATGACCCGATTCCGTGGAATCGTTGAGGCATCCTCCGAATCGTGACCGCCGTGCGGGCCTGGGGTTGCGCCCGTACAAGGCTAGAGATATTTGTATTTGAACACATATTCAGAGTACGCAGATAAATTGAACACAAGTTGAAACATGGAAAAGTTATCTTTATTGATAATGAACATCTATTACAAACTCTTGAACGAGTCAGCTAATTTGTCGCACGGGCTTACAAAAGTGTTGACACAAAATGAGATAACAGTCATGTACATTATATCCCCTTTACTAAACTTTAAAATGATAAAGACCTCCGGGCTGGAGGACGGCTTTCCCTCTGAGCTGCATTTTGTTTGGGTTGCAAGCTCCTTTCTTCAAGTACTTCAAAATATGGCGCGATCAGGATGCGTCTACAGCTGGACTGGATCGGGAAAGACAACTTTGGCTCCTCGCTTGGTTCGCCTTGGTGCGGGGAACCTGTTTCAACGAGGGTCAGTATGTCGAAATATACTGGTGAAGGCGAGCTAACCCAACTATACCAATCAACACATTGTTTATATGAAGCATGCATATTATTGATGGTTTTCTATCTTGACTTAGTTCATTTACATGTAAGCAGCATATAGAATTTACTGAAATGAACTTTCTACTGTTCGATGGCTTTTACCTGCCTGTCTGAACCACCTGCACAATACTTACCATGCCTTCCCTGCCATGAAGACACAAGTTAGTTTGCAACAGGTTTAAATACACACTAGGATCACTGGCTTGATTGCCATAATGGACTAGTCAAGGACAAGGATAGCATGCAACGAGAACACACGATGCGTTACAAGCTCTCCAGTCCGCACACGATTGACTATACACGAAGTTCCGCCTGGATCGGATCGGTGCCAGTGCCCAGCGACCGTCCGTAGAACTTATACCCTTGTGCACAAGTTGTCCATGATCGAACATACGATGTTACTTTAAATTATCACTTCATGCATTTGAGGCAACACGAGTAATGCATGATTCATTTTGCATAGCCTCCATGAACAATTATGCGCATACAAGATGGGTTCCATACTTAGCACAATTTATAGAAGAAGATACATTCTAACTAAAATTGAAGCATGTATAGAATATTTGAAACAAGCAAGCATGCAATAAGATAACAGTTCACACGTTTGGTTGACAAGTAATATAATCCAAGTCTATTCCCTCTTTATCTTGGTATCTTTTATTATTACTTGGTATCGTCTGATCGGGACAAAAAGAATGCAAGATTTTAGGTGTGAAGACTTGGAAGCAGGGCTAGCTAACCGAGATGGTAGCCACTCACTTAGATGGTTGGGAGGGAGAAGGAAAGAGGCGCTTCAAGATTCCGCTCGTAAGCCGCCTACTGCTTGTTCACCTGCATCGATGAACAGCTTGATCAATACCTCTTCCACTCTTTCCAATCTCGGAATTAAAGTGCAATTCAATGAACGAAAACAATGAAATCCATCGAACCGTTCAAGAAAACCCAAGAAAATCTGAAAACTAACTCAAAGCACAAAAGCAACAAGCGACATCGAAATCTAAGGCAACAAAGATAACAGCGGAGAGGTCCCTCCTGACTCTGCCGCTAAGTCGATTCCGGGGGCACGGTCAACTGAATATGAGAATCGATTCCGAAGAAATAAATCCATAACGAGGACGAGTTCTTGTTTCAATCTATCCTGATCGAACGATACCATCTTGTATTCTTAACCGCGCTCCTCGAATAGGAGGAACGGGGCACCATAGCTTAACCTTCACCTTGTCACAGTAAGCCCCCCTCACACTCACTACATGAGTCCTACAACCAAATACATACTCACACAAATGCACCTACACACACATATAACTATATATATATATGAACACTAGAATTAATATCATAATCTCTAATGAGTAACTCAAATCCATAGACAAGTACAAATCTAAACTTAAAGTCAAGAATGACACAAATGTCATTTTGACAAACACTTGGTATGCGTTTCATGATATGTCATGATACACTCATGATACGCACCCCAAACTTATCCAAATTTAACCCAAACCATACCCACAAGTTCAAATTAGCAACTAGAACCTATTCTAAGTGCTAGTGATCCAAACCAAGTGTCATTGCAATATTCTACGTGTTTGTGGCACCCATATCGATGGTTAAACCCCTAAATACCCCTGAATCACAAAGTCTTGTGATACGGCCTACTCGTATCCAATTATCAATACGTAGCTAGTCCTACAACCCCGATCTAAGTCTAATTAGATATAATTGGTCTCATGACACACAATTTGTGTTTTATACTCATAATTTTCCCAATATGCACATAAATTACCACATAGAACTCACAAAACATAACCAAATAGTTTAAACCTTATAATTATAGGTATCCCTATGACATGGGGTCATTCTTAATGGTCAAATGCATGATTAAGAAGCTACAATGAAGAAAAAATTCAGAAATTACCAATTGGGAGATGGATTCTCAATGAAAATACAATTGGACACGTTCCGGATACGATCTCTTCACCAATGCTCCTCCTCTTTGTGCTCCTTGCTTCTCCAAGCTCTAAAACTCCTTGAGGAATAAAAATGAGAGGGAATGGAAGTGAATTGATAGTGAATTTGTAAACCCCGTTGACCAAATTTAGGCCTACTTAGCTCAGATAGAGAGACTAGGGTTAAATTGGATATAATTAGAATTAGAACACAGTGCTTTAGAATTATTGTGCGATATTTATATCACTTAGTTCACCTTATCGTTGCTTCGATATTTGGAGTGCTACGCTAGCATTTACCTTCAAATAAGTTTTATACACTTTTTCTAGACAAACCAGCCTCCCATTATAACATTGTGTAACTCTTAAATACTCTATATTGTGCTTCATTTTAGTCGAGCAATAATTGTTACAAACGTCTAGTTTTAAATCTCAATAAATCCAACCTTGCATAATTGTCTGTTCCAATCGAGATTGGAGACACTAACCCAACACATTTTTATACAACCCAAATTAGGATATTATTTTATTCTGAGTCTGCCATGTCCATGACGACTGCGTTCCATAAAATTTTAATCCCATATAATCCCAATTAATTAAAAATCATCACTTGCATTAATACTTATTTAAATTAGTGTGAAGACCAAACTCACCCAAAACTAGACCCAACCTAGCCCATCTACACCCTAAATTCCTTCATGTCAACATGTTCTCTGCCCCAAAAAACCCTAGCTGGCCCAATTCCCTAGGAGGACCCCCTTTCTCTCTCTCCTATATATATATAACTTCTCTCTCCAGAGCCAACCCTACAAAAACCCTAGCCGAACCCTATTCTCATCCCCCTTTATCACCAATACCCCTCCATCGTCCCCTCCACCGTAGCTACCTCCACCGCCGACATCATCACCTTCGTCCCCGTCCCCAGCGCCACCATTCGCAGCCACCATCTCCTCCACCATCTCCGCCTATTGCTAACCCGACACCATCACTAACACCCACATCTCCATCACCAATACCCCCTCTATCACCCCCTCCATGTCCCGACCACCGTCGCCCTCTTCACCATACCCTGACCGCCGTCCCACATGGCCAGCCCCACCGCCAGCACCCGCCAACTGTCGCTGTTGCAACTGCTGCCGAGGCTGTCATTGCTGCAACTGTTGCTGCTGCTGCTGTTTCCCCGTGCAACGTCGGAGCTCCAACCCTCATCGGAGAATAGGCCATCGACAAGAACAGACCCCCCCCCCCGCTCAGCCACAACTAGGTACATATGTATTTCATCCTTTCCTTCATAACTCGAGGTGTCAACGTATCATAGAACGGACACGGGTAACGTGAATCCATAAGTGTAATATATGTGTGTGTGTTTATTGTTAATTAGTAATTGATGTTAAGTAATTGCTCAAATAATAAATGATTCATTAATAAGAAAATGCTGTATTAACCTAGAGTTTGGACAACTAGCCTTGTGCATGTAACCCTATAACATGCTAGTTATGACTTATAATTTAGTATTATACATCTTTAGTTGGGTAGCGTATTCTAATTTTTCATTGTCTTGATATACACGGTAATTAAGGACAGGACACGTGTACGACTTAGTTGCGTGCACACGCGACCCTGTTAGTTGACCAGTTGTAACCCTTGCATCAGTTCCTAAGAGCAGAGTAGTGTTCCTGTGCGTATTATTTTAGTGACTGATGATAGTATTACTATATTATATTATATATATATGGTCACTGGACCGTGCAGGTGGGACTTCGAGAGCAGGTTATTGGCACTCGCAGCTTGAGGACCCAGGCAAGTATACCTTGCCATATTTATATATGGCCAGAGACGCTTGTGACGCATGGAGTCTGGGACGCGTAGGGCCAGAGACACATGGAACGCATGGAGTCTGGGACGTATGGATCCAGGGAGGCATAGGACGCATGAAGTCTAGGATGCACGGGGCCATAGACGTATGGGGCTGCATGGAGTCTAGGACACACGGGGCCAGAGACGCATGGGGCCGTATGGAATCTAGGATGCATGAGGCTAGAGACGCATGGGACCGCCTGAAGTTTGGGACACATGGGGCCAGTTGTGTTGTACATGTGGTGCTGCACATCCGCCTATAGTGAAGTTATGTGCTGACGTGAGACTTCTGTCATTTAGTGTGTTCACGTCTTTTGAGGCATTCAAATTTTTTTTATCGAGATTCTTTATCAAAGACATTCCTGTTGCTAGGATGACGTGTCAGGTCCATCTGCGGACAAAGCTGCTTCGGCTGATTATGACGTATGGATGTTGCCTTTCTGGGCCGTAGGATGACTTTACTGCCTGGTTTTTACTTTGGGGCGCACGGCTGTTGGACGCATGGATGCATATTTTCCATTCTTCTATAGGACCCCCTTCACAATTTTTAAGCTGACAAGTTTAAAATAATTTGAATAAGAAGCATGGAGGAAAAAGCACTTATGATCGCATAGATATTGTGTCCCATGGACATTGGGACCGCTTGGTCGCGGGCCACATGGATGAGCGATCCCAAGTAATATGGACGTGGGTGTTTGCTATCATTGAGGATATCCTACTGGGATAGTTTTGATGGACTTATTTCTTGCGCACAAGAGTGCAAGTAATAAGTTCAAGATAAAACCCTATCAGAGGTAATATGGACATGATAGATTTTGTTAACTTAGCACCATTGTCGTACTTAGGATTAAGTATAGGTGATAAGTTGAGATGATAACCGATATCAGAGGTAATATGGATATAATGATCGATAGCCAGACCCAGAAGGTTTGCTCAGCGGTAATATGGACATGGCAAACTCAGCCGGAGAGGAATGTTAGTTGAAAGGTAATATGGACGTGAGCCAATATCCGAGAAACTCACTGAGGAGTGATTTGGTGGGTGTGGTTTATCCGAGAATGAAGATATACCTAAGGATTGCTCCATTAGAGAGATCGTTAGGATGATAGCTCAGAGGCAATATGAATATGGCTAGCTTCTAGATTGGTTTGAGTGGTCATTGCAGGAGTATGCAAGTGGACCTAAGGACTGCTCTACTGGGGATACTTAGAGGATCCATCATTTTTTTGCGTATCCAGGACTCCTGGATACAGATAATGGCTTTTACAAAAAGTTATAAAGGAAAGGAATATGTTGTACATAGTCCCTTGTTAGGGATGAAGAACCAAGAGTGTAAAGAATGTATATCTTGATTGCCTGGCTGGGGATAAGGGGAGTACAAGTCTAGCTTAGACGTAGTAATTTTTTAGTAACTTGCCATTGATAGGCATCATGAGCAAGTCGCCATTAGATTTTGTGAGCCGGTAGGCGTCGTTGGAGAATACCGATTCTATGACGAACGGGCCTTCCCATTTGGGTTAGAATTTGCTGTCTGTCTTGTGGGTCATAACCATCAGCCTCCTTACGGTCAGGACGAGATCACCCACTTGGTAGGTCCTTATTTTCACCCGTTTATTCAAGGCTCCCGAGAGACGCGTTTGGTATAGCTTAATACGCTGTTGAGCTGAGAGACGTTTCTCATTGAGTGCTTCTAACTCTTGTAGCCGTCGGTGGTGATTATCATCGACGCTCTCGCGCTTGCTTGCGCGAAGGCTTAGAGTCCTTTTCGCTAGGTCCAAAAGCTTTCGTCAAAGCAAAAGATCTTATCCGAAGCCCGCATATTGAGCGCAGATGATATGTGGTTAATTGGAGGGAGAGCGCTACTCGAAGTGAAGGAATTTGGATCTCGAGCAGGAAGATCCATATCTTCATTGACTTCGGTGATCTGAATGTTGTTCTTCGCGGACAAAGCCTAGCTATTAGTTTTTTGACCTCAGCTTCGCTAGTATTCATAATATCCGGCCGGAACTGCCGTTGCTGCTGCTCAACAGGCTTAGTGCTTGACGAGATATTGAGCTTGTGGACCACAATTTATGGGTCCAATTTTGGCATATCTTTGTAGCTGTAAACCTCCTCACCTAAAATTAGGCCTACTTGGCTTAGATAGTGAGACTAGGGCTAGTTTGAATCCAATAAGAATTAAAATATTTTTATTTTATTTTATTTAATCTTGCAATATTTATATCACTTAGCGCACATTATCGTTGCTTCGATAATTGGAGCACTACACTAGCAATTACCTACCTACAAACTTCACACTCTTGCCCTAGACATGTTCGTATTCTATCCTGACCTCGGTGTAACTTATAATTATACTCTCTTGTGCTACATTTTAGTCGTACAACATTCGTCGCAGACATTTATATTTAATTCTAAATAAAATTGTCACTACCACATTTCAGATTAGGGGTATTTTTGTCTTTTCATAATTTTATGTGTAAATGATTGCATAATAATTAATTATATTTAAATAATTATGATTTTATTTAATTATTGTACTTTATCGTTGCTTCGATAATTATAGCACTACACTAGTCATTGTCTTCCAACCAATTTCACATTCTTGTCCTAGACGTGCCAGACTTTTATTTTGATCTTTGTGTGACTCATAAATATGCCTTGATATGCTTCATTTTAGTCGCACAATATTCGTCACAAACGACTATATTTAATGCAATATAAATCCAATTTTGTATTCTTGTGCGTTCCAATCGAAATTGGAGACACAATCTCAACCCATTTGAGCAACCCAAATTAGGATAATGTTCTATTCTGAGTCTACTTCATTCACGACACTTGTGTCCTATTTAACTTCAGCTCCTTGTACTTCTAATTAATTTTAGAACACCATTTGCATTTATTTTAACTAAATTAAACCATAACCTAACTTTGTGCAATTGTTCAATTATTGGGCACTTTTATGCAAAAGTGCATTAAAGTGTCTACCCCGTTGGACACGACACATGAATAAACCCATTTCTCTTTATGTATATTTTTCTATAATTTTTGGGAGTGTATAATTCAACATCAACCTCTTTAAAACCATGGCCCTCCAAACCTTGAACCAATGCATCATAGCCATTCATTTTAAAATCTATTTGAATCCTAGCCCTTGAAAATATCCATGACAAGCCATTTTCCCAAGGGTTTGACCAAGCCCTAATTCAAGGTCAACCCAAATACTACCTATATATAAACATCCTTCCTTTTTACTTTTTTTTTTCCTTAAACCTAAAACCAAACCACAGCCGAGTATTCCCTGTTCCCATCTCCCTGCCGACTCTCCCCGACCTACTTCACCCGCCTCCACGACGCCGGACTTCGTCGACCAACCCGCTGCCCAGCAACCCTACCGCCTCACCATTCTCCACCGCCCAGACAATGTGCCACCCCGCTGAAACCAACAACCCGACGCCATCCCGCTGTCCCTGACCCGCTGCACCATGCGACGCCTGCACGACCCATCCGGCCACCCTCGTCGACCGGAACCGACCAGAGAACCACTCGCCAACCCACCTGAACTCGTCAGCGACGACGGACCGCTGCACAGAGCCGACCTCACGACTGTACAGTACCTGAGACTCGCCGGAGACGTTGCCAAACCGCCTGACTCTTCGACACAGCAGCAGCAGGAGCAGCCGAGCACCCCCTTCGCGATGACCTCAATACGCACATCTCGTCCCACGTACACAGGTTCGAGTTCCATCTTGCGTACATGTACACGTACGCGCATACGCGTATTTCTCGTTAGCATGCATATGTATTTAGCCATGTTTAGTATACGCGTATTGTTTGGTATATGGATATATATAATTGGTATGTACGCATCAGCATATGTATTAGTATATGTTTAAATGTGTATATTGGTATATATATACATATATATATATATAAAGTATATGAACCCAATTGGTATATATGTATGGTATATGTATTCCCTAGTATACGCTAATATGTATATAATTGGTATGTATACATATATATATATATATATATATATATATATATATATATATATATATATATATATATATATATATATATATATATATATATATATAGAGAGAGAGAGAGAGAGAGAGAGTATAAATTCTATTAAGTGTATATACATATACATATTATGTATATAATTAAATGGTATACCTATATTATGAGTATTAATGTATATGCTAGATAATAATATGTATAATATATTTATGTACTAGGTGACCCGAGTGTAACCACGGATACCCAGTAGTTACATTGACCTGTGACCATGTAATATGTTAGGAGACTGCTATATATACACCGACGTATTGGCAAGACCCGTATTATTGACTGTCTTTTATGCACAGCAACTACAGACGTGATACCCCTAGCATAGTCTCTGAGTTCATTGTGTTTTGATTGTGTGTGTTAGTGTAATATCTGATACAATATTGTATTATATGATATGTCTATAGGACTGTTGGATCATTCAGACGATACTTTGGAACCAGGACATTGGTATTGCCAGCTAAGGACTACAGGCGAGTACATTCTCTGATAGTTTCTATTATGTTGATTATCTCTATAATTCTAGTTGTATATCATACATGATTCTGATAATGTTGTTTACACGAGTTGGCATTATCGAGACCTGTCACGAGGAGTCGTGATTTGGAATCTATCGTGCTAGCTGGGGAACGGGGAAATATTAGTAGCTTATATGATCATACCCAACTCTACATGCATCATAGCTCACCCACACCTCACGTCGGTACAGCCTGACCATTACATGCCTCATAGCCTGTTATGTATGATTAGCCTGACTATTGCTTGCATCATAGCTATCCGGATGGTTAGCCTGACCTTACATGAATCATAGCTAGTCATACATAGCAAGCCTGATCAGTCCCAAGCCGATCATATGATATGCTGATGTTTCACACACTTAGTTAGATGTTCTTGACATGTATCTCTAGTATATTGATCTAGCATCTCTACATGTTCTAGTTATTGTTCTAGTACTCACTTATATTCTAGTTTATTATTCTAGCCTGCACTGTATTTCTATTCATTGCTAGATGTACATTGATGATGATATGTTCCAGTATTTCTTTATTCCAGTAATTCATTATTCCATTATTTCTTATTGCCAGTATTCATATCTATCTTGTATTTCTTTACACTGTATTATAGTTTTTTTAATATACATGGAACTGCTGTTAGTGCTTGTACTTCGTTCCAATTCTGACTGGATATTTTTCCAGAGGATCATGAGGAGTTCTGTACCACACACTATTGACCGGGTATAGATGCAGACTACACACCAAAGATCTTAGAGGAGACTATTCCTTTAGATGAGACATTGCCTGCAGCTATCTAGATAGTATTTATCTTATGCACTAAGACTTATTGAGGTTTATTTCAGTTCTGTTTAGACTAATTCTTAGTTATGTTAAGATTTGTGGAGACTTTATGTTGGATATTGTGTTTGACTATGTCTTTCTTCTTATCTTTTATCGTGCCTTATACTCTTATAGTTTTTGTGATTGAGTTTGCATTATGAGATATTGTGAGATATAGATTATCCTCCTTATGGAGATTGATATCATTGACAGTTATTTAGTTATATTAGTATTTATTGTGACCTAGACAGCGTTCTACCGCCGATGCTGCAGCATAGGCTGGAAGTACCCACGACTCATGCCCAAATTCCGGGTGCGGGTCGTAACAAAAATCAACTTTGTATCCTTATGCGTTCCAATCAAAATTGGAGACACAATCTTGACCCATTTTGTGCAACCTAATTAATGATTATATTCTACTCTGAGCCCTCTATGTCCATGACGCTTGTGTCCCACATAATTTTATCCCCATGTACTTTTAATTAATTCCAGAATACCTTGCGCATTAATTTTAATTAATTTAATTCAATTTCCATCTTTGTGCAATTTTCCCAATTGTTGGGCATTTTTATGCAAAAATGTATTAAGGTGTCCACACATTGGACATGACACATGAAAAAACCTATTTTTCGTTCATATGGATTTTCTCCATGAATTTTCGAAATGTGCAACGCGCAACATCGCCCCCTCATTAACCCTATCCTTGTATTTTAAATAATGTAATTTATAGCCCTCCAAACATCTCTATGTCATGCCAAGGCCCACTATAAGGAGATGTTGACCAAAGCCCACATTCCTAGGTCAACAAAACCCTAGCTTCACATGTATAAATATATAATTTTATTTCTTTTCTTTTTTTTATTTTTACTAAAACCTAATAACCATCACCTTCTCCCCATCTCTTGTGCATGACCCCCCTCTGCCAACCGCCGGCCGGAGCTGCCCCCAACTGCCGGAGCTGCCCCCAACTGCCGGACCCGACCTGACCCACCTCCTCCCTGCTCTCTTCTTTATCTCCTCCTCTTTCACTGCCCCTCATCGGACTCCCCCATCACCACCATCATTAAACTTCTCTCCGTCTTTTTCCTCTCCTCCTCCCTGTTCTCTCCTTCCCGCCTCGATCTCCCTCGACCGGAGCCCTCCGACCAGCTATCACCGGAGTACACCACCACCTATACGACTTCCTTCTCCTCTGCCCTGTCAGCCACCTGAGCCACCACTTCATCTTCTTCTCCGGTTTCCTCCGCTCGCCCCGACTTCCTGACTACAGTCGACTTCCCCCGCCTCTATATCACCCTCGACCTCCGCCGACCTCCTCTTCCCTTCTTCCCCGTTCATCACCTCCACTACAGCCCCCATCGTCCCTGAGCAGTCTTCTTCTCTGTTCTCCTCCACCTGAACCTCTCCCACAGCCCACTGACTGCCGAAGCCCCGGAGAACCGACCCCGCCTGATCATCCCGACTTCACAACGGCTTTCCTGACCTCCACTCCTCCATTCTCTCAACTCCTCCGTCCCTGTCCTCCTTCCTCCGCCGGAACCACCACTCTCTGCCGGACTCCAGCAGTCTCCGGCCATCCACCTCAGCATCATCATCACCATCATCCGTTATCATCACCATTAACACCATTGCCATTATCAACATCATCACCATTAACACCATTACCATTATCAACATCATCCCCAACATCATCCACATTATCATCCTCGTCATCACCATCATCCACATCATCATCCTCGTCATCACCATCATCCATATTATCATCCTCGTCATCACCATCATCCCAATCATCATCCTCGTCATCACCATCACCCCCTATCATCGTCGTCATTATGGACTCGTCACCCTTGCCGAAGACAACCTGTAGTAGTCACCCCCGATTCCCATGCCTATGCACGCTGACCCCGAGGATCTATTGGATTATTTTATGCGACTTCCGGAGCAGGATATTGTGACTACATAGTTTCTTGCCAGGCAAGTATACCTTGCCAAATTATTTACAGTACTTTGCATGTTATTTATATTTTTGTATATTCATTGCATATGTAGTTTCGTTCAGTCATTACTATATATTAGATATGTTGACACACATTTGACACCTAGTATCATGAGAGGACAATCATTACGCGTATGGGCTTTAACCACTCTGGTAAACCGTAGTATCTAGCTCGCACTACAGGAGTATGTTGCGCTGGTCGCTACCCCCGCGGTATGTCAATTTTTGGAGTCTTGCTGGTCGCTACCCCCACGGTATATCAATTTTTGATGTCCCCTGACGTGTGTGTGAGTTGTGAGATTTAGATCGAGTAGCCTACCCTTGCCCATACGTCGAAAAGTTGTCCTCATTTGCATTCATATAGATTATCTTGTACAGCGTACTTATATATTTTCAAACATTATGCATATTTACTGTATTCAATTGACTTGCTTCTGTGTATCTAGTTATGTCCCTCTGAGGACCTGGTCCCTTGCCAGGTATAGCCGACCATGAGTATCCGCATGAGTACGGACCTGGACCTGACGCATTACTTTCTACCGAGGAGACCTTACCCACTGAGCATCATTGATTATCTCTAGCGACGGATCCTTTAGCTGACACTCTTTTATCATCACTTTATTTTATATAAGAGATTTTACTCTTTTCTCTTATTTTAGTTTTGATATAGTCATTGATAGTGGATTTGTCTCCACCCGGCTATTATTGTTGGATTATTCAGACTCTTTATTCTAGTTTGGTTATTTCCTTTTTGTGACTTGTTGTATGGATGAGATTAATATTTCTGTGACTTGTGATAATATAGATACCACATGAGTTTTATTCATATTACAGCGTACATGTGTATTATGGTATCTTTATATTGGAGTTGCCATATACATACGACTGACATGATTACATGTTCCTAGTCCTTCATATTTGGGACTGGGGCGTGACATATTTTTATGGTGGCCCATGCAGGTCGAGAGCATATTGTCTCGGTTACTTTATTGTACTGAGCAAGCCTGCAATTAGGACTAGAATATAGGATCTCATCCACAATAGACTATGACTCATCTTCCTTCCAATCTGTTCTATCTAAATAATCGCATCCTGCTTGATTCATGTGCTTCCCAAATAGTTCCTTGAGTATAGCCTTTCCTTAGAACATATGAATCCTTGTTGTTAGAATAATAATTAAGGTAATATTCCTACCAAGAATTGACACAACACTAAGTTTAGGATACCAAATGAACCCTAGCACCCCATACCTATAAATTAGATGACCATTATCCCTTGAGATATTTATGAAGGACTTGAGAGTGGTGTAGACACTACTAGAGTTAATTAGAAATTTAACCATATTGTTTGACCCTAGTATTGAGGGACCAATAGAAATCCAAGGTAGAATATTAAGACCAAACCTAACTTTTATAGTGAGATAGTATTATAGAACTATACATTTAGATTCTTATCTTGATATTAGCAGACAATACCCTAAGAAGCCAAGAGGAATAAAATAACACTTCCCTAGATCATACCTCGAACACAGGGATTAGCATACCAACTTCCCCTTAGACAACCATGATATTATCTAGAGCCTTTCTATTTAAATTCAAATCTTGTTCCTCTAAAAACCTAGCGCTTGCTATTTGTGCGACGACTAATTATGTTCTTCTTTTCTTTCAACTCGTGCTACCTAACCCTTCAATTTTTAATATTAACTCTTTTGTTCTATGAGCACTAAGACTAAGACTTAAGATAACCATTACCTATGGAGTTTTGTAATAGGATACCCTAATAAGTACCAAGACCTTTTCTCGTAAACCTTAACAGGAGTTTCTGTCGTATCCTTAAGGCAGTACAATATTAGTTATTATTTTAAGTTGGGTAGTATGCCTCACAACAAAGTATCACATAGCCTCTTGACCCATTGATGAAGTATAATCGAATGACACCAACTATAGACTTGCATAAGAAGATAGTATTTATTTAGATAGTAGAACTTAGAGGCCCATAGCCCTATTTGGTCGACTAGCAACTTAGACAAGGAGTTAGTATAACAACTGTAGAGACTGTAGAGTCTTACCATCTTGTGAACTTAAATTATTATGTAGCTTCTTTCATCATAATCCAGCATATTTATATTTTCTGAACTACCTTGACTTATGCTGCTATTATAGCCTAGTTTCGCAAGCTTATTCTTTTATCGAGCTTGTTCATGACATATGTATTATTAGGTATACACACTAATACATTTCATAATCAGTGTATTATGGTATGATCAACCATAGTGCGCTTGGTTCGCCCCTCACATGACTACTTACGTGGATTAAGATAAATTTACTTAGCTTCTTAGACAAATGTACTTGCCCTCTAGACATTTTTGAGCGTATCGTATTAGTTACATAACTGTATTGATACGAGCATGCAAATAAGAAATTACCAAATAGGATTTTAATCCATAACTGCCTTGACAATTCCTATTTGAATTCTTTAAACACCTTGATCTCCATACTTCTATTCTATTACCTTCCCCTTGAACTCTTTATTATTTAGTTTCGTCTTCCCTTATTTTGGAAAGACGAACACTCATGCTGGGTATAAGATGATACACTGATAGTACTAGATATACTCTATAGGCTAATCACATGACTTAGTGACTCTCTTTTATAATTGATTAAGGGCATATCATAGGTAATATGTTTGGTGTTAAAACTTTGAGGACTGAATAACATGATTAAATAAATTGAGAAATATTTTCTGAGATGTATAGCCTTAGGTGATATATGGATAAATTCTAAGTTGGGTAGAAACTGCATTGTCAACTTGAGGTAAATTCTTTTATATTGTAATCAAGTGAGATTAGATAGAGAGAAACCATGCCTTATTTTAATTTCGAGGACGAAATTATTTTAAGTTGGGTAGATTGTAAACCCCCTCACCCAAAATTAGGCCTACTTGGCTTAGATAGTGAGACTAGGGCTAGTTTGAATCAAATAAGAATTAGAACATTTTTATTTTATTTTATTTTGTAATATTTATATCACTTAGCGCACCTTACCGTTGCTTCGATAATTGGAGCACAACACTAGCCATTACCTACCACAAACTTCACACTCTTGCCCTAGATGTGCCCGCCTTCTATCCTGACCTCGGTGTAACTTATAATTATACTCTCTTGTGCTACATTTTAGTCGCACAATATTCGTCGTAGACATTTATATTTAATTCTAAATAAAATTAACTTTGTATCCTTGTGCGTTCCAATCAAAATTGGAGACACAATCTTGACCCATTTTGTGCAACCCAATTAATGATAATATTCTACTTTGAGCCCTCTATGTCCATGACACTTGTGTCCCACCTAATTTTATCTCCATGTACTTCTAATTAATTCCAGAATACCTTGCACATTAATTTTAATTAATTTAATTTAATTTCCAACTTTGTGCAATTTTTCTAATTGTTGGGCATTTTTATGCAAAAATGTATTAAGGTGTCCACACCATTGGATATGACACATGAAGAAACCTATTTTTCGTTCATATAAAATTTTCTCATGAATTTTCGGAATGTGCAACGCGCAACATCGCCCCATCATTAACCCTATCCTTGAATTTTAAACAATATAATTTATAGGCCTCCAAATATCCCCATGTCATGCCAAGGCCCACTCCAAGGAGATATTGACCAAAGTCCACATTCCTAGGTCAACAAAACCCTAGCTTCACAAGTATAAATATACAATTTTATTTTATTTCTTTTTCTTTTTCTATTTTTACCAAAACCTAATAACCATCACCTTCTCCCCATCTCCTGTGCACGACCCCCCTCTGTCAACCGCCGGCCGGAGCTTCCCCCAACCGTCGGACCTGACCTGAACCACCTCCTCCCTACTCTCTTCTTTATCTCCTCCTCTTCCACTGCTCCTCACCGGACTCCCCCATCACCATCATCATTAAACTCCTCTCCGTCTTCTTCCTCTCCTCCTCCCTGTTCTCTCATTCCCGCCTCGATCTCCCTCGACCGGAGCACTCCGACCCGCTCTTACCGGAGTACACCACCACCTACATGACTTCCTTCTCCTTCGCCCTGTCAGCCACCTGAGCCACTACTTTATCTTCTTCTTTGGTTTCCTCCGCTCACCCCGACTTCCTGACTACAGCCGACTTCCCCCGCCTCTACATCACCCTCGACCTCCGTCGACCTCCTCTTCCCTTCTCCCCCGTTCATCACCTCCACCACAGCCCCCATCGTCCCCGAGCAGTCTCCTTCTCTGTTCTCCTCCACCTGAACCGCTCCCACAGCCCACTGACCGCCAGAGCCCCGGAGAACCGACCCCGCCTGAGCATCCCGACTTCACAGCGGCTTCCCTAACCTCCACTCCTCCTTGCTCTCAACTCCTCCGTCCCTGTCCTCCTTCCTCTGCCGGAACCACCACTCTCCGCCGGACTCCAGCAGTCTCCGGCCATCCACCTCAGCATCATCATCACCATCATCCGTTATCATCACCATTAATACCATTGCCATTATCAACATCATCACCATTAACACCATTACCATTATCAACATCATCCCCAACATCATCCACATCATCATCCTTATCACCATCATCCACATTATCATCCTCGTCATCACCATCATCTACATCATACCCTCGTCATCGCCATCATCCACATTATCATCTTCGTCATCACTATCATCCCAATCATCATCCTCGTCATCACCATCACCCCCTATCATCGTCGTCATTATGGACCCGTCACCCTTGCCGAAGACAACCTGTAGCAGTCACTCCCGATTACTATGCATGTGCACGCTGACCCCGAGGATCTATTGGAATGTTTTATGCGACTTCCGGAGCAGGATATTAGGACTACATAGCTTCTTGCCAGGCAAGTATACCTTGCCAAATTATTTACAGTACTTTGCATGCTATTTATATTTCTGTATATTCATTGCATTTGTAGTTTCGTTCAGTCATTACTATATATTAGATATGTTGACACACACTTGACACCTAGTATTATGAGAGGACAATAATTAGGCGTATGGACTTTAACCACTCTGGTTAACCGTAATATCTAGCTCACACTACGGGAGTGTGTTGCGCTGGTCGCTACCCCTGCGGTATATCGATTTCTGGAGTCTCACTGGTCACTACCCCCGCGGTATGTCGATTTCTGATGTCCCCTGACGTTTGTGTAAGTTATGAGATTTAGATCGAGTAGCCTACCTTTACCCATACGTCAAAAAGTTGTCATCATTTGCATTCATATAGATTATCTTGTACATCGTACTTATATATTTTCAAATATTATGCACGTTTACTGTATTCAATTAGCTTGCTTTTATATATCTTGTTATATCCCTCTAAGGACCTGGTCCCTTGCCAGGTATAGCCGACCATGAGTATCTGCAGAAGTACGAACCCAGACCTGACGCATTACTTTCTACCGAGGAGACCTTACCCATTGAGCATCATTGATTATCTCTAGCGATGGATCCTTTAGTTGAGACTCTTTTATCATCACTTTATTTTATATAAGAGATTTTACTCTTCTCTCTTATTTTAGTTTTGATATAGTCATTGGTAGTGGATTTGTCTCCACCCGACTATCATTGTTGGATTATTCAGACTCTTTATTCTAGTTTGGTTATTTTCTTTCTGTGACTTGTTGTGTGGATGAGATTAATATTTCTGTGACTTGTGATAATATAGATACCACATGTGAGTTTTATTCATATTACAGTGTACGTGTGTATTATGGTATCCTTATATTGGAGTTGCCATATACATACGGCTTGCATGCTTATGTGTTCCTAGTCCTTCGTATTTGGGACTGGGGCGTGACAGCAGCTCCAAGGGAAGATATCAATCTATTTCCTAATAAGCTGTAGTAGGGATTTTCGATCCTCATCTGTCAGACTACTGCTGATAAAGATAGGTTTAGGGGAGGATTCGTCATCCAAATTGACTTTTATGACTTCGTCCTCGGTAGGAGGTTCTCATTGTTCGAACCACATCTTCTATTGTGCGTCTAGACGTTGGGCCCACGATTTTACTTCAAAGAGTTCCGGTGGATCCTCGTCGTCTTCCTCAGGGTCAGCTGATACCATGTTGGTAGACAATATTTTCATGAGCATATCCCCGATACTGATATCGGAGTCCCAAAAGGAAGGCTATGAAGTGTGATAGTGTAAGTCATCTTCTTCATCCGAACCTTTGGGGGTTTGGGGAGGCGTAACATACCCTAACCCATGCTTGGTCTTATGGTAGTAATCCTCGTATTTGCCTACCGGAATGACGAGGTGTACGGGCAGTCGTCGACCTTTGTTATAATTCAGACCTCGGTTGCTTTTAAGATCATACCCCATCTTCTGGATGAGGTGTTTGGCTTGACCATTGAACCAGTAGAGTTATATTTTTTCGGTATCGGGTTCTGGCTCTTGTTCCTCCGGGATGAAGGACCGGGGGCTTCAACCCTGCCGAAGTGGATGGGTTTATCTCCCCTCCTTCTCGCTGGAACCGTTAAGTAGGAACCTTGGCTAGGGACGATCGGGTTTACTGCATAGGTAGTAGTCACCTGTGTCTGCAGGCGCAGGCCTAGACCGTGCTCTATGGAATACAGTATGCTTATGTGTGCAGCTTCAGAGTAGTTCAAAGATAGCCCTTTATTTACAAAATAAGGTATCTCTTCTTCAGGAATTATATCATCCAGAGAAGGGACATTTGCGTGAGCAACTATGTACTCCTCCAGCTCTTTCTTTCTGAGATCTACCCCTAGTATGAGCGACAGATTTGGAGGTTCCCTGTGCAGCTTTACTACCAGAGGCTTGGATGTGGTAGGAGGCAGCGAGGCATCCTTTAGAGGTTTACTCGGCATGTGAAGGTGATCGACTAGAGGTTCGGACGTAGTGTATGGTGTCGGACCTTCCTTCGGAGGTTGATTCGTCCTACGAAGACAAACGACTACTGGTTCGGGTGCCTTCATGTGTAGTTTTACGACGAGGGGAGAGGTTATGTCAGGATCACATGCCTTTAGACGGACTCTTAAGGGCTCTTCTGGTATTTTCCCAGCCTCTTCCTCATCATTGGCGCCATTGCCACCTTTATCTTGGTAGACCTGTTTGTACAGGATCAAGTCGGAGTAATAGGCTTTGATCCCTTTGAATGGATCAACATCAGCAAACTCTATTTTGATAATGCCGTATTCATCAACGTACTTCAGGCACTGGTGCAGGGTCGACGGCACGATCATATATTCATGTACCCATGGACGATCGAGTAAGACATTGTAGGATACATCTACGTCAATAACGTAGCAAGTGACCTCTGTTTTCAAATCGTCGATCTGGCATTTCAGGCGAATCTTGCCCAGAGGGTAGCTCCTTCCTGCATTGAAGCCAGTGATGGCAGTATTGGTAGCTGTCAGGCGATACATCGGAATGCCCAAGGTCTGTAGTAGACTCCGCGAGATGATGCTGATTGACGAACCATGATCGATGTGCATCTGGTTCACCTTGATGGCACAAATATACCCTATGTAATATAGGGGACGATCATGCCGATTATTCTTTAGCAACATGTCCTGTTACGAGAATGTAATATTGGACATTGCCTCCATGATATTATTATAGTGGGGGCAAACAACTGGATCTTCAGCTGGCGGCTTGACCTGCGCCAGGTAGGTGTTGGCATTTTGTAATATCTCGCTAAGAGCAACCCGAGTATCTTTGGAGAGTCAGAGAAGCTCGAATAGAGGCAACTTTACTGGAGTGTTGGCAAGCTGGGCCAGGATATCAAAGTTATAGGGCTTTTCCAGCCCTTGAGCTAAATCTTTGCACAACGGCTTATCGAAGCGATTGTCTTTCTGCTTAGACTTATCCGCTGCTGGAAGTTGGATGGACCCGGATCCTATATTATGGGTGCAACTATGGGAAGTGCACCATTATCAGGGGTGTCGTATTGTCATGCCCCAGATCCAGATTACTGGAGAACGAAGGATTGACTCAGCCATCCATATCTTGCTAAATACTGAAGCAATCCACAATATGTTAAGGTTGTCTAGAGACAAGGGGGTGCATACTACAATCGAGTCTTCTAGGGTCAAGAACTTCTATATCTCAATCATTCAAACAAGTAGCAATAAAATAAAATATTTTAGAATAAGTAGTAAGTCATCCCCAATGTCGCATCAGAATATTCTAAAGATCTAGCAAATACGAGTGATATACCAGATACATAATCAAAAGTATATGCGACAGTGAGTCAGCTGCAGTCCGAATATATTACATATCATGTAGGGAACTAGTATCCAGATTATCCGGCTAACAGGTGTCGGTTGGCTAAATTTCCAAAAGATTATAGTTTATGAAAGACGAGCAGTGAATGAAGGGACCCACTCGTGACCCTCAGCAGCCATCCTTCTGGTGCGTGCCAACACCGAGGGAGAGATATGCTTAATCATCTAGTGTTGGCTCTAAATCTGGCCATGCAAAACCAGTAGGGTCAGACCCCAAATAGCAAGTACCACAAAGGGCGCACGAAATAAAAAAACAAAACCAGTTCCATAGCATAAGATGCTTAAACCAACAATCAATGGCATATGTCTCATCCATGACATGAAATGATACCCCTTTACCAAATAAGGATAGGAAGTGCCTCATCACATCAAGATAAGATACGTCCCTTGATTATGGTCAAGCTAGAATAATTTTGCGTCGTAGATTCAGTCCACAGGTTATCGTAACACAATAGCTCAAGCCAACAACCAAACAAGGACATGAGTTAAACTATTATGCCACGAAAGTCTATGTCCCTAATTCCACTCAACAGAAGACACAATACACAAACAGGGATACAATATTAAGAAAAATAATATAGTAATAATAAGTAACTTTGATCCGTGTCCCGTTGTAACACAACAGTGCAACTCAACAACTAAACAAGGATATGAGTTAAACTTTCGTACTGAAAAGGTCTACTTCTCTAACTAAAACATATTGAATGACCAAACATGTGTTACGGCTTGATATGTGATCTCTGAGTTATCCCAGTAATGCAATATATAAGTATCCTCAGATCGTGCCATAATCGAGCAAGGCTGGCTGAACCAATAGTATACAAGCAAGAATACATAATGCACCAGTCCCTTACATGGGCCCTGAGCTAATTTAATAATAGTAGCAGTTCCAGCCTTTCTATAGGAAAGACACTGGCTTGAATTATAATTAATTCAGATACTGCACTCCTGTAAACCCCCTGATTTTTTAGAAATTTTTAAAAATTAATTTTCATAATTTTCTAGAATTTTTTGAAATTTTTAACTAATTAAAAATCAAGGTATTTGGAACTAAATAATTTTAAATAATTTTAATTAATATTAAAATATTATAAAAATAATATTTTTAGGTGTAAAATAAAATATTAGACATAGGGTAATTTTTCTGGAATTTATTGGACCCCGAAAATATTTTTAAAGACCTAAAAACTAATTATTTATTAAACCAAAATAAACCCTAAATAAACCCAGTTTATTTCTGACCCAAACCGACCCTAACCCGACCGTCCCGGTCTAGCTGAACTGGGCCCAAAACCTAGCGGGTTGGATCCGGGCCCGTTAGCCGACCCGACCGTTTCGACCCGACCCAACCCATTAGAAACCCTAACCCTAAACCCGACCCTGACCCTGCCGCTTCGTCTCCCCGCCGCCGGCCGACCCGCCGTGGCTCTCCGCCTCCTCCACTCGTATCCGTCGGCGACCCCTCGGTTTACCTCCCCCGCAACCGTCGCCTACGACTGCCCAGCTCCTCCCCGCTCCTCCTATTTAAACGACGACCCCGGCCAACCCCGCTGCCTCGTCGACCCCACAGTGATACCACCACCTTCGTCTTCGCTGCACCCGGCCACTGTCCCTTCCAGCGCCTCTCTCCTCCAGCCTCCAGATCCAGTACCGGTAGCCCCGGTCGATGACGCCATCCCTCGACGACCCCACCCCGCTGAACCCGCCAGTGCCCCGGTCGACCTCGATCCAGCGCCGCAGCCCGAGCTCTGTCAGCTTCGCCTCCGGCGAGGACCTCGAGCTCTTCCAGCACGCCGCCTCGCCGCCTCAGCCGCAGCCGACTACCCCGCCACGAGCAGCCAACAGCTCCGGCCATCTCCGGTGGCAAAAAGGAAACCCTAACCCTAGCCGTTGTGTCACGACGTCTCGCGAAGCATGCATTTCAGCCCTCTGCGGAGCCCTGTTCAGGTAGCCATTTCTCTCTCCTCGCTGTCCCATTTCCCGTTCTGTTTACTGTGACGCGAACCCTGCGTGACCCTCTCGATGCCCGTGCAACTCGCTCGGTGTGTCGCGTCCTGTGATGATCGCGAACTGCGATCCAAAATCAGGAAAATTAATACCCTATTTTTCCCTGGAACTGAGTGCGCCCCTCCAAACGGGACGACTTAGTAGTGTGTGAACTTTAACGAAAGGTGTGCGCCATTGATACGGACGTGTGAGATTTCACAGAAGTTGATTCGGATGTGCGTGTACACCTGAATCAACGTGTATCCGTCGACAACACCCCGTATCGGCCCTATTTTGGAACTCATTGTAACTTCGTGTACACATGTCCAATTGAAACGAAACTTGCGTCATCGGACTCGTAGCAATACGCCGGTCCTGTGACCCAAGTTTGGTTCGATTATGAGAATGTTGACAAAATTGCGTATCGTGGGCCCCACGGCTCCACTTGACGGGCGATTTTGTGATCGGCTCATCGGAATCCAGGTTTGGACATTCCGTTGGGTTCGTATCGTCGTTTTGGACTTGTTGACACTAAGTTTGACGAATTTGGAGAATATTGTCTCTGACATATTTTTTGGTGCGAAGCGGGCGACATGTGGACCCCGCTTTGACCAGAAACTGTCATTTTTGCCCCTGTGTCCAAATTGGACTCAAAGATAGGCATTTCTAGCTATTTGATGTCTTCTAAATCTGATGGTGATATTTAATTCAGCAACCGAAGGAGTACCTGCAAATCCTACTGATACCAGAGCTACAGTTGGAGTCAGAACCCTAAGCAAGTGTACCTTGCCAAAACTTACAGTACCTGCTTCATATTATTGTCTTAATTTATTCATATGTTGTACATGTTTAACCTAGGACTGTGTGACATTACTTAGCATCCGAATAATATTCGGATATCAACACTGTACGCAGAGTTGTGTAATGTCACCTAGACATGGATATCGAGACCCTATGCATCCTCATGCTTGCATTATCAAGTACGACATACCTCAGGACACCTGACACTATTTATGAGACAGAATATTCCTGAGATATTCATGGTGATTCTGTATAGGTTACATGATTCATGACATAGATATAGCATGCTTAGATATCATTATGACTTGCTGCATTAGATATGATCTCGCGTGACATGGACATGAGACGTGTGATTACATTTGGTGGGGAGAGACACACAGACTACATGCTGATTATATATATAAACCCTTATTAATGCGGTGCTCAAGACTATAAAACCGAGCTTGACCCATTACGTGATATTACTGCTACCCGGCTCTCCAACACCGAGCTTGTAGTGGTCTCAGCCTGAGTTTTAGTAATGCTCTCATCTTGCATTTCACTTAGCTGGTTATATAGTTTACCGTATTGATTCATTTATTGCTGCACTGCATTTATTTTGGCTTGAGTTATTTTGTACCTTGCTATGTCCCCTGAGGACCTGGATCCGGATTATGTCCCCAGGATTAGCAGACGAGATCTATCCCGAGGTATACGGAACATGAGCATTAGCAGGAGCAGAAGCAGGAACAGTAGCAGGCACTGGAGCAGTACCAGATCCAGAAGACGATGTGATCGCCGATGATTTATCCTGAGTATATGTCTTATCCATACTCAGTATATGATGTTGTTACCTTATTTCTTGACTATTGTACCAGACTCATTATCGGGTTATTCCCTGAGTTATGTTTATTGACATTGGATATTGCACTATGATTCTGATATTGATGTATTCATTTCTGTGGATAAGATTAATATATTAGACTTTTATTATTGTACTACAGCTTAAGTACACCCTGATGGGCCCATTAAATTAGGTTTGCCCATCGGTGTATGCTGTTGGCCATTGCCACATGTCTAGTCCCTAGATATTTTGGGACTGGGGCGTGACATGGTTTTTGTGGTGGCCCATGCAGGTCTCCGACTAAATTATTCGGTTTTAACTTACGGACCGAGCAAGCCTGCAATAAGAATAGGATAAGTTTTTAGGATCTCATCCACTTGCTTGAATCGTTCTTGATATCTATTCGAATTAATTTACTGACTTGCATCCTACCTTGATTCCTGTGCGACTCTTATTATTTATTTTCGATGCAGAGTTATGGATCCACGAGCAAACGACGAGACTCCTGTAGGATCACCGCAAGGTGCTGTAGTCACCCATGAAGAAGATGGAGTAACGCCATTGAGTGGAGATCCCTCCACTTACCAAAGCAGTTAAGCCAATCAGCATACCACAAGGTCCCGGCATGACGATATCGCACCACCGTCGCAGTTCACTGCACCAATGCCCGTATTCCCACAAGGGCAAGCTATGGACGGGCAACAGATGTTTCAAATATTCTACGCGATGATGCAAGCCTATTAGAAGGTTCATGAAGAAGCCCAGCCAAGCCAAACAGAGGAGATCATTTACAGACTTAACTCTGAGCTACGAAAGTTAATCAGCTCCGTTGCAATGGACGTTCTTGCTGCAACACGACCCATGGAGTGCATCACAAGGATAGAGTCCAGCCAGAAGCGGCCGCATGCATTAGCAGTAGACCAAGAACAACAGTATGGAGCTGCAAAGCGACTACAGATGAATCCACCACAGAGAGCATCTACACCAATAGCACTAGTCCTTCCTACTTGTTACTACTGTGGCAAGGTAGGCCATCTCGCTAAAGAATGCCGACTCAGAACTGGATTATGTCTAGCTTGCGGATCCAAACAACATTCGGTAAAGGATTGCCCTTAACGTCGAGAGAAAGCATTGATGATTCATCAACCAGCCACATCAGCACCAGCCAGAGCACCACATGAAGAAGTTGCAAAGAGACCTCACATGCACCAGCCATCCGGAGCATCTCCACAAATACTGCCTATCTATCAATATTGTGGCAAGCGAGGCCATATTGGGAACGAGTGCAGACACAAATTGGGATTATGCTTGATTTGCGAATCCAACCAATATTTAGCCAAGGATTGTCCTGAGCATCAAGATAGAGCACTAATGTTAAACCGACAAGCTTTAACAGTACCGAGGCCAGCCTATTCAGTATTAGGAGCAACACAAACGGGAGTTGAATGAGTCATACCACAACCTCTAGGAGGGTATCAGCCAAGGCCACCTTTGATACCCCATGCATTACTCTTCCAGCAGGCTTAGAAGCAGCAGAGGAATCGACCGCAAGGACGAGGACAAACTCTGGCGATGACCTTGGAGAACGCACAGACTAGTGGAGTAGCTAATGCGCGTAAGTTATTCGTAGCAATCTATTCTAGTATTGCTTTAGCTCGTGCCTGTTGGTTCGTGACCTTAGCCTTAACCTGGTATTATTTTGAATCTTGCTAATAATTGATAACCTAGTATATTTTATAAGTGATAACCTAGTTTTTCTAAACTGTAGTTTTCTTGTTTTAACTAGATTTCCTTCACTCTGGAAATTGTATAACTTCCATTGCTTAGGGAAATGATGTTTTCATTTCCTATGTGTTTGGCTTAAACCTCATCCTTTGATTCTCCTGAATCATGATTCTTGACAGTAATGTGCTTCGAACAATGCTTGCAACCGTGTCATCTCTGTTGACCGGTTATTCTTTGATTGCGAGGACGCAATCCTCTTAAGGGGGTAGATTGTAAACCCTCTGATTTTTCAGGAATTTTTAAAAATCAATTTTCACAATTTTCTAGAATTTTCTAGAATTTTCTGAAATTTTTAACTAATTAAAAATTAAGGTATTTCGAATTAAATAATTTTAATCAATATTAAAATATTATGAAAATAATATTTTTAGGTGTAAAATAAAATATTAGACATAGGGTAATTTTCTTGGAATTTATTGGACCCCAAAAATATTTTTAAAGACCTAAAAACTAATTATTTATTAAACCAAAATAAGTCCTAAATAAACTCGGTTTATTTCTGACCCAAACCGACCCGAACCGGACCGACCCGGTCTAGCTGAACTGGGCACAAACCCTAGCGGGTCGGATCCGGGCCCGTTAGCCGACCCGACCGTTTCGACCCGACCCGACCCGTTAGAAACCCTAACCCTAAACCCGACCCTGACCCTACCGCTTCGTCTCCCCGTCGCCGGCCGACCCGCCGTGGCTCTCCGCCTCCTCCACTCGTATCCGTCGGCGACCCCTCGGTTTACCTCCCCCACAACCGTTGCCTCTGACTGCCCAGCTCCTTCCCGCTCCTCCTATTTAAACGACGACCCCGGCCAACCCCGCTGCCTCGTCGACCCCACAGTGCCACCGCCACCGTCGTCTTCGCTGCACCCGGCCACTGTCCCTTCTAGCGCCTCTCTCCTCCAGCCTCCAGATCCAGTACCGGTAGCCCCGGTCGATGACGCCATCCCTCGACGACCCCACCCCGCTGAACCCGCCAGTGCCCCGGTCGACCTCGATCCAGCGCCGCAGCCCGAGCTCTGTCAGCTTCACCTCCGGCGAGGACCTCGAGCTCTTCCAGCACGCCGCCTCGCCGCCTCAGCCGCAGCCGACCACCCCGCCACGAGCAACCAACAGCTCCGGCCATCTCCGGTGGCAAAAAGGAAACCCTAACCCTAGCCGTCGTGTCGCGACGTCTCGCGAAGCGTGCGTTTCAGCCCTCTGCGGAGCCCTGTTCAGGTAGCCATTTCTCTCTCCTCGCTATCCCATTTCCCGTTTTGTTTACTGTGACGCGAACCCCGCGTGACCCTCTCGATGCCCGTGTAACTCACTCGGTGTGTCGCGTCCTGTGATGATCGTGAACTACGATCCAAAATCAGGAAAATTAATACCCTATTTTTCTCTGGAACTGAGTGCGCCCCGCCAAACGGGACGACTTAGTCGTGTGTGGACTTCACCGAAAGGTCTGCGCTGTTGATACGGACGTGTGAGATTTCACGAAAGTTGATTTGGATGTGCGTGCACACCTGAATCAACGTGTATCCGTCGACAACACCCCGTATGGGCCCTATTTTAGAACTCGTTGTAACTTCGTGTACACATGTCATATCGAAACGAAACTTGCGTCATCGTACTCGTAGCAATACGCCGGTCATGTGACCCAAGTTTGGTTCAATTCTGAGAAAGTTGACAAAATTGCGTATCGTGGGCCCCACGGCTCCACTTGACGGGCGATTTTGTGAGGCTCATCGGAATCCAGGTTTGGACATTCAGTTGGGTTCGTATCATCGTTCTGGACTTATTGACACTAAGTTTGACGAATTTGGAGAACATTGTCTCTGACTCATTTTTTGGTGCGAAGCGGGCCACATGTGGACCCCGCTTTTACCAGAAACTGTCACTTTTGCCCCTGTGTCCAAATTGGACTCAAGGACAGGCATTTCTAGCTATTTAATGTCTTCTAAATCTGATGGTGATGTCTATTTCAGCAACCGAAGGAGTACCAACAAATCCCACTGATACCAGAGCTATAGTTGGAGTCAGAAGCCCAAGCAAGTGTACCATGCCAAAACTTGCAGTACCTGCTTCATATTATTGTCTTGATTTATTCATATGTTGTACATGCTTAACCTAGGACCGTGTGATATTACTTAGCATCCGAATAATATTCAGATGTCAACACTGTACGCAGAGTTGTGTAATATCACCTAGACATGGATATCGAGACCCTATGCATCCTCATGCTTGCATTATCAAGTACGACATACCTCAGGACACCTGACACTATTTATGAGACAGAATATTCCTGAGATATTCATGGTGATTCTGTATAGGTTACATGATTCATGACATAGATATAGCATGCTTAGATATCATTATGACTTGCTGCATTAGATATGATCTCGTGTGACATGGACATGAGACGTGTGATTACATTTGGTGGGGAGAGACACACAGACTACATGCTGATTATATATATAAACCCTTATTAATGTGGTGCTCAAGACTATAAAACTGAGCTTGACCCATTACATGATATTACTGCTACCGGCTCTCCGACACCGAGCTTGTAGTGGTCTCAGCCTGAGTGTTAGTGATGCTCTCATCTTGCATTTTACTTAGCTGGTTATATAGTTTACCGTATTGATTCATTTATTGCTGCACTGCATTTATTTTGGCTTGAGTTATTTTGTACCTTGCTATGTCCCCTGAGGACCTGGATCCGGATTATGTCCCCAGGATTAGCAGACGAGATCTACCCCGAGGTATACGGGATATGAGTATTAGCAGGAGCAGAAGCAGGAACAGTAGCAGGCACTGGAGCAGTACCAGATCCAGAAGACGAGGTGATCGCCGATGATTTATCCTGAGTATATATCTTATCCATACTCAGTATATGATGTTGTTACCTTATTTCTTGACTATTGTACCAGACTCATTATCGGGTTATTCCCTGACTTATGTTTATTGACATTGGATATTGTACTATGATTCTGATATTGATGTATTCATTTCTGTGGATGAGATTAATATATTAGACTTTTATTATTGTACTACAGCTTAAGTACACCCTGATGGGCCCATTAAATTAGGTTTGCCCATCGGTGTGTGCTGCTGGCCATTGCCACATGTCTAGTCCCTAGATATTTTGGGACTGGGACGTGACATAGTTTTTGTGGTGGCCCATGCAGGTCTCCGACTAAATTATTCGATTTTAACTTAGGGACCGAGCAAGCCTGCAATAAGAATAGGATAAGTTTTTAGGATCTCATCCACTTGCTTGAATCGTTCTTGATATCTATTCGAATTAATTTACTGACTTGCATCCTACCTTGATTCCTGTGCGACTCTTATTGTTTATTTTGGATGCAGAGTTATGGATCCACGTGCAAACGACGAGACTCCAGCAGGATCACCGCAAGGTGCTGTAGTCACCCATGAAGAAGATGGAGTGACGCCATTGAGTAGAGATCCCTCCACTTACCGAAGCAGTCAAGCCAATCAGCATACCACAAGGTCCCGGCATGACGATATCGCACCACCGCCGCAGTTTACTACACCAATGCCCGTATTCCTACAAGGGCAAGCTATGGACGGGCAACAGATATTTGAAATGTTCTACGCGATGATGCAAGCCTATTAGAAGGTTCATGAAGAAGCCCAGCCAAGCCAAACAAAGGAGATCATTTACAGACTTAACTCTGAGCTATGGAAGTTAATCAACTCCGTTGCAATAGACGTTCTTGCTGCAACACGACCCATGGAGTGCATCACAAGGATAGAGTCCAGCCAGAAGCGGCCGCATGCATTAGCAGTAGACCAAGAACAACAGGAAGGAGCTGCAAAGCGACCACAGATGAATCCACCACAGAGAGCATCTACACCAATAGCACTAGTCCTTCCTACTTGTTACTACTGTGGCAAGGTAGGCCATCTCGCTAAAGAATGCCGACTCAGAACTGGATTATGTCTAGCTTGCGGATCCAAACAACATTCGGTAAAGGATTGCCCTTAACGTCGAGAGAAAGCATTGATGATTCATCAACCAACCACATCAGCACTAGCCAGAGCACTACATGAAGAAGTTGCAAAGAGACCTCACATGCACCAGCCATCCGGAGCATCTCCATAAATACTGCCTATCTATCAATATTGTGGCAAGCGAGGCCATATTGGGAACGAGTGCAGACACAAATTGGGATTATGCTTGATTTGAGAATCCAATCAATATTTAGCCAAGGATTGTCCTGAGCATCAAGATAGAGCACTAATGTTAAACCGACAAGCTTTAACAGTACCGAGGCTAGCCTATTCAGCATTAGGAGCAACACAAACGGGAGTTGAAGGAGTCATACCACAACCTCTAGGAGGGTATCAGCCAAGGTCACATTTGATACCCCAGGCATTACTCTTCCAGCAGGCTCAGCAGCAGCAGAGGAATCGACCACAAGGACGCGGACAAACTCTGGTGATGACCTTGGAGAACGTACAGACTCGTGGAGTAGCTAATGCACGTAAGTTATTCGTAGCTATTTATTCTAGTATTGCTTTAGCTCGTGCCTGTTGGTTCGTGACCTTAGCCTTAACCTGGTATTATTTTGAATCTTGCTAATAATTGATAACCTAGTATATTTTATAAGTGATAACCTAGTTTTTCTAAACTGTAGTTTTCTTGTTTTAACTAGATTTTCTTCACTCTGGAAATTGTATAACTTCCATTGCTTAGGGAAATGATGTTTTCATTTCCTATGTGTTTGGCTTAAACCTCATCCTTTGATTCTCCTGAATCATGATTCTTGACAGTAATGTGCTTCGAACAATGCTTACAACCGTGTCATCTTTGTTGACCGGTTATTCTTTGATTGCGAGGACGCAATCCTCTTAAGGGGGTAGATTGTAAACCCCCTGATTTTTCAGGAATTTTTAAAAATCAATTTTCACAATTTTCTGGAATTTTCTGGAATTTTCTGAAATTTTTAACTAATTAAAAATTAAGGTATTTCGAATTAAATAATTTTAATCAATATTAAAATATTATGAAAATAATATTTTTAGGTGTAAAATAAAATATTAGACATAGGGTAATTTTTTTGGAATTTATTGGACCCCGAAAATATTTTTAAAGACCTAAAAACTAATTATTTATTAAACCAAAATAAGTCCTAAATAAACCCGGTTTATTTCTGACCCAAACCGACCCAAACCGGACCGACCCGGTCTAGCTGAACTGGGCACAAACCCTAGCGGGTCGGATCCGGGCCCGTTAGCCGACCCGACCGTTTCGACCCGACCCGACCCGTTAGAACCCCTAACCCTAAACCCGACCCTGACCCTGCCGCTTCGTCTTCCCGCCGCCGGCCGACCCGCCGTGGCTCTTCGCCTCCTCCACTCGTATCCGTCGGCGACCCCTCGGTTTACCTCCCCCGCAACCGTCGCCTCTGACTGCCCAGCTCCTCCCCGCTCCTCCTATTTAAACGACGACCCCGGCCAACCCCGCTGCCTCGTCGACCCCACAGTACCACCGCCACCGTCGTCTTCGCTGCACCCGGCCACGGTCCCTTCCAGCGCCTCTCTCCTCCAGCCTCCAGATCCAGTACCGGTAGCCCCGGTCGATGACGCCATCCCTCGACGACCCCAACCCGCTGAACCCGCCAGTGCTCCGGCCGACCTCGATCCAGCGCCGCAGCCCGAGCTCTGTCAGCTTCACCTCTGCCGAGTCTTCCCTCCGCCGAGGACTTCGAGCTCTTCCAGCACGCCGCCTCGCCGCCTCAGCCGCAGCCGACCACCCCGCCACGAGCAGCCAACAGCTCCGGCCATCTCCGGTGGCAAAAAGGAAACCCTAACCCTAGTCGTCGTGTCGCGATGTCTCGCGAAGCGTGCATTTCAGCCCTCTGTGGAGCTCTGTTCAGGTAGCCATTTCTCTCTCCTCGCTGTCCTATTTCCCGTTCTGTTTACTGTGACACGAACCTTGCGTGACCCTCTCGATGCCCGTGTAACTCGTTCGGTGTGTCGCGTCCTGTGATGATCGCGAACTGCGATCCAAAATCAGGAAAATTAATACCCTATTTTTCTCTGGAACTGAGTGCGCCCCGCCAAACGGGATGACTTAGTCATGTGTGGACTTCACCGAAAGGTGTGCGCCGTTGATACGGACGTGTGGGATTTCACGGAAGTTGATTTGGATGTGCGTGCACACCTGAATCAACGTGTATCCGTCGACAACACCCCGTATCGGCCCTATTTTGGAACTCGTTGTAACTTCGTGTACACATGTCATATCGAAACGAAACTTGCGTCATCGGACTCGTAGCAATACGTCGGTCCTGTGACCCAAGTTGGGTTCAATTCTGAGAAAGTTGACAAAATTGCGTATCGTGGGCCCCACGGCTCCACTTGACGGGCAATTTTGTGATCGGCTCATCGGAATCCAGGTTTGGACATTCCGTTGGGTTCGTATCGTCGTTTTAGACTTGTTGACACTAAGTTTGACGAATTTGGAGAACATTGTCTCTGACACATTTTTTTGTGCGAAGCGGGCCACATGTGGACCCCGCTTTGACCAGAAACTGTCACTTTTGCCCCTGTGTCCAAATTGGACTCAAGGACAGGCATTTCTAGCTATTTGATGTCTTCTAAATCTGATGGTGATGTCTATTTCAGCAACCGAAGGAGTACCTGCAAATCCCACTGATACCAGAGCTATAGTTGGAGTCAGAACCCCAAGCAAGTGTACCTTGCCAAAACTTGCAGTACCTGCTTCATATTATTGTCTTAATTTATTCATATGTTGTACATGCTTAACCTAGGACCGTGTGACATTACTTAGCATCCGAATAATATTCGGATGTCAATACTGTACGCAGAGTTGTGTAATGTCACCTAGACATGGATATCGAGACCCTATGCATCCTCATGCTTGCATTATCAAGTACGACATACCTCAGGACACCTGACACTATTTATGAGACAGAATATTCCTGAGATATTCATGGTGATTCTGTATAGGTTACATGATTCATGACATAGATATAGCATGCTTAGATATCATTATGACTTGCTGCATTATATATGATCTCGCGTGACATGGACATGAGACGTGTGATTACATTTGGTGGGGAGAGATACACAGACTACATGCTGATTATATATATAAACCCTTATTAATGCGGTGCTCAAGACTATAAAACCGAGCTTGACCCATTACGTGATATTACTGCTACCGGCTCTCCGACACCGAGCTTGTAGTGGTCTCAGCCTGAGTTTTAGTGATGCTCTCATCTTGCATTTCACTTAGCTGGTTATATAGTTTACCGTATTGATTCATTTATTGCTGCACTGCATTTATTTTGGCTTGAGTTATTTTGTACCTTGCTATGTCCCCTGAGGACCTGGATCCGGATTATGTTCCCAGGATTAGAAGACGAGATCTACCCTGAGGTATACGGGACATGAGCATTAGCAGGAGCAGAAGCAGGAACAGTAGCAGGCACTGGAGCAGTACCAGATCCAGAAGACGAGGTGATCGCCGATGATTTATCCTGAGTATATGTCTTATCCATACTCAGTATATGATGTTGTTACCTTATTTCTTGACTATTGTACCAGACTCATTATCGGGTTATTCCCTGAGTTATGTTTATTGACATTGGATATTGCACTATGATTCTGATATTGATATATTCATTTCTGTGGATGAGATTAATATATTAGACTTTTATTATTGTACTACAGCTTAAGTACACCCTGATGGGCCCATTAAATTAGGTTTGCCCATCGGTGTGTGCTGCTGGCCATTGCTACATGTCAAGTCCCTAGATATTTTGGGACTGGGGCGTGACATAGTTTTTGTGGTGGCCCATGCAGGTCTCCGACTAAATTATTCGGTTTCAACTTAGGGATCGAGCAAGCCTGCAATAAGAATACGATAAGTTTTTAGGATCTCATCCACTTGCTTGAATCGTTCTTGATATCTATTCGAATTAATTTACTGACTTGTATCCTACCTTGATTCCTGTGCGACTCTTATTGTTTATTTTGGATGCAGAGTTATGGATCCACGAGCAAACAACGAGACTCCTGCAGGATCACCGCAAGGTGCTGTAGTCACCCATGAAGAAGATGGAGTGACGCCATTGAGTGGAGATCCCTCCACTTACCGAAGCAGTCAAGCCAATCAGCATACCACAAGGTCCCGGCATGACGATATCGTACCACCGCCGCAGTTCCCTACACCAATGCCCGTATTCCCACAAGAACAAGCTATGGACGGGCAACAGATGTTTCAAATGTTCTACGCGATGATGCAAGCCTATTAGAAGGTTCATGAAGAAGCTCAGCCAAGCCAAACAGAGGAGATCATTTACAGACTTAACTCTGAGCTATGGAAGTTAATCAGCTCCGTTGCAATGGACGTTCTTGCTGCAACACGACCCATGGAGTGCATCACAAGGATAGAGTCCAGCCAGAAGCGGCCGCATGCATTAGCAGTAGACCAAGAACAACAGGAAGGAGCTGCAAAGCGACCACAGATGAATCTACCACAGAGAGCATCTACACCAATAGCACTAGTCCTTCCAACTTGTTACTACTGTGGCAAGGTAGGCCATCTCGCTAAAGAATGCTGACTCAGAACTGGATTATGTCTAGCTTGCGGATCCAAACAACATTCGGTAAAGGATTGCCCTTAACGTCGAGAGAAAGCATTAATGATTCATCAAACCGCCACATCAGCACCAGCCAGAGCACCACATGAAGAAGTTGCAAAGAGACCTCACATGCACCAGCCATCCGGAGCATCTCCACAAATACTGCCTATCTATCAATATTGTGGCAAGCGAGGCCACATTGGGAACGAGTGCAGACACAAATTAGAATTATGCTTGATTATCGAATCCAACCAATATTTAGCCAAGGATTGTCTTGAGCATCAAGATAGAGCACTAATGTTAAACCGACAAGCTTTAACAGTACCTAGGCCAGCCTATTCAGCATTAGGAGCAACACAAACGGGAGTTGAAGGAGTCATACCACAACCTCTAGGAGGGTATCAGCCAAGGACACCTTTGATACCCCAGGCATTACTCTTCCAGCAGGCTCAGCAGCAGCAGAGGAATCGACCGCAAGGATGCGGACAAACTCTTGCGATGACCTTGGAGAACGCACAAACTCGTGGAGTAGCTAATGCGCGTAAGTTATTCATAGCTATCTATTCTAGTATTGCTTTAGCTCGTGCCTGTTGGTTCGTGACCTTAGCCTTAACCTGGTATTATTTTGAATCTTGCTAATAATTGATAACCTAGTATGTTTTATAAGTGATAACCTAGTTTTTCTAAACTGTAGTTTTCTTGTTTTAACTAGATTTCCTTCACTCTGGAAATTGTATAACTTCTATTGCTTAGGGAAATGATATTTTCATTTCCTATGTGTTTGGCTTAAACCTCATCCTTTGTTTCTCCTAAATCATGATTCTTGACAGTAATGTGCTTCGAACAATGCTTGTAACCGTGTCATCCCTATTGACCGATTATTCTTTGATTGCGAGGACGCAATCCTCTTAAGAGGGTAGATTATAAACCCCCTGATTTTTCAGAAATTTTTAAAAATTAATTTTCATAATTTTCTGGAATTTTCTAAAAATTTTAACTAATTAAAAATTAAGGTATTTCGAATTAAATAATTTTAATCAATATTAAAATATTATAAAAATAATGTTTTTAGGTGTAAAATAAAATATTAGACATAGGATAATTTTCTTGGAATTTATTGGACCCCAAAAATATTTTTAAAGACCTAAAAACTAATTATTTATTAAACCAAAATAAGTCCTAAATAAATCCGGTTTATTTCTGACCCAAACCGACCCGAACCGGACCGACCCGGTCTAGCTGAACTGGGCACAAACTCTAGCGGGTCGGATCCGGGCCCGTTAGCCGACCCGACCGTTTTGACCCGACCCGACCCGTTAGAAACCCTAACCCTAAACCCGACCCGACCCGACCGCTTCGTCTCCCCGCCGCCGGCCGACCCGCCGTGGCTCTCCGCCTCCTCCGCTTGTAACCGTCGGCGACCCCTCGGTTTACCTCCCCCGCAACCGTCGCCTCCGGTCGCCCAGCTCCTCCCGCTCCTCCTATTTAAACGACGACCTCGGCCAACCCCGCTGCCTCGTCGACCCCACAGTGCCACCGTCACCGTCATCTTCGTTGCACTCAGCCACTGTCCCTTCCAGCGCCTCTCTCCTCCAGCTTCCAGATCCAGCGCTGGCAGCCCCGGTCGACGACGCCATCCCTCGACAACCCCACCCCACTGAACCCGCCAGAGCTCCGGCCGACCTCGATCCAGCGCCGCAGCCTGAGCTCTGTCAGCTTCGCCTCCGTCGAGTCACCCCTCCGCCGAGGACCTCGAGCTCCGCCAGCACGCCGCCTCGCCGCCTCAGCTGCAGCCGACCACCCCGCCACGAGCAGCCACCAGCTCCGGCCATCTCCGACGGCAAACAGGAAACCCTAATCCTAGCCGCCGTGTCGCGACGTCTCACGAATCGCGCGTTTCAACCCTCTGCGGATCCCTGTTTAGGTAGTCATTTCTTTCTCCTCGCTGCCCTGTTTCCTGTTCCATCTGCTATGATGCGAACCCTGCGTGACCCCCTCGATGCCCGTGTAACTCGCTCGGTGTGTCGCGTCCTGTGGCGATCGCGAACTGCGATCCAAAATCAGGAAAATTAACACCATGTTTTTCCCCGGAACTGAGTGTGCCCCGCCAAACGGGACGACTTGGTCGTGTGTGGACTTTACCGAAAGGTATGCACCGTTGATACGGACATATGAGATTTCGCGAAAGTTGATTTGGATGTGCGTGCACACCTGAATCAACGCGTATCCGTCGACAACACCCGATATCGGCCCTATTCTGGAACTCGTTGTAACTTCGTGTACACACATCATATCGAAACGAAACTTGTGCCATCAGACTCGTAGCCATACGCCGGTCCTATGACCCAAGTTTGGTTCGATTCTGAGAACATTGACAAAATCGCGTATCGTGGGCCCCACGGCTCTACTTGACGGGCGATTTTGTGATCGGCTCATCAAAATCCAGTTTTGGACATTCCGTTGGGTTTATATCATCATTCTGGACTTGTTGACACTAAGTTTGACGAATTTGGAGAATATTGTCTCTGACACATTTTTCGGTGCGAAGCGGGCCACATGTGGACCCCGCTTTGACCAGAAACTGTCTCTTTTGCCCCTGTATCCAAATTGGACTCAAGGACTGGCATTTCTAGCTATTTGATGTCTTCTGAATCTGATTGTGATGTCTATTTCAGCAATCAAAGGAGTACCTGTAAATCCCACTGATACTAGAGCTACAGTTGGAGTCAGAACCCCAGGCAAGTGTACCTTACCAAAACTTGCAGTACCTGCTTCATTTAATTGTCTTAATTTATTCATATGTTGTACATTTTTAACCTAGGACCGTGTGATATTACTTAGCGTCCAAATAATATTCGGGTGTCAACACTGTACGCAGAGTTGTGTGTGTTTGATGATAAACAAAAGAATGAAACTAGGTTTATACGAAACCCTTTCTTTGTTTACAAATAAGAAAAAAAAAGTACAATTAATCCTATACGAGGATGTCAAGTACAAAAAAAAATAATTCTGGGGAAAAATTGTTATAGGAGTCTGATCTGCGGTCGATTACTTTGTCCCTTGGACCACACGATGATGAAGAAGTGCTGTAGAAGAAGAAGAAGCTTCAAAAGTTGCAAGTGAGATTGAATTCTCGTTGTCGAAGTTGTCAATCGACACTCTCTGTCTGTGCTCTCTGTTCCTTCTTCGATCTGATCCCTGATCTTGATCCTTTTTCCCTCCTTATTTTCTCCTGTGATCGGAGGTCTCTATTTATAGAGATCAGTCATAATAACTGTCCAATCGGCGTAGAAGCCAAACAGTGAAGAGAGTTGCACCCTTTATGCGGCGGTTATAATAACTGCTATTCACGTTTGAATGATCTCCTGAATTTGCGTATGACGCATGTCCCATTATGAGGTAACGCATATAACCGCTCCTTGAATATCACGGCATGCAAGCCACGTAGGCAACTGTCCCTCGCGTAAGGATGGTTGGCATAAAAGCTAAATAACTGTCTTGTTGGCGTAAAAGCCAAATAGCTGTCTTGTTGGCGTAAAAGCCAAATAGCTGTCTTGGTGGCGTAAAAGCCAAATTCTGCATAAATTTTGATGTTGCATGAATAATAGATAACTAGCATAAAAATAGCCAATTATCCTTCCTGACTGAGGTCTTGAGTGTATTCTGGGCTAAATAGCATTGTCACATACCTTTACAAATATAGCCTAAGTTGGCGTATTTCAAGGAGATAGCATACGGCGTACTCCTATAGTTGAAAATAGCCTGATTGGCGTAACATGCAAGGATGGTGATGTGAGCGTATTAGTCACAGTTTTAGCTCTCCCAGTCATTAAAAATAGAATAAAATCTCGTGCATTAAATGCAGAGCTCTGCCCCCATCTCGTGCATTAAATGCAGAGATACGTCTCGAGCTCTGTACGAGAGACAGCTTTTGACGTGGCGTCTGATTTCGTCTCATCTCGAGCGTAAAAACTTATCTCTGCCTGTGTAAAATAGGCAGCGTATTCCTTGAATGCATAAAAAATGACTTGTATCAAGAATATGTCACTAAACGACAACCTGGGCCTTTATACAGAATCATCATTACAGCCGTCCTCTCGATCATCGTGCAGTACTTTTGTCAGGATTCAGGTTCACTGTTCTGTCTGATAGATTCATTCGAGGAATACGAAGAGTTCCTCGTATAACTTCATGCTAGATGGAGTTATAGCAACCTTTTACGCCTAGACAGCCTTTGAGTGCTGCTTTACGCGGGCTGTTCTGAAGCCATATTTTATGCCACACAGCGCTGAAGCTCTGTTTTACGCGTATAGCTCTGAAGTCATATTTTTATGCCACACAGCGCTGAAGCTCTGTTTTATGCGGACTTCGTGTATGTTGGGGGTTTTATGCGTATAATTCCCCAGCGTATTTTATGCTTCTACAAGACCCCCTTCAAAGTTTTCAAATTCCTCGTAATTTGAAATACTTTGAATGAAGTATGAAATGGTCAAATTTGACTCATTCTGCAAGGCTGGTTTTTCGGATATATTTAGGAAGTTATTGGGATTTGGTATATTCTCATCTGCCTATATAAAGGCAAGCGAGTGAACCTATTTTTCCATACTTCCTTCACCACGAAGATGGCTGCTGAGATTCATTGGGCTGACCTGAGAAAGAAGAAGATCATGGTCTTCCAGCATGTAAGAAGCCGTAAAAAAAGGCGTCTTCGAGCAAATATCCTCTGGAATGATGGATCATGGAAGGATATCATAGCTTCCTTTGCTCGAGATAATCAGCAATTTTATATGGCGATTCGTCAAAGAGAGAGAAAGGGTCGCAGTAGACCACACAGCTTGCTAGCTGTATTTTCCCCTATTATGAAGCTGGACCCTGGTGGGCAGCTTGGTCGTGTCTTCCAGTATTGTATTGGGTCTGAAACCCTAACACAAGTCTGAGCATGGCTGCCAATGACGTATTGAGGGGGGCTTGAATAATTTAAACAGGCCCAGTTCTGTATCCTCCCGCCATTAACTATTTTCTTGTTCATCGACCGAAGAAGCCGAAGAAGTGTTGTAGAAGAAGAATTGAAGATCTCCGTCAGACGAGAACCTAGCGTAATAGATTCCCGTCGTGATCTTGAATATTAATGAAAAATTCTTTGTAAAACGGATTTCTATCATATGTAATCATGATCTTGAATATTAATAAAAAATCCTTTGTAAAATAGATTTCCATCATATGTAATCATGATTAATAAACTTGTCTTCTTTTACGCCTCTTTGATTTGCCATATTGCTGTAAGTAAGTCTGATAATACGTAGCTTCAGCATGCTTGAGTAATTTTTTACGCTGATTCTGACAAATATGCTTTCCGTCATGTCCCCACTTTTACGCGTAACGAGAAATGCGTAAAAAAGCTCTTAAGTATTAAGTTGTCTTGAAAATCCAATTATCATGTTGTTTTTGGACTAGGAGTCACATAGAATTCTGAACTGTCACTTCTCTGATACGAAGAATTTCTGTTCAGAACATCATCTTCAAGAATGGCTTCCCGAAGGTTTTTTGAAATGTCCGCCGAACAGGCCATACTTGAACTTAGATGTAAAGGATTCTGGCTAGACTTCGAACGAACTTCCAATGGCCCAAGAAGAAGAGTCATCTTCAATACTGACATCTGTGTATTTCAGGCACTTGTAATATTTTGTAACCAGAAAGGAGCAGATTCTGCGTAAACCCTTGTAATTGGCCTTCTCGAGTATAAGACCCAAACTATCAAGATATACGCGTATCTTGTCCTGCATAATTTTAAGATATGCGAGAAGTCATAGATCTGTAGTATCTGTAGCTTCTGAGCGTAAAATCATAGATCTGTAGCTTCTGAGCGTAAAATAGTGGATCTTTGCTCTGCGTGTAAAATCATGGATCATTACGCAGCATGGCTGTCCGCCTTCCTTTTCAAATGATCGGCTGATGTGGTCCCAAATTATAACTGATCAGATAAGATCTTATTCGGTTAAGGATTCGAAGAGTTATCTGAACTCTATAAATAGCCTTGGGTCATGAGCGAGAAAAACCCTTCATCTGTCTTTGCAAAACCCTTTGTCTTTTTCTGAGAATCTTTTGTCTTCTTTCTGAGAACTCTTCGTCTTCGTCTCTTTCAGAGAACTCAGATTCGCCATGGCACCAAAACGGGCATCCGCGGCTAAGGAAAAGAAAGCCGCTTCCTCATCTCGCTCCTCTGCTCAAGCACGAGCGACTCCTGCTAGGCCAAGCGAGCCTCATTCTGAACGAAGTGCTCCGCCGTCTAGCTGCGCCCCGGGTATCACAAGTAAAGACTTCGAGAGAAAAAAAATTCTTCGCACACGTTGTACGTGTATGCACAAAATACGCCCACATTCCTAATGTGTCAGCGTAAAACTCCATATTTTTGTAGTCTGACATAAAAACTCAGACTGTCAAAATTTGGCGTATACTGCAAACCTTGCGTTTTACACACTAGATGTAAATTCCAGCGTAAAACTCAAATTTTGGCAGTCTGGCGTAAAAGCTCAGATTGTTAGATTTTGGCGTATAGTGCCATCTTTGAGTTTTTACGCACTGGAAGTAAATTCCAGCGTAAAAAGTCAAATTTTTGCAGTCTGACGTAAAAACTCAGACTGTCAAGTTTTGGCGTATACTGCAAGAGTGTAGCGTCAAGCGTAAACCTGACTTGTTTTCTTGCTTCTTGTAGTGGACCTACAGATTCCCCCTCTGGCTGAAGTGATGGGCTCTGCTGCTGGAATGCTGAATTCCAACTACCTGGAGGACTTGTCCCATGTGACATTTCTCATCTCTGAAAACGAGTATCCTCAAGAAAGGGGAACTCTGATCTCAGCCCAAGGAGAACGAATGTTGCTGAGTATGATCAGTGGGGAGCCCCTGACATACATAGATGGGACTGAGTATAAGAAACCAGCTTTCTTATTAGGGGACGTTATTGATAAGCAGTCTCAGACCAAGCCCAAGAAGGAAGATTGGGTATTTTCTGCTGAGGGCACGATCATGTATCTGCCAAAGATGTCCAGAGATTACCCCTATCTTTGCATTCTTCCATGCCACCCATCCCAGAAAGATGGTGTGGACTCTGACTCCCGATCTTCACGGCCAGCCGGGGAAGATCTTTTATAAGAAAGGATTGAACCGAGGGTCCTTTGTGAGCAGTCCTTCAGGCCCTGTCATGCCTTTCAGAGGATTACTGCCGGGCAGCATCCTGAGTGAAGACACTTCAATGATCCAGCCGATTCAAATAGCGACTTTCTGCAATGACTTTATGGGGCAGGGGGGTATACCCTAAGGTTAACCCTCGCACTAGTGGATGGATTAGCCCCCAGAATCTTCGATAGGCCAGTTTAACTACATGGGCCCTGAAGCACTTTCAGGTGGAGCTGAAAAGTATTGGCTTGTTTGCGGCTATGAGTGCTACTAGTGTTGGGCTGCCTCTCAACCCCAATTTGTTCTTAGCTTTGATGGAGCGATATAACTCGCTCACTGGAACTTTTGCCACTCCGATTGGTGAGTTAGGCCTGGCACTTCATGAGATAGCAGACATCTCAAAGCTGCCAATGGGAGACATTCCTTATGAAGAGTACGTTCCGACAGATAGGGAGTTAAAGGATACCCACCCTCGGGCAGTGGCAGTATACCAAGAGCCGATGAGCCACTACTTTGCATGCACCACCTTCTATAAGGAGCCCTCTGATTTAGCCTATATCAACAAATGGGTATCTACCTCTTCTTCTATCAGGCTAGAAATGTCAAACAGGACAAGGTTGTAGATAGCAGAGATAAACCCTTGAACCTTCTGAGCATGCTTAGTACCAACACAGTCGATGATCTCATTGAAGATGCAGGGGCTTCAGATTGTGTTCTCGATGAAGAGATAGGGGGTTATCCCGCAGGAACCAAAGCCTACAACTATATGAGGCATTGCCAAAAGCCTCTGTCAAGAGAAGCTCAATTGGCTGGCTTCCTTTCTGTTTGGCTACGCCGATGGGTAGTTCCTGGCATCGCGTCTGCGGATCGCATTCATCGCAACACCTTATGGCCCGTAGTGCGTTTGGTATTTGGAGCAAGATTGGGCCTGCTCCCAGCCATGGTATATAGGATTCAAGCAAGCCTGAGGGCCATTACTGAGGGACTACTGGCTGATGATACACGGCGTAAAGGATATCCCAGAGTGGAATTGCCATTCTTATATCTGATAGGATGGTTAATCCTTCACAACACCAGAGTGATGCCTCCCGGGTCAGCCAGTGGTTCGGGCAATAACTTCCTGTTGAATTACATAAATTCTTCTTGGAATGTGACTAGTGTCATAGACTGTCGGCTAGCACTAAATTTTGCCCATAGTTGGAAGTTCTTCTGGATCGCCCCCCCCCCCACCCGTACATATCAATCAACAGGGGACGAAATTTCAGGATGCAGGTCAGGGGAAGACTATTCTTTCTCCTGAAGCCTTTTACTGGTTGGTCTGCATTAGACCTTTCTATCTGCTGTACAGAAGTGAGGACCACTGCTACTTGGAGCCTTATCTGCCTAGTCATTTCGCTAGGCAATTTGGGTACGATCAGCTGCATGTGGAAAATCCCATCACCAGCTTCAAGTTCAAAGGTAGACTTATTGATGGAGCTAGAGGATGGCGGTACTTCATAATGGGTTATACTGGAGCAACCTTTGTTGTGCCCACGACTTCTCTCTCCACGGAGCTGCACATTCTTCACTCATACGTGCAGTGTTATGCGTCCATCAATACCTTCCATCGAGATTTTGATGTTCATAGAAGTTTCAGGATGCCCTCACATAGGTCCACTGGGAGAGAGGAGATACCATCTGTCTCCTCTGATGAAGGTGATAAAACCACCAGTGTAGATGATTATTTGTTGATTGTACCGAGAGGCGTAATAGCTCCGCCAGCAGAGCCTCTCATAATCTCCAGTAAATGAAAGGCTTCCACTCTGAAAGAGTCTTCCCCCCGCAAGAAGAAGCTGACTACCGGAGGTCCTAAAAGGACTTCCACCAAGGGGACCTCGAGGAGTGAGTCTATTGTTTCCCCTGTTGGGGATGATTCTTTGATCAGGGGTCCTTCGCCTTTTAGAGAGGGAACCTCCACAGTTCCGACTGACAGTGCTGGAGATTCTTTGCCCGCTACTGCTGCCGCTAATACCGTTACTGGTAGTGCTTCTAGATCGCCTTCGAGGCCGAGCATAATAAGAATCCATATACCTTTGCCAAGACAAATAATGGGGTAGCCCCTCCTTCGTCTGTAAGTATCTCGAGCGAGATTCCACCCGATGAACCTCGAGTGGATCTGGGTGACGACTGGGATGACTACCCTCAAACGTCAGTTGGTGTACTCTCTTCTGCAGGTATGACAGCTTGTTTAGCATCATTAAGAAATGATTTAGCTATACTGGCTGCGGACGCAACATACATACCATCGGCCATGGGTAAATATTGTCTTCACGCTTTCTTCAAAAAAATTAACATCAAATTGATATTAACTTTCTCTTATCTTATTTTCAGGCGAAGACATCTATGGGGAGGGCAGAGTTGACACAACTTCTGATTTTGTTGCGGATCCAGCTAATGAAATGGCGGTGTCTGACATCGACGAAGCATACTTTGAAACTGCCGATCTTTCATCCGCAACATTCTCGGGTGTCATCCCGCCAGTTGCAGTTCAAATAACATCAGAGGAGGATGAACCCACCATCTCGATCGTGCCTCCTTCGTTAAGCATGGCAGCGACTCCAACCGTTGTTGGTGTTTCTTCTTTTGTCACACCATCTGTTGAAGCAACGAATGTGGCAACATCCTCTACAGTCATTCCAGAAAGAAGATTTACCGGTATTGCGGCCACCCCCAGCGTCCATTCAATCTTTGCTACGCTAGTTGAACAATACACTAGCATATTCTACGTCACTTTGAAAGAATTGATATCCATGGTGCTGGAGAAGAATCTAGGCTTTGATGCTCTGAAGACGTCCTCCAAGCTCTTTATAGCGCCGATTAGAAATTTTAATGATGTTGAAAGAGCTGATACGCTAGAGCAAATAGTTAATGGCTTAGAACAAACCATTAACGAATATTTGCAACTATCTCGAGGAAGCATCGATGACCTGGTTCAAGCTGAGTATGACTCCCTAACTGCGGAACTTGCTCAGCAGATTGAATCTTTAAACAAATCCATCCAGGGACAACAACAAGAGATGGAGAAAGAGTAGGCAATATTGGTGGAGAGTATTCCTCAGCTGGCCCAGTGCTGCACTGAACGTGAGGGATATGAAGTGAGGGTTCGAGAATTGGAAGCTGAACTTGCTCAGACAAGGGAGAGGCTTCTCAAGGCATCGGTAGTTCATGATGTATTTGAGGGCCAAGTGAAGACAGCTCAGCAGAACTTGGCACATGCGGGTGTCATCCATGCAAGCTTTGTTGATTCTCTGTCCGAACTATCTCTCTTGAGCAATAACGAGACAAGTCTGGAATGGGCTCGCACTAACATTTTGAACTCCAGGAATGAGAGGATGGCTGCTCTGGTGCGACAGCTCAGGGATTTAACTGCTCCTCCCCAATGATGTACTTTTTACTTTTTTGCTCCTTATTTTCTCAGAGATAATAAAGATACATTTTCTGACTTTGTGGACCCATCACTTTAGAATATAAATGATAGGCTAAGATGAAAGTGATATCAGAGGTAATATAAACATGATCTACTTTTGGTAAGGTATTGTTGAATGTAAATCTATTCAGAGGTAATATGAACCTGATAGAATATAATTCAACTAAATTTGTATACTAAACACTATCAGAGGTAATATGAACATGATAGGTTTACAAATTAGTTAAGCATATCTATTCAACGGTCATATGAACCTGATAGAATATAATCCAACTAACCTTTGTACGTAGTGTTGTGAGAATAAAATCTTCATCATACTCCATTAAGCAAAGGAGATCAAGCATAGTACTTCTTCAGGAATTTGCAGTGCATAGGAGCCATTTTCAAATCTTTATTAGGTTTGGCTAATCGTGTTTGTTGAGGACATCCACTGGGGGATCTTCGGTGGACCTATTATTTGTTGCGCACATTGAGTGCAAATAATATGTTCGAAACAAGCCCAATCAGAGGAAATATGGAAGCGATAGGTTTTGTGGCGAGTAGAGACATCCCGCTGGAGGATTTTTGTGGATCCATTACTTCTTGTGCAAGAGAGTGCAAGTAATGGGTTTGAGACAAGTCCTGATAGAGGTAATACGGATGTTGTAAAATATGACTCTGTGGGGATAGTGGAGAGACATATTTCAGATGTAATATGAACATGTCCTGACTTTTGCTGGGGAAAACGAGGATAGTTCAGAGGTAATATAGACATGAACATTTCATTTTCTTTGCGGGTATCCTCCCAGGGGTTTTTTTTTGGACCCATTACTTCTTGTGCACGAGAGTGCAAGTAATAAGTTTAAGACAAGCCCTGCCAGAGGTAATATGGACGTGGCAGTTTTTGTAGACTTAACACCACTAGCGTACTTAGAGTTAAGTACGGGTGTTAAGTTGAGATGACAACCGATATCAGAGATAATATAGACAAGATAATCGATAGCCGAATCCGGAAGGTTTGCTCAGAGGTAATATGAACATGGCAAACTCAGCCTGAGAGAAATATTATGACAGCAGTTCAGAGGTAATATGAACGTAAACTAATGTCCAAAAAAATTCTTGAGGAGTAATTTGTTGAGTGTGGTCTATCCGAACATGAAGATAGACCAAAGGATCATTTCGCTGGGGAGAATAATGGGACGATAGCTCAGAGGTAATATGAACATGGATAGCGTCTAACGAGATTGGTTTGAATAGTCACTACGGGAGTGTGCAAGTAGACCTAAAGATTGCTTCGTTGGAGAGATTTTGAGAATCCACCATCCATTGCGTATCCAGGACTTTTGGATACGGATAATGGCTCTTTACAAAAATTTGTAACGAAAGAGAAAATGTTGCACATAGGCACTTGCTGGGGATACCAAATTGCTGAACATATCTATTCAGAGGTCATATGAACATGATAGGATATGATTCTCGATCTTCGATGACCGAGAAAATGTTGTACATAAGTACTTGCTGGGGATGAAAAACCAAGAGTCAATTTATACATCCGGGTTGTGGACTTATTACCCATGGCATAACTTAAGTACAGATAATAAGCTGAAATGACTAGCACTACCAAGGGTTATGCGAACTTGATAGTAGAAAGTCGAAGAGCAAAACTTTTACTCAGAGGTAATATGGATATGGAAAAGTTCTGAATATATCTTACTCAGAGGTAAGATATGACTTTGTGGGGATAAAAAAAAAATAGGACAGAGGTAGTATTTTTATGGTGATAGATTTACTCTGCTGGAGAAAGTGGAGAGGCGTAATTCAGAGGTAATATGGACGTGAACTGATCGATAGCAACAACTTGGGAGGTTTGCTCAGAGGTCACTTGGACATGGCAAACTCAGCTGGGGAAAACAAATTTGAACAACAGTTCAGAGAAAATATGGACGTGAACCAATGTCCAAAAAATTCACTGGATAGTGATATCTGAGTGAGGATAGACCTGAAGGTTGCTCCGCTGGGGAGAGTTTTAGGGACTCATCATCCGGCACTTTTTGAAAGAGCAAATTGCCACGTGGGAGTGAGATCAATTTGTCGTGATCGTCATCTTGTTTATAAATACAAAGTGATGACTTTGGCGTCGATCAACTCCTGGATTCTTCTTTTCAGTACATAGCATGCCTTTGTGGGGTGATGAATGTACCGATGGAAGAGACAATATTCTGGGTCATCGACCCTGCCAGCCCTATCAGGGTATCTTATGTTGGGTAGCCGAAGTTTGTTTTCCTTCATCAATATATTGAAGATCTCAATGATGTCATCCTCTTTGAAGGATAAAGTCCCATTTGGCTTTCGGGCTCCCGATACTTGAGTCGTACGGTCCTCAGGGAAGATGGTCCTAGCTGCATCATCTTCAGACTCAGAAGGAATTTTACCCCCAGCTTTGGATGCTGCTCTGTTTTGTCGAGGGAGACTACCCCCAGACATGTCATTGTCTGGTTCTTCTTCTTCTTTTTGTTTGCTTTTGTCCACAGAAGTTGATTTAGAAGGACCTGCCTTTGGTATTACAGGATCAGACTCTGGAGGTCTGGAGTTTGCAAGAGATGCGATATACCCTAACCCGAAAAGAGTTCGTTGACTGTAAGGATCACCATGCAACGATATTCGTCTGCCTTTTCCATAATTGAGGCCTTGCTTCAATTTCAAATCATAACCCATGTTTCGCATAATCTTCAAAGCATGTGGGCTATATCTGTGGATTTGTATTTTTCCAACATCAGACTCGCGAGAATCTTCTGGTACAATCAGTCGATTATGCATTCGACCGAAGACTATTGGACGTTGATCGTTGCGAGTAGGTGGAACTATAAAGATAAATTCTTCATGTAGCCCATATGTCATGACGACATTAGATGTTGACGCATCTTCCCACATGATCTCCCCACGCTTGGTAGTTAGGGGCACTAAATCTTGATTTTGACCCCTGTCTTTGTGTTTCTGGATAAAAAAATTATGCAAATCGGGGAGACTAACAGAAGAAGAAGAAGAAGGCTTATTCTGCCTTTTTACATCAGTGGGAATGTGTAGATTAGGAATCATAAGCCTTTCTCTGCCATAAGAATATAGCAGTTCCCCCATGTGAGTAGCATACGATCCATCGTCCTTCTGAGAATCGTATTTTCCCGTAAAACGGGTCTTCTTTACGTAGACAGGTCTATCCTGGCGTAATTTGGAGTTTGGCACTGGTTCGCGTAAAAAAGAAAAAGTCCTCAAGCGGCCTCCAGCGTCACGCGTAATCTGAAGAGTGGGCAACTTCTTCTCTTGTGGGCTTACAAGCCTAGCGGTTGGGAGATCCGCCACTCATTTTTCCTTGATATGATCACAGGGTCCATCTGTCTCATCATAGACGGGAGATATATTTTTATGCGCAGGGTGCGTTTGAAATTTCTGCGCAGGCACTGAGGCCTTGCTAGGAATTTTGTCTACCACGTCACAGACGGGAGACAAAGTTTTACGCGCAGAGCGCGTCTTAGACTTCTGGATTAGTACTGAGGCATTGCCAGAAGTTTTGTTTGCTACGTCACAGACGAGAGACAGATTTTTATGCGCAAGGCACGCTCTAGACTTCTGGATTGGCACTGGGGCATTACCAGAAGTTTGGCCTGCCACGTCACAGACGGAAGACAAAGTTTTATGCGCAAGGCGCGTTCTAGACTTCTGGATTGGCACTGGGGCATTGCCAGAAGTTGTCTGACACGTCACATACGGGAGACGGATTTTTACGCACAAGGCGTATAGGTTGTGTTGTCATAACCTTGTTGATCAGAGGAGGAGAGCTTGCAGGAAGGGTAGAGGATGTCTGGGGCACCCACACTTTACGCAGCTTCCTGTTGTCCTGGACAGAGAGGGGATGAGAGCTACACCCTGCACGAAGCATGTCTTCATAAGCAGATTGGTCGAATTGGACGACCAAAGTCTTCTTCGTCGATCCGACGGATACAGCATCGTGTTGAGCAATGGCTTTCTCGTCAGATAAAAAAGTAGTCTCCAACAGAGTCACCATCTTGTGTTTGATGATAAACAAAAGAATAAAACTAGGTTTATACGAAACCCTTTCTTTATTTATAAACAAGAAAAAAAGAGTACAATTAATCCTATACGAGGATGTCAAGTACAAAAAAATAATTCTGGAGAAAAATTGCTATAGGAGTCTAATATGCGGTCGATCACTTTGTCCCTTGGACCACACGATGATGAAGAAGTGCTGTAGAAGAAGAAGAAGCTTTAAAAGTTGCAAGTGAGATTGAATTTTTGTTGTTGAAGTTGTCAATCGACACTCTCTGTCTGTGCTCTCTGTTCCTCCTTCGATCCGATCCCTGATCTTGATCCTTTTTTTCCTCCTCATTTTCTCCTGTGACCGAAGGTCTCTATTTATAGAGATCAATCACAATAACTGTCCAGTCGGCGTAGAAGCCAAACAGTGAAGAGAGTTGCACCCTTTATGTGGCGGTTATAATAACTACTACCCACGTTTGAATGATCTCCTGAATTCGCGTATGACGCGTGTCCCATTATGAGGTAACGCGTATAACTGCTCCTCGAAGATCACGCCATGCAAGCCACGTAGGCAACTGCCCCTCGCGTAAGGATGGTTGGCATAAAAGCCAAATAACTGTCTTGTTGGCGTAAAAGCCAAATAGCTGTCTTGTTGGCGTAAAAGCCAAATAGCTGTCTTGGTGGCGTAAAAGTCAAATTCTGCGTAAAATTTAATGTTGCATGAATAATAGATAACTAGCATAAAAATAGCCAATTATCCTTCCTGACTGAGGTCTTGAGCGTATTCTGGGCTAAATAGCCTTATCACGTACCTTTGCAAATATAGCCTGAGTTGGCGTATTTAAAGGAGATAGCATACGATGTACTCCTATAGTTGAAAATAGCCTGATTGGCGTAACATACAAGAATGGTGATGTGAGCGTATTAGTCACAGTTTTAGCTCTCTCAGTCATTAAAAATAGAACAAAATCTCGTGCATTAAATACAGAGATACGCCTCGAGCTCTGTACGAGAGACAGCTTTTAACGTGGCGTCTGATTTTGTCTCATCTCAAGCGTAAAAACTCATCTATGCCTGTGTAAAATAGGCAGCATATTCCTTGAATGCGTAAAAAATAACTTGTATCAAGAATATGTCACTAAACGACAGCCTGGCCTCTGTGCAGAATCATCATTACAGCCGTCCTCTCGATCGTCGTGCAGTACTTTTGTCAGGAGTCAGGTTTATTGTTCTGTCTGACAGATTCATTCGAGGAATACGAAGAGTTCCTCGTACAACTTCACGCCGGAGGGAGTTATAGAAAACTTTTACGCCAAGACAGCCTTTGAGTGCTGGTTTACGTGGGCTGTTCTGAAGCCATATTTTATGCCACACAGCGCTGAAGCTCTATTTTATGCGTATAGCTCTGAAGTCATATTTTTATGCCACACAGCGCTGAAGCTCTGTTTTACGCGAACTTCGTATATGTTGGGGGTTTTATGCGTATAATTCCCCAGCGTATTGCATGCTTCTACAGTGTAATGTCACCTAGATATGGATATCGAGACCCTATGCATCCTCGTGCTTGCATTATCAAGTAAGACATACCTCATGACACCTGACACTATTCATGAGAAGAATATTCCTAAGATATTTATGGTGATTCTGTATAGGTTACATGATTCATGACATAGATATATCATGCTTAGATATCATTATGACTTGCTGTATTAGATATGATCTCGCGTAACATGGACATGAGACATGTGATTACATTGGGTAGGGAGAGATACACAGACTACATGCTGATTATATATATAAACCCTTATTAATGCGGTGCTCAAGACTCTAAAACCGAGTTTGACCCATTACGTGATATTACCGCTACCGGCACCCCGACACCGAGCTTGTAGTGGTCTCAGCCTGAGTTTTACTGATGCTCTCATCTTACATTTCATTTAGCTGGTGTAGAAGCATAAAATACGCTGGGAAGTGTACGCATATTATACAGTCAAAACCCCCAACATACATGACGTCTGTGTAAAATAGAGCTTCAGCGCTGTGTGGCATAAAATATGGCTTCAGAACTGCTCGCGTAAAACAGAGCTTCAGAGCTGATTGGCGTAAAATAGAGCTTCAGAGCTTCCCGCTTAAAGCAGCGCTCCAAGGCTGTTTTGGCGTAAAAAGGTTACTATACCCTCCGGCGTAAAATACGTTTGTTTTTAATGCAATATAAAGTTGTACGAGGAACTCTTCGTATTCCTCGGATGAATTTGTCAGACAGAACAGTAAACCTGACTCCTGACAAAAGTACTGTACGATGATCGAGAGGACGGTTGTAATGATGATTTTGCACAGAGATTCAGGATGTCGTTTAGTGGCATATTCTTGATACAAATCATTTTTACGCATTCAAAGAATACGTTGCCTATTCTACATGGGCAGAGATAAGTTTTTACGCTCAAGATGAGACAAAATCAGACGCCACGTCAAAAGTTGTTTTCGTACAGAGCTTGAGGCATAACTCGACATTTAATGCACGAGATTGAGGCATATCTCTACATTAAATGCACGAGATTTGGTTCTATTCTTTATAATTTTGTCATGACTGGGAAAGCTAAAACTATGGCTAATACGCATATATCCCCATCCTTGTATTTTATGCCAACCAGGCTATTTTCAACTATGGGAGTACGCCGTATGTTATCTCCTCGAAATATGCCAACTCAGGCTATATTTGCAAAGCTACGTGATAAGGCTATTTGGCCCAGGATACGCTCAAGACCTCAGTCAGGAAGAATAATTGGCTATTTTTATGCTGGTTATCTATTATTCATGCAGCATCAAGTTTTACGCAAAATTTGGCTTTTATGCCAACAAGACAGCTATTTGGCTTTTCTGCCAACAAGACAGTTATTTGGCTTTTACGCCAACAAGACAGTTATTTGGCTTTCATGCCAACCATCTCTACGCGAGGGGCAGTTACCTACGTGGCTTGCATGCCATGATCTTCGAAAAGCAGTTATATGCGTTACCTTATAATAGGACACGTATCATACGCAGATTCAGAGGATCATTTGAACGTGGATAGCAGTTATTATAACCGCTGCATAAAAGATGCAACTCTCTTTACAGTTTGGCTTCTACGCCAATTGGACAGTTATTGTGACTGATCTCTATAAATAGAGACCCCTGGTCACAGGATCAAAGGATCGGGGATCAAGACACACAGAGACCAGGGGAGAGCATAATCAGAGATCAGAGAGAGAGAGAGCACAGACAGAGAGTATTGATTGACAACTTTGGCAACGAGAATTCAATCCCACTTGCAACCTTTGAAGCTTCTTCTTCTTCTACAGCACTTCTTCATCATCGTGTGGTCCAAGGGACAAAGTGATCGACCGCAAATCAGACTCCTATAGCAATTTTCCCCCAGAATTATTTTTATTGTACTTAACATCCTCGTATAGGATTAATTGTACTCTTTTCTTGTTTGTAAACAAAGAAAGGGTTTCGTATAAACCTAGTTTCATTTTTTTGTTTATCATCAAACTGGTGGTTATATAGTTTACCCTATTGATTCATTTATTGTTGTACTGCATTTATTTTGGCTTGAGTTATTTTGTACCTTGCTATGTCCCCTGAGGACCTGGATCCGGATTATTTTCCCAGGATTAGCAGACGAGATCTACCCCGAGGTATACGGGACAGGAGCATTAGCAGGAGCAGAAGTATGAACAGTAGCAGGCACTGGAGCAGTACCAGATCCAGAAGACGAGGTGATCGCCGATGATTTATCCTGAGTATATGTCTTATCCATACTCAGTATATGATGTTGTTATCTTATTTCTTGACTATTGTACCAGACTCATTATCGGGTTGTTCCCCGAGTTATGTTTATTGACATTGGATATTGTACTATGATTCTGATATTGATGTATTCATTTCTGTGGATGAGATTAATATATTAGACTTTTATTATTGTACTACAGCTTAAGTATACCCTGATGGGCCCATTAAATTGGGTTTGCCTATCGGTATGTGCAGCTAGCCATTGCCACATGTCTAGTCCCTCGATATTTTGGGACTTGTAAACCCCCTGATTTTTCAGGATTTTTTAAAATCAATTTTTCTGAATTTTTTTGGAATTTTCTGGAATTTTTAACTAATTAAAATCAAGGTATTTTGGAATTAAATAAAATTAAATGTTTTTATTGAATATTAAAATAATATTTTTGGGTGTAAAATAAAATATTAGACATAGGGTAATTTTCCTAAAATTTATTGGATCCCAAAACCATTTTTTAAGACCCAAAAACCCAATTTTTATAAAAACCAAACAAACCGGGTTGAATCGGGCTCAAAACGGGTAGAACCGGGCTGAACCCGGTCCAACCGAACCAGAACGGCCTAGACCCTAACGGGTCGGGTCCTACCCAACCTGACCCGATCCGGATCCGACCCGCTCACCCCTCACCCGCACCCCCGCGATTTTTCGCCACCCCCGCCTCGCCCAACCACGTCCTCGCCCCTCCCGCGCTGCCCGGCCACGTCCCCGCCCTGCCCGTGCTTCCCGGTCACGATCCCCTCCCCGCTCTGCCTCGCTCGGCCCCGTCCCCGCCTCCGCTGCCCAATTTAAACCCCCAACGCCTCGCTGCCAACCACATGGGCCAAGCCACCACCACCACCGCAGCTCCGCGTCGCCTCTCTCCCCGCTGCCACCAGCCCCCGCCTCAGCTGCCCTCGCCCCCGTCTCCTCCGGCCGCCTCCAGCAGCAGTAGCGGTCGCCTCGGCCTCCCCCGCGAGCTCCTCAGGCCGCCTGAGTTCCTCCAGTGACGCCCGGCCTCCCAGCGAGCTCCGCCGCCTCCGGCGACGCCTCCTCACAGCCCCTCCGCCGTCCTTCGGCCGCCCTGGCGAGGAACCCTAACCCTAGCCCTCGCGAGGACAAAATTTCGGTCTTCTGCGAAGCCCTGTTCAGGTAGTCGTTTCTCTCTTCTCGCTGTCCCGTTCCGTCTGCTATGACGCGAACCCTGCGTGACCCTCTCGATACCCGTGCAACCCGTTTGGTGTGTCGCGTCCTGTGGCGATCGCAAACTGTGACCCAACATCAGGAAAAATAATACCCTATTTCTCCCCGAAACTGAGTGTGCCCCGCTAAACGGGACGACTTGGTCGCGTGCGGACTTCACCGAAAGGTGCGCGCCGTTAATACGGACGTGTAGGATTTCGCGAAAGTTGATTTGGATGTGCGTGCACACCGGAATCAACGCGTATCCGTCGACAACGTCCCGTATCGGTCCTGTTCTGGAACTCATTGTAACTTCGTGTACACATGTTGTATCGAAAAAAAACTTGTGCCATCGGACTCGTAACAATACGCTAGTCCTGTGACCCAAGTTTGGTTCGATTCTGAGAACGTTGACAAAATCGCGTATCGTGGGCCCCACGACTCCACTTGACGGGCGGTTTTTGTGACCGGCTCATCGAAATCCAATTCTGAAAATTTTGTTGGGTTCATATCATCGTTCTGGACTTGTTGACACTAAGTTCGATGAATTTTGAGAACTTTGTCTCTGACACATTTTTCGGTGCGAAGCGGGCCACATGTGGACCCCGCTTTGACCAGAAACTGTCACTTTTGCCCTTGTGTCCAAATTGGACTCAAGGACAGGCAATTCTAGCTATTTGATATCTTCTGAGCATAATTGTAATATTTGTTTTAGCATTCGGAGACGTTCCTGGAGATTTCACGAATACCAGAGCCGTAGTTTGAAACCGAACCCCAGGCAAGTGTACCTTGCCAACCTTGCAGTTCTTTATACATATTATTTCCTTGATTTATTATATGTTGTATCTGTTTAAACCTAGGATCGTATGACATTATTTAGCATCCGAATAATATTCGGGTGCCAACACCGTACGCGGAGTTGTGTAACGTCACTTAGACATGGATATCGAGACCTTTTATATTCTCGAGCTTGCATTATCAAGTACGTCATACCCAGGACACCTGATACTATTCATAAGACAGAATCTTCCTAAAATATTTATGGTGATTCTGTATAGGTTGCAGGATTTGTAACATAGACATTATATTCATAGCTATCTTATGACTTGCTGCATTAGTTATGATCTTGCGTGACATGGACATGAGACGTTGTGGACATGAGACGTGTGATTACATTGGATAGGGAGAGATACACAGGCTACAGGCTATTTTATATATGTATTTATTATTGTGAGGCTGTAGACTCTACATCAGAGGTAGGCACATTACGTGATATTACTGCTACCGGCTCCCCGACACAGAGCTTGTAGCGGTCTCAGCCTGAGTACTAGTGATGCTCTCACTTGTATTTCACATAGATGGTTACATAGTTACCCTATTTGTTTCATTTACTATTGTACTGCATTTATTTTGGCTTGTGTTATTTTGTAACTTGCTATGTCCCCTGAGGACCTGGATTCCGGATGATGTCCCCAGGTTTAGCAGAGGATTTTTATCCCGAGGTATACGAGACAGGAGCAGAAGCAGGAGCAGGAGCTGACACAGGAGCTGAACCAATTTTCGAGGATGAGGTGATGGATAAGGACTTCTCCTGAGTACCTATTATTCATACTCAGTATTTGTTTTATTTAGACTCGTTTTGTTTCTGGTCTGCAGAACCAGTGTATCAGACTTATGTCGGGTTGTTCCCCGACTTACTTTATTGTGACTTGATGACAGTTATATTTGATTTTGCTGATGTTGATTTTATTTATCTTCCATGGATGAGATTAGTTTGTGGCATATTTAGTAGACTTTATTTTGTGTTACAGATTAAGTACACTCTGATGGATCCATTAAATTAGGTTTGTCCATTGGTGTGTGCTGCTGGCCATTGCCACGTGTCTAGTCCCTCGATATTTTGGTACTGGGGCATGACATAGTTTTTGTGGTGACCTATTGTCATGCCCCTGTCCCAAAATATCGTGGGACCGGACGCGTGGCAATGGCCAGCAGCACACACCAATGGACAACCCAATTTAATGGATCCATCGGGGCATGCTTAAGCTGTAATGTAACAATAAGCAGGTCCAATAATACATCTGTCGGTCTATACTAATCTCATCCATAACATATAATCACAGATCAATTGCCAGAACAAAGAAAATATAATAAACTGACAAATCTCAATAAAAAGTGTCTCGGAGAACAATCCGAGGACAAGTCTGATACATAAATACAATAGACTGGAAAATAAAGGAACTGGAAATAGAAATAAATGAGTATCTCTAGGCAATACCCAGGAGAAGTCCTCTAGCACAATCTCGTCCTTAGGTGTCGGTACAGCTCCTGTATCTGCTCCTGCTCCTGATAATGCTCCTGTACTGTATAACTCTAGGGGGATCTCCTCTGCTAGTCCTGGGGACAAAGTCCGGATCTAGGTCCTCAGGGGACAGCAAGGTACAGAAAATACAAGCCAAAATAAATGCAGTACAGCAAAAATGCAATAAATAGGGTAAGCTATATAACCATCTATGTGAAAATGCAAGTGAGAGCATCACTAGTGCTTAGGCCGAAGCCACTACAAGCTCTGTGTCGGGGAGCCGGGTAGCGGTAATAATCGGTAATGGGCCAAGCTCGGCTTCAGAGTCTTGTACCTCACAATAATAGGGGTGTATATATATATGATCAGCCTGTAGCCTGTGTGTCTCTCCCCACCCAATGTAACCACGCCTCTCATGACCATAACGTCTCATGTCCATGTCAAGCGGGATCATATCTAATGCAATAAGTCATACTATATCTAAGAATATAATGTCCATGTCCTGCATCCTATACAGAATCACCACGAATATCTCGGGAGGATCCTGTCTCATGAATAGTGTCAAGTGTCCTGGGTCAAAGTGTACTTGGTAAGACAAGTACGAGAATATAAAGTGTCACGAATATCCATCTCTAAATGACAATACACAACACCGCGTACGGTGTTGGCATCCGACTAATAATCAGACTCTAAGTACGTCACACGGTCCTAGGTTAAGCATGCACAGCAATATAATGAAGCAAGGAAAATATATAACAATACTGCAGAGTTTAGCAAGGTACACTTGCCTGGGGTCCTAGTTCCAACTGTAGCTCTGGTCTCAGTGTGATCTGCTGCTACTACTCCGGTTGCTGAAATAAACATCACTATTAGATTCAGAAAATATCAAATAGCTAAAAATGCCTGTCCTTGAGTCCAATTTGGACACAAGGGCAAAAATGACATTTCTGGGCCAAAGCGGGGTCCACATGTGGGCCACTTTGCACCGAAAAGTGTGTCAGGGTCAAAGGTCTCCAAATTTGCCAAACTTAGTGTCAACAAGTCAGGAACGATGATACGAACCCAACGGAACTTCCAGAATTGGATTCCGATGAGCCGATCACAAAATCGCCCGTCAAGTAGAGCCTGTGGGGCCCACGATACGCGATTTTGCCAGCGTTCTCAGAATCGAACCAAACTTGGGTCACAGGACCAGCGTATTGCTACGAGTCCGATGGCGCAAGTTTCGTCTCGATCCGACGTGTGTACACAAAGTTACAGGGTATTCCAGAACCGACGGATACGGGGCGATGTCCGCGGATAAGCACTGATTCCGGTGTGCACGCACATCCGAATCGACTTCTGCGAAATCCCACACGTCCGTATCAACGTCGCACACGTTTTGGTAAAGACCGCGTGCGACCAAGTCGTCCCGTTTGGCGGGGCGTACTCAGTTCCGGGGTGAATCGGGGCGTTGGTTTTCCTATTTTTGGATCGCGGTGTGCGATCACCACAGGACGCGATGCACCGAACGGGTTAAACGGGCACCGAGAGGGTTATACAGTCTACGCGATGCAACAGACGGAATCGAAAATAGAATCACGAGGAGAGAGGAAACGTTACCTGAACAGGGCTCAAAATCAGCGTATTCTTCGTGTCTGACTCGTGTCTGAATGCTGTGTCCGACTCGTGTCTGAATGCTGTGTCCGACTCTAGGGTTTCTGTTCAGATTCTGCCGGAGCTGCGGCTAGGGCCGGGAAGACCGGGGAGCGAAGGCGGACTGCTGCGGAAAGTCGGCGTCGGCGGAGTCCGTGCGGCGGTCGGAGCTACAGCTCTGAGGAGGGTCTCGAGGGTGCTGGCCGTCGTGGCGAAGGGAAGACGGGGTGCGGGGGAGGCTGTGCAGGTTATTGGCGGCTGGGCAGCGCTGGAGGCACGGCGGGCGGAGGCGGAGGATGAAGGAGAGGGTCGGGGTTCTGAAGTCGGGCGACTTCGGGGCTGGGTTGGAGGGCGGCCGACTGGGTCTGGTCGAGGAGTGAGGGAACAGGCGGCGTCGGGTTCTGCTGGGACGAAGGAGGGCAGTGAGGAGGAGATGGGTGGGTGTTGAGTTGACGGTGCAGGGCAGCGGGTTGTGGCGGTCTCGAGGCGGGGCTGGGCGGAGAGCGAGGCGGAGACGGGCAGCTAGGGGTTCGACGCTGGGGTAGGCGGAAAGGTGGCTAGGTCTTCGGCGGCGAGGGAAGTTTGGCCGGAGAAGGAAGGGAAGATGGTGGCAGGCGTCGAAGGGAGAAGGAGGTGATGGCTAGGGCTGGTTAGGGTGGCGCTCGGCTAGGGTTCAGGGAATCTTGGTTGGGGGAGAGGATGATGGAGAGGAGGATGATAGGGGGCAGCCGGCGGAGGCCTAGGGTTCAGGCGAGCAGGTCCGAGGGGATGACGGCGCTGGGATGGTCGGGAGAGGATGCTGCGACGAGGCGCATCTAGGGTTCAGGTCAGCGGTCGATTAGGGTTAGGGTTAGGGTTAGGGTTAGGTTAGAAAATTTGGGGGAATTTGGGATTAGGGATTTTTCCTTTTCTTTTTCTTTCTTTGTGGACAAAACTTAGGGAAAAATATATATTTATACAAACCGAAATTGGACTAAGGTTAGACCTAGGATTTGGGCTGGGCCAACGCTCCTCGGGCTTGGCTTCGGCTCTCATGGGGATGTCGGGCGTTTGGCACGGGTTTAATTCGGTTAAAAATCTGCATGGTCTTCAGGGCTTTAAACGGGTTTCCGGGGTCCAATAAATTCACGAAAAATTATCCTATGTCTGGTTTCCCATTTTACACCATAAAATATTATTTTCATAATATTTTAATAGGAATTAACTGAAATTAAAAATCCTTTAATTACCAACGCCTAGGTTTTAATCATCAGAAAAATCCTAAAAATTTCCAGAAAAATCCCCAATTAATAATTCTGAAATTTAGGGGGCTTACAATCTACTCAACTTATAAAAATTTCGTCCTCGAAATTAAAATATGGTGGGGTGCTCTCTATCCAATCTCACTTAACTACAGTCTATAGGATTCTTCTCAAGTGACTTTGCGGTCTCTACCCAACTTAGAATTTATCCATCTATCATCTAAGGCTATACATCTAATAAAACTATGCCCTAACTTATTTAATCATGTTATTGAATCCTCAAGTCTTTAACACCAAACATATCACCTATGGTATTCCCTTAATCCTATATAAAAGGGTCATCAACAATGCGACCGGCCTGTGGGGTATATCTAGTACTGTCTACATATCATCTTATACCAAGCATGAGGGTTCGTCTTTCCGAAATAAGAAAGACGGAGATCAATAATAAAGAGTTCAAGTGTGATGTAATATAATAGAAGTATCAGAATCGAGGCGTTTAACGAATTCAGATGGGATTTGTCAAGACAATTGTGGATTAAAATCCTATTCTGGTAATCCTTTGTTCGCATGCTCGCATTAGTACAGTTATGTAACTGATACGATATGCTCAGACATATCTAGAAGGCAAGTATACTAGTCAACTACATATCTCAATCCACGTGAAGTAGTCGTGCGAAGAGCGAACCAAAATGCACTAAGATTGATCAGACCGTAATACACTGATTCTGAATAGACAATTGTATTAGTGTGTCGACCCAATAATACATATGTCATGAACAAGCTCGATAAAAGGATAAGCTTGCAAAACTAGGCTGTAACAGCAGCATAAGTCAAGGTAGTACAAATATAAGTACGCTAAATGATGATGAAAGGAGGTACAACTTAATTCAAGCTCACAAAGACAAAAACAAAATAAGCAATAATAAAAGACTCTACAATCTCTACGGTTATCAATTATAAGCAAGTTCAAAATTACATAGGTTAAGTCTGAGGTCACGAACCAATAGGCACGAGATAAAACAAATCTAGAAACAGAAAACTACAAAAAATTATGGGCATTAGCTACTCCATGAGTCTGTGAGTCTTCCAAAGTCGTAGCCAGGGCTTGTCCGCGTCTTCGTAGTCGATTCCTCTGCTGCTGTTGAGCCTGCTGGAAGAGTGTTGCTTGTGGTGCCAAGGGTGGCCTCGGCTGATTCCCTCCTGGGGCTGGTGGTCTAACTCCTTCAACTCTCGTTCGTGGTGCTTCCAATGCTGGAGAGGCTGGCCTTGGTGCTGGTAACGCTTGTTGGTTATTTTGGTGCTCTGTCTCGACGTTCGGGGCATTCCTTCTTTAAATGCTGACTGGATCCGCAAGCTAAGCATAATTTCCTTTTGCGTCTGCACTCGTTCTCAATGTGTCTGCGACAATATGGACAGACAGGTAGTACTTGCGAAGATGCTTCTGGTGGCTGGTGCATGTGAGGCTTTTTTGTAATTTCTCCCTGTGGTGCTCCGGTTGGTGCTGAGGTGGCTGGTTGATAAATCATTAATGCTTTCTCTTGATGCTGAGAACAGTCCTTGGCTAAGTGTTGATTGGTTTCGCAAATCAAGCACAGTCTCAACTTGCGTCTGCACTCCCTCTCAATATGGCCTACCTTGCCATAATAGTAACAAGTAGGAAGGAATGAGACTCTGGGTGCTGCTCTCGATGGTGGATTCATCTGCGGTCGCTTTGCAGCTCTTTCTTGTTGTGCTTGGTCTGGTGCTGATGCATACGGCTGCTTCTGGCTGGACCCTATCCTTGTGTTGCACTCCATAAGTCTTGCTGTAGTAAGAACATCCTCATCTAAGGTAGTTGTAGTGGGGCTGATTAACTTCCGTAACTCTGAGCTGAATCTATCGATGAACTTCTCCGCTTGGATCTGCTGAGCTTCTTTCTGAACCTTCTGATGGGCTTGCATCATTGCGTAGAACATTCGAAACATTTATTGTTCGTCCATAGCCTGCCCTTGTGGAACGGTGGGCGTCGGTGGAGCCAACTGCGTCGATGGTGGAACGTCGTCTTGCTGGATTCTCGTGGCAGGCCGACTTGCTTGACTGTGTTGTTGAGCTATTTGACCTTCTTCAACTGATGTTACTTCATCTTTGTTGGTTACCACAGCATCTCGTGGTAATCTTGCAGGAGTCTCGTCGCATGCTTGTGAATCCATTGCTCTACATCAAAATAAACTATAAGGGCGCTCAGGAATCAAGGCAGGATACGAGTCAAGAAATTAATTTGAATTTGATATAGATATCAAGAACGTTTCAAGCAAGTGGATGAGATCCTAAAACTTATCCTATTCGTATTACAGGCTTGCTCGGTCCCTAAGTTGAAATCGAACAATTTAGTCGTAGACCTGCATGGGCCACCACAAAAACCATGTCACGCCCCTGTCCCAAAATACCGTGGGACCGGATGCGTGGCAATGGCCAGCAGCACACACTAATGGACAACCCAATTTAATGGATCCATCGGGGCATGCTTAAGCTGTAATGTAACAATAAGCAGGTCCAATAATACATCTGTCGGTCTATACTAATCTCATCCACAACATATAATCACAGATCAATTGCCAGAACAAAGCAAATATAATAAACTGATAAATCTCAATAAAAAGTGTCTCGGAGAACAATCCGAGGACAAGTCTGATACATAAATGCAATAGACTGGAAAATAAAGGAACTGAAAATAGAAATAAATGAGTATCTCTAGGCAATACCCAGGAGAAGTCCTCTAGCACAATCTCGTCCTCAGGTGTCGGTACAGCTCCTGTATCTGCTCCTGTTCCTGCTTCTGCTCCTGATAATGCTCCTGTACTGTATAACTTTAGGGGGATCTCCTCTGCTAGTCCTGGGGACAAAGTCCGGATCCAGGTCCTCAGGGGACAGCAAGGTACAGAAAATACAAGCCAAAATAAATGCAGTGCAGCAAAAATGCAATAAATAGGGTAAGCTATATAACCATCTATGTGAAAATGCAAGTGAGAGCATCACTAGTGCTTAGGCCGAAGCCACTACAAGCTCTGTGTCGGGGAGCCGGTAGCGGTAATAACCGGTAATGGGCCAAGCTCGGCTTCAGAGTCTTGTGCCTCACAATAATAGGGGTGTATATATATATGATCAGCCTGTAGCCTGTGTGTCTCTCCCCACCCAATGTAACCACGTCTCTCATGACCATAACGTCTCATGTCCATGTCAAGCGGGATCATATCTAATGCAACAAGTCATACTATATCTAAGAATATAATGTCCATGTCCTGCATCCTATACAGAATTACCACGAATATCTCGGGAGGATCCTGTCTCATGAATAGTGTCAAGTGTCCTGGGTCAAAGTGTACTTGGTAAGACAAGTACGAGAATATAAAGTGTCACGAATATCCATCTCTAAATGACAATACACAACACCGCGTACGGTGTTGGCACCCGACTAATAATCGGACGCTAAGTACGTCACACGGTCCTAGGTTAAGCATGCACAGCAATATAATGAAGCAAGGAAAATATATAACAATACTGCAGAGTTTGGCAAGGTACACTTGCCTGGGGTCCTAGTTCCAACTGTAGCTCTGGTCTCAGTGTGATCTGCTGCTACTACTCCGGTTGCTGAAATAAACATCACCATTAGATTCAGAAAATATCAAATAGCTAAAAACGCCTGTCCTTGAGTCCAATTTGGACACAAGGACAAAAATGACATTTCCGGGCCAAAGCGGGGTCCACATGTGGGCCACTTTGCACCGAAAAGCGCATCAGGATCAAAGTTCTCTAAATTCGCCAAACTTAGTGTCAATAAGTCAGGAACGATGAAATAAACCCAACGGAACTTCCAGAATTGGATTCCGATGAGCCGATCACAAAATCGCCCGTCAAGTGGAGCCTGTGGGGCCCACGATACGCGATTTTGCCAACGTTCTCAGAATCGAACCAAACTTGGGTCACAGGACCAGCGTATTGCTACGAGTCCGATGGCGCAAGTTTCGTCTCGATCCGACGTGTGTACACAAAGTTACAGCGTATTCCAGAACCGACAGATACGGGGCGATGTCCGCGGATACGCACTGATTCCGGTGTGCACGCACATCCGAATCGACTTCTGCGAAATCCCACACGTCCGTATCAACGTCGCGCACATTTTGGTAAAGACCGCGTGCGACCAAGTTGTCCCGTTTAGCGGGGCGTACTCAGTTCCGGGGTGAATCGGGGCATTGGTTTTCCTGTTTTTGGATTGCGGTGTGCGATCACCACAGGACGCGATGCACCGAGCGGGTTGCACGGGCACTAAGAGGGTTTTACAGTCTACGCGACGCAACAGACGGAATCGAAAACGGAATCACGAGGAGAGAGGAAACGTTACCTGAACAGGGCTCAAAATTAGCGTATTCTTCGTGTCTGACTCGTGTCTGAATGCTGTGTCCGACTCGTGTCTGAATGCTGTGTCCGACTCTAGGGTTTCTGTTCAGATTCTGCCGGAGCTGCAGCTAGGGCCGGGAAGACCGGGGAGCAGAGGCGGACTGCTGCGGAAAGTCGGCGTCGGCGGAGTCCGTGCGGCGGTCGGAGCTACGGCTCTGAGGAGGGTCTCGAGTGTGCTGGCCGTCGTGGCGAAGGGAAGACGGGGTGCGGGGGAGGCTGTGCAGGTTGTTGGCGGCTGGGCAGCAATGGAGGCACGACGGGCGGAGGCGGAGGATAAAGGAGAGGGTCGGGGTTCTGAAGTCGGGCGACTTCGGGGCTGGGTTGGAGGGCGGCCGACTGGGTCTGGTCGAGGAGTGAGGGAACAGGCGGCGTCGGGTTCTGCTGGGACGAAGGAGGGCAGTGAGGAGGAGATGGGCGGGTGTTGAGTTGAAGGTGCAGGGCAGCGGGTTATGGCGGTCTCGAGGCGGGGCTGGGCGGAGGGCGAGGCGGAGACGGGCAGCTAGGGGTTCGACGCTGGGGTAGGCGGAAAGGTGGCTAGGTCTTCGGCGGCGAGGGAAGTTTGGCCGGAGAAGGAAGGAAAGATGGTGGCAGGCGTCGAAGGGAGAAGGAGGTGATGGCTAGGGCTAGTTAGGGTGGCGCTCGGCTAGGGTTCAGGGAATCTTGGTTGGGGGAGAGGATGATGGAGAGGAGGATGATAGGGGGCAGCCGGCGGAGGCCTAGGGTTCAGGCGAGCAGGTCGGAGGGGATGACGGCGCTGGGATGGTCGGGAGAGGATGCTGCGGTGAGGCGCATCTAGGGTTCAGGTCAGCGGTCGATTAGGGTTAGGGTTAGGGTTAGGTTAGAAAATTTGGGGGAATTTGGGATTAGGGATTTTTCCTTTTCTTTTTCTTTCTTTGTGGAGAAAACTTAGGGAAAAATATGTATTTATACAAACCGAAATTGGACTAGGGTTAGACCTAGGATTTGGGCTGGGCCAACGCTCCTCGGGCTTGGCTTTGGCTCTCATGGGGATGTCGGGCGTTTGGCACGGGTTTAATTCGGTTAAAAATCTATATGGGTCTTCAGGGCTTTAAACGGGTTTCCGGAGTCCAATAAATTCACGAAAAATTACCCTATGTCCGGTTTTCCATTTTACACCATAAAATATTATTTCCATAATATTTTAATAGGAATTAACCAAAATTAAAAATCCTTTAATTACCAATGCCTAGGTTTTAATCATCAGAAAAATCCTAAAAATTTCCAAAAAAATCCCCAATTAATAATTCTGAAATTTAGGGGGCTTACACCTATGCAGGTCTAACGACTAAATTGTTCGGTTTTAACTTAGGGACCGAACAAGCCTGCAACAAGGATAGGATAAGTTATAGGATCTCATCCACTGATTGAATTATTTTTGATCTCTATATCGAATTCGAATTAATTGCTTGATTTGCATCTTGCTTTGGTTCCTTTGTGCGTTCTCATAGTTTATTTTTAATGCAGAGTAATAGATCCAAGAATCGATGATGAGAATCCCTTAGGTACACCACACGATGATGTGGTTACCTATGAAGATGGAGTGACACCAAATAATAGAGGACAATTCTCTCAAAGCGATCAAGCTGGCCAGCATAATTCAAGGTTCCAGTGTGATGACATCCCACCTCCGCCACAGTTCACTCCACCGATGCCTATTTTCCACTAGGGCAAGCCATGGACGGGCAGCAAATTTTTCAAATATTTTATGCCATGATGCAAGCCCAATAGCAGGTTCAACAAGAGGCTCAGTGTCATGAGGCAGAGTACTTAAGAAATAGCCTAGTAACTGCATTGGAGCAGGCAAACCCACCAGCTAGGCGACCAACGACGGGATCTATCACTGATTTCCGTCAGCTCAAGCCCCGTACCTTTTCTGGCAAGGAGGGGCCCACTAAAGTTTACGAGTGGCTCACGAACACACAACACCAGTTGGAAGCAGCTGAACTTCCGAGGAAGAGATGGATGACTGCTGTCAGGATGCAGTTGACTGACAATATGCACAATTGGTGGCTATCTGAAGAGAGGAGGCTCGGACATGACCGAGTCACTTGGGAAGAGTTCTCCAGACTCTTCCAGGATATGTATATCCCAGCTATTGCTCGGTCGGAACTTCGAGACAAGTTCAACCGCCTTATTCAAGGCAATATGTCGGTGGAAGAGTATAATGCTGAGTTCATTCGACTGAGTCGCTTCGCCCCTTCTCTAATTCTTACAGAAGAAGAGAAGGCGGAGAAGTTCTTCGACGGACTCAGGTTTGAGTTCCAGAGGTTGATCGGATCTGTTGTACCTATATCATACATCGACGTCCTTGCTGCAGCACGACGCATGGAACGTGTTACTAGGAAGGAGTCAAGTCTGAAGCGGCCATTCACATCAGCACCATCCAGAGCATCACAGGGGGAGTCTGCAAAGCGATCCCAGAGGAATCTACCTCAGAGAGCAGTACCAAGAGCCCTATCCTTTCCTACTTGTCACTACTGTGGCAAGGTAGGTCATATCGAGAGGGAGTGTAGACGCAAGTTGGGACTATGCCTGATTTACGGATCCAACCAGCATCCAGCCAAGGACTGCTCTGAGCGCCGAGAGGAAGCACCAAATCGACCAGCTTTACCAACACCATGGCCAGCTTATCCAGCATTGGGAGCACCACAGACGGGAGTTGGAGGAGTCAGACCACCAGTTCTAGGAGGATATCAGCAGAGACCACCATTGGCACCACAGGCAGTACTATTCCAGCAGAGAGGTCCAGCTCAGGTACGAGGACAAGCATTTGCATTGGCTGTTGAGGAGGAAGCTACTGCAGGAGAGGTTATAGCAAGTACTATATTAGTAGCTTCATTACCTGTTGTAGCTTTATTTGATTATGGAGCATCACATTTATTCATAGCTGCTAGCTTCGTAGCCACACATAGAGTAGCTACAGCAGCACTTTCGAAGACTAAGAGAATTCTTACGGGAGGTAGAATTATTCCCGTTAGTGACATCTGTAGATCTTGTTCGGTAGTAGTCTGTGAAAGAGAGATGCGAGCTTAATTTCTGATCTTTTTCATGCCGAATTATGATGTTGTATTTGGTATGGATTGGTTAAGTTAGTACCATACGACTCTTGATTGCCGGCTTGGAAGGGTTATATTTAGACCGCCTGGTCATTCAGAGTTTGAGTTTCTTCGGGGAGCTATAGAGCAAGGTGTTCAGCCTACTCTTAGGGTACTATCTATAGAAGGAGAGTCAGGTTACCCAAGAGTTATATCAGAGTTTGTGGATGTATTTCTTGATGATCTTTCAGGTTTACCACCTGATCGGGAAATAGAATTCACAATAGACTTGACTCCAGGAGCAGAGCCTATCACTTCATCAGTGTACCGGCTAGCACCTAAGGAGTTGGTGGAATTGAAGGAGCAAGTTGATGATCTTCTAGAGAAGGATTTTATTTGGCCCAGTGTCTCACCTTGGGGAGCACCCATATTATTTGTACCGAAGAAGGATGGCATAGTACGCCTGTGTACTGACTAGAGGGTACTGAACGCTGTGACCATTAAGAACCGGTATCCCTTGCCACACATTGATGACCTATTCGATCAATTGAGTAGAGCTAGGGTATTCTCAAAGATTGACCTTAGATCCGGTTATCACCAGATTAGAGTGAGAAAGGAGGATATACCGAAGACAGCCTTCAAGACCAAGTATGGACACTATGAGTTCTTAGTTATGCCATTTGGTTTAACCAACGCACCAGCTGTGTTAATGAGTTTGATGAACAGAGTTTTTCATCATTACTTGGACAAATTTGTGGTTGTGTTTATTGATGATATTCTAGTATATTCCAAGAGACACGAAGAGCACGAGGAGCAACTCAGAATCATGCTAGAGACGCTGAGGCAGGAGAAGCTGTATGCCAAACTCAGTAAATGTGAGTTTTATATGGATAAGGTGCCTTTCTTGGGACATATCATCTCAGAAGAAGGACTTTCAGTTGATCCAGAGAAGGTTGCTGCAATAGAAACTTGGCCTACACCTACATCAGTTGCATAAGTGAGACGTTTTCTCGGACTTGCTGGGTATTACCGGAGGTTCGTAGAAAATTTCTGAAGGATTACGGAGTCTATGACGCGGTTGACGCGTAAATACCAGGAGTTTGCATGGACGGAAGATTGTCAAAAGGCCTTTGAAGAATTGAAGAGACGATTGTCACGCCCCAGTCCCAAAATACCATGGGACCGGATACGTGGCAATGGCCAGCAGTACGCACCGATGGACCAACCCAATATAATGGATCCATCAGGGCATACTTAAGCTGTAAAACAAGTCTACGATAATCATGGCACAACTAATCTCATCCACACAAGATATAAAATATGATCCACAGGATAAATAAGGAATGTAAATCATCAGCTAGTCTCACAAAGTACTTCGAGGAACAACCCGATAAATATCAAGTACAATGGTTCCACATACCAGAAAAGAAAGACTGAAATAATAAATAAAACTGAGCATGAACATGGATGCTCAAGAGAAGTCTTCAGCTAAGACCTCGTCCTCCAATGGTGGTACGGCTCCTGGATCGGCTCCTCCTGCTACGGTACCGTAAACCTCGGGGTAAACCTGGTCTGCAAAATCTGGGGACAAAATCCATATCCAGGTCCTCAGGGGACATAGCAAGGTACATAAAATAATACAAGCCAGAATATAAACAGTGCAGCAAATAATGAGATAAGCAGGGTAAGTATGTAATATCTGTATAAATGCAAGAGAGAATATCAGTAGTACTCAGGTTGAACAACTACCAGCTCTGTGAAGGAGAGCCGGTAGCAGTGGTATCAGGAGGTGGTCTAGCTCAGCGGGAGACTGAGTAGCCGGCATAACAATGTCAACCTGTAGCCTGTGAGTCTATCCAGCAATAGATGGAACAATAGGGGAATACTAAAAATAACCAGCTAAGTGATATGCAAGATGAGAGCAGCACTAGAACTCAGGCTGAAGCATACTACAAGCTCTGTGTAGGGGAGCCGGTAGCAGCAGTAATAATGAGTAATGGGCCAAGCTCGGGCTTCAGAGTCTTGGGCCTCACAATAGTAGGGGTGTATATATATGATCAGCCTGTAGTCTGTGTGTCTCTCCCCACCCAATGTAACCACGCAAATCATGAACATAACGTCTCACGTCCATGTCAGCGGGGTCATAACTAATGCACCAGTCATAATGTATCTAGAATATAGTATCTCTATAAGTCCTGTATCCTATACAAAATCACCACGAATATCTCGAGAAGATCCTGTCTCATGATCAGTGTCCAGTGTCCTGGGTCAAAGTGTACTTGGTAAGACAAGTACGAGAATATAAAGTGTCACGTATGTCCATATCTAAATGACATTACCCGACACCGCGTACGATGTGGGCACCCGACTGATAATCGGACGCTAAGTATGTCAAACGGTCCTAGGTTAAGCATGCACAGTAAATATATAAAGTAAGAAAAATAGGTAACAATACTGCAGAGATGGCAAGGTACACTTGCCTGGGGTCCTGTTGCTGGTATGAATCAGAGTCCAAGTCACAGTCCAAATAGCCTATGTATTACAAATTTATCACGTCAAAAGATAATTTATTTTAATTTATTTAATTCTGGAATAATTATTCTAAAATCCTATTTTAATCTTATTATTCTGATTTTTATGTTAATTCCTAAGTTTTGTCCAAAGAAACTGAATTTTATCAACTCGAGACTCATGGCACGCAAATCGAGGCGATCTGTTGACCAAAAAGTCAACCGATACAAACTCGACTTTCATGCATGATTTCCTATAGATTTCAGCATCAAAAATATACTAGAATTTACGGCTCGTTCGAATTCAAATTCGTTTGGGAATTATGGCACGTACAAATTTTGTATTGTGCACCGATGGTTAAATTCTAACCTAGAAGTTCTACAGAATTAACAGTATGAAAATACATCGAATTAAATTCTGATAAAAATATATGTTAATGATATCAACATTAGATTTTCAAAACTTTAAACGGTTCATGATTCTGATTCCTGGTTCTCCCGAAATCGCGAAAACATTGAAACACGTCTATTTTCAGACATGCTGTGCTCTACGAATTTTCTAGAATTTAATACTCATAATTTTGTAAAATAAATTATATAATCAGAAATCTAACCTCAATATCTTTCTAACGCAAGAAACTAGGCCTCATTTGGAGTCCGGAGCTATGCGCAATGGCTTCTGGAAGATGAAGAAACCCTAGATGGCAATTCTTCAAAATCTCTCTCTAAAAAATAATGGGATAATTAGGGTTATAATAATATATATATATAGGGATGTTGAGAGGATGAATGAAAGTTGATAGAGTGACATGTGTCATGATTTGATTGGATGGTTTTGGTTATATTATTTATTTATTTTGATTTGCCTTTATCAAAACATTATTTAAGTCGTTTTAAATCTAAATAACTCAAAATAAACATTAAAAATAATCATAAAAATCTGAAAAAATTACAGAAAATATATTTTGAAATTAAAAACCCTAGAAAAATATTTGGAATAATTATATATTCACAGATTTCCTACTATAATTAGGAGAAGCTCTAAAAATTAGTTTTGCCATAAAACTAAAAATAAATACTAACATTATTCCAAAAATTCTGAAATAATTCCAGAAAATATATAATAATATTATAAACCTTAGAAAATAACATGGGTCCATTCTATATTTCTGATCTTGCACCATAAATTCTACAAGTCCTAAAAATTAGTTATTAGCCTAAATAACTCCCAATAAATACTAAAAATACTCAGAAAATTCCCAAAAACTTCTAGAAAATATATTTTATTATTTAGAACCTAAAATAAAAGTTTGGAATATTTTTAATTATATTTGAATCTAAAATAAATTCTTGAAAATCCTAGAAAATTACAAAAAATTATGAAAAATCTAAATTAAAATTTTCTGAAAAATCAGGGGGTTACAATCTACCCAACTTATAAAAATTTCGTCCTCGAAATTAAAATTAAGCCATAGTAGAAGTCAAGGATGGTCTAAGATTTGCATTGGTTAAAATGCAAGGCTAGGTTTAACGGAGTGGACGATGTTGCACGTTGCACATTCCGAAAATCATGGAAGAAATTCACATGAGTGAAAATAGGTTTCTTCGTGTGTCATGTCCAATAGTGTGGACACCTTAATGCTCTTTTGCATAAAAGCGCCCAACAATTGAAATGTTGCACAAAGATGAAAATTGGAGGATGGACATGTCTAGGACAAGGTGTGGAATTTGTAGGAAGGCAATGACTAGGGAAGTGCTCCAATTATCGAAGCAATGGTATGGCGCGCCGAGGGATACCATATTGTAAAACTAAATGAAAAATGTCGTGTTCTATTCCTAAGTGGATTCGAGCTAGCCTCAGTCTCACTATCTAAGCCAAGTAGGTCTACTTCTTAGGTGAAGGGGTTTCACAATCCAGCCAACTTAAGATAATATCGTCCTCAAAATTAAAATAAGGCATAATTTGTTAATCCTTCGTGTACATAAGGCAAGTCAATCACAATCTCCTTGCGATAATTAAAATCCTAATCATATCCATTGCAATCACTTCTAGGTTAAGATGACCACTGATCCAATCAAATTCAACCTATGGTTATCTCTTCTCGCTTTTTCAAATTATCCATATCCAAATTTAAATTAAATCCATATATCATCTTCAAGATTTAAATACGCATATAAATTTTACCTCACGATCTCCAATTATCATAATCTCCTCTAGAAGTAATTCGAGTCCATTATTATTCCTATTTTCACTTATAAATTTTTGTATGCTTCAACTTCTTAAATTCCATTCACATCCTTAATATTTCAAATAGGTAGTCCAACCATCAAGTTTTTATTTTAACTCAAATCATCAAATTAAAAAATAGTTTAAATGCAGTCCACCATTGTTCAAGTCTGAAATTCTATCTTTTTATCCTCTAAATTTCAAGTTGATGATTTTACCTTTATTGTTTAAATCATGTACTTAAGGTATAAATATCGGGTCCTCAATATCAATTCATTAATCCTCATCATCTTAGTCATTCTTCTAAAATTCTCAAAATTAAAATGGCTTGAACCTCTCCCAATTTAATCTTACTCGATCACAATCTAAAAGAAATTTCTCTCGAGTTGACAATGCACTACTACCCAACTTAGAATTTACCCATCTATCACATAAGGCTATATACCTTAAGAGAATATTCCTTAATATGTTTACTCATGTCATTCAATCCTCGAACTTCAATGCCGACCATATCACATATGATATGTCCTTAATTACGAAGAATGATCCTCAAGTATGTGATCGACCTATGGGGTATATCTAATATTCTCTGTGTATCAATTTATACCAAGCACGAGATTTCGCCTTTCCGAAATAAGGGAAGACGGAGACCAATAATAAAGAGTTCAAGGGCAGCGTAATAGAATAGAAGTATTGGGATCATGGCGTTTAAAGAATTCAATTAGAAATTGTCAAAGCAGTTGTGGATTGAAATCCTATTTTGGTAATCCTTTGTTCGCCTGCTCGTATTAGTACAGTTATGTAACCGATACGATATGTCAGACATGTCTAGGGCAAGTATATTCGTCTACTAATCACTACATATCTCAATCCACGTAAGGTATTATTGTGATGGCGAATCAAGTGCACTATGGTTGATCAGACCGTAATACACTGATTCTGAAATATATTATTGTGGGCCTCCCCAATAATACATATGTCATGAACAAGCTCGATAATGAATAAGCTTGCAAAACTAGGCTATAAAATAGCACAATAAGTCAAGGTAGTATATGAAATATAAGCACGCTAGATGATGATGAAAGGAGGTACAAATTATTCAAGTTCACAAAATGAACAAAAATGAGCAACAATAATAAAAGACTCTACAATCTCTACAGTTATCATACAACCTCCTTGTCTAAGTTGCTAGTCGACCCAATAGGGCATGAACCTCTAAATTCTATTGTCTGAATAAACACTGTCATCTTATGCTAGCATACAATTATTGCCATTCAGTTACACCGCCTTGATGGGTCAAGTGGACTATGTGGTACTAGTCTCAAGGGAAAGGGAATATAACTTGTATCGAGGTGGGGGTACAAATTACGTGATTTAACACTAAGGGATAATCATCGGGTCACAATCTACAAGATTAACTCAAACTTATCGAACTCTAACTACCAAACACAAAATTTTCAAATTCAAGACTACAACTATAGTCCTAGCAAACTATGGGTCCTTAACAAGGAATAAAATTACTTGGCCTACTATTAGAAGTGTCAGGTGGCACGAGTTGAAAGATGGAGAAAAGAAGAACATATTTTAGTCGTTGCGCATTAGCGAATGTTAAGGTCGCAGATGAACAACATATGAAATTAAAATATAGGGCTCTTGATAATATCATAGTTTCCTAAGGTGAAGGTGGCGAGCAATTCTCCGTGTTTGAGGTATGATCTCATGGGAAATGTCATACTCGTTGCTCTGGGCTTCCTGAGGTACCGTCTGCTAATATCACGACAAGAACCTATATCCTAACACTATCTCACTATGCACACTAGGTTCTGTTCTAACATTCGATCTTAGATTTCTATTGGTTCCTCAAAAATGGGGTCAACCACTAGGGTCAAACATTAGGGTCCAATCTCTAACCAGCTCTTAGCAGTGCCTATACTACTCTTAGGTCATTCATGACTATAACAAGAAATAATGGTAAATTATTCTATAGGTAAGGGACGCTAGGGTTCATTAAGCATTCTACTTAGGGGTGTGTCAATATCCTAGCTGTACTTTTAGTAGGAAGGTTACCCTACCTATCATTCTATCAACAGAGACTTCTATATTATAGAAGAAAGCTACACTCAAGGAACTAATGAGAAGGCACATGAATCAAGCAGGATGCAATTTTTCAACGGAATAGATTGGAAGGAGGAGGAGGAGAAGCCATAGTCAGTTGTGGATGAGATCCTATACTCTAATCCTATTTGCAGGCTTGCTCGATCCCTAAGTTGAAACTGAACAATTTAGTCGTAGACCTGCATGGGCCACCACAAAAACTATGTCACGCCCCAGTCCCAAAATACCATGGGACCGGATACGTGGCAATGGCCAGCAGTACGCACCGATGGACCAACCCAATATAATGGATCCATCAGGGCATACTTAAGCTGTAAAACAAGTCTACGACAATCATGGCACAACTAATCTCATCCACACAAGATATAAAATATGATCCACAGGATAAATAAGGAATGTAAATCATCAGCTAGTCTCACAAAGTACTTCGGGGAACAACCCGATAAATATCAAGTACAATGGTTCCACAGACCAGAAAAGAAAGACTGAAATAATAAATAAAACTGAGCATGAACATGGATGCTCAAGAGAAGTCTTCAGCTAAGACCTCGTCCTCCGATGGTGGTACGGCTCCTGGATCGGCTCCTCCTGCTACGGTACCGTAAACCTCGGGGTAAACCTGGTCTGCAAAATCTGGGGACAAAATCCATATCCAGGTCCTCAGGGGACATAGCAAGGTACATAAAATAATACAAGCCAGAATATAAACAGTGCAGCAAATAATGAGATAAGCAGGGTAAGTATGTAATATCTGTATAAATGCAAGAGAGAATATCAGTAGTACTCAGGTTGAACAACTACCAGCTCTGTGAAGGGGAGCCGGTAGCAGTGGTATCAGGAGGTGGTCTAGCTCAGCGGGAGACTGAGTAGCCGGCATAACAATGTCAACCTGTAGCCTGTGAGTCTATCCAGCAATAGATGGAACAATAGGGGAATACTAAAAATAACCAGCTAAGTGATATGCAAGATGAGAGCAGCACTAGAACTCAGGCTGAAGCATACTACAAGCTCTGTGTAGGGGAGCCGGTAGCAGCAGTAATAATGAGTAATGGGCCAAGCTCGGGCTTCAGAGTCTTGGGCCTCACAATAGTAGGGGTGTATATATATGATCAGCCTGTAGTCTGTGTGTCTCTCCCCACCCAATGTAACCACGCAAATCATGAACATAACGTCTCACGTCCATGTCAGCGGGGTCATAACTAATGCACCAGTCATAATGTATCTAGAATATAGTATCTCTATAAGTCCTGTATCCTATACAAAATCACCACGAATATCTCGAGAAGATCCTGTCTCATGATCAGTGTCCAGTGTCCTGGGTCAAAGTGTACTTGGTAAGACAAGTACGAGAATATAAAGTGTCACGTATGTCCATATCTAAATGACATTACCCGACACCGCGTACGATGTGGGCACCCGACTGATAATCGGACGCTAAGTATGTCAAACGGTCCTAGGTTAAGCATGCACAGTAAATATATAAAGTAAGAAAAATAGGTAACAATACTGCAGAGATGGCAAGGTACACTTGCCTGGGGTCCTGTTGCTGGTATGAATCAGAGTCCAAGTCACAGTCCAAATAGCCTATGTATTACAAATTTATCACGTCAAAAGATAATTTATTTTAATTTATTTAATTCTGGAATAATTATTCTAAAATCCTATTTTAATCTTATTATTCTGATTTTTATGTTAATTCCTAAGTTTTGTCCAAAGAAACTGAATTTTATCAACTCGAGACTCATGGCACGCAAATCGAGGCGATCTGTTGACCAAAAAGTCAACCGATACAAACTCGACTTTCATGCATGATTTCCTATAGATTTCAGCATCAAAAATATACTAGAATTTACGGCTCATTCGAATTCAAATTCGTTTGGGAATTATGGCACGTACAAATTTTGTATTGTGCACCGATGGTTAAATTCTAACCTAGAAGTTCTACAGAATTAACAGTATGAAAATACATCGAATTAAATTCTGATAAAAATATATGTTAATTATATCAACATTAGATTTCCAAAACTTTAAACGGTTCATGATTCTGATTCCTGGTTCTCCCGAAATCGCGAAAACATTGAAACACGTCTATTTTTAGATATGCTGTGCTCTACGAATTTTCTAGAATTTAATACTCATAATTTTGTAAAATAAATTATATAATCAGAAATCTAACCTCAATATCTTTCTAACGCAAGAAACTAGGCCTCATTTGGAGTCCGGAGCTATGCGCAATGGCTTCTGGAAGATGAAGAAACCCTAGATGGCAATTCTTCAAAATCTCTCTCTAAAAAATAATGGGATAATTAGGGTTATAATAATATATATATATAGGGATGTTGAGAGGATGAATGAAAGTTGATAGGGTGACATGTGTCATGATTTGATTGGATGGTTTTGGTTATATTATTTATTTATTTTGATTTGCCTTTATCAAAACATTATTTAAGTCGTTTTAAATCTAAATAACTCAAAATAAACATTAAAAATAATCATAAAAATCTGAAAAAATTACAGAAAATATATTTTGAAATTAAAAACCCTAGAAAAATATTTGGAATAATTATATATTCACAGATTTCCTACTATAATTAGGAGAAGCTCTAAAAATTAGTTTTGCCATAAAACTAAAAATAAATACTAACATTATTCCAAAAATTCTGAAATAATTCCAGAAAATATATAATAATATTATAAACCTTAGAAAATAACATGGGTCCATTCTATATTTCTGATCTTGCACCATAAATTCTACAAGTCCTAAAAATTAGTTATTAGCCTAAATAACTCCCAATAAATACTAAAAATACTCAGAAAATTCCCAAAAACTTCTAGAAAATATATTTTATTATTTAGAACCTAAAATAAAAGTTTGGAATATTTTTAATTATATTTGAATCTAAAATAAATTCTTAAAAATCCTAGAAAATTACAAAAAATTATGAAAAATCTAAATTAAAATTTTCTGAAAAATCAGGGGGTTACAACGATTAACAACAGCACCGGTCATGACTCTTCCTTCAGGGTCAGGAGGTTTTGTTGTTTATAGTGATGCGTCAGGTAGTGGACTAGGATATATTTTGATACAATATGGCAAAGTTATCACTTATGCATCAAGACAGTTGAAGGTCCATGAGAAGAACTGCCCAACGTACGATCTTGAGCTAGTTGCAGTAATATTTGCACTGAAGATATGGAGGCACTATCTTTATGGAGAGAAGGTAGAAATCTTTACTGATCACAAGAGTCTGAAGTATGTATATACTCCGAAGGAGCTCAATATGAGACAGAGACGTTGGCTTGAGTTGATGGTCGACTTTGATATAAATCTACAGTACCACCCAGGAAAGGCGAATGTCGTAGCAGACGCACTCAGTAGAAAGACCACGGCTTATTTCTTGACGATGCAGCCCTAGCTATTGAAGGATCTACAGGAGCTCCAGATAAAGATTATTTTACCAAGACAAAGTGGCTTGTTGGCAAATCTTGAAGTTAAGTCATCACTTATGGAGAGGATTAAAGAGGCATTGCCCACTGATGCTAGATTTCGAAGACTTAAAGAGAAGAAAGAAGCAAGCATGCAGACGGGACTTCGCATACATGAGGACGGGACATTAAGGTGCGAAAATCGCCTATATGTTCCGAATGGAGAATTGAGACATGAGTTGATGACTGAAGCACATAGCTCCATGTACTCTATTCATCCGGGAGGAACGAAGATATACCAAGATTTGAGGTAGTACTATTGGTGGCATGGAATGAAGAGAGAGATTGCATGGTTTGTGGCAAAATGTTTAGTCTGCCAGCAAGTAAAAGCTAAGCATCAAATAACTGCTGGTATGTTGCAGCCGCTTCCCATACCCGAATGGAAGTGGGAACATATTACTATGGATTTCGTTACAGGATTTCCAAGAAGTCCCAGTGGGAAAGATGCAGTATTGGTTATCATTGATCGACTTACTAAATCAGCACATTTCTTGCCATTTAGAGTTTGACAGTCCACGGAAGTACTAGCCGACATGTATATACGATAAATCATAAGATTATATGGAGTACCGGTTAGTATTGTCTCAGATCATGATTCGAGATTTATATCTCATTTTTGGCGAAGCATGCAAGAGAGTCTTGGCACCCGACTCAAGTTCAGCACTGCTTACCATCCTCAAACAGACGGTCAATCAGAGCGCACGATTCAGATATTAGAAGATATGCTGCGATCGTGTATGTTAGACTTCGGAGGGTCTTGGGAAGATCATTTGCACTTGGTGGAATTCTCTTATAATAACAGTTATCAGGCAAGCATCCAGATGGCACCATTCGAGGCATTGTACGATAGAAAGTGCAGATCACCGATATGCTGGAGTGACATTGGCGAGCATCAAATACTGGGTCCAGAGTAGGTGATGCAGACCGTTAAGAAGGTAAAACAAATTCAAAATCATCTTCGTACAGCTTAGGACAGACAGAATCATTGGGCTGATACACACAGACGTCCTTTGGAGTTCAAAGAAGGAGAGCACGTATTCTTGAGGATTTTACCTACACAAGGTACTATTCGATTTGGGAGCAGAGGCAAGCTGAGCCCGAGGTACATTAGGCCATTTGATATTCTGGAGCGCATTGGTGAGGTGGCGTATCGTCTTGCATTACCTCCATCTTTAGAGGGAGTACATGATGTATTCCATGTCTCACAACTGAGAAGGTATGTGAGTGACCCAAGTCACGTAGTCGATTATTCTGATATCACAGTGGGCCCTAGCTTGAGATATGAAGAACAACCAGTTGGCATAATCGACATCAGTGAGAAGACATTGCGAGGTCAGACGATTAGACTGGTTTGTGTTGCTTGGAAACATCACTCTCCTGGGAAATCTACCTGGGAATAAGAGGATATCATGCGTCAGCGTTATCCTCACCTATTCGAAGATGCAGGTATAACCTAAGCATTTCTTGTAGTTTCCATAGTTTTACTTTTTTTAGTAGTTTATTCTTTGATTGCGAGGACGCAATACTCTTAAGGGGGTAGATTGTAATCACCTGTATTTTCAGAAATTTAAAAATAAATTTTTAGAATTTTTATGATTTTTTCTGTAATTATTAACTAATTAAAACCAAGGTATTTTGAAATTAAAATAATTTAAAATAATTTTAATCAATATTAAAATATTATAAAAATAATATTTTTACGTGTAAAATAAAATATTAGACATAGGGTAATTTTTCTGGAATTTATTGGACCCCGGAAATATTTTTAAAGACCTAAAAATTAAGTTTTTAATAAACCCTAAATAAACCCGATTTATTTCTGACCCAAACCAACCCGAACCGGACCGACCCGGTCTAGTCAAACCCAATCCAAACCCTGCGGGTCGGATCGGGTCTGAACCCGACCCGAAACCCGACCCGTTAACCCGTCTGTTGAAATCCCTAAACCCGATTTTTCCCCGACCCCGCAGCTCCCCGATGGCCGTTTCCGCCGCCGTGGCCCGCCGGCGACCCCTCGGTTCGTCTCCCCCGCAACCGCCTCCGCGACGCCCCGACTTCTCCAGCTGTAACCGCCGCCTCCGTTCAGATCCTCCGCCAGCCAACTGTGGCGTTTCTGCTCCGCGGCCCAACGCCGCCCGACCCTGTCCTTTCACCTCCACCGTAACCGTCGGTCTTCCCTATATAAACCAACCCCGGCCAACACTCAGCCACCATCATCCACCGCCATCATCCCCACTCTCCGCCACCCTCTCTCCACCGGCCACCGTCATCTTCGCCGCTCTTCTCTGGCTGAAAACCCCCAAACTCGACCATCACCCACCGCCTCGCCACCATAGTTAGCTGCCACCACCACCAGAGCCTCCGTCGAGGATCCCCGAGCCCCGGCGACCTCTCCCCACCACCAGCGTCGTCTTTCCCGCTTTCAGCCGCCTCTATCTCCGGTGATCGTCAGCGAGAAACCCTAACCCCAGCCGCAGTTTCAGGTCGCATTTTCAGCCTTGTTCAAGTAGCCGTTTCTCTCTTCTCGCTGCCCCATTTCCCGTTCCGTCTACTATGACGAGAAAACTGCGTGACCCTCTCGATGCCCCTGCAACCCGCTCGATGTGTCGCGTCCTGTGGCGATCGTAAACTGTGATCCAAAATCAGGAAAATTAATATCATATTTTTCCCCGAAACTGAGTGCGCCCCGCTAAACGGGAAGACTTGGTCGTGTGCGGACTTTACCGAAAGGTGCACACCATTAATACGGACATGTGAGATTTCGTGGAAGTTGATTTGGATGTGCGTGCACACCAGAATCAACGTGTATCCGTCGACAATATCCCATATCGGTCCTGTTCTGGAAATTATTGTAACTTTGTGTACGCACGTCATATCGAAACGAAACTTGCACCATCGGACTCGTAGTAATATGCTGGTCCTGTGACCCAAGTTTGTTTCGATTCTGAGAAAGTTGACAAAATCGTGTATCGTGGGCCCTACGGCTCCACTTGACAGGCGATTTTCTGATCGGCTCATTGGAATCCAATTCTAAAAATTTCCTTGGGTTCGTATCGTCGTTCTGGACTTGTGGACACTAAGATTGACAAATTTAGAGAATATTGTCTCTGTCACTTTTTTCGGTGTGAAGCGGACCACATGTGGACCCCGCTTTGACCAGGAACTGACACTTTTGCCCCTGTGTCCAAATTGGACTCAAGGACAGGCAATTCTAGCTATTTAATATCATCTGAACCTGATGGTGATATTTATTATAGCTTTCAGAGGAGTACCTACAGATTCCACTGATACCGGAACAGATGTTGGTATCCAAACCCCAGGCAAGTGTACCTTGCCAACCTTGCAGTTCTTGTTACATATTATTTCTTTGACTTATTTATATGTTGTACATGCTTAACCTAGGACCGTGTAACATTGCTTAGCGTCCGATTAATATTCGGGTGCCAACATCGTACGCAGAGTTGTGTAACGTCACTTAGACATGGATATCGAGACCCTTTACATTCTCGTGCTTGCATTATCAAGTACGTCATACCCAGGACACCTGACACTATTCATGAGACAGAATCTTCCTGAAATATTCATGGTAATTCTGTATAGGTTGTAGGATTTGTAACATAGACATTATATTCATAGCTATCTTATGACTTGCTGCATTAATTATGATCTTGCGTGACATGGACATGAGACATTGTGGACATGAGACGTATGATTATATTGGGTGGGGAGAGACACACAGGCTACAGGCTATTTTATATATGTATTTATTATTGTGAGGCTGTAGACTCTACATCAGAGGTAGGCACATTACGTGATATTACTGCTACCGGCTCCCCGACACAGAGCTTGTAGCGGTCTCAGCCTGAGTACTAGTGATGCTCTCACTTGTATTTCACATAGATGGTTACATAGTTACCCTATTTGTTTTATTTACTATTGTACTGTATTTATTTTGGCTTGTGTTATTTTGTACCTTGTTATGCCCCCTGAGGACCTGGATTCCGGATGATGTCCCCAGGTTTAGCAGATGATTTCTATCCCGAGGTATACGGGACAGGAGCAGAAGCAGGAGCAGGAGCTGACACAGGAGCTGAACCGATTTCCGAGGACGAGGTGATGGCTGAGGACTTCTCCTAAGTACCTATTATTCATACTCAGTATTTATTTTATTTAGACTCTTTTTGTTTCTGGTTTGCAGAACCATTGTATCAGACTTATGTCGGGTTGTTCCCCGACTTACTTTATTGTGACTTGATGACAATTATATTTGATTTTACAGATGTTGATTTTATTTATCTTCCATGGATGAGATTAGTTTGTGGCATGTTTAGTAGACTTTATTTTGTGTTACAGCTTAAGTACACTATGATGGATCCATTAAATTGTGTTTGTCCATTGGTGTGTGTTGCTGGCCATTGCCACGTGTCTAGTCCCTCGATATTTTGGGACTGGGGCGTGACAGTCATATTCCGAGCTCGTGCAGTGAATCCCGGCTGCTCATAGAATCTAGGCGAGCCCGGAGTTCCCGGACATCCCTTATTGCTTCTTTGGCTTCGTCTCCGGTAAAAGGGACAGATGAGCCAGGCAGAGGGTGATTTCCAGCTATGGGTGGAGTGGTTGCGTCGAATTCTGCGTTGGTCCCATGATCCAAGCTTGCATGTCCAGAAGTCCTTGCTGATGGGGAAGCCATGTTTGCTTTAATTTCTAGCATTGCCTGAGTTAGGGCTTGCATTGATGAACTCACCGTCTGCGTCATGGCCTCAAGAGCCTTGAGGCATTATCGGTCGTTCGGACCATCGTAATCATCCCCTACCATATATACAGTCCTTACATGGGAAGAGATGGACGGGTCACTTTTTCAATTAGGGGTAGTTTGGTAATTTGGTATGGGTATTTAATTTTTAGGAATAAATATTAATATTTGTGTACTATAATAGTATTAGGGTGCTTGTATTATTTATTTATTGATAGAGTACTATTTATTTATTTAGTGATTGGTATTAATTTATTTATAGTTAGGGGCTAGCCCAATAGTTAGACTTGACACTTGTGAGCTATTTAGACTTATCATGACAACTAGTGAGCCCAACTTGGACCAAGCCCAATAGTCCATTTTTACGAATTAATTAGGAGGTTAGGCTTAATTAAAAATTAGTTAGAAGCCATCCTAATATACCCTACTTAATTAATATTCATAATGAACCATTATAGGGGCAAATTGAACAATTGACAATGACTTAGAGAGGGAGAAAAGGGGCCGGCCATAAGAGCCTCTCTTCTCTCTCCTTATATCATTTGTTCATTTATTATTGAGATCCCCAATTTTATAGATCCCCAATTCCTTCTTTCCTCCATCAATTCTGTCATGTCCCAGTCCCCAAATACACAGGACCAGGCCACGTGGCAATGGCCAGCTAATACGACTCCGTGGGATTATCCAATTTAATAGACCCGACGAAACGTACTATACTGTCCTAAAATACTAACAAGTTCAATACTAACATACAACAGGTAATGTCTAATCTCATCCACAATATAAACAATAAGTACTGAAATAAATACTGCAAAATAAGCACAAGTCTGAAAGGTCATAGTACAATCCAGAATATGTCTGATGGGAACAAACCCACTACTATGACGAAATAAAAGTACTAAAAGACAGATAAAAGAATAATGACTAGAGCATCGGCTGACTAGAAAAGGATGCTCTAGTCCTAGGCGGAAGGCCTACCAATGATCAAGGGAACTCTGATGGAAGCACCTCTAGCTCCCCCTCGGATGCGTACCTCATCTCCTGCCCGGGTCCGTACATGGTAGGATAATAAGCCTCGTCCAAATCTGGAAGGGAACCATGTCCTCAGAGGGACGTAACAAGATACAAAAAATACATGCCATATATAAATACTGAATAAAATAAAGGGGTGTGCTAACCATCTATGTGAATGCAATATGAGGACAACCTTGGTACGTATGGGTAGGTGTAGGCATAATGTCTAACACTCCGAAGAGCGTGGTATCTGTACATGTAACGTCCATCATTCCGAAGAATGAGGTATCTGCAAATATATATGTCTGTATCGCTCCGAAGAATGCGGTATCTGTATAAAGGAAGTCATTGGATCCATGGCTCCTTTGGATACTATAGAGTCCAATGTGTGTATCCCATACGCCTACTAGTTGTCCTCCCCGTCCAATGCATATATATATACAAGTCGAATACACGACGTGCATACCACGTAACTATATGCCAAGTCTCAATTAATTATATAATATTGATTACGTACTAAACCGTGATGCATGTCACATACACCGATAGCTAGTCGGGAATGCGAACTCGCATCCCAACATGAGTTTGTCACCGTGATGCGTGTAAGAGTGTCAGGGTCTAGGAAGATATCAGAATATTCTCATAATGGTGGGTGAGTCTGCTAGTGACTAGGTCAAGTACACTACTCATCGATGCATTCGTCGACTGCACCCGAGTCAATCTCGGACGCGCACAGTTATATGTAATAATGCAACAAGATATCATACAATATTGCATAATTTAAATTAAACAGTAAATATGGCAAGGTATACTTGTCTGGGTCCTCAAGCTGCGAGTGCCAATAACCTGCTCCTGAAGTCTCACCTGCACGGTCCAGCAACCCTATACATATAATATAATATAGTAATACTATCATCAGTTACTAAAATAATACGCACAGGAACACTACTCTGTTCTTAGGAACTATTGCAAGGGTTACAACTGGTCAACTAACAGGGTCGCTTGTGCACGCAACTAAGTCGTACACGTGTCCTGTCCTCAATTACCGTGTATACCAAGACAATAAAATATCAGAATACGCTACCCAACTAAAGACATAATACTAAATTATAAGTCCTAACTAGCATGTTATAGGGTTACATGCACAAGGCTAGTTGTCCAAACTCTAAGTCAACACAGCATTTTCTCATTAATGAATCATTTATTATTTGAGCAATTACTTAACATCAATTACTAATTAACAATAAACACACACACATATATTACACTTATGGATTCACGTTACCCGTGTCCGTTCAACGACACGTTGACACCTCGACTTATGAAGGAAAGGATGAAATATCAATGTACCTAGTTATGATTGAGCGGGGGGTGTCTGTTCTCGTCGACGGCCTATTCTCCGGTGAGGGGCGGAGCTCCAATATTGCACGAGGAAATAGCAGTAGCAGCAACAATAGTTGCAACAACAACAGCCTCGACAGCAGTTGCAGCAACGGTAGCCTCGGCAATAGTTGCAGCAGCGGCAGTTGGCGGGTGCTGGCGGTGGGGCTGGCCGTGGGGGACGGCGGTCAGGGTGTGTTGAAGAGGGCGTGGTAGTTGGGACATAGAGGGGTGATGGAGGGGGTGTTGGTGATGGATATGTGGGTGTTGGTGATGGTGTCGGGTTAGCAATAGGCGAAGATGGTGGAGGAGATGGTGGAGGAGATGGTGGCTGCGGATGGTGGTGCAGGGGACGGGGACAAAGGTGATGATGTCGGCGGTGGAGGTGTCTACGGTGGAGGGGACGATGGAGGGTTATTGGTGATAAAGGAGGATGAGAATAGGGTTCGACTAGGGTTTTGTGTCGGGTTGGCTCTGGAGAGAGAAGTTATATATATATAGGAGAGAGAGAAAGGGGGTCCTCCTAGGGAATTGGGCCGGCTAGGGTTTCTTGGGGCGGGAAACATGTTGACATGAAGGAATGTAGGGTATAGATGGGCTAGGTTGGGTCTAGTTTTGGGTGAGGTTGGTCTTCACACTAATTTAAATAAGAATTAGTACAAGTGATGCTTTTCAATTAATTGAGATTATATGGGATTAAAAATTTGTGGAACGTAGTCGTCATGGACATGGCAGACTCAGAATAAAATAATGTCCTAATTTGGGTTGTATAAAAATGGGTTGGGTTAGTGTCTCCAATCTCGATTGGAACGGACAATTATGCAAGGTTGGATTTATTAGGATTTAAAACTAGACGTTTGTAACAATTATTGCGCGACTAAAATAAAGCACAATATAGAGTATTTAAGAGTTACACAATGTTATAATGGGAGGCTGGCTTGTCTAAAAAAAGTGTATGAAACTTGTTTGAAAGTAAATACTAGTGTAGCGCTCCAAATATCGAAGTAACGATAAGGTGTACTAAGTGATATAAATATCGCACAATAATTCTAAAGAACTGTGTTCTAATTCTAATTGTATTCAATTTAACCCTAGTCTCTCTATCTAAGCTAAGTAGGCCTAAATTTTGTCAAGGGAGTTTACAATCTACCCTCCTTAGAGTATTTCATCCTCGAAATTAAAACAAACTTATGGTAAAAACTACTTACTGGAATTAAATGCTACTACATACCTAGGCCTTCGAAGAGATGGAGATAACGCTGTCGAATCTCATCCTCTCTTTCCCAAGTTGACTCGCCTGGCGTATGATGCCTCTATGTGACACGAACTAGAGGGATAGTCTGACCTTGTAATACCTTCTCGCTACTGTCCAGAATCTCTACAGGCTCCTCTTGATATAATAAACTCGGCCCGACTGTGATCTCTGAATGGTCGTGCACATGACTCAGATCTGGTATGTACCTCCTTAACTGAGATACATGGAAGACGTCATAAACTCCTTCTAGTTTCTCTAGCAATGCTAACCGGTAAGCAACCTCTCTGATGCGTTCCAATACATCGAATGGTCCATTGTACCTCAGACTCAGCTTTCCTCTGCCTCCAAACCTGATGGTTCCTCGGGTAGGCGAGATTTTTAGAAGCACATAATCTCCAACCTGGAACCCTAGGGGTCATCGATACGCGTTTGTCTAATGCTTCTATCTGTCCTGTGCTGCTCGTAGGTGCCCTTTGATCTTCTTTACCTTCTCTACTGTACGAACAACCAACTCTGGTCCAAGAATCTGCCTCTCGCCCACATCGCTCCAACATACTGGGGAACGACACTTTCTGCCATACAACGCTTCATAGGGATCCATATGAATGCTCACTTGATAGCTATTATTGTAAGAAAATTTGACCAAATATAAATGGTCCTCCCATGATCCACTGAAATCAAGCATGCATGCCCTCAACATGTCCTCTAATGTCTAAATTGTGTGCTCGGACTGGCCATCTGTCTGCGGGTGATATGATGTACTGAACTTCAGGCGGGTACCAAGACTCTCTTGTATACTCCGCTAAAAGTAAGATGTGAACCTCGTATCCCTGTCAGATACTATACTAACTGGCACTCTATGTAGTCGCATGATCTCCTTCATATACATGTCTGCTAAGATCTCCGTAGACTGCCCCACTCTGAAGGGTAAAAAGTGGCCAGACTTGGTGAGTCGATCTACGATCACCCATACCACATTGCGACCACTAGGACTCCTCGGAAAGCCCATAACGAAGTCCATAGTGATGTGCTCCCATTTCCACTCAGGTATCGGGAGTGGCTGAAGTAATCCTGCAGACCTCTGATACTCAGCCTTGACTTCTGATGCTCAGCCTTGACTTGCTGACACACCAGGCACTTCGCCATAAAGTAGGCTATCTTCCTCTTCATTCCATGCCACCAATAGTACTGCCTCAAGTCTCTGTACATCTTCGTGCCTCCTGGATGAATAGAGTATATTGAACTACGCACCTCCGATATCAACTCCTGACGAAGTTCTCTATTCAAAACATAGAAATAATCTCCACATCTTAAATTTTTGTCCACGTGTATGCGCAATCCTGTCTGTATCCTAGCCTCTGTCCTCTGTCGAAGCCTCTGGAATCTTGTATCTGTTGGCAAAACAGCCTTGATCCTCTCAACCAATGTCGATTGTAACTGAAAACTTGACAACTGGCCATCTACTCTAGGTATAATGACCTCTATACCCAACTGCTCTAGATCTCTCAACAAGTGTTGCTGGATAGTCAACAAGAATGCCATGGGTCTTCTGCTCAATGTGTCAGCTACTACGTTGGCCTTTCTCGGATGGTACTGTAGCTCAATCTCAAAGTCTGTCATCACCTCGAGCCAACATCTTTGTCTCTAGTTCAGGTCCTTCTGTGTATAGACGTACTTCAGGCTTTTGTGATCTATGAATATCTCCACTCATTCTCCGTATAGGTAATGCCTCTAAAACTTCAAGGCAAAGATCACTACGGCAAGTTCCAAGTCATGAGTGGGATAGTTCTTCTCATGGGTCCTCAGCTTCCCAGAGGCATAGGCCACAACCTTCCCATGTTGCATCAAGACGCATCCTAATCCTTTCCCGGACGTATCGCTGTAGATCACGAACCCTCCGGGTCCAGAAGGTATGGTCAAGATAGGTGCCGTAGTCAGACGCTTCTTCAGCTTATCGAACGCCGTCTGACACTCCTCTGTCCAGGTAAACTCCTGCTCCTTGCAGGTCAAGCGGGTCATCGGCTCTGCGATCCTTGCAAAGTTCTCTACGAACCTCCGGTAATATCCGACAAGTCCTAGGAAACTCCTCACCTTCGAGACGTTGGTAGGGGTCGGCCATGTCTCTACTGATGAAATCTTCGTTGGATCTACTAAAATACCATCTCCTGAGATAACGTGTCCGAGAAAAGTGACACAATCTAGGAGAAACTCACACTTGCTCAAATTTGTATAAAGCCTCTCACGCCTCAGCATTTCTAACACTAGCATCAAGTGTTCTCTATGCTCCTCGTGGCTCTTTGAATACACCAAGATGTCGTCGATGAAGACTACCACGAACTGGTCCAGATACTGGTGTAAGACCCTATTTATCAGGTTCATAAATACGGCAGGCGCATTCGTAAGTCCAAAAGGTATCACTAAGAACTCGTAGTGACCATAACGAGTCCTGAATGCCGTCTTTGGAATGTCTTATCTCCGCATCTTTACCTAATGATAACCCAATCTCAAGTTGATCTTCGTGAACACCACTGCTCCTGTCAGCTGGTCGAACAAATCATCAATCCGCGGCAGGGGTACTTGTTCTTGATAGTCAAAGCATTAAAGGCTCTGTAATCAATGCACATATGGACTATCCTATTCTTCTTTGGTACAAACAACACTGGTGCTCCCTAGGGTGATACACTAGGATGGACAAATCCCTTGATCTGTAACTCCTCCAACTGTAGCTTCAGTTCATCCAGTTCCTTCTTTGCCAACCGGTACACATTTGAAGATACCGGCGCTGCTTTGGGCACTAACTCAATAGTGAACTCCACCTCTCTATCAGGCAGTAGGCCTGGCAATTCCTCTGGGAAAATATCCTCAAACTTTGCAATAATCGGTGGTGGTGATGTCTCCATTGCCATGTAAGCTCCAGCTGTCTGTCCTACTCCTCGCTCGACGGTTCCTTGCATGTATTCGAACTCCGGTTGATCTGGCGGTCTAAAAATGATGCTACCCCTCTGGAAATTCAGTATGGCATTGTACAGGCTTAACCAGTCTATGCCTAACACAACGTCAAAGTATGGCATCGGGAATACCAAAAATTATGCTCTTATCTCTCTGCTACACACGACTACCGAGCACGTTCTAATAGTGCTGGTAACCGGCACGATGCCTCCTCCGATAAGAATCTTTTAACTCTTAGGTAAGGAGGAAGTAGCAACTCTATGCATAGCTATGGAACTACTAGATATGAAAGATAGTGTAGCACCAGAATCAAACAATGCAATCGCAGGCAATGATGCAACTAAAATGGTACCTGTGATAGCTTCCCCTTCTGTTTTCTCCTCAGTCGCTGCTAGTACAAAGGCCTGTCCGTGCCTCTGGCCTCTGGCCTGCTGTCTGGCTCGATCAAACTATGCCTCATGTGGGGCCAAGGATGGTCCCCTCTGAAATCCTCAGGGTGCTGGTGGATGTTGCCCTCCTGGCGGGGGTAGTATCCTCAGGGCTGGTGCTGCTGGCCTCTTTCCTGTCTGCAGTGCTGCATCTCTGTGCTGTGGGCAATCTCTGGCAAGGTGCTGACTTGCTCCACATATCATGCACAATCCAAGCTTTTTGTGGCAATCTCTAACAATGTGTCCCTTCTTGCCGCAATGGTGACAAGTCGAAAGCTCCTTGTGCTGGTATGGCACGGTCCTCTACTGTGTCTGTGCTCCCGGATGACGGATCAGTCCTCCTGCTCCAGGCTGGGTTCTGGCTGGTACAGTCATGTTGGAACACCTCGCTCCTCTACCAATGGCCTCCTAGATCCTCGCCTCTGAAAGAACCTCCTCATAAGAGATCCTCGCATGGGTGGTGGTGTACCTCTGCAGCTCAAAAGTCAGGCCGTGGTGGAATCTCCTGGCCTTCTCCAGGTTGTTAGGTATCAAGGCGACACCAAATCTGCTAAGTCAGCTAAACTCCGCATCGTATGCATCTACGGTCATATTTCCTTGTTCTAGATGCAGGAATTGAGAGTACAGGGCATTTCTGACTGTAGCCGGAAAATACTTCGCATTTAAGTACTCTAAGAACTGCTCCCACGTCTGGGTCTTGTCGATGCTGCGCTCTATGGAATCCCACCAGTGATGGGCGTTGCCTTTCAGTTGGGCCCTAACTGCGGTCATCCTAAGGTCTGGATGTAGCTGAGAAGCCACTAGTAGCATCTCCGTATTGGCGACCCAATCGGAGATCTCCTTTGCAGTCTCGTTGCCCGAAAAAGTATCCGGGCCAATCTGGCGAAACCCTCGTACAATACCAACTGGCTGAACTGGTATAGGTGCTGGTGCGGTTGCTGGGGCAGGTTTTCTCTCCAGAAATGCCATCAAGCTCTGTCTCAAGGTCTCGGTCTGATGCCACTGCGCTTGTATTATAGTCTGGAAGAACTGAAACATCTGCGACTGTCCCTTCAGATATGGCATCTAAGGTGGATAGGGTGGCGGTGGTGGCAATGGGACTTCCGGCTGTGCTGTAGGTGTCTCCTCAGATGTCGGCCTCTCGGATTGCGGCATCGGTGTAGCCCCTGAAGTCTGGCCCTCAAAATGCTGTGTTGGGATTGTTTGTGAAGTCTGACCCTCGTGCTGCTGCGTCGGGTCATCAGTAGAAGTCTGGGACCAAGGTATCAGCGGGACCTGTGGGATCACCGGGGCCTGGGATGGTGGTTGCTCTCTGGGTGGTCCCTGGGATGTCTCCTCCCTCTGTGCGGTGGCGGCTGGCACTATGGCACCGTATACCCCGCGTCCGCTGTGCAAGTTCATCTCGCTGCAAGGGATATAACTTCATTAAAAGAGTACAAAATCAAGTAAACAGGATGCAGATATATAAAAATGATACGAAGGAAGTTCAAAGACGTAATCAAGATGGATGAGACCTAGTAATTTCTATCCTATTGCGGGCTTGCTGGGCATGTTACCATACTGCAAGCGATAAACAAGACCTACATCTACATGGGCCACCACTAAAACTATGTCACGCCCTCTAGCATCCATGCTACCCAATATTTGTGTGCCCTATATATACCCGAGTGGCATGCCCAAAAAAGGACAAATAGTGAGGGGTCTTCCAACACAAAGAGAGAGAGCATACCGAGACAAGCAAAGAAAGAACATAAGCTTCCTCATCCTGCATCGGATCGTTAACGGAGTAAAGAAAATGCCACATCGCTCTTTGTCCATCGTCACACCCTAGATCAAAAAATTATACTTAGATAATTCTGTTTAGGATTCTTTGTACTCTCTTTTTTGTTCCTTAAATACAAAGTTTACAAGAACTCATTTAATGGCGAACAATCTCATGATTGAGGATCCAAAATATTCTAATTTGTGTATTATCCTGTTAGGAATCAACTATAACATCACTAAGTACATGTATCATAGTAATTATCAAGTAAAAAAATATCAGAAAATCTACTCGCCTATGGTCCTGGGCAAAGAATACAAATCAGTGTCCGAACTAGAGTCCAAGTGACCAATATATGAATTATCGTGTCAAACAGATATTTTGGAATCATAAACATGCTTAATTAACTCTAATTTAGATTTCTAGGTCAATTCTAGGTCAATTGGGTAAAATTAGGTCAATACCTAAATTTGGGTTCCTGAATAGCTATCTACTTGGCTTATAGAGCTATACTAGCTAACAACAAGCTATAACTAGGTTTTCTAGGTCATACCTATAGGAATAGAGATACTAGATATCATAATGTTATATATAGACTCCTATTATACATGTATCATATAGTATCTTATAATATCATAGTTAATATCCATTACCTTAGCTATGAACTCATATCTTACCCATTACCTTGTATCCTAATATATCCTCAAGTATTATAACCCTTGCCTAGACTACTAACCCATATCCTAGTACCACTACTCTAATACCAATATTCAACCTAAATATCTTGATACTAAGATACTTCTTGTATCTTGGTACATTGATATCCCCACTTATCTTAGTATCCTAATATCTATACCTTGATACCAACCTAATACTCACCCTTAACCTCACTCTCATACTTACATATGAACACTCTTGTACATACATCTATACTACTCCATGCACTACACTTTGCACTAGCTCACATACTCACATTAAAACATCAGCCTCACACTTAACACTCAAGTTGGACACTCACTAAACTTACCCTCAAGCATAAACCCATAGCCTTGCACTTGCACCAACCCATATCACTTCACTAGTTTACCCTCCTTCATTAACCTGGACCCTTGCACATACACTACTCTTAAATCTAACTCTCATTTTATCCCCCACACACCAACACAACTCATTTGTACTTGTGCTCTACCCCTTGCTACTACCCCCTTTGCTCTACCCATGTTGTTCAGTGTTGTACAGAGTAAGGCCTAACTGCTGCCTATGCAAGCTTCTGCATGCTAGTTGCTGTTGCAATGGACATGCAGCCAATGATTTTTGTATGATGCAAATTACTAGGTAAAACCTGTAACGACCCATTTCGTTCAAGCGGACAGCCGATTCAAACGGCGCGTGCAATGACCAGACCTATTTTGTTCAGCGAGATGACTCATTTGAAGCAAAGGATTTCTAGACTTGGACCTTCAGGAGTTCAGACTTAGACTTTCAAATGCTCACTGGAAGTATCGCTCGACCGAGACGAATCATCGCTAAGGTGGGTGGCTATGATAAACTTGTCTTTGCTTAGCCAGCACACTTAAAATATGGATAATACATGATAGTCGCTAGGTGAATCACCCCCTGCATGCTAATAAAGAATACAACGCACCTAGCTAAGGGAATAATTCTAACTTGTATTGCTTGTGTTAGAACATGGAAATGAAATTTTGCTTATAAATGGGCCCTTGCATGCTACATTTGCCTTGTGCAAGTAGACCCCGCTATGCCTTGATTAGAACGATATATACACTCTTCGTAGTACACTGTTTACTTGTTTATACTGTATGTCCCTAGATCATGTCGTTCGATATGGCCCTTACAGTTTCACTTCTCGCTTTACCCATAGACCCGTGCCAACGTAAATGCTTATGTTTCATATGAATGCAATACTTGCATGCTTATATGTTAACTTGTACTCATTGCCTCGATTCAATGCTTGTCACATAATTTATGCCACAATCAAGTAAATACTATCTTGCCTTGCATTCATCCAATTCATCGAAAGACTATCTAATAGTCATTCCGGACAAGTATGAACCTGAAAGTATTCGGGACCATTAGGTCGCCAAGGCAATTCCCGAATCATGGGTTTTGCACCAAGTTAGTAAAACCAAGAAGCACAACTCGTAGAGCAAAACTCATCCCATACTGAATTAAATGGCTAGGGAGTCGATATATAATTGTGAACAATCATGCCTTGGACTTGTACCTGATATATATCCTGCCTTGAACTTGATCTTGTACCTGACCAAAGGCCCGAAAGATTAGAGACTTGTATGGTCACGGACAACTTGGTATATAAGGGAGATCTTCAGATCTCGTTTCGCGGACGATCTCCGGGGCACCGAGGCCGATTCAACCGGTCGGAACTTCCTGACTGTAGTCGCCTGCGTCGGACAGGATGTGTGTAATGCCCTATATGCCTCTTGCACAACATTCCTTCCATGAGACTACACCGTCCTCTATGGCGTCGTGTCAGTGACCTCGTGTTCATATAGATAAGTCATTCTCGCTTAGCGGCAATCCGCGTGCCAGTAATTATATCACATCCAGTAAGCTGAAACACCTGAACGATCATGAGTATAACACACTTGTACATATTGAATACTTGGACATCCAATGCAACACACCTGAGAAATCCTTATAACTCGTGCTTCTGAAATAGTACCTTGTTTACGACACTTGTGTTTGCTTATTCAATTTTCCCCTGGATTTCATAATAAATGCTTGTGCTTGAGTTAACTTGGTTTGCCTTGGACAGGGAAGGACGAATGGTAAGTTGGTAAGTTACGTCGTGTTCCTTTATATATCGTACGATGCACTGCTACACGAATTAGACTTTTTATTATGCCATAAAACTGATCCTAAGGCAAGACTTGAAAGATAACTTAATAGATGGTGCACATAACCTATATAACGTGTTTGGACTTGTCGAGCGGGCGAGAAACCTCCCCACCAGTGCATTCATGTACTGATAATCCACCAGATTGCTTGCAGGTTACGGAAGAACCTCGTTCGGTGCGGATGTCCTCTTCGTGCGTACTTAGGCATGGAGTTCACTCTAGAGCCTTGGAGCATTGCAATCCGAAATAGAAGCACATATACAAGACATAATGTTGGAACATCGCCTATGTATTATTCCACAATTGTAGCCACTTGGCACGCTTTTATCATTTCAGAGAGAGAGAGGCTTGAGCGACTTATAATTTCTGCCTAGCGCCGCCAGCAACACTTGTTCAATATTATTAAAGAGCTTGTTTTACATCTATACTTGTGTAATTCAATGCTTTCGCTATTGGCGACTCTGTGAACTTGTTACCAATCGCCTGTACATTTCTTATCCCGCTGCATTCGGACTATCTGCACGACTATGTGGCTTAGTCATCTTACCGCATGTTCGGATCATGGCCTTGCACGGGCGCGGCTTACGCTCGTGCGGCATCACTTCCAGATGGAAAAGATCGTCCCGTGGGAGCACTGGCGCGGTGATTTGTGCCTAGCGGGGATGGTCAATTACCTGCAGAGATTGGGGCATGACATATTGGTATCAATGCATGGCTTTACGCCTTTGAATTTCTTATCAATTTTCTCAGTTTCGAAAACTCGTTTGTGGGTTATATTTATACACTCTCTCGTTGACCCGATGGGATATTCCAAACAATGAGTCTAAATAATTTTAATAGTGCATGTGAATGATGTGATTGCTTGTACAAAATTGTGATACAGAGACCTTTGTGCCGACCTGTGTTAGGCTTTGTGGGAATAGACTCATTTTATAAATTGTAAGTTATGTGCGAACCCGAATACCTATACGTGATTACTCAGCAGGTTAGTATGTGAAATAGAATATCATTCGAACGGTCAGCTATGCACACAGTCTTTCGGCTAAGTTGTATTGAGTATCGCGTGCCAAGACCCTTTTGGTGCAAGCTAGTTGCAAACGAGATTTGGATATTGTTCAGAAAAAGGAACAAGTCAGACTTAGAATGGCAACCGATAGAAACTATATCAGTTTATCGCTAAGGCAAACATAAAGAATCATGCTTGGATTTTGAGAAATAGATCAGACGGTATTTCATGTCAAAAGATACAAATTAAATATGGTTTACTTGGATGACTATCAATAAGGATATATAAGAGGCTAAGATTTTATTAGGCGATGCTTAGGTATCGTGCAAGAATTCTAAGAAAACTTGGTGAGTACGCTAGTGATTGATGCGAACACGATTGAGGATTTGATTGGATGACTCGAATCCTGAGTGGTATATGGATCATTTTAGAAATATCCAAACAGATTCATAGGTCTCGTGCGATAGTTGGATTGAACGATTGAGTATGTCTTGAATAAGTGATAAGGCTTATATCGAATAGGGATTCATGAAAATTTAAATTGATATCTTGGTTAAGGAAACTTGTTAGAAACTTGGAGGATCGTGCGAGCGATATTAAATTGAAACAAACGGATTGAAGCTTGAATAGAATATCACTTGAATAGAAGTTAACCCTAGAATGAATATTTTGGTTCGATGAAAGAGGTAAGCGATAACGAATTTGACCTGAAGTTTGGAAGAACGATCTAAAATCTAGTTTAAAAAGATAACCTTTGAAACTAGTCCCAACGAGAACGATTATCCTGCGAGAGCGCCGGCGTGGTAATTTCATGTACGACGGGGATGATCGAACTCACGGAAATATGTTCAGTCATTATTCTAAACAAAATCGATGAATAGAACGTATCAAATGAAATAGAACGTATCAAAAGTGGATTGACTTTGGCTTGAATATTTGAACTAAGTTGCTTGAGGAATGCCAGAAGTAGACTATGGATTTATCAAATGGTAACGTTGAAGTTGGATGATTTTACTAGACGAATTATAATCACTGCATAAACGGACATAACTTGATGGATTTTTATACAACTTGGATGGAGCAAAATAAAATGATAAGGAAGTCTTGATCATTTCGAAGATAACCATAATGTTCGACGTTCTTGTCTTGTGCGAGCGTAACTCTATGCTCGTACATGAGCCACGTCCGGATTAGGACGATTATCCAGCGGAAGTTGACATGGTAATTTCACGTCCAACGAGGATGATCGAACTTGCGGGAGACCAAAACGTGACAACTGATAGATCATCTTGACTTGTGGTTCAACACGTTAAGATGAAATTGGAAATGCAAGTGAATCAAAAGTGTTTCGGGGATAAGTTAGCCTAGAACCTGGAGTAAATTACGCTTGATGATTTCGTGAACGGATACATGAATCATGTTGGATGAGTTAGAGTTATAATCAAAGACTTAAAACTGAATCTTGGCTTGGTGGTCTAGACTTAGAATGGATATATGGATTCTATTAAAATATGCTTAAGGAGATAGACTATGCGAATTGCTAGGCTTGTCATGCAACTTGGATATATCATAAATTTTACTGAATAAACTCGAATCCTGTACAAACGAACATATTAATATGTATTGGATGATCCGTGCTCGATGTTTAGAAATCTGAGTAAAACGACCTTGGATAGAATATCCTGTGCAAAACGAATAATGGTTTAACCTTAGAAATTAGGGCGAGCATCGTGCGACAAATTTGTACGATGAATCGTATGGTTGAACTTGTATCTATGATCTTGTGAGATAACTTAGTAATTAGACAGACAACCATATGCCGAGTGAAAGAACCTGTGTGACCGACTTTAGCATATTGCTTGAATAAGCCATAGAACTGGGGCATCAAGACTTAGTGTTATATTGGGAACGGTAAGTGTGTGCTATGTTTGACCCGAACGGATGAACGCTAGTCGGTAGATCGGATAGATTATGCTTAACGGTAGTGTAAAACTTGATTGAGTTGGAATGAAAAATGACTTGAATTTTGGTTGACCCTGTCAAAAGTATCACCATGATTTGTAAGACGAGAATTCTTGATATTTTTGCAAGTAGCTTGTCCGATTTCACTATCAATAAGTTTGGTTGAATGCATATGTTTGAGAGATGCCTTGAAAGTGTGCACGATCCAAGACTCAATGATATGTGGAACTCGAGTGCAAAGACTTCGCTATCACTAAGTTGGTTGACATACATATGTTTGAAGGACGCTTTGAATATGTGCACGATCCAGACTCGCGATATGCTGATCTGGAATGCTAGTGCAAGTAAATATGTTAGATTTGCATGGACAAGTATAACAACTTGTATAAGTTTGCCTCAGCCTTGATCGTCATTCAAGATGGATTGTAACGGACCCCACGTTAAGCTACATGTTTCGCGCTAAGGCACAATAGAGACCGAGTCAAAACTTGGATTGAATGATAGAGTCATTTAATGAGACCGACCCAGCATACACGCGACACGGTATAAGGAACGAGTAGGATATTGTGTTCGAATGGATCGAGTAGTACTGATTGCTATGCTTGAGATAGATTCAATAATGCGATAGAATATCTTGCACTCAAGAAGTCTCGAGGACGAGACTTTTTCTTAGTGGTGTATAATTTAACGACCCGTTCCGTTCAAGCGGACAGCCAATTCAAATGGTGCAAGTGCAATGACCTGACCCATTTTGCTCAGTGAGATGACTCGTTTGAGGCAAAGGATTTCCAGACTTGGCCCTTTAGGAGTTCAGACTTATACTTTCAAAGGCTCGCTCGGAGTATCGCTCGACCGAGGCGAATCATCGCTAAGGTGGGTGGCTACGATAAACTTGTCTTTGCTTAGTCAACACACTTAAAATATGGACGATACATGCTAGTCGCTAGGTGAATCACCCTTGCAAGCTAATAAAGAATACAACGCACCTAGCTAAAGGAATAATTCCAACTTGTATTGCTTGTGTTAGAACATGAAAATAAAACTTTTGCTTATAAATGGACCCTTGTATGCTACCTTTGCCTTGTACAAGTAGACCCCGTTATGCCTCGAGTAGAACGATATATATACTTTTCGTAGTGCACTGTTCACTTGTTTACACTGTACGTTCCTAGATCATGTCGCTCGATATGTCCCTTACGGTTTTACTCCTCGCTTTACCCATAGACCCGTGCCAATGTAAATGCTTATGTTTCATATGAATGCAATGCTTGCCTGCTTATATGTTAACTTGTACTCGTTGTCTCGATTCAATGCTTGTCACATAATTTATGCCACAATCAAGTAAATACTATCTTGCCTTGCATTCATCTAATTCACTGAAAGACTATCTAATAGTCGTTCCGGACAAGTATGAACCAGAAAGTATTCGGGACTGTTAGGTCGCCAAGGCAATTCCTGAACCAGGGGATTTGCACCAAGTCAATAAATCCAAGAATCACAGCTCGTAGAGCAAAACTCGTTATATACTAAATTAAATGGCTAGGGAGTCGATATATAATTGTGAACAATCATGCCTCAAACTTGTACCTGATATATATCATGCCTTGAACTTGAACATGTACCTGACCAGAGGCCCGGAAGATTAGAGACTTGCATGGTCATGGACAACTTGGTGCACAAGGGAGATCTTCGGATCTCGTTCCACGGACGATCTCTGGGGCACCGGGGCTGATTCGACCGGTTGGAACCTCCTTACTGTAGTCGCCTGAGTCGGTTAGGATGTGTGTAATGCCCCATGTACCTCTTGTACACCATTCCATCCATGAGACTACATCGTCCTCTATGGCGTCGTGCTAGTGACCTCATGTTCATATAGATAAGTCATCCTCGCTTAGCGGCAATCCGCGTGCGAGTCATTGCATCACATCCAGTAAGCTGAAACACCTGAACGATCATGAGTATAACACACTTTTACATATGGAACACTTGGACATCTAATGCAACACACCTGAGAAATCCTTATAACTCGTACTTCTGAAACATCACCTCGCTCACGACACTTGTGTTTTCTTATTCAATTTTCCCCTGAATTTTATAATAAATATTTGTGCTTGAGTTGACTTGGTTTGCCTTGGACAAAAAAGGACGAATGGTAAGTTGGTAAGTCTCGCCGTGCCTTTATATATCGCACGGCGCACTGCCACACGAATTAGGCTTTTTATTATGCCATGAAACTGATCCTAGGGCAAGACTAGAAAGATAACTTAATATATGGTGCACGGAACCTATATAACATGTTTGGATTTGTCGAGCGGGCAAGAAGCCTCCCTACCAGTGTATTCATGTACTGATAACCCACCAGATTGCTTGCAGGGTGCGGGAGAACCTCGTTCGGTGTGGATGTCCCCTTCGTGCATGTTAAGGCATAGAGTTCTGTCATGACCCGCACCCGGTATAGGGATGCAAGTCAGAAACAACGCCCAGCCTACGCCGCAGCATCGGCGGTAGAACGCTGTCTTGGTCTACTATACTATCTAAAATCTTACAATAATATGAAGTCTGCCAATAAAATCTTAACACAAAACTCAATCACATTCTAAAGTACGAGAAGATATCAAGGAAGTCTAACATAACTATCCATTCAATATATATAAACAATAATAGAAACAAAAATCAATAACTCAAATAGAAGCCGAAAACAAATCCGGTACCAAAAATGCCAAAGAGAACTAATTATGCTACCTAGTGAATCCGGCTAAAACTCCCGGTAGTCACTCCAGAACTAGTGGGTCCAAGTCTGCACCATCTATAAGTCAAAGTCCAAAGTATGTCGGACACCAATCTCTCGGATCCTCTGAAAAATATTTTCCAGTCAGGAATGGAGCAAAGTACATACCTCTGAAAGCAGTTCCAATAACATAATCGAGCATATAAACAGATATAGAAATAAAATACAAGATCACTAAACATATGAATGATGAACAAGATATATACAGGTAATGTACGAGAATATATAGATCAACAATATGAATATCACAATATGATGAAGTAAACTGCAATCTAAACTATCTAATGTGCCTTAGAATACGAGTTCATTATGTGATCGGGTTGGGTGAACATGATCAGGTAAGACGGTTTACAAGTGAAGTATGTAATCAGAATGTACACGATTTGTAACAATAGCTTTGATCACATAATCAACTCCTACTCTCCCACCCCCAACTAATACCGATGGATCCAATCACGACACGCTACGAACACGAAAATATAACCACTGTCACGAGCAGTGGGTGTACACGAATATCATAACCACCGAACACGAGAGGTGGGTGTACACGAATAAGCACACTGAACACGAGCAGTGTGTGAACACGAAGTAACATCAATACCCAGTATACACGATGATATACAATATACACGAGTACCCGCTGAACACGGTAGGGGATAACATCTCATGATGGGATCCATATAGCACCAGTCCGTGAAATCATTGTGTCAGAATCAATATATACAATTCTAGAACATGCATATATACAATATTATGAATTAAAAACAATCAGAGAAATATACTCGCCTGTGGTCCAGAGCAATGAATGTCAAACTGTCCGAACTGGTGTCACTCAGACCTATATATGGAATATTGCATTAATACAAGGTTCTGAAAAGAAAAGAAGTTAAACTAGTCAACTTCTAGGTCAACAAGTCAATTCTAAGTCAAAAGTTAAACTAGATCAACTCTAAGTCAACTATGGTCAACTATAGTAAAACTATGGTCAACTACCCATTTCTAGGTTGCATGAGTCTAACTTAAAGATATTGGGCTCACACACTATGAATCTAGGCCATACAAGCTACATCTTAGGATACTAAGATACCGTATCTCAGGATACGCAAACAATAGGTAAATATCACATATCTATAATAAAGCAATATTAAATATATAAATCATAATTATAAATGCTAAAAGATATCATGGTTTTGAACCAACTTGGTATCGCAATAGTAAACCTCTATCTTGATACCTAAACCCAATACCTTGGATATCCTTAATACCTTGGCATTTACCTTGGTATCTCAAGGTAATGTCACTCTAGTATATATATATTAACTATCCAACTATAACTATAAACTACCATATATTTAGTATTTATACCATACTATATACCTTATTTTAGTCACCTTAATACCAACCCATAATTAGTTTACAACTATCATATTACTATGTCAATACCTACTACTTATACCTTGGTATATCTTGATACTTACCTTGGTATCTTAAGGTAATTGCCAAAACTTTATATATGTACTAACTACCCAACAATAATTACATATATCAATCCAATATAACTCTAGTACTAATAGAATAAATACTAACTACCAACTACACACTAACTATTAATACATATATATGTACATACATACCTAAAAATATATAATATATAAAAGATACTCATAACCATTGATAACTAAAATATACTAACTTACTCAATAATATTATGTGCTATAACTAAATATATACATATATAGTATAATACAAATAACAATTGGGAACATATTTATATATATATTAATTACCATATATATATTTAAATACATATATATAACCCACCATATATATTTATATAATTTATATTTAAATACATATATATAACCCACAATATATATTTATACAATATATATATATAACTATATATATAACTATACATACACTTATACATAGTAAATTGTATAAAATACCACATAGTAACATACACACACATACATATTAATATGTATATATAACTATACATATATGTATACGTATATAAAATCATACACTATATAAATACATAACAATATATAATATAACTATATATATAATCACATATAAATATATCTACTATATTATATATACATATACTACCACTTATAAATATATATCTACATGTAGAAAAATAGCTACATAATAAATATACACATATAGTATATGCATAGGTACATAGATCTAAGGCACAATATTACATAAATATATATACACAATATTATATATATATATATACATATATATAATTGCACTTCTCCATGAAATAAGAACACAAAAGAATTAGATCAACAATTAAATTGCACATATATGGACCGTATTACCCCGTATCCCACTAGATTTAGGATACGCATGCGACACGAGTCCACCACACATCCAAACGTACCCCGAAGGACACGAACAAGTCATATATATTATTTATGAACAATACGAAGAGTCAAATATAAATCTACGTGTCCGTGTCAAAATGTGACATGCTCAAAGTTCCGTGTCGGAGGAAAAATCTCCAAATTAATACGTATCACCAAATTGATGGGATACGACCTACACGTACCCAATTGTGGATACGACACTAGCCCCAAACACACAAGCACATGCCAAATTGATCTATAGGACCAATTGACACACACAATAAATGTCAATTTCGGAATTTCTAAAAAATTGACACAAAAAGTACCATAACTTTCTTAATAGGCCTCCTATGAACACAAAACCAAAACCTATGGGTAGTCTATGCATATGGGTTGATTTTCTATGGTTAAATATCAGATTTAGAGCCTAAATTAAGGAAAAAAACTGAATTATACCTATTGGGAGATGAATTTCCAATGAAACCTCCAAAATTGGTGAAATTGGCCTCCAATTTGTAGATCCTTGCTCCTCTTTGTAGATCCATGCTTCCTCCTTGTAGATCCTTGCTCTAATAGCCTCCAATAGTAATTTAGAAAATAATTGGGTGAAAATTTGGTAGGAATTTGGTTGAGGAAATTTTCTAGATCTAGATTTGGAATGAAAAATGAAGAGAGAGAAAGTTTTTATCCCATTTATATAGGCTTCACTTGTCCCCTCCCTCAAGCTACTATGTAAAGTCTAAAATACCCCTTGGGGCCTCTCATGAAGAAATTAATTAAGGAGAGAAGCTTCTAATCTAATGGGTTTAACATAATTAATCATCCTCATAATAATTGGGCTTCTAATTATTGGGCTCAATTCTAACTAGAATTAAATGTTGGTCCATGAGTCTAAACTAAACTAGTTGGTCTACTAACACAAGTCCAAAAATAAATCTAACATGCTAATATTAAATAAATAATACAATAAATAAAAATTTAACATGCACAATATTTAATTAATTACCAAATGACTAAAATATCCTTTCCTAGGAAATATGGTAGTGACAAGTTCACTCTGGAGCCTTGGAGCGTTGCGATCCGGAATAGAAGCACATATACAAGACATAATGTTAGAATATCGTCTATGTATTATTCTATAATTATAGCCACTTGGCACACTTTTATCGTTTCAGAGAGAGAGAGACTTGAGCGACTTGTAATCTCGGCCTAACGCTGCCTGTAACACTTGTTCAATATCAATAAAGAGCTTATTTTACTTCTATACTTGTGTTATTTAATGCTTCCGCTATTGACGACTTTGTGAACTTGTTACCAATCGCCTGTGCGTTTCTTATCATGCTGCACTCGGACTATCTGTGTGACTCTGTGGCTTAGTCATCTTACAGCCTGTTCGGATTATGGTCTTGCACGGGCGCGGCTTATGCTCGTGCGGTATCACACCCAGATAGAAAAAGATCGTCCCGCGGGAGCGCTGGCGCTGTGATTCGTGCCTAGCGGGGACGGCCGATTACTTGCGGGAGATCGGGGCATGACAAAACCCCTCCCCACACTTGTTGTGCCCTGCAGCATATAGTAATGATACTATTGCCCATATTTCAGACTATAACTACCCCAAATAACACTGCACTACCTGCTGCCAACCTCATCACTTGCCACAAGCATTGGCCTTCATCCTCTCCCCTGAAGATCAAATACATGCTGACTTTCCTGCAGTGCAGAAAGCCCCCATGCAATTGCTGCTAACTAACACTCCAAGGAGCAGATGTTGTGCCTATTCCTGCACCCAACCTAGGGTAGCTGCAACATGCAATCACTTCCAACAGCAAAGTGTTGCTGCTAAAATGCAGTGGACTGAACTCCTTTCTCTTCCTACTTCTCACACTGCAAATACCAAACACACACACACACACACACACATTCTAACAAGATAAAGCTAACTCCACATGCACACAACACTATCACACACTACCAATCTTGACACACTCACACTATCATATAGAATATATGCTAAATAGGTATACACACACACACAATATATATATATATATATATATATATATATATATATATATATATATATATTATATATATATATATATATATATATATATATATATATATATATATATATATATATATATATATATATATATATATATACAACACACTAACACTAGCATCACAACTACTAACACTACTAATCACCCCTCACAACTACCCACACACCAACAATAAACCAAATATCAAACACCTAGTGTGCACCATGGTACACACAAGTATCACACTATGATACTCATGTGATACACCTCTCAAACACCATGGTACACCACCAACCCACCATGATACCATACCAAAATCATGTAGAACACTAAATATAAATATAATGAGTAGATCTAAAGCAAAAAAATAGGAATTGACATAATAGGACACCAACACATAGAAATTACCAAATCTACCTATCTGTATCATGTCGTATCATGATACGGTCACTACGTATCCAATTGTGGACACAAGGACACCATCACACACCATAATGGACACCAATATCAACAAAGGAACACCACACAAATACTTTGTGGACAAAAATTCGTAGTTCCACCAAATGGATCATAAAAATACATGTAACAATTAGAAATAAGGTTCCTACCACCTAATTCTTCACTAATGGGGTTGGATATCATTATGGGTAGGTTCCTATGAGTTCAAATTGGTATTCTAATATAGAAATTGATAGAAAAAGAGATTTATACCTATTGGGAGTTGGATTCCAATAAAACTCTACCAAATGGACAAAATGGGTGAATTGGACACAATCCTCTTAGCTTAGATCCTCTCCAATGGTCCTCATTGGCTCCAAGTCTTCTAGCTCTCCATGGAAATGAATTTGGAAATGGAGTTTAGTCGAATTTGGAGAAAATTGGCTTGGAATGAAAATTTGGAAAAATTGAAAGTGTCTTGGGGAAGAAGAAGAAGAAGAAGAAGAAGAATTGGGAAAAATAAAATAAAATGGAAGGAGAGAGAGTGTAGGCCATATATAGTGGTTTGGTGTCATAAGAAATCACAAATTTGTCATTCCACCATAATTGAAATTCTAGATCTAAATGAATAGAATCAATTGGTTATGGATGACATCTACTAACTAAAATGGAATATTCTATCCATGACAACTAACTAATTAATTCTAATTAACTATTATCCTAACTAGCACTAATTAATCCTCACTAGCACTAATTAAATATAGCTATATAATTAACAACCAAATATGAAATAACAAAAATATTCATACAAGTGAAAGTGGTGGTTACACGTTGGAAGAAAAAACAAACGGACCAATAGGAAAAGAGGAGACATAGTCAGCTCTACTGAGTTGGCAGACTTAGCCCCAACGGTATACCGACAGTATGCCGGTCTGATAGATAAATTTTTATTTTGGACATTTTATGGTACTCCGATCTATGTACGATCCTAGCACGGGTCTATGATTTGGGGTTGTCTCATGCATAATTATCTTATTATAAAACCAATAACCCAATTACAGTTGCATAAGTCAGTTAATCAGTTCATTTCTTTTGATCACTCTACAGACGATTTGTCTGCATGACTCTCAAAACTACCAAGAAGATCCAATTAATATATATTGACTCACTATTGGATATGGGTACTCGCACCACGTACATGATACCATATTGATACAAGATACATGAATACAAAAACACATGATATAGGAACAGTTATACGTATAAATACGTATAACGGAAATGTAGTTCGGCAGTGACCCAATATGTTCTCTAAATTGTAAACCATATAAGTAATGTGATTGTGGTTGGTTTTATATTGTGATGGCAAGTATGACGTTAAATATAGTTTTAAGTATAGTAATTAGAATCCAAATACAACTCTAATCCTATCTCATTGTATGACATTATGGACAGTTAACACCAAATATTAATTAGTATAATTAAAATTAAAATATTTATCAGTATAATATTAGAAAAATAGAATATTAAACTAAAAAAACTTAAATAATTAAAATATTTAGTTGAAATTAAGCCTAAAATCTTTGTAAAAGAAAACATTTGAACAAAAGGTACACAACCCACGCTGTCCAACTCCCATTATATTATTTATTTATTTATTGTTTTTACTTCTCCTCTTCTTGACCCTCTACTTCCACCCCCTGTTTCCCTCGTCCTTTCATCTAGATACCTTTGTTTCTTTCGCACCGACGCACTACTTGCAAACCTTTCACACACCACTATCGCTGTCTCTCACCCTATGGCCAAATCATTGTATAAGAACAAAACCAACACCAAAAAAAAAAAACTTTCTCTCTCTCTCTCTCTACCTCTTCTTCACTCTCCAACCTCAGCCTCAACATCTCTCTGTGTGTCTGTGGGTGCACAATGCAGGTGCAAAAGAGGAGGACCCTCCACCAGCCCTTCTTCCCCCTCACCTCACCTCCTCCCTCCGCCTCCGCCTCCGCCTCCGCCTCCCCACCCTACCCAAAGTACCCCTTCTCCACCAACCCCACACCGCCATTCTTCCCAAACAACCCTAACCCCCCTCCCCCACCTCCCTCCTCCTCCTCCTCCCTCCCCACCTTCCCAGCCAACATCTCCTCCCTCATCTACCCAAACTCCTCCCCCAACCACAGCCCCCCCACCTCCCACTCCAAGCTACTCCCGGCCATCGTCATATCCCTCATCGCCCTCTCCCTCCTCATCCTCGCCTCCGCTTTCCTCTTCCACCGCCGTCGCCGCCGACAACTCAACTACCCCCTCCCCCCTAAGGACTCCACCATCACCACCACCACCACCACCACCACCACCCCTTCGGACTTCCTCTACCTGGGTACCCTCGTAAACTCTCGCAACTCGGGAGACCAAGCCCAGAGCCGCCACTCCCACCACCACCAACCCAACGCACCTCCCTCCCCGAAGCTCGGCTCCCCCGAGCTCCACCCCCTCCCCCCTCTCTCCCGTCCTCAACCTGGATCCTCTGACGAAGAGTTCTACTCCCCTAGAGCTGACTCTGCCGCTTCCGCTTCCGCCGCCGCCAAAGCCGCAACCGAATTCGGTGGGCTGAGGATCTCCGCCTCCAGCACTCCCTCCTACCCGACCACCTCCTGCTCCGCCGCCAGCTCGCCCGACCAGTCCTCCCCCGTGCTGGGCTCCAGCCCCCCCGCACACTCAAAGGATCTCAGATCCAAGCCTCCTCCGCCCGCCCCTCCCATGCGGCCGCTCACCCCTTCGCCCCCCAAGAGGAAACCCCCCACTCCGTCGCCGCCCCTGATGTCGCCTACTGCCAAGAGATCTTCGGGGGACCAATTCGCGAGAAACCCGTTCGCCGTCCGCCCTCCTCCGCCTCCGCCTCCCCCACCTCCTCCCTTCGGGTACTGGGAGAGCCAGATCCGGAAGCCTCTGCCTCTCGCGACCCCCAAATCCGCTGGGACGATGAAGAAACCCACCCCGGAAGGTCTTCCAAGCAAAGTGGTGGAGAATTCCGAAGATACGGCTGCGGCGGCGGTGGCGGCGGCGGCGGAGGAGGAGGAGAAGAACGAGGAGACCCCTCGGCCCAAGCTGAAGCCTTTGCACTGGGATAAGGTCCGGGCGAGCTCGGATCGGGCTATGGTGTGGGATCAGTTGAAGTCCAGCTCGTTCCAGTAGGATTTTTTGTTTTTGTTTTTTGAATTACATGATTCTGATTGTTTTTTGGACTAATTCGAGCCGTTTTAAGCTGACTCTGAGTTTGATCCGTTTGGCAGGGTGAATGAGGAGATGATCGAGACGCTCTTCGGTTGTGACACCAACAATGTGGCTCCGAAGGAGGCTAATTATAAGCATCAGGTCCTTCCTTCCCCAAATCAAGAGAACAGAGTGCTTGATCCAAAGAAGTCGCAGAATATTGCCATTCTGTTGAGGGCGCTGAACGTGACCAAGGAGGAAGTTTGTGAAGCCCTAATTGAAGGTGACACCTTCAACTGCCATTAATTCTTCTCTTACATGTCCAATATGCATGTTACTAAGATTTGCCATTTGATTCTGGAGGAGTTTATTTGTTCATGTTAAATTCATGTTTGGTTTTGTAAGTTATCGCTTATCAATGTGATGGCCTGTGCAAGTCGTATGCTTAGTTCTGTCCTACCATATGCATATTAAACTCATGAAATACTCCTGTATTTGATTTTGATTTAGGCTACTAAATGTTTACATGTAGATTGTATTATGATGGACCTGCCCAGAAATTCTTCACTGTTGAACTAGAAACAAACTTTACTTTATATATATAACTCACCACTTACCTATTGTTCACATTCAATATTACCTCTAGTTATCCGATCTCATTAAATATTAATGAAGATATGTTCCTGATTCACCTTCCACAGTAAGCACAATGTTATATACCGACATGAAGTGACCAGGTGCTTCTGATAGATTCAAGCGTCACAGTCCCAATATGACGGGTTACATTGTCGGTACATATAAGCATTCCATTGAACATTGTCTATGATTTTTGATTCCTTTATCCCACAAGTGATCGTGGAGTTTAAACTCACACAAGCATCGTGGATTTTAAACTCACACAAGGTAAATGGAATGTCTCATTGATCATACTTCAATTGTATTGAGGTGTTTTAAGAGTGATTTATACAACATTATCTGGTCAAGCTATAAGTGCTCTGTTGGTATCAATCACAATTTTATGTGAGAAGAAATATGTTGTTTTGTTCTCTTGATCCATCCAACAACTAAAGGCAAAGAATTCGATCTTATGTGCCGAATATGTGGTGTTCAACTTACTGCCTATATTTTAGGGGTTTTAATGGTAAAAATGATTTTGATTTTGATGTTGTCCACATATTAACCCACTTGTTTCAAGTTTCAACTTTATTTATTTTTTTAATTATAGTATGGCTATTAATACATCTCTATTTAAGAGGGGGTCACTTGAAACTTTACACAGGCAGAAATTTCACCAGTAATCTAAAATGCATAAATCTGATCAGTTACTTGCCCCATACTCTGAAAGTAAGTCTGCTGAGTGATAATTATCTTTCTAGAGGACAAGAATTGGAAGGTCCATGTATAAAAAATTTGAAGCTGCTCATACTCATTGATCAAGTTAAAGATCCTGGAATCATGTATGGGGATCACTCAACTTTGCACAACTGTAGAGTATGGGGATACTGCGCTCTTTGCTGGAAGTACACTTTCAAGTTATATTTCCATCTTTTCAGTCAACAAACAAGGAAAAAAGAAGGTTAAGAATAAGCAGTAAAGATTAATGATGAATGTTAAGTTACAATCATATCTTGGCGCATATATGTTTCTTTTCATGCATGTATAATTGAAGCATATCAAGGTTACAGTTATGCCTCTTTGGGATATAAAAATATGATGATAATTGGATTTGGATAGTAGACATTCTCATTGTCTTTTGATGCCCATGCTCGATAGTTTTCACTCGGTAAGGTAAGGGGCATAATTGATCTTTGCAACTTTTGGAGATCATTTCCGTTGATTTTCTGTAACCTATCAAATGTAGTATGTGCTTGTTTCAGTTGCTTGTTTATGACCTTGATGTGAGTCTTGGTAATTAATGTAGTAATTATTGATAACAGGCAATACAGAAAGCTTAGGAACTGATCTTTTGGAGACCCTGCTAAAGATGGCTCCTAGCAAAGAAGAAGAGTGCAAATTGAAAGAATACAATGATGACTTCCCATTCAAGCTTGGGCCAGCAGAAAAGTTTCTCAAGGCATTGCTTGATATTCCGTTTGCATTTAAGAGACTGGAAGCAATGCTTTACATTAACAATTTTGATTCGGAAGTCAGTTACCTGAGAAATTCCTTTGAAACTCTTGAGGTAAAATTTCTCATTTCTTGTTCTCTGTTATGCATTAACCTATGTTAATACATTCTGAATAAACATAACTAGACTTAATGCATATGAATCAGTTGAATATTTGAAAGGAAGCACCATTTTGTACCGAAGATCATCAAGATGATGATCTTACTCACAATAACTTAGAGAACATAATATAAAAGTTGGCATCACAATCAAGACTGCCGAATACTAACATAGAAGGCTAATTCTGGAAATGATTAGTTTCATGACATAAAATGATAAGTCATGTGTAAGGCTGAGACTTTCTAGTATTCTTGGTCCAAAGATTACATAATGGTATAAGCTGCCGCCTAGAACTACACCATCGTGTGCATTGCCTTGTCTGTAATTTGTGTTTCCATATTAATTCTTAAATATCCCTTGAATTTCTTAATTAAGCACTAATGAAATTTCCAAGGTACTATCACGTAATTTAGTGTTTATCCTGTTAAGTGTATTTTATAGAATTAGTTGCTTAGCTGTTATAGTACTTTATTACTTGTTTTATGCATGTACAGAGGATGGCTTTTAAAGAAAGATGTGGTTAATTAATGTTTGTTTGACTAATAGTTCATGTAATTGTTTTATGTTGACATAATATTGATTCAGACATCTTATTGGCTTCCATTTTGCTTTAACTTTCTTCTTCTGGTTGACGGTTGTATTGCTAGGAGTCCACCCATAACTTGCAACCTGTTTTGCACTAATATGAAGAGATACGGATAAGAATACGATAAGGATATGGGATACGGATAAGAACACGGTTGTATTGCTAGGAGTCCACCCATAACTTGCAACCTGTTTTGCACTAATATGAAGAGATATGGATAAGAACACGATAAGGATATGGGATACAGACATTTTAAGATAGGTACATTATAGTCACCTATGTTGTATGAATATAGACACGGATATAGGTACAAACATGATACAGATACATATACGGTCACTATTTTCCCATGTCTGTGCAACATAGCTTGCATCCTTACATCTTAATTAACTTTATCCACTGAGAAGGTTTTGGCCCAGGTCTGTACCATAGAGCCATAGTAATTACCGTCATTTCGTATCAGGTTATTTGAAGTGTCTTATCAATCACTTCTTATTTCATAGTTATTTACATCGACTAAGTATTCACTTCATATACACTTTGTGCTAAACACACTATCCCTATGATTATTGTAGATGTTTATGGTAGTTTTCATATGCCCTTGGACGACCTACATAAAGATGGAGGATAGTCATGGTACCAAACAATTCGTAGCATTCCAGTGACTTGCTGAAACTGTGACAAAGAAGGGATTGAATAATCCGCAAAGTATTCGAATATTTGGAATTCTACCAACATAGAAATTGATTGCTTGGGATTTGTTGAGAGCTTTTTATGTCATTATTGTACAATGGGGAAAACTACAGGGGTAGGTCTAGAGCAAAAGATATTTATGGAAAATGTTCAATGCTACTCCTCAACTGAAATATGAAATGGGGTTTCTAGATATAGAATGCTGGTGGTTTTGCAAGAACAGGCCAGATCGTTTATTCCTTTATATTCAATGCTCTTTCTTTTTGGCCTTATTATCAATTCATGTGACTAAATGCATTTCATCCCTAAAACAAATCAGACGGTGGTTTGTGGATGTTGTTTTACCCTTGACTCCTCCCTCTAATCTTATGTTCAGGATGTTTACGAGTCTTTGACCAAGTATAACTTAGCTATTTGAACCTTTTTCTTCATGCTTTGCAGTCTTTGTCCTTGTTATCCTGTTCTGTATTTCTTTTTAACTACTAGGTATTGTTGCAACAATCCATGGGCCTTACTGGTGCCAAACTGATCTTACTTACAATAAGAAAGTATTTTAGAAAGTCCATGGTGCCTTGCACTAATTTTCTTTATTCTTTTGGTTCCCACTCTTCATGACCCCAATTCACCTGAACATCCATTCTCCAATTTTGTTTCAGGCAGCCTGTGAGGAACTGAGAAACAGCAGGTTATTCCTCAAGCTTCTAGAGGCTGTCCTCAAGACTGGAAACCGCATGAACATTGGCACCAACCGTGGTGATGCTCATGCCTTCAAGCTCGACACCCTCCTAAAACTTGTTGATGTCAAGGGCACTGATGGCAAGACCACTCTCCTCCATTTCGTTGTCCAAGAAATCATCCGGACCGAGGGCTCCCGCCTGTGTGGCTCCAGAACACAGGCCAACACCCTTCAAGACGACCATGTATGCAAGAAACTAGGTCTCCAGGTGGTTGCTGGCCTTGGTGGGGAGCTTGCCAACGTGAAGAAGGCTGCTGCCATGGACTCGGAAGTCCTTGGCAGCTACGTCTCGAAGTTAGCTGGAGGCATCGGAAAGATTGCAGGTGTGTTGAGATTGAACGACCGCAGCCAACAGTTTAACGGAGCCATGTGTGTTTTCCTAAAGAAGGCGGAGGACGAGATCATTAAAGTCCAAGCTCAGGAGAGTGTTGCACTGTCTTTAGTCAAGGAAATAACAGAGTACTTCCATGGGAATTCAGCAAAGGAAGAAGCTCATCCTTTTAGGATTTTCATGGTGGTCAGGGATTTCTTATCGACTCTTGATCAGGTATGCAAGGAGGTAGGGAGGATCAATGAAAGAACCATGGCGAGCACCGGACGCCAGTTCCCGGTGCCTGTGAACCCGACACTGCCACCTTTGTTTCCAAGGATACAAGCACTGAGGCCTGAAGGCTCTGACGATGAGAGTTCATCGTTGTCGTCATCTTAGCCATCTCTGCTGATATTCTCATTTCGGAGCTGGTGCATCTTCAGGCGATTTTTTTGCTGGATATAAATCAGATGGCAGGTTAATGTATAATGTATTCTTTCCTTGTAACTGTAAGAAATCAATGTAAAAAAAGATTTTCTTATTATTTTTGCCTCCTCTCTCTCTCTCTCTCTCTCTCTCTCTCTCTCTCTCTTGCAAGCACACACACATTTTTTTGTATTCTCATGTTATCAACTGTTGGATTTTGTTTAAGTCATCTAATCTTAACCATTGATTTGAATCAATATTTCTAGAAGATGTATAATAGAAAGGAATGTAAATCCTTCCTTTTATATATATATATATATATATAAGCAACTAGTGGTCGGGCACAAGTGTCCCTTGTGCAAAGCATTTTTGTATTTTGATGACAAAATTTCTCAAATATGACACAACGTATATGCAACATAACTTAAAAATAAACAAATTTATTCTAAAGAGCAATAGTTTATGTGATTATGTTATCTATATTCATTGCATCAAATGCAGGTTAGGAAATGCAGTTTGGTTTTGGTGTTGTAATCTCCTTAAACGTTAGTTAGCACACCGGTGAGAGCTAGATTTGATCCGTGTTGAGATATATTTTCACTGCAATAAAATTTTAAAAAAATGAGACTAATGAATAAATTTTTAACAATATACAAAATATATGCAAGGGAAGGCCGCTCCATAGGAAGAACTTGTATTGTGAAAATAAAAATAAAGAACCAAAAACAACTCTAAACCAAAATAATTGCAAAAATTAAAGCATAAATAATGATGCTTATTACAACTCTCATGATTTGATAAGCTAACCAATAATGCATAAAAAATATTTACAAAAAGTAGAGAAGAGAGTAAATTAGTTGCTCAAAAGAAAAACAATTCTTCACAAAAAGAAGAATATATTGCAGTAGATTGTTAAATTTTGTAAAAAAAAACTCTCAAAACATCTTTAGTATAAATTTTGGCATCCACACAATATTCAAAATTTAGTAAACTATAGCAAGATGCAATGAAAGCACCCTAGAGTGGGGAGGATGAATAAGGTTTAACTAGCAATTAAGCACAATTAAGAAAACTAATATGTAAAAAATGTGCTAGAAATTAGACAACAATACTTACACCCGATGTATCCTAGTATTCTCCATGAGGTACTCCAGTATCCACTATTATCATAAATAGTTACATTTGCGAGCTTTGATCCGACGGCCTCGCCGATTTCTTACACACGAGTTTTGATTCAAATGGCTTGTCGACTTCTACACAAACTTTGATTCGAAAGCTTACGGACTTCAATCTCTTACAAAAATTGGTTTTGATCTTCTCACAGCAATCTGAATATCGTACTTTACAACTCAATTAAAACTCTATTTCGATTAGATTTGACAAATGAAAGTTCTTATATGTGGAGATATTTTGTACATAAAATATGAAAATTTAAGGCTCCGAAAAATGGAAACAAAAGAGGACAAATAGGTTTATATAGCACGTGCACGTAAGTTCTCAAAATAGAGTAGTTATTGTGTAGACCCAATATATTGTCCATACAGTAACGGCATAAAAAGTCTTGAAATATAGCCGTTATAGTATTAATTGCGCATTAGAATATGTCAATACAGAATACTGACCATATATTGTCTGTATGTTGTTTTAGGCCAAATGCGGTGTGGCTGAAATGATAAGAAAGTTGCTTGAATCAAAAAGTGCCTATACACTATATTGTTTCCTCAAACAGTATACTGAAAATTGCTGGATAACATATATGATCACATAATATACTTACAATATACTGACATAATTTTGTTAGTATGTTGTTTCCCTGATACTGCTGATATAGTGGATTTTTGGTTATTCCTAGAAACACATAAATAAATAAAGATTACCCTGAGCATGATGTGTTGATGTCTTTGTTTCTTCCTTATTTGAGTGATGCCATTTTCTCCTGACGGTAGTTATACAAAGCAAATCAGATCTGAAAAATTCTGATTAGCTTTCGGGGACTTCGCCTCCGAACTTCCACGTGGGTTATTCAGAAAAATCTTTGGGATATTAGTGACTTTAGCATATTGTGATTTCTTCAATTGCACAAGTCAATTTCATTTTTGCTTATTATTTTTCTACAAATGCACATTAGGCTAAGAAAACAATATACGTAGTAGCAAGTATGATATCGTTAATGCACACTAGGACTATGATAAGTTTAAGTGTAAACACTATAATGATTGCATGATCATTAATAATTTTATAATACTAAACTTAATCGAGTAATCATAATAAAAAAGATGTGACATATTAAATAGTATTACGTGATATCTAACATGGCAGCTCATATGACAAATTTTAACCAAAAAAATTGACAACAAATTTATATACAAAAAATATTTTTAAACAAATTAACTAAAACGAAATAATTTTTTAAAAATTTGAAATCACGAAAGGTCTCTCCGCCATCTCTGATGGCAAAAATTTGAAAAAAAAAATTATTTATATTTATACAATTTTTGCCAACTCGGTTGGCAAAAATTTGGCTGTCAAATTTTTGCCAACCAAGTTGACGAAAATTTGACAGTTGTTTTTTTGTTTTTTTTGTTTGTTTTTTTTGGTTTTATTTTTTAGGTTTTTTTTTTATGATTTTTTTGGATAATTGGATTTAATTATTTTTTTTCTGTTTTTTTTTAATTGTTTTTGTTTAGTTTTATTTAGGTTTAGTTCTTTTTTAAAAAAAATTGTAGCCACAATTTTTTTAAATAAATTAGAAAAAAATAAAATTTAACATACTAAATAAAATATGCTATTATTGAACAACCAAAAATAAAAAAAATTATGCCGTAAGAATATTACGTCTGTCGTCGAGCAGATTCCGAACGGCCATAACTATTTATTTGAAAATCGTTTTTCATCAAACAATAGGTCGATTTATATATTTTCGACGAGTGTAACACAATTCGTGTAAAAAAAAATTCATCCGAAGTAAGACGCACATTTTACAGGCAAAAATTTAAAATTTAAAACTTTAAAGTATCATAACTTTTGACTGAGAGATCGAAACAAGGTCCAGTTTGTGCCAAAATGGCCGTATTGAAAAGTACTACGGGATAAACTATTTCACCGTTTGATGGACTTCGAAAATTTTTAGAATTGTAAAAAAACGATGTTTCGACCTCCAAATTTTACTTTTGGTAATTTTATTTTCGAATTTTTTTATTATCTATACTAATTTGTTATTATCTATACTAATATGAATGATAACAAAATCTATTGATTAATGTTATTATCAATATTATATTTTTCTTTCATATCACTAAAATATAATTTATTATTATTTGTACACAAAATTTATTTAAAATAATTAATTATATAGATAATAAATAATTAGTTTGTTATTTGTTAAATTGTGATATCTATTTTAATTATGATTTCTCATAAATATATGTTTAGTTAGATAATAACAAATTATTATAGATAATAATCATAATTTTAAAATTATATTAGTATACATAATAACAAATTAGTATAGATAATAATCAAACGGTTGCTATTGATAATAGATATGGTATCTAATATTTGAAAAAATATTTTAGTTAATTTTAAATTGTCGTTAGAAAATCTATTGGTTAATTATTTATAAAACCAACAACAACAAAAATCAAACCCAACTATCAAAAAAAACCAACACAAAAACCAACCCAAAAAAACATAAAAAAACAAACCGAAAAAAAATACATTGTCAGATTTGGCAAAAATTTGGCAAACTCAGTTGGCAAAAATTTGACAAATATAAAAAAATAATTATTATTTCATATTTTTGCCATTAGAGATGACAAAACATTTCGTGATTTCAATTTTTTTACAAATTGTTTCGTTTTAGTTAATTTGTTTAAAAATATTTTATGTACAACAAATTTTCTGAAAAATCAATCACCCAATTTTTTTTAATGTTAATATTAATATTAATATTAATTTTAATGTTAATAAAAAAAAATTCATGTCAAATGTCACATTAACCGTCATGTCAACTGCCACATAAGGAGGGATGGTTTGGAAAGACGCTTTGGAGGGATGAATATTATTATTCTTATTTTGAACGCTCTTTTACAAATATAATATATTAGATGACTAATGATATTCATCACTCCAAAGTATTCTTCCAAACCATCCATTATTATGTGGCAGTTGACGAGACGATTAATGTGACAGTTGCCATGACAAATTTTAAAATTAACATTAAATTAAAATTAATATTGATATTAAAATTAACATCAATATTAACATTAATATTAATATTAACATTAACATTAAAAAATTGGATGATTAATTTTGTGTGTTAAAATTTATCATATCAACTGTCATGTTAGATATCACATAATACTATTTAACATGTAACGTCAGCTGCCACATAAAGAATGATGATTTGGAAAGAGCCTTTGGAGGGATAAATAGCATTTGTATATTTAGATATCTAGATATTTCAATATGACCAACATATCATAGAGAGACCACATCTTAGAAAGTAGACTAAGAGCTAAAAGAGATCCAAGACAGCAGAAACCCAACGAGTAGCTGTCCAACAAGATTAAAGGTTCAGAAAGTACTTCCCAACAGTTATTTATCATGTCTACAACCTATAGGATTGTCATGGTTAAAACATCATCCGTAGCTGCTTACTTTCCAACACGAGAGGGGCCAAAACATGATTAATCTACACAGTACAATTGACTGCATTACCAATAATCTATTACAGCTTAGTGATCTCGTTCAGTTGGACATTTCACAATTTTATCATCTTCTTTGCAAGCAGATCTTTAGGTTTATTTATAATAAAGGTTCTATTATTATTATTATTATTATTATTATTTGCACCATTGAAAGAACAGTATCAGCTCCTCCAGTGCCCCTCGAGATTTTTGAGGACCACGTCGCCTTGTAGAAAAGAAAGTAACGAAATCTGTGAATCAACAGACCTCATTTTCAGCATCCATACGATCAAGCACTCGTCTTGCCTCCTCTTCTGTGGCGGGAACAACGTTGCGAATCCTCAACCCCTTCTTCAGGTCGTCTGGGCTCACAGTAAATGTGAAATAAAATGTGTTTGACACCTGCTCAGTTAAAACAAGAATACATATGGCTTCTGGTTACACAGAAAGAATACATGTGTGATTCCAGAAACAAAACAAAAACATACTATATACCCTCTTTCCAACTGGAGCTCTGGCTGATAGACTTACCCCGCTAGTTCGAAGCTCAGGTCTAGTTACGTGCGCAACCACTTCAATGTTGACAAGAGGTTGCTCAGGGTTGTCGAGTTGTGTGTACAAAACACATGATTTGAAGCGAAGAAAATCTCCCACATCCACCTGAAGAGTAGAAAATTGATCATTTAACAATGTGAAGGTTAAATTCTTGAAAAAGGTCGAGTTCCATATTAAGAAGATTCGAACTTGCTATACGTAACTTTTCTTTAGCATGCAGCTAGAAAAACGTTCTGAGTGCTAACATGATGAACCAATTTAGATGGAATCCTCTCTGATCTTTTAAACGACGTGGTGGAAAAACAAAAGATACAGGCCAGAGGAGAATTTAATACTCACAGGCTTTAAGAAATCGACATGATCTACTTCAAGAAATTGAGGCATCTGCCCGACAAAGGCATATGCAGTTGAAAAAGCCAGTTCAAATGCTCGATGCATCAAGAACCCTCCGAAAATGCGACCATGTAGGTTCCTTTGTTGAGGCTGACAGATCAGAGAATTCTCAAGACGGGTATCCCTCATAAGAATGCTCTCTCTATCTGCTAAAGCAGGCAGATCGCAGAACACTCGGCCCTCGGCCAACAGAACCTTTAGCCTCTCTACTTCACCATGGAAACTATGCCCACCTGTCTCAAATTCCCTTTTCTTCTCTTCTCTCTTCCTCCTCCTAGCTCTATCCTTCACTTCCCCTTCTTCGAAAAGTAACTTCTCTTTTTCAGTTTGTGGTGAAAGGCGGTTCACAGGAGCAGACTTTCCCGTCTTTGAGTCCCGTGCAACAAATGTGAAATCTGCAGTTAATGCTACAGGATCTGATGCTATCGAGTCTTCTGGCACGAAATGGAACATATAAGAGTAAATCCAACTAGAAAAGAGTAAGCGAAATTGAAACCTGAGAATGCCAAGTTTTCCTCCATAAACATTAGCGTTGATAAATGAATTACATAGTGTACGAGTATCAGTGGAGTATTATTCAAAGGTACCTTCTTGTGACTGAGTAACTTCGATCTGAATATCAATGGACGAACGACCAACCCATGTGACTGCACCTGATATCCTTAGATCTGTGTCCACACAGATCGGCTTCTTTATAACCATCTTATCTACACAAGCAGTGACTAGCAAGAGTGGCCTCGTTGTGCTATCATCATCAGAGCAGTGCTGGCACAAAACAATAGATCACTAAACACAGAAATTGTTGGTATTGATTCTCATGACTAAAGTGCATTTTGAAAATTGAGATGATTTTCACTTGAATGATAACAACTGATTTACCTAAGTATTACATAACATTATCACATGCTTAGAAGGCTTTACGACTAGTTTGAAAAAATGTGTTGGGCAAACCAAAGACTGGCACAATAAATCCAGGCACAGCTCTATAATACTATCAAGGCAAAACCTGTCTTATTGCTGCTACATTATCTATACAGACTTCACCTAGGAATTGCTCTCTGTTAAAGGTCTAGTTCCGTTTAATGATTGATTTTATTACCCTTTTTTTTTTTACAGAGAGAAGTGGCACATAAAATAATTCCATGTTAAAAATGGTACTAACCCATCAAGGCCAAGATCAATAGTACTATCACGGGAAAACCTGTATCTTATTGCTGCTATATAATAAGATGGACTTAGCCTAAGAATTGATGTGTTGAAAGCCTAGTTCGATTCAAGAATTGATCTCTCACCCGCATAGTCCAGCTAATCTGTAACCTACAATGAACAGAGAGAACATAACAAAATTGCTTAATATAATGTAGACTATGTAAGCTTGGATACATAGTATTCATATTTCTATTATGTTGACAAAAGTTTCTATCTGCATTCAGCTACATAAGCTACATATGTAGAAATGGACAGGATATACTTGAATCAGTAAATTGTTTCTGCAGTAAGTACTGCAGGGAGGGCAAGGTTTCATTTTTATTAAAGCATGATCCTTCTGTAATAAGCATAGTCTAAATTAATTATAACACTATATTACAAATATTGCCTAGGCCACATGAGTGGGATAGGCAGATGTGCCTGCACCAATAATGGAATCTGACTGTTATGTAAACTGAAAGTAAAGAATCGGATCTTAATTGTTCAATAATCAATAATTGTTCCAGTACTAACAAAAAGAATCATAATTAAGTGAAGGCTGTTTAAAGCATGGTTGTTATATTTCCGACATTGCATAGGAACATGAAGACAATTTGCATTTATCAACCTCAATATATGTAAAGAAGAGTGTATTATTATTTACTTTCAAGTTTCTATTTTATTCATTTAGTGTGTTATATTGTTTGCGAGAGAGAACTCAGAGAGGTGATGTTTCCAACATTAATCCCTGGTAGTTGGTTGGAATTTAGCAGGAATTTACTGCAAAATACAAGAATTCGTCTCACCAGTCAAATTCTTCAATTCCCCAATACTGCATTTTGTGTCAAAACTCAAAAGGCTCTCACCAGTGATGTTTCTGAAAGCACTTAAAAGGAAAGTTGTGTATATATGTTTTTGAAAGCAGACGGGCGAGAGTTGTTACTAAAACTAACCAACCCCAAACAAACAAGAGTAAAGAACTTAATATTCTGTATTGTATATTATGAAATAATGTTACTACCTACTACCTTGACTGTGATGGCAGAGCAAGGGTGTCAAGATCCTCGAAGAATGCGATGACAATGGTACTACAAACCGTATAATGATGGTAGGTGGCTCTTGATAGTGTGAAAAGACCTCAAGGTAGAATGTCAAGTCCTCCACATCGAGTATGGGGCTGGTCCCTAGAAGCTCCAGCTCGTAGGCATCAGTATTAGTCAATCTGAGAACCTGACATGGATCAATCTCCCTCATATGGCACTTTGACTACAAACAAACAGGTCTCGCTCACACCAATATATTGTCTAACTATGAACTCCTGCAACTTGCTAAGATAATCGGTTGACGATATATAACAGTTATCACTAACAACCATGCTCCAACAAATCTCTTAGTGTGACTTGTGAGTAGGTTGTGGATCAAGTTCAACAGACGTGTGTGCTGACAGACTTGTCAGGCTCATTGGACTAAGGACCTAGTGGTACAGAAATTGGATCAATAGGTATAACTGACTTAAACATACACTCAAGAACATCCTTGTCTTTGATTGAGATTTGTGTTATCACAGGATCTTCCTAGTCTAGGTAGTAGACACTCCAAAAAATTGGGCCGTGTCATATCGGATGTGTGTCGATCACGCATTAGACACACTGTGGACATTCCAAAATACACAACACCAAATTAGATGTCGTGTCCATGTCTTCGTGTCCTTACTGTGCCATATCTTATCTGTATCCGTGAAACATAGTTCCTAGTGCTCTGTTAAAAAACATGGCACATATCTCAGCACAAAACTCAGCAACTTAGTATCTAATAGGTTAAGTTTTTGAGAAGTCCTCTAACCCTATGATTGTTTCACTATGTATTATGAATTGACATAGGAAAACACCTACGAATTTTGATTGGCCAAATCACAATTAACTAAACTAAGATTTGTGGAAGCCTCATTATCAAGCAACAACTATCGCTAATCTACCAATAAATAAAAACCAAATTTTGCTCCAATCATGACAATCCCAAACGTCCAAGCCTTCATTCCAGGGTTCCGATGTTCGGGTACAGGATGTAATGGTAAGAGTATAGTCTTAGGGTTTAATATTTTGGTTAAAGAAGAAGAGAGTTTATGGATTTTTAGAGTTATAGTTTGTGGAGATAATTAGAAGAAATTTACTCTAACAAATGTGTGACAATCATAATTCAAATAAATTTCTGATTTCTTCAATAAAATAAAAGTTAAAAGAGTATATGAGTTTATTTAGTCAATCAAATCAATCCTTGGCTATCAATCAATGTTGTAGATGTCGACAAAATATCCGACATGTCGGACGACATATTGAGTTTGACTAGCAAATGACGTAAATCAGCAATCAAAATCATTTATATCATTTTGGTCAAAATGGGACGACTTATTTGCCTAAATCTGATATGACCTCCGGCGTGAAGAAGTTAAATGTTGGTCGAACTTTTACACAAATAAGCTTTATATGTTAACGGGTGGTTTTTTTTATAGACCCTGCATGTAAATTATAGGTGTCAATTATAGTATATGTATTTGCTCATGTGGCAAGGTTGGGTACTGTAAAAATTGCTGCCCAACATCGCTAATTTTTTTTATCAAATAGACGTGAACTTAGCATTTCTTAATGACTATCTGAAGAGTAAGTGAAAAATTGAACAAGCTGAAGCTAAACAATCGAAGGGATGAAGATAGGGTCTACAATTTAAAGAAGAAACCTGAAGTTAAATAATTGAAGGGATGAAGATAGGGTCTACAATTTAAAGAAGCTCCTATACGGGTTAAAGCAAGTTCCTCGAGAATGGAGTAGCTGCAGTGACAACTACCTTCAAGACAATGGGTTTATTAAATATCCCAAAGAGCCTGTCTGTTACATACCGAACAATGAACGCTCATGGAGATATTTTGATTGTCTGCATAGTGCATATACGTAGATGAAGACGATGGCTCAAGATTTCAAAGTTTATATAAAAACGGGTTTGAGATGACAGGTGGTGATCTAATGTCATCTTTACTGGGCATAGAAGTCAACCAAGAAGATGATGGGGGTATTTATTCCAAGGCAAGTATGCGAGGAACATTATAAAAAAAGTTCAAAATGGAGCATTGTAAACAAAATAACTCCATTACATGTGGAACAAAACTCAAGGATGGAGAAGGAAAAGAAGTAAACTCTATTAAGAGTTAGATTGGACGCCTCAGGTACTTAACAATTAGTAAACCTGATAAAGTTTATACAGTTGGCTTAGTAAGCAGATACTTCGAGAATCCTAAAGAATCTTACGGGTTTGCAGTAGTATAGTAGTGGTTCCACCATCCACTTGTCTTTCAACAATTGGTCCACTTAATAAAAGTTGAATTCAAATATTTTTGTTTACATTGAACGGAACTGAACCATGTTTGTGTCTATGTCCATTAGGCTTTGGTATAATGGGTGGTTAATGGATAGGGTTGATTGAGAAACCCTACTCGTGAACTCCTTTACCCAATCAATTGACTCGTGAAACAGTAAAACTTTGACCCATACCATATAGCAATTGGCAATTATCCGATGCCTCCATCTGCTATCCAGCAAACTGTTTGAGTGTAGACATTTTGAAATTCGATGACCTTCCTCTAGTGTGATTGACTGGATTTTTTTTTTTTTTTACATAAATTCAAGCAGGTTTATCGGTAATCATGAATTGCTATATGGTATTGACAGTACATGACACATATGCACAGTATATAGTATATACTAATTAAATCATATTTGTAGCTGATCAAAGACACAACTTATAGTTGTTAATCATACATTGTTGTCCATAACGCTACGGCATACACATACTAGATCATGTATTTCCTTTAAACAAATAGTATCATACCATTCATAAATGGGTCTTGAAATCTTTATTTTTAATCATGCATTACTCTTATGTTGTTAATTGCTTCTAATTGCTTATGCCAATCTTATATTTTGCCATAGTAACCTTGGCCCCTGTAGCTACAAAAAGAGTTGTGTAAAGGTTAGTATACCAAAAGGTATCTACTGTTCGTTAGTTATGTCATATGTTTGAAATGGAAGGATTGACTATGTGAAGTGCAGTGTCCGTTCCCTCTCTCCTATAGCCCACTTATAAATTGACCGGATGAGAGGAAAAGGGTGTTGTTGATATCCACCCAGGATTTTAAATTTTTTGATATGACGCGTCCCCTGCGAAACACAAACTCCGCATGACTTCGATGCCACTTGATTTTGATCCCACATGACTTTGATCTTTGCAAAACTGGTTCTGGAGCATAATTCTGCAAAAAATGCTTCTGGCATAGTATTCTGCAAAAACTACTACTGACGTAGAATTCTGCAAAAATTGTTTCTAGCATAGAATTATGCAAAAACAAGTTGGCACAGAATTCAGTAAAACTGGTTCTAGTGCATAAAAATTACCTCTGGTGCGAAATTCAGCAAAAACTGGTTCTGATGTAGAATTTTCAGTAAAACTGGTTCGGGCACAGAATTCAGCAAAAAATTGTTCAGGCACAGAATTCAGCAAAAACTGCTTCTGGTGCAGAATTCTGAGATTAGCAGTAAAACTACTTGAAATTCGTCGCCGATGATGTTGGGATAGTGAAAAGCACTGTTTCTCAAAATAAAATTTGACCCTAGTCAGCGAATTGCTTCCAGGAATTAGCAAGTTTAGTTTAACTTCTAGAATGCATCATTGAGATCCTGTTCTTCTTCAAAACATGCACCAGAAGATGAGGAAGTAGAGGAAACTCAAGAACAGTGTAACCTCTCTCCAAAGAGCACAACGCTATTTATATGGAGACTTCATCTGTAACCGCCCAACAGGCTCACGAGGGCCCCACGTGGGCCGGTTGACATGGAATATTCCTCTGAAAATTCAGGCGGTTAATCGCGCAACAAGCTCATATGGTGTGGTTGACTAACCCATCGCCAAAGCAGCACTCGCAGGATGCACCTGCGGCACGCACAAAATAGCACAGAACTGCCATGCAAAACAGCTTAGAACTATTATATAGAACCGCACAGAACCGTGTACAACAGACACGCAGAACGGGGCAGAGCTGACATGCACCCAAGTCCAAGTCTGAGTAGTTAGGCTCCAGCCTAGCTCCAAAGGATCTTCACAAAGAAATAATGTGGCAGAAACTAATGTTTCTTGTAGAATTTGAATCTTGCCCACTAGAAAATCCCTACTAGACCAACCACTTGAGCTAATACTCCTCGTGAGTTTAAGTCAATAAATAATTACCAAATATTGACATAATGCAAACACGGGTAGGCCCGAGTCACTAGTGACTAAATTCAAAGATAACTCCAATAATTCTTCACATATTTCAATATGAACATTCCCCGCCAGGGACGGCCCTGGACCACGGCAGACAGGGCGACCGCCCAGGGCCCCATGGGCCAGAAGGGCCAAAAAAAATTTTTTGTTTAAATATATAAATAATTTTGTACCGAAAATAGAACTAGTATTTACCATTGACCATTCTTATCACAAAGCAATTGTTGTGTAGTGGTTATTACATTAGACTTACACACAAGAGGTTCCTAGTTCAAATCTTGGTGGAGGCATATTTTTTATTTTACTTTTGTTTTATTTTTTTTACATTATGTATGGGGCCTCATTTTGAAAGTTTGCCCCGGGCCCCTGTGAGCTCAGGGCCGGCCCTGTTCCCCGCAATGATTGTACATTGTACATTAGGATAAATGTCGCCTCCGACTTGAATCTTCCCGCATGGGTCAAACTATAGTAAAAATAGAAAATTGGACTAGGCCTTGAATTCAATATTCTAACTACATTTTTTTTCCACTCACACAACTACATCAACTATGCTTATGGACTTCTGGTAACATATTTAAGCTCTTGTGCCGACCTGATTTATGTATATGTATTTTGGGTGTCTACAAACCTACCCTTTAGAGATGGTCACATCTCTTTTCATACACATAGTTGAATTCTTTACTTAGAGAGTTTATTAACCCAACATGAGGCTTTTTCGGTACTACGCCGCTGTGACATTGTCCGAAGCCGATGTCTCATTACCTCATGGTGGTGTTACCCCCACAGTAGCATGCGATCCATGCTTCTTTATAGTGTTGTACTACCACTCTCATTTGTTCAACACTAGGCTACTTGCCCCTATGCGGTGCTACGCCGTAATGACAGGGCCCAAGCCGAGATCCCACCTTATGTTATGTCACGTCACTTCACTTCACTGTAGAATGAGGTACTAACTACTAAGCCTCTTTGTAGTGTTGAGCTACATATGCCTCCTGCAAAATATAGTAGATTACAAAGATTCCCGAGATCTAATCTCACCAATGTCCTTAAAGGACATGCATTTGTACCTGATGTACTCAAATCAGTGATCTTTCTTTAAACCAAAAGTAAGATGCCTTGTAGATTTATCTTTGAACTAATAACATAATACTTAATGGTAGAATTACAAAAATATATATCAAAACTCCTTCAAGCCCATTTTCTTTATTGTGACTTCGACAAGCTGGCGCTTGAGGTCTTTGGTGAACGGACCTGCTAAATTTTTTTGGCTTCGAACATCCACCCACTACAATGACATCATCTGTGATGCGTTCATTTAATGCTCTGTGATGAAGTCTCACAATCCTCTTCTTTCCATTAAAGAGAGTCTTTGATGCCACTGTTGCAATCGTCTAGTTGTCGCAATATTATCGATATAGCCGAAATATGCATACTAACCAGAGGAAGATCGTACATGAGTTCCCAATGCCATTTTATTTCATCCGTTGCTGCAGCCAGTGAAAAGAACTCAAACTTCACCGAGGAGTGTCACAACAAAGTCTACTTCTTCGATTTCCACGATATAGCAACTCCACTAATGAAGAATACAAATCCTCTTGCGGATCTTTTACTCTCCTTCTCTGAGCACCAATTGGCATCACTGAAGCCTTTCACCCCTGGAGGATAACCACGGAAATGCAGAACAAATTTATGAGTATTATTGAGATATCTCGTAACACTTCACAGCTTCCCAATATTGCACATCTGAATTGCTTGTGAACCAACTCAGCATTCCCGCAGTGAATGCTATCAGGCCTTATACAACTCATAGCATACATCAGACTTTCAATGATACTTAAATATTCTAGCTGCCTGGCGGTCTTTCCTACATTTGGCTTCAGTTTTTTGTAACATTGGTATGGAATATCGACCCCTAGAAGATCCTGATATCCATATCTTATTATCATCTTCTCGACATAATGAGTTCTAGATAAAGCAAGTCGAGCTCTCGTCTGAATATTCTTATCATAAAATCAGCATCTCTCATGCCCTTAATACTAAATTTAGATGAAAGGAACTTCTTGGTCTCAGTGACTTTATTTACATTCGTGTCAAAGATTAACATATCGGCCACATAGAGACACATTATAACCCATCTGCTATTAGCAAACTTAGTGTAGACACTCCCTTTAGCTGTTTGATCAAGTGGCTCAATCAAACTTTTTGTACCACAACTTGGGAGCCTGCTTCATACCATAAAGAGATTTTCAATAGTTCCATCTGCCTTCTTCTTCTTGAAGATCCATTTGCAACTAATGGGTTTTGATCCTTCATGAAGATTACCAATACCTAAGTATTATAGGACATAATAGAGTCAAACTCATCATTGGCTGCTTCCTTTCAAAAATTAGCATCTTTAGATTTTAACGCCTTGTCATAGGTAAAAGGATCAACTTCCATATAATAGGTGGAAAATTCTTCTCCGAAATTCTTCGATCTCCTCACTAGATTTGAAGGTGGCATTGCGAGTTATAGTTTTGTAGTTGCAGCTGCATTTTCAAACACAATCTCCTTTTCGATTACAGCTTTTTGGAGGTACTAGCCTCCTCGGCGTTAAAAATATTCTACAGTAAATCTGCAAAAAATATTTTTTATCTCTGGCAAACTTGACCTCAAAGAATTCAGCATCGTGAGATTCAACAACATAATTGGATTCAAGATCAAGGAATCTTCGAGCATCATTCTTCTTGGCATAGTCCAGAAAGATAGCCTTTATTAGTTCTTATTTCCACCTTCTTAATCTTCATATCTGGATGCTTGATATACGTCTGGCATCCCCCGCACTGGAATATAGTGTTCTAAAATTCGCTATACGAATTTGATGCGGAGGAGGGCCGCCTAACGCATAGACCGCCTATGTGCCAAATATATATATATATATATAATTTAAAATTTAAAATCCATAATACAAATTTAAAGTTTGAAATTTGAAACCAAACATGTTCTAAATCTATACTACAATTCATATTTTTTAAATTTGAAATTTGATATTTGATATTTGAAATTTGAAATCCATATTACAAATTTAAAATTTCAATGTTCTAAACTCAAATCCAAACAACATATCGACAATACAACTAAGCATAAAACAATCAAAACAAATCAAAAAAAAAAAACTTAAAATCCGAACAGCCGCACAGGGCCGAACATGCGCACAAATCCGTCGAACAAGGAATTTTTGGTTCGACTTAGGGCCGCTTAGGCCAATTTTTAGAACACTGCTCGAATAACATTCAAGTTGGATGTGACTTTGAACTGGTGTTCATGAGGAGTTATATCTGAGTGTGCACATGATACCGTATTCAAAATAAATGTAACTATTAGCGCGGGTTCCTCCCAGAAGCAATTTGTAAGACGTGATATCCAGAGCATAGAATTAATCATCTATGATAAAGTGCTATTATTCCTTTCTACTCCATATAATTGAGGTGAATATGGAGCAGTTGTCTCATGAGCAGTATTTTCATTGACAATTCCATGGTCCTTACAAAATGATATGATTTCAAGAGAATGATACACTTCGTCTCGATCACTTTTGAGTCTCTTGAGTTATTAACTAGTTTGTCGCTCGATTTCTGTTTTGAACTCTTTAAACTTCTCGAAAATTTCATTTTTCGACTTGAGAAGATAGACGAAAGCGAACTTCGAGAAGTCTTCGGTGAAGATAATAAAGTGCTTCATCCCACCCTTCGTGGAGAAGTGCTTGAAGTAACAGATAGCTGAGTGTACAACTCCAGAAAATTTGTACTTCGGTTCACTTGCCTGAACGATTTTCTTCAATTTTTGTCTGAATACAGACTTTACATTTCTCCATTTCATTACCACCACATTTGGGAATAAGACCTATACCAGACATTTTTATAATTGTTTTACAATGAACATGTTATAATTTATTAAGAGGATATCTAGAAACGAGACTTCATTTTTACATTCTTCTTGATTTACATGTAGAAGTTTGAACATCCCTTTAGTACAAAAAGATTTTTCGAAATATGTTCTTTTGTAGGATATCACCATTTGACCTACATTGATGTCTATACTCAAGCCAGCATTGCAAAGCAGGCTAGTGGAAATCAGGTCCTTGTGACATCAAGAATATACCTCACATACCGGTGTGTAAGTGACTTCCTGAAGTTAGCTTCAGTACCAATGTCCCGATTCCTAGCACTTTTGCTTGCATTTCGTTCATTATGTTAACCTTCTCAGAGGAAGGTTCATATGTAGTGAATAGCTCTTTCTTGAAACACACATGACAAGTAGCCCCAATATCCACCCACCGTTATTTGCTTCTGCCAGACGATTCTACCTGTGCAATCATAACAACAACATCAATGTTACCTTCCGAGTATTCCTTTTTTGTTACCTTTAGCTTGAACTTGCAATCTTTCTTGAAATGTTCCTTCTAGCCACAATTTAAGTAAGCCCCTTCTCCCAAAGACTTAGACTTAGAATGAAGATGTAGGCTTCACATCCATATTCTTCAAGTCCTTCTTCTTGTTATGGGACACGACTTTCTGCTTCCCCTTCTAATCCCCGAACAAGAATATAATCGCTTTAGCATACTACTTGAATAGAGAGTCTATCTTGAACTTGTCTCTGGCCTTGTTCTCAATGTGGATGAAGCACAACAACTCTTTAATATTCAACTTTGCCTTCTGCGATATATGTCAGTAGCGAACCAATTCCAACTAGTAGAAAGTTCAAAGAGAATCACGCCCACTATGAATTTGTCAACAAGAGGTATTGCCTCTTCTTCTAGTTTATACTGGAGTTTTATGAGTTCCTTGACGTGGGAAAGCATCGCCTTCTCATCTTTAAATCTTATGTGCATAAATTTGTTGACGAGATATATCTTGGACATGCTCTCATCCTCCTTATATTGCCTTTCAATAGCCTCCCAGATTTCTCTTATTATCTCCTTCTTGCTATAGGATTCATCTATGGTGTTCTCCATTCCATTGATGATCAATATCTTGCATAGGTTATTGCATAGGTTATTATCCTTCTGCCACTTGTACTGCCACTTGTACTGAGGGTTAATAACATGTACAATAGCTTGTACATCATTTGTATCTAGTATTACTAATTCTGAGTACTCACAACATATTCCACACCAAAAAGTTGAAGATTAAGACTAATCTTCATTTTTTCGTGATTATATTGTTCTCCAAAAAAAACTTTTCTCGAGCTGAAGCAAGTTTGTGTCGAGCAAACTTGCTCGTGCGTCCATGCTAACTCAAAAGAGATCATGGTAATTTCAAAGAAATGACACAAAATATCGCTTTGACATTGTTGTTGACATCAAAGCAGGACTTTAAATTTTTTGATATGTCGCGTGACAATAATCCCGCTAAATAAAAACTCTGTAAAACATCAACGTTGCGTTTTGACCCGACAAGACTTTGATCTGTATAAAACTGGTTATGCGACAGAATTATGCAAAAATTGATTCTTGCACAAAATTCAGCAAAAAATGGTTTTTGTGCAGAATTCAACAAAAAATGGTTATGGTGCAAAATTCAGCATAAATTGCTTTCGGTGAAGATTCTGAGATTAGCAGTAAACTGCTTGAAATTCATCGTCGACGATGGTGGGGTAGTGAAAACCACTCATGATCAAAGTGAGATGTGACCCAAGTCGTCAAATAGCTTCCAAGAACCAACAAGTTCGATTGAACTTCTAGAATGCTTTATTGTGACCCTTACGAGGAGTAGAATGAAGCTTCTTTGGACTCGCTCTGAGCACGAAGTGATAATGTTGTTGTTGCCCTTCTTCAAAACAGGAACCAAAAGATGGAGTAGAGGAAACTCTAGAAGAGTGCAACCTCTCGAAAGAGCACAACCCTATTAACAGGGAGACTTCACTGGTAACCGCCCAACAGGCCCACGAGGGCCCCACGTGGAGTGGTTGACAGGGAATATTTTCCTAAAAATTCGAACGATTAACCGTCCTATAAGTCCACATGGGACGGTTGACTAATCAACCGCCAAAACAACGCTCACAGGATGCTTGCAGAATGCAAAACAACCACAGAACTGATAGGCAGAACGACGCATAACTGTCACATCGAACGGTGCAGAACTTACACGCAAAATAACCACATAACTAATAGGCAGAACGACGCAAAACTGTCACATAGAATGGCGCAAATTGACAAGCATAACAGTGCTGAACTGCCATGCAAATGGCACAGAACTGACACGCACCAGAGTTTGGGTCCTAGTCGCTAAGTCCCTTTGAGACCTAGCTCCAAAGGGTCTTCACAAAACAACAGCTTCATTTCAACTTGAAACACTCAACTATTCAAGTTTTTTTTAATTTTGTATCCTAAACTTTAATATCATACAAATTACTACACTCAACTATTGAATATTTTCAAGTCGATATCCTAAGTCAGTTAGTGATTAATTTTTTTGTTTCAGCAAAAATAAATAATAATTTTTTGACTAAATTATCCCCTATCTCCTCTAGAGGTATTTGAAGTGACCACAAATAAGGGGGTATTTTTGTCATTTAAAATTTTTCGTTAACACTGTTAGGATATTAAGTTGTACAATTATAGTTGAGATATTAAGTTGTCTAATATTAAAGTTTTGGGTATGAAAATGAAAAAGTGAATAGTTGACGGTATCAAGTTGAAATTTAGCCCAAAAAATAATGTGAAAAAAAACTAATGTTTCTTGTGGGATTTGAACATTGTCACTAGAAACACCCTCCCCCCTACCAACCACTTGAGCTAACACTTCTCATATGTTTTAAGTCAATAAATGATTATCCAAATATGAAATAACATACTTAGAGTTAACCACACTGGTGGGACCGGGTCACTATTGACCCAATTCAAACATAAGCTCGACAATGGCGTCCGGGTGTGAAAGAAGAGTTTAATATTATTTTGAAGTTTCTATTAGTCCATCTATTTTATGAAAAAGAAAATGACGTCCTAGTGCTATGCGAGGCGCGAGCTTACCAAGGTCTAGGGAGGGTCAAGATGTACACATAGGCTTAGCCCCATATACATGGAGAGGCTTGTTCCCGTGACTAGAACCTGCATCCTCCACGATGCAAGTCAAATCCCTCAATTCCCCACAGCTGATGTTTCGGAACGCACTAAAAGAGGAAGTTGTGTGTATATATGTTTACAGATTGATCAGTGTGGTTTTACTTCCTCTATCAGGTGTTTGGCAGGTGGTAAGTTACAAAAGAAAATGTTGCACAAGAGAATTAAGAATGAAGATCTCCGCGGAGGGAGGAGGTGAGGTAGGTAGGTAGGTACCTTGACTGCGATGGTTCCAGCAAGGGCGTCGAGATCCTCGAGGAGCTTACCGATCCGGACCTGGTTCCAGGGGTCCCTGTACTGCTCCCTGAGCGTGTAGTCCGCGGAGAAGCTGTAGAGAATGGAGGTCCTGCTCCGAGCCGGCGTGCGGGTGAGCAGCTGGGTCTGAGGAGGGCCTCCTCCGTCAATGTCGTCGGAAGGGCCGAGAAGGAGCTTCCTCTCGAATATGGTGGATCTGGCCTCCCAGAGGGCGCTGGTGACAGGGGAGTGGTACATGCCCGGCCACAGGCTCAGGGGCTTGCGGACGTCCGTCTCCAGTGGATTCGAGAAGGTGGACCGCACCGGTATAGGTGGTGGAGCCTTCTGTGCTTGCTCCTCCTCCTCCACCTCCATTATGCGAGTACACTCGCTCTGTGGTGGAGGACGAGAGGAGGAGGAGGAGGAGGAGGAGAAGAAGAAGAGTAAGGGTTTGGATACTTTGATGGGAGATGGGAGGAGGAGGAGGAGGACCCTTTTTCTCATTTGATTCGTCAAGTTGTTGCTGTTTTCTGATGTCTGATTGGTTCGGCAACGGAAAAGGAATGTACTTTTTTTTTTTTTTTAATGCCTCAAGGGATTTTTTCGGTTCTAAAAAAATTTCGGATCGAGTCGGACTGGGCATAATTATTATTTATGAAGTCCAAATTCGTCCACAAGAGTTGAATTTTTCGGACCGAGCTAGTACCATATGATTTTATTACCGTTAGTACCGTATGATTTTATTATTAATGTATATAGCATCACGCATAAATAAATAAGAAATTGCTTATATGGACTTTTTTGAGCCTCTATGTATTTTGTTTTGAATCTTTTCGTTGCTATGAAATTAGAAAGTTTAACAAATAACATTATGTTGAAAGTGAACTCACTGATTGTCGACAATTTCTTATTTATTAATGTGTTATGTCATATACATTAATAATAAAATCATACGGTACTAACGCTCTCTTTTTTTTCACCTAAGTATTTACCGACTTAAAAATGTACTTGTCACTTAATGCTTGATAATGTCTTTATTGTTGCCCATGGTCAATATATCTATATATGTGTGATTATATTAATTTCAATCAAATTCTTTATAGGACAATTTATGTAATGGTATATGGCACTATACTGTATATAATATGTTAGTGAAGCAAATCTATAGATTCTATACACGATACATATCATTCAAGAACCTTTTTTCTTTTTGCATACCATTGGACGGGCCTCGGATCGGACTCGAACGGAAGGATACATAGTCCAAGTCCGGCCCTATACTAATATGGACCGGGCCTGGCTACCATAATAACTGGGCGCTATCGGGCTTTGGCCCATCGGTCCGGACGGTCTTTTCGGGTGTTCATGGGCTTCGGGTCAAATGACGATCCCTAACTCAAGGTGTGTAATGAGCTAGGCAAGCCCGAAATCTACTCCGAGTCCGACCTGGTTAAGCTCAATGTGGGTGACCTGATCTACAAATCGGCCCGGTCCATGCTTTCCAACAAGTTGGGCTAGATTTGCTTTTTGTGAACCCGAGCACGGCCCGACTCTCCAACAAGTTTGAGCTGGACTTACTTTTGAAAAATCGGTCGACCAAGTCCAGATGGTGATCCGGTCCTCACCACCCACCCCTTTGAATATAAATGATGGGGGGTTATTTTATAGTTTTATCCCCTCCCCTTTAAACCTTTAGTAAACGTTGAGGGGGTATTTTGGTAAACCCACCTCTCAACAACCATATTAGTATTTTTGGAGATATTTTTACCAAAATACGCTCATTTTTTAACTATTTGTAAAAGTTAATATGGTTATTTTGGTCATTTTTGGTAGAAATGACTATAATACCCCTATAACAGTCATATTCTAAGGACAATGGTGGTCATTTGACACCAAAATAATCTTATAAACAAGACTTAACCCATCCAAATTTACCATTGTAACCTTCGGTATTGAATTTCGTATTTCTTGATTTTTGGTATTTAACTTAGACTGTATTTGGTATTTTGAGTATCATACTTACTGTATTTCTGTGATTGGATTTTATTTTGTTGTGAGAGACTACCCTGAATCAGTAGAATACCAATTGTCAATTTTCATAGACCCGTGCTAGGACCCGCGTATAGAATGGAATACCCCTCGGTTAATAACCGTATCACCCTTTTATCCAAGGGACTATTGTGTTTCTTTGGATGGTTGAGATGGAATGGATGGGGCATGGATTGGTGAGGTGGCGGTATGGATGGGAGAGATTAAATATCACTTCATATAACCCCTCCCCCTTTTCTCTCTCCTCTTTCATTTCCTCTCTCTCTCTCTCTCTCTCTCTTTCTTCTTCTTCTTCTCTATTCCTCAAGCTTGGATCTTGGAGCTTGGATCTTGGAGCTTGAGGCCTAGAATGTGGTTTCGGAACCCTTCTTGGTGGTGGAGTGGAAGATTAGTCTTGAGGCATTAAAATAGGCAAGTACATCTTACCATTAATTGAACCTAAGAGTTTGGATTTTTTTATTTTTGTTTTTCTTGAATATTATTGCAATAGAAATGTTCCTTACATGATTCTCTACATATTTAGTAGATGAACGGTTTGGAGTAGATCTAAGTTCTCAAATGGTGCCTTTAGAGAATTTCGTGAATTTGATATCTTAAAACTTAGAATTTCTCAAATCTAATTATAACATGTTGTGGGGAATTCAATTCTATACAAAATTGACTTTTAAAAACTCGAATTTTGATTTAAATTGAAGGTTTTATGGCCGAAACAAATTATGGACTTATGTTCTCGGATCTGTCTGGCAGGGACGATGAACAGTGTCGTGCGCAGTAAGCCGTGCACAGAAATCTGGCCGCGCGCAGTGCACCGCACGCATATTGATCATGATGGCTCTTTTTGTCTGTTTAATTATTTTTGTAGCTAGAATCTCATAAAACTCAAAACATGAAAGTTGTCTATCTCTGTATTGCCTTTCCAAATCTTTTTGAATCACCTCATTTGGATTTCATATGGGAGAGTTATCCTCAATTCACTATCATGTATCAATTTCCAAAGAGCATAAAATTGTTTTCGCCCAATGTTGATATTTTCTTTAACTGCAATAATTCCTTAGTATGATCTTATGACTTGTATAGTTATAATGAATTTGTACACCCTATTTACTTGACACAATAATATGTCCTTTACTGACACCAAGTCTTTGTATTTGCACATTGTCGGATGAAGCAATATTCATTAATATTTACCCTTACATTTACACTATCCTTACATTGTCTTACCCCTTGATAGTGACTTATCGTAGTGCACTCATGTTTCCTTATTCTTGTACATGCTTTATAGTAGCTCATCGTAGCGCACTCTTGACACCAGATCTCTTTACTGTCTTTATAGTGGCTCGTAGTAGCGCACTCAAGTTTCCGAACATATTTTTTTCCTGTTGTGGCTTGTCTGGTGCTTATGCTTTAATTGTTAAACCATTGTTCAGTATTGCATCATGTCTATGATAGATTATGCGAAATTCCATACCCGAAATCCTAAACAAAAATATTAAGGATTAAAATAACTTAGTTTGATTAATTAGAGGCATATATGAAGATTTTTTGGCTACATGCAATCCCGACATCCTAGCGACACTTGTGGATTTGGAGCTCTCCGTCGTGAGGAGAACACTTCTAGCATACCGTTGAGTATTGCATTACAAATAAAAATATCAATATGTGATAATTATTGTCACGCTCCAGTCCCAAAAATACACGGGACCAGGCCACGTGGCAATAGCCAGTTGTCACGTCTTCGAGGATATCCCAATTTAATGGATCCTAACGAAGAGTGCTACGCTGTCCTAAAATACTAACAGGTCCAATATCAATCAACAACAGGAAATCTAATCTCATCCACAATATAATTAGCAAGAAGTACTAAAAATAAATACTGGAACATAAACCTCAGTCTGAATATCATAGTACAAACCCAGAATGTCTGGTGGGGACAAACCCACTACTATGACGAAATAAAAGTACTGAATAACAGAATGAAAGAGTAATGACTAGGGCATCGGCTGACTAGATAATGATGCACCCAATCCTAGGCAGAAGGCCTACCAACTGATCATGGAAACTCTGACGGTAGCACCTCTAGCTCCTCCGCTGTAACGTACCTAGTCTCCTGTCCTGGCCCGTACACTGTGGGGTAATATGCCTCGTCCAAATCTGGAAAGGGACCAGGTCCTCAGAGGGACATAACAAGATACATAGAAGCATGCCATATATAGAAATACTGAATAAAATAAATAAAGGGTGTGCTAACCATCTAAGTGAATGCAATGTGAAGACAACTTTGGTACGTATGGGTAGGCGTAGGCATAACGTCCAACACTCTGAAAAGCGTGATATCTGTAACGTCCATCATTCCGAAGAATAAGGTATCTACAATATATATACGTCCGTATCACTCCGAAGAGCGCGGTGTCTGCAATAAAGGAAGTCACTGGATCCATGGCTCCTTCGGATACTACGGAATCCAATATGTGTATCCCATACGCCTACTAGTTGTCCTCCCTGCCCAATGTAGATATACAAGTCGAATACTCGACGTGCATACCACGTATCTATATGCCAAGTCTCTACAATTAAATAAAATCCTGACTTATGTACTAACCGTGATGTATGTTACACGCACCGATAGCTAGTCGAGTACGCGAACCCGCATCCCAATATGAATTTGTCACTGTGAAATGTGTAAGAGTGTCTGGTCTTGAAAGATATCAGGGTATCCTTGTCACTATCCCATTTCCAGAGCCGGGTATTTTTTTATTTTAATTTAGTTAATTGTGTATTATTTATAATTAATTGTATTTATATTTACTTAGTGATTGTATTATTTTTATATTGATTGTTTTAGGGTTTTGGCTAGCCTGGACCCATGTCAGACCCTAGTGGACCCATATTCGACCCAGCCCACACCCCTGTGAGACCTATTTTGGGTTTTAAAATATTTATTATATTTTTAGTGGGTTAGTTGGAGAGATTTGGAGTTAGTTTGAGTGCTTTTGGAACCCGAAACCCAAAACCGAGTTACGGGAGGGCATTTTGGACATTTGCCAACTTGTAACCCCTTTATTTCACCTTGGTCATGGCGGTCAAGTCTTTGACCAGGAGCGACCGCGAGGCGACTCTCAAGCAGATAATAAGAGATGCTCAGAGAGCAGAGGATGACTTGGAGCTCAAGTCCAAGAGAGGCAGGGATGATTCAGGTAGTGCGAGTGGTAGTGCGGGACCAGCTAAGCGTCCCTATGTACAGAAGACAGCACAGCAGGGTCAGGATCAGAGGGTGCCCACTTGTGCCTACTACAGGAAGGCAGGACACACTTGGGATGTCTGTAGGAGGAGGTTGAAGGTGTGTTTGTTCTGTGGATCCACTGCTCACCAGATGCGAGATTGCCCTACTGCACCTCCATTGTATTTATATTTATTTAGTGATTGTATTATTTTTATATTGATTATTTTAGGGTTTTGGCTAGCCTGGACCCATGTCAGACCCTAGTGGACCCATGTCCGACCCAGCCCACACCCCTGTGAGACCTATTTTGGATTTTAGAATATTTATTATATTTTTAGTGGGTTAGTTGGAGAGATTTGGAGTTAGTTTGAGTGCTTTTGGAACCCGAAACCCACAACCGAGTTACGGGAGGGCATTTTGGACATTTGCTAACTTGTAACCCCTTTATTTCACCTAGGCCGGCCCCAAACCCTTCCCTACCCGTGTAAACACAGTAGCCCCTACCCAAAACCAGCAGCCACTCCCCCATCTTCACTTCTTCTTCACTTCTTCTTCTTCTCCACTCATTTTTCTTCTTCCTTTCTCATTCCTACTTCAAGTAAGTACCTATTTCTCTTCTTTCTTCTTTTATTCTCCATGAATGATTAACTCTAACCCTATATTCTTTCCCAACCTTGGTGGGTAGAGCTTAGATTTGGTGTTGGAGCTAGATTTGGGAGTTTGGAAGCTAGTTGTGGTGGATTTGGAGCTTTTTGGAGATTTTGGCTTGGGATTCCAACTTCCAAGAGGTAAACCCTAAATTTTCCTCTTGTAATTACTTTTATATAGTGTAATTAATAGTTTAGAACCTTTCTAGACCCTTAGGCTACCCGTGGGAGGAAGTTGGAACTAGTTTGGTAGTATTTGGAGACTTTAACACTAGGTTTTATGTCAATTTCGGGTGGAATCCAAATTTGGCCCAATTTTGGGTGATGTTCTAGGTTAGACGGACCTAGGTAGATGTTTTCGGGTGTCTTGAGGGTGAGTGCGTGTCTCCGTTTGGACACGGAAAGCCGTGTCGCGAAGAAACGGACGTTTCGAACATTTTAGGGGTTTTCGTCGTCGCCGATTCTAAGTGCATACGTGTTTTCGCCACGGACCTAGAATCGATGCGGTAGTATTTTTTCTAGGATCTAGACATCGTTTAGGACCCGTGGGTAAATTTTGGGCCGATTCTGAGTTGCTTTGGTGTGCGTTTCAAGAGGTTTTTCGAACCGCACACCGCGTGTTCGTCGAAATGACCGAACGACCATTTCGACGTGGTTTTCTAGTTTCGGGCTTGTGCGCGCATTGGGTTAGCATCGAGAAGTGTGTGCTAGAATTCTCAGGCTATATTTTATATATTTATAGGTGTTTGTGCGTGTCGGGGTCGTTGGACACGCGTTGGTGGGACGTTGTGCGTGGTGGTGTATTGTGTTTATATATATATATATATATATATATATATATATATATATATATATATATATATATATATATATATATATATATTTCTATTTATATGTGTGTTTTTATGTATTTGTGAGTGTGTTAGTGAGTGCTTGTGTGAGTGTGTTGGTGCTAGTGTATGTGTGTAGGTGAGTGTGTGTGTGAGTGTGGGTGAGTGTTTATATATATATATATATATATATATATATATATATATGAGTTTGTGTTTGTGTGTATATGTGTATATATATATATGTGTGTATGAGTATATATATATATATATATATATATATATATATATATATATATATGTATGTGTGAGAGAGTGTGTTAGTGTGTGTGTGAGAGTGTGTGTGTTAGTGTGTGTGAGAGTGTGTGTGTGTGTGAGTGAGTGTATAGATATATATATGTTTGAGTGTGTGAGTGTGTATATGTATATATATATAGATATATGTGTGTATATATATATAGATATGTGTTTGTGTATATAAGTGTGTGTGTTTGTGCATATGAGTGTGTGTTAATATGTGTGTATAAGTATATATGTTAGTATGTGTATGAATATATATAAGTTAGTGTGTATATATATCTATAGAGTTATATATATATGTATATATATGTATGATTATATATATATATAGTGATATATATATGTATATAGGTGTGTGTGTGTGTGTGTGTGTGTGTGTGTGAATGAGAGAGAGGGGGAGGGGGCAGCACAGCCAGAACAGCACCAGCAGCAGCTGCTGTGGGACAGCAGCCACCACAGCAGCAGCAAGGTAGCAGCATTATGCTGCAGCAGCAGCATAAACAGCAGCAGTAGCAGTACAGCTAGTAGCAGCAGTTGCCAGGGAGCGCAGCGCCGCGTGGCTAGTGGCTAGGTAGCGAGGGAGAGTGAGGGTTTAGGTAGTAATAGATAGATAGATAGCTAGATCTATAGTTAGATAGATATATAGATTGTTAGATAGATAGATAACTAGGTAGATAGATTAGATTGATAGATAGATATATAAGTAGATACATAAATTAGTAGATAGTTAGATAGCTAGATAAATAGATAGCTAGGTAAATAGATAGATACATAGATAAATAGATAGATAGATAGATTCATAGATAGGTAGATATCTAGATCGATAGATATTAGATATCTATATACCTAGATATAAATAGATAGATAGATTTATGGATATATAGATATATAGGTAGATAGATAAATAGATATATGGATAGATAGATACATGGATAGCTAGATGATAGATAGATGATTATATAGATAGATAGATAGATAGATAGATAGATAGATAGATAGACATATAGTTAGATGGATATGAGGATAAATAGATACTTAGATATATATCTAAATAGATAGACACATAGATAGATTGATAGTTAGATAACTAGATAGATAATTAGATGGATAAATGAGATAGATATATAAATAGATAGGTAGATAGATAGATAGATAGATAGGTAATAGATAGATAGATAGGTAGTTGTTAGATAGATAGCTAGGTATTAGATATATATCTATCTAAGTGTATAGATATCTATATAGATATAGTTATATATTTATGTATAGGTAAGGTAAGGTATTGGGTATATATATATATAGGTATATGCCTATATGTATTAGATATCTATATTTTAGCCTAGATTATAGCTAGATATATATGTTTATGCATAGTTAGTTAGCTAGAGGGGTAGTCGGGTTGAGTTTAGAGCGGTATCTCAATACCTTGAGATACCGAGGTATCTCAATACCTTGAGATATCCAAGGCATTGAGTTTCGAGCGGTGTATTTGAGTAATAGCCTAGGAATAGTATTGGAGTAATTTTTATATGCTTACGTGTATATATTTACGCGTGCTAGCATAGGTTTTAGCGGGCATAGGCGGGGGTGCGTGGCCTAGGGCGAGGTATCGGATACCGAGGGTATCCCGGTATCTCAAGGAGGCGAGTTTGAGAGTTTTCTAGCTTAATGACCTCGGTTTGACCTAGAATTTCAGGAGCACCCTAGTTTGACCTAGACTTGACCGTAGTTGACTCGGTTGACCGCCAAAGTCAACTTTTGACCTAGATTTGACCTAAGGTTGACTTTTTGGACCAAGAGTTGACTTTTTGACCCAGATTTCACCGATTTGACCCGTTTGACCTAGAACGACCCTAGAAGCCTATTTTTAGTTATTTTATATCTGTTTAACTCATTAAGACCCTGTTTAACCTTGCTTTTCGCAATAGGTCCTTGCGACACCAGTTCGAATCGCCAGTTGCTCAGGACGTCAGGCAAGTACATTCTCTGATAGTTTTCATTATATGATGATTATTATGATTCAGCTTCTAGTATAGTATCATCTGGTTATTCTGGCACAACATGGGACACTGACTGGTATTTCTGGATTTATTTATTTGCGACACGTACATTTCATGTTTCTGGCCTCTATTTTGGAATCACTACTGGCATCACCTACAGGCATCACTCATGTTTCAGGCTGGACTCAACTTGATTTACGTGTCGGGTCTTGGATGTCACGCCCCGATCTCCCGCAGGCAATCGGCCGTTCCCGCTAGGCGGGAATCACCCTCGCCAGTGCTCCCACGGAACGATCGCTTAACCCATCCGGGCGTGATGCCGCACGAGCGTGAGCCACGCCCGTACAAGGCCATGGTTCATTGGCTGGCGGCAAGAGTTCTAAGCCACAGAGTCGCACAGATTGTCCGAGTACAGCGGAGTCATGAACGCATAGGCGATCGGTAACAGGTTCACTGAGTCGACAAATATAGCGGAAGCATTGAAACACAAGTTGAAGTAAAGCTAGCTCTTTTATTGATATAACTTGTGTTACAGGCGGCATATAGCCGAGATTACAAGTCGCTCAAGCCTCTCTCACTGAAACAATAAAAGCGTGCCAAGTGGCTACAATTGTGAAATGATTGTACAGGCGATGGTAAGGCGATGTTCACAACTTATGTCTTGTATATGTGCTTCAGTCCCGGACGTACCGTTGCTTCGGAGTGTTGTCCACGCCTTAGCACGCACGTTGGAGGCATCCGCACCGCACGAGGTTCTCCCGCACCCTGCATACAAACTGGTGGATTATCAGTACATTGAATGCACTGGTGGGGAAGCTACTCGCCCGTTCGACAAATCCAAACACGTAATACAGGTTCCGTGCACAACTATTAAGTTGTCTTTCTAGTTGCCTTAGGATCAGTTTTATGCAGATATTGAATAGCCTAACGTGTCGGCAGTGCGCCGTGCGATGTTAGAGGAAATACGGCGAGACTTACCAACTTACCGTCCTCTTCCCTATCCAAGGCAAACATTGTTAATTTAAGCAGGGGCATGTATAAACATTCAGGAGGCAAGCATATGCAAACAGGAGGTTCGTTTTAACATGATCGTTCAGGTGTTCAGTCGATGCGATGCAGTGACTCGCACGCGGATAGCCGCTAAGCGAGGATGACTTATCTATATGAACACGGTCGCTGGCAAAGCCATTATGGACGTAGCCGGGGACAAGGATAGCTTGCTACAAGAGTACACGATGAGCTGCAAGCTACCCAGTCCCGAACACCAAGACTACACACGAGCTCCATCCGGACCGGATCGGCCCCAGTGCCCCGGTGACCGTCCGTGGAACTTACCTCGGGTCCGAGTTGTCCGCGACATACAAGCATTGGGTCTTTCCAATTATCACGAGATACACGAGAACACGAGAACACGCGTGCACTAGAACAAGAGAACACGAGAACACGAGTGCACGGGAACACGAGTACACGAGTACACGGGATACTTGAATCATGATTCTGTACAGTGAATATCTTGTCTTGATGCATTCCCCTGGTTCGGGGCTGCCTGGTGACCTAACGGTCCTGGATACTTGCAGGGTCAATCATACACGGAACGACTACTGAGTAGTCTCCCGGAGTTTGGATGAAAATACGGTAACTATCAAGCAGACAAGCATGCGTTTCTAGGAACATAAGCAGGCACGTTGCTCGGGCCCGAAGGTAGTCCGAGAGATGAAACCGTTAAGGGACTTAGCATGCGAGGGTCTGAATATAAGCAGTATTTTCTTTTCCATGTTCTAGCAAGCAATATGAGTTAGGATTATTCCCTTAGCTAGGTGCGTTAGATTTATTAGCATGCAGGGGGTGATTCACCTAGCGACTAGCATAAACATTCCAGATTTTATGTGTGCTGGCTAAGCAAAGACAAGTTCACCGTAGCCACCCACCTTAGCGATGATTCGCCTCGGTAGAGCGATACGTCTGAGCAAGCCTCTGAAAGTCCAAGCCGGATTCCTGTAGGGGCAAGTCTGGATATCCTTTGCTTCTTGATCGAGGCAAAGCGGGTCGGAACAGTTGCACTTTTGCCGATTGAGTCGGCAGTCCGCTTGAGCGGAACGGGGTGTTACATCCTACCTAACTTAGAAAAAGTCTCGTCCTCGAGACTTACTAAGGACAAGCAGTAATCTAGGGTTAAGGCAATCCTAGACAAGTCGTTTTACTTGTTCGTTTGGATATTCACTTGCACAAGCTTCAAAATCAGCATACCGCTTAGACTGGATCGTGCGCACTTTCGAAGGGCCCCTCTAGCGTGAACACGTCAACCAGCTTAGTGATAGCGAAGTCTCAGCACTCGAGTTTTACCTTTTCTTAAGTCTTGGATGGTGCACTAGTTCAAGGCGTCCCTCGAATAGATGCATTCAACCAAACTTAGGGTTAGTAAAAATCGGACAAGCTACTAGCGATACTCTCAAGGGTTCGCACAGGTTGGCACAAAGGCCACTCGCAGCACACAACCAGACAAGCAAGCATAACATTCAAAACGCATTTTGAAAGTATTTAGACTTATTGTTGGAACATCCCATCGAGGCATTGAGAGAGAGCGTGCACATAAACCACGAACGAGCTTTCGAAACAGAGATATCGAATCGAAGTCCAAAGGCGTAGAAGCCAGGCTCTGATACCATTTTGTCACACCCCGATCTCCCGCAGGCAATCGGTCGTTCCCGCTAGGCGGGAATCACCCTCGCCAGCGCTCCCGCGGAACGATCGCTTAACCCATCCGGGCGTGATGCCTCACGAGTGTGAGCCACGCCCGTGCAAGGCCATGGTTCATTGGCTGGCGGCAAGAGTTCTAAGCCACAGAGTCGCACAAATTGTCCGAGTGCAGCGGAGTCATGAACGCATAGGCGATCGGTAACAGGTTCACTGAGTCGACAAATATAGCGGAAGCATTGAAACACAAGTTGAAGTAAAGCAAGCTCTTTTATTGATATAACTTGTGTTACAGGCGGCGTATAGCCGAGATTACAAGTCGCTCAAGCCTCTCTCACTGAAACAATAAAAGCGTGCCAAGTGGCTACAACTGTGAAATAATTGTACAGGCGATGGTAAGGCGATGTTCACAACTTATGTCTTGTATATGTGCTTCAGTCCCGGATGCACCGTTGCTTCGGAGTGTTGTCCACGCCTTAGCACGCACGTTGGAGGCATCCGCACCGCACGAGGTTCTCCCGCACCCTGCATACAAACTGGCAGATTATCATTACATTGAATGCACTGGTGGGGAAGCTACTCGCCCGCTCGACAAATCCAAACACGTAATACAGGTTCCGTGCTCAACTATTAAGTTATCTTTCTAGTTGCCTTAGGATCAGTTTCATGCAGATATTGAATAGCCTAACGTGTCGGCAGTGCACCGTGCGATGTTAGAGGAAACACGACGAGACTTACCAACTTACCGTCCTCTTCCCTATCCAAGGCAAACATTGTTAATTTAAGCAGGGGCATGTATAAACATTCAGGAGGCAAGCATATGCAAACAGGAGGGTCATTTTAACATGATCGTTCAGGTGTTCAGTCGATGCGATGCAGTGACTCGCACGCGGATAGCCGCTAAGCGAGGATGACTTATCTATATGAACACGGTCGCTGGCAAAGCCATTATGGACGTAGCCGGGGACAAGGATAGCTTGCTACAAGGGTACACGATGAGCTGCAAGCTACCCAGTTCCGAACACCAAGACTACACACGAGCTCCATCCGGACCGGATCGGCCCCAGTGCCCCGGTGACCGTCCGTGGAACTTACCTCGGGTCCGAGTTGTCCGCGACATACAAGCATTGGGTCTTTCCAATTATCACGAGATACACGAGAACACGAGAACACGCGTGCACTAGAACAAGAGAACACGAGAACACGAGTGCAAGGGAACATGAGTACACGAGTACACGGGATACTTGAATCATGATTCTGTACAGTGAATATCTTGTCTTGATGTATTCCCCTGGTTCGGGGCTGCCTGGTGACCTAACGGTCCTGGATACTTGCAGGGTCAATCATACACGGAACGACTACTGAGTAGTCTTCCGAAGTTTGGATGAAAACACGGTAACTATCAAGCAGACAAGCATGCGTTTCTAGGAACATAAGCAGGCACGTTGCTCGGGCCCGAAGGTAGTCCGAGAGATGAAACCGTTAAGGGACTTAGCATGCGAGGGTCTGAATATAAGCAGTATTTCCTTTTCCATGTTCTAGCAAGCAATATGAGTTGGGATTATTCCCTTATCTAGGTGCGTTAGATTTATTAGCATGCAGGGGGTGATTCACCTAGCGACTAGCATAAACATTCCAGATTTTATGTGTGCTGGCTAAGCAAAGACAAGTTCACCGTAGCCACCAACCTTAGCGATGATTCGCCTCGGTAGAGCGATACGTCTGAGCGAGCCTCTGAAAGTCCAAGCCGGATTCCTGTAGGGGCAAGTTTGGATATCCTTTGCTTCTTGATCGAGGCAAAGCGGGTCGGGACAGTTGCACTTTTGCCGATTGAGTCGGCAGTCCGCTTGAGCGCAACGGGGTGTTACATCCTACCCAACTTAGAAAAAGTCTTATCCTCGAGACTTACTAAGGACAAGCAGTAATCTAGGGTTAAGGCAATCCTAGACAAGTCGTTTTACTTGTTCGTTTGGATATTCACTTGCACAAGCTTCGAAATCAGCATACCGCTTAGACTGGATCATGCGCACTTTCGAAGGGCTCCTCTAGCGTGAACACGTCAACCAGCTTAGTGATAGCGAAGTCTCAGTACTCGAGTTTTACCTTTTCTTAAGTCTTGGATGGTGCACTAGTTCAAGGCGTCCCTCGAATAGATACATTCAACCAAACTTAGGGTTAGTGAAAATCGGACAAGCTACTAGCGATACTCTCAAGGGTTCGCACAGGTTGGCACAAAGGCCACTCGCAGCACACAACCAGACAAGCAAGCATAACATTCAAAACGTATTTTAAAAGTATTTAGACTTATTGTTGGAACATCCCATCGAGGCATTGAGAGAAAGCGTGCACATAAACCACGAACGAGCTTTCGAAACAGAGATATCGAATCGAAGTCCAAAGGCGTAGAAGCCAGGCTCTGATACCATTCTGTCACGCCCCGATCTCCCGCAGGCAATCGGCCGTTCCCGCTAGGCGGGAATCACCCTCGCCAGCGCTCCCGCGGAACGATCGCTTAACCCATCCGGGCGTGATGCCACACGAGCGTGAGCCACGCCCGTGCAAGGCCATGGTTCATTGGCTGGCGACAAGAGTTCTAAGCCACTAAGTCACACAGATTGTCCGAGTGCAGCGGAGTCATGAACGCATAGGCGATCGGTAACAGGTTCACTGAGTCGACAAATATAGCGGAAGCATTGAAACACAAGTTGAAGTAAAGCAAGCTCTTTTATTGATATAACTTGTGTTACAGGCGACGTATAGCCGAGATTACAAGTCGCTCAAGCCTCTCTCACTGAAACAATAAAAGCGTGCCAAGTGGCTACAACTGTGAAATGATTGTACAGGCGATGGTAAGGCGATGTTCACAACTTATGTCTTGTATATGTGCTTCAGTCCCGGATGCACCGTTGCTTCAGAGTGTTGTCCACGCCTTAGCACGCACGTTGGAGGCATCCGCACCGCACGAGGTTCTCCCGCACCCTGCATACAAACTGGTGGATTATCAGTACATTGAATGCACTGGTGGGGAAGCTACTCGCCCGCTCGACAAATCCAAACACGTAATACAGGTTCCGTGCACAACTATTAAGTTGTCTTTCTAGTTGCCTTAGGATCAGTTTCATGCAGATATTGAATAGCCTAACGTGTCGGCAGTGCGCCGTGCGATGTTAGAGGAAATACGGCGAGACTTACCAACTTACCGTTCTCTTCCCTATCCAAGGCAAACATTGTTAATTTAAGCAGGGGCATGTATAAACATTCAGGAGGCAAGCATATGCAAACAGGAGGGTCATTTTAACATGATCGTTCAGGTGTTCAGTCGATGCGATGCAGTGACTCGCACGCAGATAGCCGCTAAGCGAGGATGACTTATCTATATGAACACGGTCGCTGGCAAAGCCATTATGGACGTAGCCGGGGACAAGGATAGCTTGCTACAAGAGTACACGATGAGCTGCAAGCTACCCAGTCCCGAACATGAAGACTACACACGAGCTCCATCCGGACCGGATCGGCCCCAGTGCCCCGGTGACCGTCCGTGGAACTTACCTCGGGTCCGAGTTGTCCGCGACATACAAGCATTGGGTCTTTCTAATTATCACGAGATACACGAGAACACGAGAACACGCGTGCACTAGAACAAGAGAACACGAGAACACGAGTGCACGGGAACACGAGTACACGAGTACACGGGATACTTGAATCATGATTCTGTACAGTGAATATCTTGTCTTGATGCATTCCCCTGGTTCGGGGCTGCTTGGTGACCTAACGGTCCTGGATACTTGCAGGGTCAATCATACACGGAACGACTACTGAGTAGTCTCCCAGAGTTTGGATGAAAATAAGGTAACTATCAAGCAGACAAGCATGCGTTTCTAGGAACATAAGCAGGCACGTTGCTCGGGCCCGAAGGTAGTCCGAGAGATGAAACCGTTAAGGGACTTAGCATACGACGGTCTGAATATAAGCAGTATTTCCTTTTCCATGTTCTAGCAAGCAATATGAGTTGGGATTATTCCCTTAGCTAGGTGCGTTGGATTTATTAGCATGCAGGGGGTGATTCACCTAGCGACTAGCATAAACATTCCAGATTTTATGTGTGCTGGCTAAGCAAAGACAAGTTCACCGTAGCCACCCACCTTAGCGATGATTCGCCTCGGTAGAGCGATACGTCTGAGCGAGTCTCTGAAAGTCCAAGCCGGATTCCTGTAGGGGCAAGTCTGGATATCCTTTGCTTCTTGATCGAGGCAAAGCGGGTCGAAACAGTTGCACTTTTGTCGATTGAGTCGGCAGTCCGCTTGAGCGGAACGGGGTGTTACATTGGATTCACTTGTATTAGTCGGGGCGGGGAAATACTCGAGTAGACATGTAAACATTTCCATCTGAAATCATCAGGAATCACTCCCTCTGGTCTAATCTGGAATGATAGCAGCCGCGCACCCAGTGCGCGGTGAGCCGTACTTACCCCTAGCCGTTTACATGTCAAAACAAGTATTTCAAAGACACCGAGTTCATTCTTTCTAGTCTGGACTCTCTTGTATTTCTTGACTTGTCTCACTTACATGTTTCTGGACTTGACTCACTACATGTTTTTCATGCTGGACTCACTACACGTTCATGTGCACGGACTTGGTCTTAGCTTAGATTTCTTGTATCTTACAGTTACTACTATTTTGTTGCTGATATTCCTGCATCTTTACCTTTATGCACCAGTGATACATATATATTTCTTGCTCCATACTTGCTTTATTCTCTTGCTACTTGCTATAACTGTTTTATAGTTTTTATCTTTTAAATGGAACTGCTGTTAGAGATGTACTTGCTCCAGTCCTGACTGGACATATTTTTTAGAGTATCCGGAGGAGTGGTGTCCGACATTTTATGGACCTAAGCCTGTCGATGGTGCAGACAGGGACCCTCTAGTTTAGGAATGATTTCCGGGTTGGTAGCCGGGATCACTAGGACCTTGTTATTGTTTTTATTAGCTTTTAGCACCGGATTTGTCTCCGGTTTTGGATTGAGACCTTGTATTGTATATTATTTTGGATGATGTATTATTATTATTGATGTTGTGGTGGTTTTTAGTAGCAGTTGTTTAGTCTTTATAGTTGTTAGCCTTTTGTGTTATCTTATCGTGCTTAGACTCGTGATTGAGTACTTGAGATTATCATTATGATATTGCTCCTCCGTTTGGAGTTGAGATCTTGACAGGTTTATATATTGCGTGAGATTGTTATCTAGATAGTTGACCTAGACAGCATTCTACCGCCGATGCTGCAGCGTAGGCTGGACATACCCACGACTCATGCCCGATTTTTCGGGTGCGGGTCGTGACACATTTTTGGTGGCGGCCCCATGCAGGTCTCGATTGGCAATTAGTGCGATATCGTAGTGGTACAACAACTTAGTTGTACTGCTGCGAGCCTGCTATGGATCTAGGATGAGAGTGTACTCAATCACGACTAGGAATAATTCTAATCAAATTATTCTGAAATTGTTTTCTTTTGAAATATTACTGTCCTTCTTTGATGATATCGTATCTTACACCGTATTGACTTCTTTTGATCTGTGTTCAGGATGCCTTCGAAGACACGATCCCATCGTATCGTTCCAGCAGTTGCCACTGAGAGGTTTGCTACCTCTCGTCCAGCTCATATTCAGGCAGCTGCTACCGCTCTACTCACCACTCCTACGGTTGAGGGAGCATTTGCTTCTCTCGGGGATCCTCCTTCAGCTGTCGATCCGAGGACTACCCCAGTCGTTCCGGTGGTTCCTCCACCACTTCCTTCTCTAGTAGATAGCGCGCAGTTATTTGCATTCTTCAGGGAGATGATGGACGCGCAGCACCGTCAGGTAGATGTGATGAGGCTGGGCATTGAGAACGCCCACCAGGTGGCCATGACGGCAGTGGATAGGGTGGCACAGGTTCAGCCACAGGCAGATCAGATTCAGCATCCGAGGCCGGGTAGTATCATTGACTTTCAGAGGATGCGGCCCAAGGAGTTTCGTGGTACAGAAGGGATCCTGTACGCGAATGACTGGATAAAGCAGGTCGAGGGGATCTTCAGGCTGGCACAGATTCCAGACAACATACAGATAGAGACAGCGGGCAGTCAGATGTTCGGCCTTGCTTTGACATGGTATCGCACAGATACGAGGATCGCGATGCCAGGGCTTACTTGGGAGGCTTTCAAGAAGCTTTTTAAGGAGAAGTTTTTCCCTGATGTGGCGCTCAGTGCTATGGAGAGCCAGTTCAAGACACTCGTCCAAGGGAGCATGACGGTGGATGAGTACGCAGCGGAGTTCTACCGTCTAGGCAGATTTGTAGAGGGCTTGAGCGAGGCAGCAAAGGCGAGAAAGTTTCGCAAGGGCTTGGTCATGGCGGTCAAGTCTTTGACCAGGAGCGACCGCGAGGCAACTTTCGAGCAGATAGTAGGAGATGCTCAGAGAGCAGAGGATGACTTGGAGCTCAAGTCCAAGAGAGGCAGGGATGATTTAGGCAGTGCGAGTGGTAGTGTGGGACCAGCTAAGCGTCCCTATGTGCAGAAGGCAGCGCAGCAGGGTCAGGATCAGAGGGTGCCCACTTGTGCCTACTACAGGAAGGCAGGACACACTTGGGATATCTGTAGGAGAAGGTTGAAGGTGTGTTTGTTCTGTGGATCCACTGCTCACCAGATGCGAGATTGCCCCACTACACCTCCATTGGGTGGAGCACAGGATCAGAGAGTTGGAGCTAGGCCACCTGTGGCACAGCATCATATCCCGCACCAGCAGAGGGATACACCCCAGCAGGGCAGGGCTTATGCGTTGACGGTCGAGGAGGCCGATGCTACGGGTGTCGGGTTAGCAGGTCTGTCTCTTTGTTCTTCTTTCTGTCCTTTTCCATTCCTTGTGGTGTGCTTCATTAGTACCTGTTGGATTTTTTTTGTGCTGTGGTAGATAGTGTAGTAACCCTGATTGAGACTGTGATAACACGACCAGTAGGACCCTGATCTTGCATGTTGTTTAGGTAGAATTTCTTGACTGTGATTGTTGGGGGTTTGACCTAGAGGGAGTGTGATTGACCTTAAATTTCGAGGACGAAATTTTCTAAGGAGGATAGGCTTGTCACAACCCCATTTCCAGAGCCGGATATTTTTTTTATTTTTTTTATTTTAATTTAGTTAATTGTGTAGTATTTATAATTAATTATATTTATATTTACTTAGTGATTGTATTATTTTTATATTGATTGTTTTAGGGTTTTGGCTAGCCTGGACCCATGTCAGACCCTAGTGGACCCATGTTCGACCCAGCCCATACCCCTGTGAGACCTATTTTGGATTTTAGAATATTTATTATTTTTTTAGTGGGTTAGTTGGAGAGATTTGGAGTTAGTTTGAGTGCTTTTGGAACCCGAAACCCAAAACCGAGTTATGGGAGGGCATTTTGGACATTTGCCAACTTGTAACCCCTTTATTTCACCTTGGCCGGCCCCAAACCCTTCCCTACCCATGTAAACATAGCAGCCCCTACCCAAAACCAGCAGCCACTCCCCCATCTTCACTTCTTCTTCTTCTCCACTCATTTTTCTTCTTCCTTTCTCCTTCCTACTTCAAGTAAGTACCTATTTCTCTTCTTTCTTCTTCTATTCTCCATGAATGATTAACCCTAACCCTACATTCTTCCCCAACCTAGGTGGATAGAGCTTAGATTTGGTGTTGGAGCTAGATTTGGGAGCTTGGAAGCTAGTTGAGGTGGATTTGGAGCTTTTTAGAGATTTTGACTTGGGATTCCAACTCCCAAGAGATAAACCCTAATTTCTCTCTTGTAATTACTTTTATATAGTGTAATTAATAGTTTAGAACCTTCCTAGACCCTTAGGCTACTCGTGGGAGGAAGTTGGAACTAGTTTGGTAGTGTTTGGAGACTTTAACACTAGATTTTTGTGTCAATTTCGGGTGGAATCCGAATTTGGACCAATTTTGGTGATGCCCTAGGTTAGACGGACCTAGATAGATATTTTTGGGGGTCTTGAGGGTGAGTGCGTGTCTCCGTTCGGAAACGAGAAGCCGTGTCACGGAAAAACGGGCGTTTCGGACATTTTAGGGGTTTTTATCGTCGCCGATTCTAAGTGCGTGCGCATTTTCGCCACGGGCCTAGAATCGTTGCGGTAGTATTTTTTCTAGGATCTAGACATCATTTAGGACCCGATGGGTAAATTTTGGGCCGATTCCGAGTTGGTTTGGTGTGCGTTTCAGGAGATTTTTCGAACCGCACACCGCGCGTTCGTCGAAATGACCGAACGGCCATTTCGGCGTGGTTTTCTAGTTTCGGGCTTGTGCGCGCGTTGGGTTAGCATCAGAAAGTGTGTGCTAGAATTCTCGGGCTATATTTTATATATTTATAGGTGTTTGTGCGTGTCGGGGTCGTTGGGCGCGCGTTGGTGGGGCGTTGTGAGCGTTGTGCTTATGGTGTGTTGTGTTTATATATATATATATGTATATATATATATTTGTGTGTGTTTCTATATATATATATATATATATATATATATATATATATATATATATATATATATATATATATATATATCTATTTATATGTGTATTTTTATGTGTTTGTGAGTGTTTTAGTGAGTGCTTGTGTGAGTGTGTTGGTGCTAGTTTATGTGTATAGGTGAGTGTGTGTGTGAGTGTGAGTGAGTGTTTAGATATATATAAATGTATATGAGTTTGTGTTTGTGTGTATATGTATATAAATATATATATGTGTGTATGAGTATATATATATATATATATATATATATATATATATATATATATATATATATATGTGTGAGAGTGTGTGTTAGTGTGTGTGAGAGTGTATGTGTTAGTGTGTGTGAGAGTGTGTGTTTTAGTGTGAGTGAGTGTATAAATATATATATGTTTGAGTGTGTGAGTGTGTATATGTATATATATATATATATTAGTGTGTATATATATATATATAGATATATGTGTGTATATATATATAGATATGTGTTTGTGTATATAAGTGTGTGTGTTTGTGCATATGAGTGTGTGTGTTAATATGTGTGTATAAGTATATATGTTAGTATGTGTATGCATATATATAAGTTAGTGTGTATATATATCTATAGAGTTATATATATATATATATGTATATATATGTATGATTATATATATATAGTGATATATATATATATATATATATATATATATATATATATATATATATATATATATATATATATATATATATATATATATGTATATAGGGGTGTGTGTGTGTGTGTGTGTGTGTGAATGAGAGAGGGGGGGCAGCACAGCCAGAACAGCACCAGCAGCAGCTGCTGTGGGGCAGCAGCCACCACAGCAGCAGCAAGGCAGCAGCATTATGCTGCAGCAGCAGCAGCATAACAACAGCAGTAGCATTACAGCTAGCAGCATCAGTTGCCAGGGAGCGCAGCGCCGCGTGGCTAGTGGCTAGGTAGCGAGGGAGAGTGAGGGTTTAGGTAGTAATAGATAGATAGATAGATAGATAGCTAGATCTATAGTTAGATAGATATATAGATTGTTAGATAGATAGATAACTAGGTAGATAGATTAGATTGATAGATAGATATATAAGTAGATACATAAATTAGTAGATAGTTAGATAGCTAGATAAATAGATAGCTAGGTAAATAGATAGATACATAGATAAATAGATAGATAGATAGATTCATAGATAGGTAGATATCTAGATCGATAGATATTAGATATCTAGATACCTAGATATAAATAGATAGATAGATTTAGGATATATAGATATATAGGTAGATAGATAAATAGATATATGGATAGATAGATACATGGATAGCTAGATGATAGATAGATGATTATATAGATAGATAGATAGATAGATAGATAGATAGATAGATAGATAGATAGATATATAGTTAGATGGATATGAGGATAAATAGATACTTAGATAGATATCTAAATAGATAGACACATAGATAGATTGATAGTTAGATAACTAGATAGATAATTAGATGTATATATGAGATAGATATATAAATAGAGAGATAAATAGATAGATAGATAGATAGGTATAGAAAGATAGATAGGTAGGTATTAGATATATATCTATCTAAGTGTATAGATATCTATATAGATATAGTTATATATTTATGTATAGGTAAGGTAAGGTATTGGGTATATATATATAGGTATATGCCTATATGTATTAGATATCTATATTTTAGCCTAGATATCTATATGTATTAGATATCTATATGTATTAGATTATAGCTAGATATATATGTTTATGCATTGTTAGTTAGCTAGAGGGGTAGTCAGGTTGAGTTTAGAGCGGTATCTCAATACCTTGAGATACCGAGGTATCTCAATACCGTGAGATATCCAAGGTATTGAGTTTCGAGCAGGGTATTTGAGCAATAGCCTAGAAATAGTATTGGAGTGATTTTTATATGCTTACGTGTATATATTTACGTGTGATAGCATAGGTTTTAGCGGATATAGGCGGGGTGCGTGGCCTAGGGCGAGGTATCGGATACCGAGGGTATCCCGGTATCTCAAGGAGGCGAGTTTGAGAGTTTTCTAGCTTAATGACCTCGGTTTGACCTAGAATTTTAGGAGCATCCTAGTTTGACCTAGACTTGACCGTAGTTGACTCGGTTGACCACCAAAGTCAACTTTTGACCTAGATTAGACCTAGGGTTAACTTTTTGGACCAAGAGTTAACTTTTTGACCCAGATTTCACCGGTTTGACCCGTTTGACCTAGAACGACCCTAGAAGCCTATTTTTAGTTATTTTATATCTGTTTAACTCATTAAGACCCTGTTTAACCTTATTTTTTGTAATAGGTCCTTGCGACACCAGTTCGGATCGCCAGTTGCTTTGGACGTCAGGCGAGTACATTCTCTGATAGTTTTCATTATCTGATGATTATTATGATTCAGCTTCTAGTATAGTATCATCTGGTTATTCTGGCACAACACGGGACACTGATTGGTATTTCTGGATTTATTTACTTGCGACACGTACATTTCATATTTCTGGCCTCTATTCTGGAATCACTACTGGCATCACCTACAGGCATCACTCATGTTTCAGGCTGGACTTATCTTGATTTATGTGTCGGGTCTTGGATTCACTTGTATTAGTCGGGGCGGGAAAATACTCGAGTAGACATGTAAACATTCCCATCTGGAATAATCAGGAATTACTCCCTTTGGTCTAATCTGGAATGATAGCAGCCGCGCACCCAGTGCGCGGTGAGCCGTACTTACCCCTAGCCGTTTATATGTCAAAACAAGTATTTCAAAGACACCGAGTTCATTCTTTCTAGTCTGGACTCTCTTGTATTTCTTGACTTGTCTCACTTACATATTTCTGGACTTGACTCACTACATGTTTTTCATGCTGGACTCACTACACGTTCATGTGCACGGACTTGGTCGTAGCTTAGATTTCTTGTATCTTACAGTTACTACTATCTTGTTGCTGATATTCCTGCATCTTTACCTTTATGCACCAGTGATACATATATATTTCTTGCTCCATACTTGCTTTATTCTCTTGCTACTTGCTATAACTGTTTTATAGTTTTTATATTTTAAATGGAACTGCTGTTAGAGATGTACTTGCTCCAGTCCTGACTGGACATATTTTTCAGAGTATCCGGAGGAGTGGTGTCCGATATTTTATGGACCTGAGCCTGTCGATGGTGCAGACAGGGACCCTCTAGTTTAGGAGTAATTTTCGGGTTGGTAGCCGGGATCACTAGGACCTTGTTGTTGTTTTTATTAGCTTTTAGTACCGGATTTGTCTCCGGTTTTGGATTGAGACCTTGTATTGTATATTATTTTGGATGATGTATTATTATTATTGATGTTGTGGTGGTTTTTAGTAGCAGTTGTTTAGTCTTTATAGTTGTTAGCCTTCTGTGTTATCTTATCGTGCTTAGACTCGTGATTGAGTACTTGAGATTATCATTATGATATTGCTCCTCCGTTTGGAGTTGAGATCTTGACATGTTTATATATTGATTGCGTAAGATTGTTATCTAGATAGTTGACCTAGACAGCATTCTACGTCGATGCTGCGGCGTAGGATGGATATACCCACGACTCATGCCCGATTTTTCGGGTGCGGGTCGTGACATGTTTTTGGTGGCGGCCCCATGCAGGTCTCGATTCGCAATTAGTGCGATGTCGTGGTGGTACAACAACTTAGTTGTACTGCTGCGAGCCTGCTATAGGATCTAGGATGAGAGTGTACTCAATCACGACTAGGAACAATTCCAATCAAATTATTCTGAAATTATTTTCTTTTAAAATATTACTGTCCTTCTTTGATGATATCGTATCTTGCACCGTATTGACTTCTTTTGATCTGTGTTCAGGATGCCTCCGAAGACACGATCCCATCGTACCGTTCCAGCAGTTGCCACTGAGAGGTCTGCTACCTCTCGTCTAGCTCGTATTCAGGCAGCTGTTACCGCTCCACTCACCACTCCTGCGGTTGAGGGAGCATCTGCTTCTCTCGGGGATCCTCCTTCAGCTGTCGATCCGAGGACTACCCCAGTCGTTCCGGTGGTTCCTCCACCACTTTCTTCTTCAGTAGATGGCGCACAGTTATTTGCGTTCTTCAGGGAGATGATGGACGCGCAGCACCGTCAGGTAGATATGATGAGGCTGGGCATTGAGAACGCCCACCAGGTGGCCATGACGGTAGTGGATAGGGTGGCACAGGTTCAGCCACAGGCAGATCAGATTCAGCATCCGAGGCCGGGTAGTATCATTGACTTTCAGAGGATGCGGCCCAAGGAGTTCCGTGGTACAGAAGGGATCCTGTACGCGGATGACTGGATAGAGCAGATCGAGGGGATCTTCAGGCTGGCACAGATTCCAGACAGCATGTAGATAGAGGCAGCTGGCAGTCAGATGTTCGACCTCGCTTTGACATTGTATCGTACAGATACGAGGATCGCGACGCCAGGGCTTACTTGGGAGGCTTTCAAGAAGCTTTTTAAGGAGAAGTTTTTTACTGATGTGGCGCTCAGTGCTTTGGAGAGCCAGTTCGAGACACTCGTCCAAGGAAGCATGACGGTGGATGAGTACGCAGTGGAGTTCTGCCATCTGGGCAGATTTGTAGAGGGCTTGAGCGAGGCAGCAAAGGCGAGGAAGTTTCGCAAGGGCTTGGTCATGGCGGTCAAGTCTTTGACCAGGAGCGACCGCGAGGCAACTTTCGAGCAGATAGTAGGAGATGCTCAGAGAGCAGAGGATGACTTGGAGCTCAAGTCCAAGAGAGGCAGGGATGATTCAGGCAGTACGAGTGGTAGTGCGGGACCAGCTAAGCGTCCCTATGTGCAGAAGGCAGCGCAGTAGGGTCAGGATCAGAGGGTGCCCACTTGTGCCTACTACAGGAAGGCAGGACATACTTGGGATGTCTGTAGGAGGAGGTTGAAGGTGTGTTTGTTCTGTGGATCCGCTGCTCACCAGATGCGAGATTGCCCCACTGCACCTCCATTGGGTGGAGCACAGGATCAGAGAGTTGGAGCTAGGCCACCTGTGGCACAACATCATGTCCCGCACCAGCAGAGGGATACACCCCAGCAGGGCAGGGCTTATGCGTTGACGGTCGAGGAGGCCGATGCTACGGGTGTCGGGTTAGCAGGTCTGTCTCTTTGTTCTTCTTCCTGTCCTTTTCCATTCCTTGTGGTGTGTTTCATTAGTACCTGTTAGATTTTCTTTGTGCTGTGGTAGATAGTGTAGTAACCCTGATTGAGACTGTGATAACACGACCAGTAGGACCCTGATCTTGCATGTTGTTTAGGTAGAATTTCTTGACTGTGATTGTTGGGGGTTTGACCTAGAGGGAGTGTGATTGACCTTAAATTTTGAGGACAAAATTTTCTAAGGAGGATAGGCTTGTCACTACCCCATTTCCAAAGCCGGATATTTTTTCTATTTTAATTTAGTTAATTGTGTATTATTTATAATTAATTATATTTATATTTACTTAGTGATTGTATTATTTTTATATTGATTATTTTAGGATTTTGGCTAGCTTGGGCCCATGTCAGACCCTAGTGGACCCATGTCTGACCCAGCCCATACCCCTGTGAGACCTATTTTGGGTTTTAGAATATTTATTATATTTTTAGTGGGTTAGTTGGAGAGATTTGGAGTTAGTTTGAGTGCTTTTGGAACCCGAAACCCAAAACTGAGTCACGGGAGGGCATTTTGGATATTTGCCAACTTGTAACCCCTTTATTTCACCTTGGCCAGCCCCAAACCCTTCCCTACCCATGTAAACACAGTAGCCCCTACCCAAAACCAGCAGCCACTCCCCCATCTTCACTTCTTCTTCTTCTCCACTCATTTTTCTTCTTCCTTTCTCCTTCCTACTTCAAGTAAGTACCTATTTCTCTTCTTTCTTCTTCTATTCTCTATGAATGATTAATCCTAACCCTACATTCTTCCCCAACCTAGGTGGGTAGAGCTTAGATTTGGTGTTGGAGCTAGATTTGGGAGCTTGGAAGCTAGTTGTGGTGGATTTGGAGCTTTTTGGAGATTTTGGCTTGGGATTCCAACTCCCAAGAGGTAAACCCTAATTTCCCCCCTTGTAATTACTTTTATATAGTGTAATTAATAGTTTAGAACCTTCCTAGACCCTTAGGCTACCCGTGGGAGGAAGTTGGAACTAGTTTGGTAGTGTTTGGAGACTTTAACACTAGGTTTTGTGTCAATTTTGGGTAGAATCCGAATTTGGTCCAATTTTGGGTGATGTCCTAGGTTAGACGGACCTAGATAGATATTTTTGGGTATCTTGAGGGTGAGTTCATGTCTCCGTTCGGACACGGGAAGCCGTGTCGCGGAGAAACGGGCGTTTCGGGTATTTTAGGGGTTTTCGTCGTCGCCGATTCTAAGTGCATGTGCGTTTTCTCCACGGGACTAGAATCGACGCGGTAGCATTTTTTCTAGGATCTAGACATCATTTAGGACCCATGGATAAATTTTAGGCCGATTTCGAATTGGTTTGGTGTGCGTTTCAGGAGGTTTTCTGAACCGCACACCGCGTGTTCGTCGAAATGACCGAACGACCATTTCGACGTGGTTTTCTAGTTTCGGGCTTGTGCGCGAGTTGGGTTAGCATTAGAAAGTGTGTGATAGAATTCTCGGACTATATTTTATATATTTATAGGTGTTTGTGTGTGTCGGGGTCGTTGGACGCGCGTTGGTGGGACTTTGTGAGCGTTGTGCGTTGTGGTGTGTTGTGTTTATATATATATATGTATATATATATATATTTGTGTGTGTTTCTATATATATATATTTCTATTTATATGTGTGATTTTATATGTTTGTGAGTGTGTTAGTGAGTGCTTGTGTGAGTGTGTTGGTGCTAGTGTATGTGTGTAGGTGAGTGTGTGTGTGAGTGTGAGTGAGTGTTTAGATATATATATATATATATGTATATAGTTTGTGTTTGTGTGTATATGTATATATATATATATGTGTGTATGAGTATATATATATATATGTATGTGTGAGAGTGTGTGTTAGTGTGTGTGAGATTGTGTGTGTTAGTGTGTGTGAGAGTGAGTGTGTGTGAGTGAGTGTATATATATATATATGTTTGAGTGTGTGAGTGTGTATATGTATATATATATATTAGTGTGTATATATATATAGATATATGTGTGTATATATATATAGATATGTGTTTGTGTATATAAGTGTGTGTGTTTGTGCATATGAGTGTGTGTGTTAATATGTGTGTATAAGTATATATGTTAGTATGTGTATGAATATATATAAGTTAGTGTGTATATATATCTATAGAGTTATATATATATGTATATATATGTATGATTATATATATATATAGTGATATATATATATATGTATATAGGTGTGTGTGTGTGTGTGTGTGTGTGTGTGTGTGTGTGTGTGTGAGAATGAGAGAGGAGGGGGAGCAGCACAGCCAGAACAGCACCAGCAGCAGCTGCTGTGGGGCAGCAGCCACCACAGCAGCAGCAAGGCAGCAGCATTATGCTGCAGCAGCAGCATAAACAACAGCAGTAGCAGTACAGCTAGCAGCAGCAGTTGCCAGGGAGCGCAGCACCGCGTGGCTAGTGGCTAGGTAGCGAGGGAGAGTGAGGGTTTAGGTAGTAATAGATAGATAGATAGCTAGATCTATAGTTAGATAGATATATAGATTGTTAGATAGATAGATAACTAGGTAGATAGATTAGATTGATAGATAGATATATAAGTAGATACATAAATTAGTAGATAGTTATATAGCTAGATAAATAGATAGCTAGGTAAATAGATAGATACATAGATAAATAGATAGATAGATAGATAGATAGATTCATAGATAGGTAGATAACTAGATCGATAGATATTAGATATCTAGATACCTAGATATAAATAGATAGATGGATTTATGGATATATAGATATATATATATGTAGATAGATAAATAGATATATGGATAGATAGATACATGGATAGCTAGATGATAGATAGATGATTATATAGATAGATAGATAGATAGATAGATAGATAGATAGATAGATAGATAGATAGACATATAGTTAGATGGATATGAGGATAAATAGATACTTAGATAGATATCTAAATAGATAGACACATAGATAGATTGATAGTTAGATAACTAGATAGATAATTAGATGGATATATGAGATAGATATATAAATAGATAGGTAGATAGATAGATAGATAGATAGGTAATAGATAGATAGATAGGTAGTTGGATAGATAGATAGCTAGGTATTAGATATATATCTATCTAAGTGTATAGATATCTATATAGATATAGTTATATATTTATGTATAGGTAAGGTAAGGTATTGGGTATATATATATATAGGTATATGCCTATATATATTAGATATCTATATTTTAGCCTAGATTATAGCTAGATATATATGTTTATGCATAGTTAGTTAGCTAGAGGGGTAGTCGGGTTGAGTTTAGAGCGGTATCTCAATACCTTGAGATATCCAAGGTATTGAGTTTCGAGCGGGGTATTTGAGCAATAGCCTAGGAATAGTATTGGAGTGATTTTTATATGCTTACGTGTATATATTTACGCGTGCTAGCATAGGTTTTAGCGGGTATAGGCGGGGGTGCGTGGCCTAGGGTGAGGTATCGGATACCAAGGGTATCCCGGTATCTCAAGGAGGCGAGTTTGAGAGTTTTTTAGCTTAATGACCTCGGTTTGACCTAGAATTTCAGGAGCACCCTAGTTTGACCTAGACTTGACCGTAGCTGACTCGGTTGACCGCCAAAGTCAACTTTTGACCTAGATTTGACCTAGGGTTGACTTTTTGGACCAAGAGTTGACTTTTTGACCCAGATTTCACCGGTTTGACCCGTTTGATCTAGAACGACCCTAGAAGCCTATTTTAAGCTATTTTATATCTGTTTAACTCATTAAGACCCTGTTTAACCTTACTTTTCGCAATAGGTCCTTGCGACACCAGTTTGGATCGCCAGTTGCTCAGGACGTCAAGCGAGTACATTCTCTGATAGTTTTCATTATCTGATGATTATTATGATTCAGCTTCTAGTATAGTATCATCTGGTTATTCTGGCACAACACGGGACACTGACTGGTATTTCTGGATTTATTTACTTGTGACACGTATATTTCATATTTTTGGCCTCTATTCTGGAATCACTACTGGCATCACCTACAGGCATCACTCATGTTTCAGGCTGGACTCATCTTGATTTATGTTTCGGGTCTTGGATTCACTTGTATTAGTCGGGGCGGGGAAATACTCGAGTAGAAATGTAAATATTCCCATCTGGAATCATCAGGAATTACTCCCTCTGGTCTAATCTGGAATGATAGCAGCCGCGCACCCAGTGCACGGTGAGCCGTACTTACCCCTAGCCATTTATATGTTAAAACAAATATTTCAGACACCGAGTTCATTCTTTCTAGTATGGACTCTCTTGTATTTCTTGACTTGTCTCACTTACATGTTTTTGGACTTGACTCACTACATGTTTTTCATGCTGGACTCACTACACGTTCATGTGCACGGACTTGATCTTAGCTTAGATTTCTTGTATCTTATAATTACTACTATCTTGTTTCTGATATTCCTGCATCTTTACCTTTATGCACCAGTGATACATATATATTTCTTGCTCCATACTTGCTTCATTCTTTTGCTACTTGCTATAACTGTTTTATAGTTTTTATCATTTAAATGGAACTGCTGTTAGAGATATACTTGCTCCAGTCCTGACTGGACATATTTTTCAGAGTATCCGGAGGAGTGTGTAGCGTCCCGTTCTCCCAGTGTGGAGAGCGCGGCTAAGAAATACAAACGGTATCGTTCGATCGGGATAGATTGAATTAAGAACTCGTCCTCGTTATGGATTTGTTTCTGCGAAATCGATTCCCATATTCAGTGGACTGCGCCCCAAGGATCGGCTTAGCGGCAGAGTCAGGAGGGACCTCTCCGCTGCTATCTTTTATTGCCTCAGTTTTCAATATCGCTTGTTGCTTTCGTGCTTTGAGTTGGTTTTGGGATTTGCTTGTTTTACTTGAACGGTTTCGATGGTTTTCATTATTTTCGTTCATTGAACTGCACTTCTATTCCGAGATTGGAAAGAGAGGAAAAAGTATTAATCGAGCTGTTCATGTGCAGGTGAACGAGCAGTAGGCGGCTTACGAGCGGAGTCGTGAAGCGCCTCTTTCCTTCTCCCTTCCAACAATCCAAGTGAGTGGCTACCAACCCGATTAGCTAGCCCTGCTTCCAAGCTTCACGTCCTAAATATCTGTATTCTTCTTTGCCCCGATCAACGATACCAAGTAATAATAAAAGAAACCAAGATAAAAGAGAATAGACTTGGTGTATTATGCTTGTCAATAAACTTCACGAACGGATACTTAATTCATGCTTGTTCGCTTGGAAATAATCATAAACTGTTGCTTGTCTTGTGCAAATACATGTTTCATACTCGTGTTGCCTGAAGTGCATGAATGCTTAACAATTATGGATATGTCTTGTGCTCGTGTTGCCTCGAAGGCGTAAACTGATTATTTAAGATAACGTATTGTTCGATCATGGACAACTTGTGCACAAGGGTAAGTTCTGCGGACGGTCGCTGGGGCACTGGTACCGTTCCGGTCCAGGCGGAACTCGTGTGTAGTCATCGTGTGCTGGAGGGGATGGCTTGCAACGCATCGTGTGCTTGTCGTGTTCTCGTTGCATGCTATCCCTGTCCTTGGCTATGTCCGTTATGGCACCACGCCAGTGATCATCGTGTATATTTAACCCTGTTGCATACTAACTTGTGTCTTCGTGGCAGGGAAGACATGGTAGGTATTATGCAGGTAATTCAGACGGGCAGGTAAAATCCACCGAACGGTGGCACGTTCATTTTAGTATAATTCTATATGCTGCTTACTCGTAAATGAACTAAGGCAAGATAGAAACCCCAAATATGCATGCTTCATTAAAACAACGTGTTGATTGGTATAGTCAGGCTAGCTCGCCTTCACCAGTATGTTTTGACATGCTGACCCTCGTTGAAACAGGTTCTCCGCACCAAGGCGAACCGAGCGAGGAGCCGAAGTCGTCTACCCGATCCAGTCCAGCTGTTGGCGCATCTTTACCGCGCCCTTTTGAAGCATTTTGAAGACAGGAGCCTGCAACTCTTCATACACAAATGCAACTCCGTGGCAAAGCTATCCTCCAGCCTGGAGGTCTATATCTTTTGAAGTTTAGTAAAGGGATATAATGTACAGGACTGCTATCTCATTTTGAGTCAACCCTTTTGTAAGCCCGTGCAGCATATTAGCTAACTCGTTCAAGAGTTTGTAATAGATGTTCATTATCAATAAAGAGAACTTTTCCATGTTTCAAATCTGTGTTTCAATTTATCTGCGTACTCTGAATATGTGCTTGTTATGCAAATCATTAAAGCCTTATACGGGCGCAACTCCAGGCCCGTATGGCGGTCACGATTCGGGGGACGCCTCAACGATTCTACGGAATCGGGTCATGACAGAGTGGTGTCCGACATTTTTTGGACCTGAGCCTGTCGATGGTGCAGACAGGGACCCTCTAGTTTAGGAGTAATTTCCGGATTCGTAGCCGGGATCACTAGGACCTTGTTATTTTTATTAGCTTTTAGCACCGGTTTTGTCTCCGGTTTTGGATTGAGACCTTGTATTGTATATTATTTTGGATGATGTATTATTATTATTGATGTTATGGTAGTTTTTAGTAGCAGTTGTTTAGTCTTTATAGTTGTTAGCCTTCTGTGTTATCTTATCGTGCTTAGACTCGTGATTGAGTACTTGAGATTATCATTATGATATTGCTCCTCCGTTTGGAGTTGAGATCTTGACAGGTTTATATATTGATTGCATGAGATTGTTATCTAGATAGTTGACCTAGACAGCGTTCTACCGCCGATGCTGCGGCGTAGGCTGGATGTACCCACGAATCATGCCCGATTTTTCGGGTGTGGGTCATGACAATCCTCCCAATGGGATAAGTCTACTAGTGACTAGGTCAAGTACACTAATCATTGACGCATCCGTCGACTGCACCCGAGTCAATCTCGGACGCGCACAGTCATATAAAATAAAGCAACAAGATATCATACAACATATGCATAATTTAAATTAGACAGTAAATATGGCAAGGTATCTTGCCTGGGTCCTAAAGCTGTGAATGCCAATAGCCTGCTCCTGCAGTGTCTCCTGGCTGGTCCAGTGACCCTAAACATATAATATAATATAGCAATCTAGCATCAGACACTAAAGTAATACATACACAACTACGACGCTGCTCTTAGGTACTGTCGCAAGATCACGGTTGGTCGACTACAGAGTCGCGTGTGCACGTAGCTAGGGTGTATACATGTTCTGTCCTCGGTTACCGTGTGCCTCGAGACAATAATTTACTAAAGTTAAGGGGTTACGAAACTATTATGTCTTGTACAATACCTGTCCTTATTTCCCATGTTAAGTGTACTATGTCTGTGTCTACGTTTTTAGGTGAATTACAAGTCCTAATAACAAGTCTTGTGATTAGGATAATTATTATTTATTATATACTAATTAATCTAGTAAATCATACAAACACACACATCTAGAGTTAAACATTGTTTTCTTGTATCCAGGTAATGACACAAACGACACAACGACACAAACCCATAACTAATCCTGAAGGAAAGAGGTTTAACGATGTTTACCTGGTCGAGGCTGTACGGGGTCTTCCTTGTCAACGTGCACGCTCGCCGGCGGTCGGCGGAGCTCCAGCGTCGAGCAGTCACAACGGCAGCGGTGCAGCAATCACAGCAGCGGCAGCAGCGGCCTTAGCAGTGGCGGTTGCTGGGCCGGGGCGGTGCTGGGATGGCTGTCAGGTCGTGGGGAGGGTGATGCTTCCCCTGATAGTGGTGGTTGGCGGCGCTGGAGGCGGTGGCCGAGGCCGGGGGCAGTCGGGTTTAATGGTGGGATGTCGGGTTTTGATGGAGATGGGGATGGTGATGACGGGATGGTGGCTACGCGGCGGTACAAGCGGCCTGGGAGGGTGGTCCGGCGACAGTGGCTTGAGGTGGTGGTGGTCGGTGTCCGATCGGGAAGGGCGGGGTGCTCGGGTTAGATGAAGGAGTTCGGCTAGGGTTTATTTGCTGGTGGTGATGAAATTGATTTTTAGGGTTTTAAGTTAGAGAATATGTGTATTTATATGGGAGGGGGATTTATGGGCTGACCTAGGGACTTGGGCCTGTCTGGACTCGTTGGGATGGGCTGGTCCACACGAAAGGGTGTAAGGGCTTGGTGGGGTCTCACTATGGTTGAAATTTGCCTCTAATTTAATTTAATTAAAATAATGCACCAGTTGTTCTTTTGTCAATTGGAAACACAAGGGGTTAAATTTGGGTAAAACACAAGAGTTATGGGCGTAGCAGGCTCAGAATAGGTTAATACCCTAATTTGGGTTATAGGGAATTGGGTTGTAGTTGTGCCTCAAATTCAAGTAGGAATGGACAATTAAGAGCAATTGGATTTATTGAAATTATTCATGGATGTTTGTAACGAATATTGTGCAGCTAAAATGAAGCACAATATCGAGTATCTAAAAGGTATACAAGGGTCAGATGGGTAGTCTGGCATGTCTAGGAGATGTGTATGAACTTTGTTTGAAGGTAACTACTACTGTAGCGCTCCAAACATCGAAGCAACGGTAAGGTGTATTAAGACATATAGTTGTTGTACATTAATTCTAATGGTAACCAAATTAATCCTAGTCTCTCAATTTAAATTTAAATTAATCCTAACTTGGTCGAGGGGGGTTTACAATTATATTATGTAATCCTTACATCTGGATGATCCGGATAGACTGCAGGGCATATGGCTGTATAAAATTTCTAAATTATATTTTAATAGTAATTAGGAATGTGATAACCCTAGTTAGGTAATGATAGTAAGCTGTAGGAAATGCTTGGTCGTGTTTCTTTGTTTGCGTGCTATTTACTTTATGCTCGCATATTTTCTTTTCCTTCATCATTTCATCTTTTGGATCGAGTCCAAGGTAGTAGGCTGTGCAGAGGATGAATGAGTAGGAGTAAGAGCAGGAGGAGCTGGGGCTGGATAAGCTAGTGCATCAGAATCAGATCTGTATGAGTCATGCTCATCAGAAATGAGAGAAGTAGGTTGAATCCTGCAGGCTTTGGTCAGAAAAGCTGGCTTAGATAGGCAAGTGGATTCTTTCATAGGAATGTGAAAGTGCTCAAAGATGAGTGGTAGATACATGGCATAAGGAAGTTGACGTTTGTGTCTACAACAGTTAATCATCTGCCGAATCATGGTCTTAGGAAGACTAAAGAGAGTGGATGTGTAGAAGTGATATAAAGCAGACATCTCCCTATAGGTCACATCATCTTTGGAGGTTTGCTTGGGAATGATAGCAGAGTATATGATATATTTAAGTTCATAAAATTATTGGTTAAAATAACGAGAACGAAACTTCCCGTCAGGACAAGGATCTTTGGAGGGGCGCAAAGTATGTCCTTGAAAGAATCAAGAGTGTTGTCGTCCCTGAGATTGAGTTTGTCGATCTCAACTAGGGCGTCTCCCTCGTTAGGGATTTCAAGAATTTCACCCAAGGTTGTATCATCAAATTCAATGTCGATACCACCCACTCTCGAAGATATAGACCATTAATCATGAGATAGATTGCAATAAAACATACGAATGGCATTCAAATATATGGGATTTCTAGTTTTGACTAGACGATGAAGATGAAATTCTACAAGTTTAGGTTTTTTAGCATAAAAAATAGTAAAGTTAATTGGATTGCCCATGCAAATATTTGGGATATTGGAAGAAAATAAGGAATAGTAAAGTTAATAGGATTGCCCACAAAATTATTGAACCATAGATTTGAAGTATCAATAGAAGTAAAAAGAAGTCATCATATTCACCTGGGTTTGGGATATTAGAAGAAAATAAGGAATAGAGGATGATTATCATCACTAGAGGGTTGAGAAGAGGAAGCTTCATTTGCTTTTCTCTTCTTTTTTCCAAATTTAGGAGCCATGAAATAGGGTTTGAGAATGTGAAGTTTGTACCTTGAAAAGATTGAAGGGGATGAAGGAGAATCTCACCAAGAGCCTTAGATCTCAAGTTGAGAGAGAAGAAGCCTTTGTGGAAGGAGATCAGAAATCTAGGATTTTGGTGGAAAGGGTTAATCTCAGTTTGGAGAAGAAGGGTTTGGAAAGATGGAGTAATGAGATCAAAACTGAGGCTGCTGCTATTATATAAAAGCACTTAAACCAAATTCGGACTGAGTTCGGACCGAACTCTGTCTGAGTTCTGATAGCTCAGGATTTTAAAAAAGTTTTTGTAGTATGCTATAAAAGTTATATAAAAATATACAAGTGATCTCATCATAATACAAGTATAAAATATATCAGGTTTTATGACAGGTTATATTTATCAGTCATTGCTTTTAGACAAGTAATTTAAAAGAATTTATATTTAGTCAATTATTGAATGAATGACTGAATGATAATTGTATTTAGAAAATATTTGAAAATAGCTCTTTGTATATCATTACTTAGTGAGGTATTTTTGTTATTTATTAATTAGCTGTAGGGGCCGATTCCCAGCTAGCGGTGGTCCGAAGACACTTAAGTACCTTGTCGCTTAAGGCTGTTTACACCTTGTTGACAGAAGGACCCTTTAGGCTAACTAACAGGGATTTCCATACCTTTAGAGTATAATATTGAAGAATTATTTAACAAAAGTTTCTTCATACACAATTTAAGAACAATTGTACTATCGCATTTCAATAGATTGAATGAGTATAGTATACTACTATAAATATGAAAATTGTGTTATCATAATGACTTATTAGTCATGTTTTTTGTTGGTGCAATTGCCATGAGAATATCCATTTAGCTTTTTGCAATCACCAACTTTCTCCTTTACCATTACGTCTTTCCGCAAATCGTTCCTCCTATATGATTAACACAAGACTTTGGTATCCAGGATTTGGATCCATATTTGTTAGCTTTAGGAATCCACTTATACATATTCATATCAATCAATTTTTTAGCCTTACACTGATGTATAATATGTCATTTAAAACCACAATAATGACATATAGCATAGGCATTTGTGTTGGGCATAGAAAGATGAGTATGTGAAGTGGTGTGACGTATATTGCAAAAATATTTGTAATAGAATGCATGATTATGTGCAGTATGTTGTGTTCTACATACATGATAGTGTAGGGCATTTTGTTTGCTTGCTGATGTCTTGTTGTGAGTGCTCTTTTGTTTAGCCATGTATCTTGTGTTAAACTGAGTAGTAGGTTATACGACCTGCTTTCCCAATACAATCTCTAACTTTTTAGAGGTGGTATATAAGTCATCATATTTAGCCGTAAGAGCATCTATCTTAAGTGAGGCTTTAGAGTACTTCTCCTTTTCCTTTTTTAAGTCCTCCTTAAGTTTAGCATTTTATTGATTTCTTTTATCATAGTAGTCAAGAGCTTCTTGTAAGCTAAGCTTAAGTTTGGAGATTTCAATATATTCATCAGAAGAGGAGTTTTCTCTAGCTTCCTTAAGTAAGCAAATAAGCTGATCATTCTTAAGCTGATAAGATTTGATATCTTTTTGAGCTTGCTTATAGTTATTTTTAAGTTTATTATAGTCTTCAAATAAATTATTAAAAGCGTCAGACAATTCATCATAAGAAATATCTTTTGTTAGTGAGTCATCATTTACCTCACTTACCATTAAGCACAATTATATCGTATGTTGAAGATTTTTGTCATTCTCGTACTGGATGCTTTCGCTTGCAATATCTTCTTCCTTTGAGTTGCTGTCATCATTGTTGCATTGAATGTCTGCATATTTCTTTATACTTGCAGCTTCTTTATTTTGATACAAGCTTGCAACATCATGAGGTTCTTCTTCAACTTCTTCGTTGTCTCCATAGGTTGCTTCCAACATTTTCCATATCTCATATGATATTTTGCACTTGGAGATAAGTTTGAATTCGTCTTCTCCTAGAGAATAATAGAGCATGTACATTGCATTTGCATCATCGCTTGCTACTTTCTTTTCTTCTTCGGTATATTCATTATCTGCTTTGTCAACTCTTTTGTAATAATTAGTAACATAAGTCCATAAGTTGAAGCCAAGAGATTTTAGAAAAGCACTCATATGTATTTTCCAAAATAAAGTTAGTGCTGTTAAAAACATGTGGCTTATCAAGGAGTTGGCTTTCACCATTAATAGGAAATAGTGATCGTGTTGTTGCCATGTGTTATACTCTTTGGATGTTAATCTGGTAATCAAGAGAACTTCCTCTTATACCAATTGTAGGGTCAATTTTTATCAGAAACTAAATAAGAGACTACCAGCTCTGATATTAATTGAAGGAGTAATTGGTATAGGCAAAAGTTCATATATCAGAGTATCAGTTCTGATACTAAATGAAGGATCAAATAATATCAGCAATATCTATATAAAGAGAGAACCTGCTTTGATACCAATTATGGAGCAAATAGTATCAGTAAAATTTCTAATATAAAGAGTACCAACTCTGATACCAATTTAGGAGCAATTGGGATCAGAAACTAATTAAGAGAGCACCTGCTTTGATACCAATTGTAGGACCCTGTATGGAAACTCTAGAGGGAGGATGAATATAGTTTATGTATGCAGCAGAATAAAACCACATGTTAAAAATAATTCTATGGCATGCAATGGTGATCAACTACTAGTAGTTTGAATATATCTTATATATAATTGATACTAGTACCAGTGTTATGAATATATGCAATAGAATAAGAGAAAGAAAACACAAACACCAAGATATATATTGGTTTTCCTCTGAGAGGACTAGTCCAGTCCCGAGAACTCAAGCTTAGATTTTCTCCACTATAATCACCAATAGTGAATCACAAGCTTTGATCCAAAGGCTTGCCACTTCTTTTACATCCATGAGATTTGATCCGAAGTCTCGCAACTTCACAACTTGATAGAGAGAGTAACTGATGGAACCAATCTATTCACAACTCTGAAGACTTCTAGACCAATATCGCTCTTGGCACTAGGTAGGCTAGGTAGTTGCTCTTGGAGATAGAAAAGTTAAGGCTTAGAGGTTTGCTCATAATAGGATAAAAGATTAAAGAATGGTTGAGTGTGTAGGAATGAGAATTCTAATCCTATTTATAGGGTATAGGCAAACATAATTTGGCCAAAATTTGAATGGGGTTTAATTCAAATTTTTAACCGTTGGGCCAAGAAATCATGAGCTTATTGAACTGGTTGATTTTATACCAAAAGGGTAACCGAGTTCGGCCCGAGTTCGGCCCGAGTTCGATTTCTACATATGGTAGACTTTGTAAATGAATGTAGCCTGATTTGGTGGATAGGTTCTTTGGTTTATTTGAGTGGACTAGCTATCTGGGTATAGGTACTTGGATTTGCCAGTGTGACTCAGCTTACATCAGTCCTAGACTCAAATAAATAAAAGATTATATCTGAATAAGAAACCATTAGTTGTCTGTAGAGTCTGACTTAGTGCTGACGGAGTTGATATGCTTTGCATCGAGTATCTGCTACATCTGTATTTTAGATATGATGTTTGATGATTATCAGAATCAGGTTGACTATGACCACTTTGTGTCAACACAAAAGATACTCTATACAATATGACTCTATGCGACATTGAACTTATGCGGCAACCAGAGCATGCAACCACCTACCCTTGGACGCATGACTCTGAACTTTGGCGCATCTTTGGCGCATCCTTGGTGCATCTTTCTATGGTTTTATCTTTTCTTCTTGACATACTTTATGTCATATTACACTTTATGTCACATCACTGACACTTTATTTATTTTTCGTCGCTTTATCACTTATCCCGAGGAGTAGACCTTAGCCCTGACTCAATGCGGCATTACTCCATGCAACATAATTTCATGGGGCCAGGATTTTTATGCCGCCAGGATTGTCATGCGGCCTGACTTCTCATGCGGCCAGGATCGTTATGCGGCCTAGAGACCCATGCGGCCCTGCTTGTTTGATCGAATATTTTCTTGATTCATGTGACCCAATGTTTAATTGGTAATTAGACTCGAATACTATATCCGTGTTGATACTACTATTGCCTGATAATTATTCATGTTTTCATGTGCGTCGAGGTATGACACATCGTGTCATGTGTTAAGTGATTAAATTTGGGTTGTGCATCGAGAATGCCTCCAAATTTTTGAATGCATGATATTGTAAATATGAACAATGTTTCTCCAGCACGGGCATAATAAGAGAGTCGAACTACCAAAGTGTGGCTAGGATATTTGATTGTATGAATATTAAATACACGCTCGGGTGAATCCAGATTTGACTTCCATGAATTTGTATCTAGCGTGCCCGTACCTTGTACGTTATATTAAGAAAAATTCTTATGTGACCACATCTTGATATTTCAAATACAACCTAGGGCTAATTAGGTAACGAAAAGTGGTAGTAACATTTGGAGGAAACGATATCCCGAGATCATGCCAACGAACTTTTCCACAGAGATTCATTCGAAGTGCATTGTGGACTGGCCACCACATATACTATGTATCATCTGCCTTAGGGGAGTGCAGTATCTGACTTATTATAATGTTGATCTATTATTTCAATATAGGAATACTGGAACCACTAATACCGTATTTTTAGTGCAGTGGCCCTACGGGGGACTGTGCATCTTGCAAGTGCTTATTTTATTATATTGGTTTAGTTAGCTCGTGTTCGGCACTGGCGTAATCTGAGGATACTTATTATTCATTATTCTGAGATAACCTCATACTCCACAAAATAGCCAGTCGTACAAATGATTGGCCGTGTCACGCACCAGTCCCAAAATATATGGAACCAGGCCACGTGGCATTGGCCAACTGACACGTCTCCGAGGATATCCCAATTTAATGGATCCTGGCGAAGCGTGCTACGCTGTCCTAAATCTAACAAGTCTAATATCAACAACAGGTAGTGTCTAATCTCATCTATAAGCAACAAGTAAAATACCGAAATGAAAGACTGGAATATAAGGACATAGTCGAATGACATAGTACAACTGAAATATGTCTGGTGGAAACAAACCCACTACAAATGTTGGAGATAAAGTACTGATAGTCTGAAAATAAAGTACTGATAATAAGAGTGATTGGAACAACTGCTAACTAGGTAAGGAGCTCCAGTCATAGGCGGAAGGCCTACCAATATGATCAGGGGTACTCCGATGGAAGGACCTTTAGCTCCTCGTCAAGAGCAAACCTCGTCTCTACACCTGGCCCGTACACTGTGGGATAATAGGCCTCGTCCAGATCTGGAAGATAATCAGGTCCTCAGAGGGACGTAACAAGATACAATATGCATGCCAGATATAGTACTGAATAAAAGTAAAGAGGGTGTGCTAACCATCTAAGTGAATGCAATGTAAGGACAACCTCGGAACGTATAGGTAGGTGTAGACATAACGTCCAACGTCCTCTAGATTATGGTATCTGCAATATCCATCATTCCGAAGAATGAGGTATCTGTATATATATAACGTCCAACACTCTAAGGGACGTGGTATCTGCAATGTATATACGTCCGTAACACTCCGAAGAGCGCGGTATCTGAATATAGGAAGTTATCGGGTCTGTGGCTCCTCTGGATACCATGGAGTCCGATGGGTGTATCCCATACGTTTATCAGTTGTCCTTCCCGCCCAATGTAGATACGCAAGTCGAATACACGACGTGAGTGTACCGTATCTATATGCCAAGTCTCATCTAACTATACTACTCTAGAATATATGCTAGTCCGTGATGCATGTCGTACGTACCGATAGCGAATCGGGTACGCGGACCCGTATTCCAATATGAATGTACCATCGTGATATGTGTAAGTATCACGGTCTAGGAGGATATCAAAATATCCTCACAGTCGAAGGTGAGTCAGCTAGCAACTAGGTCTAGTACACTACTCATCGACGCATTGTCGACTGCATCCGAGTCAATCTCGGACGCGCATAGTTTTAAGCATATTTGCAATATTTATCATTTAATTTTAAGCAGTAAACCAGCAAGGTATACTTGCCTGTCCCGGGTAGCTGCGAAATCCAAAGTCCTGCTCCTGATGCCTCGGCGGTACTGTCCAGCAGCCCTATATAAGATATAGTAATGACAATATTAGTCGCTACAATAGCATGACTAAGACACACTGCTTGTATCTACAGCTGACACAGGGTCTGGACTGTATATATATATATAGCTATTACAAATATAAATATATATATACACTTAATCATAATTAAATATGTTAAGATAATATGTATGTTTAATGGTACAAAAATAGTACTTATGTATTATTTAGTAATACTCTAATAATACACATATTAAATATATGTACATAATTGGTAATAATCATAAATTCATATATATTACACATAAACATATATTTAAATATAATTTTATGTACACAAATAAATATACACAATCATATTTATTTGCATTTAAATATTAATTTTGTACATAAGTAATATACATAACATAATTTTATATATATTTATATATATATATATATATATATATATATATATATATATATATATATATATATATATATATATATATATATATTCATACCCATTTTAATATTCCCAAGTATATATATATATATATATATATATATATATATATATATATATATATATATATATATATATATATATATACCCGTATTGATATATTATGTACACAATATGTTTTAATATATATATAAATGTATATAATACATATATTTATTGCACTAAATAAACTAATTACACAAAATACACACATACTTACATTTACACAAATATCATAAAATGTATATTAATATATATATGTACATACACACACATATATATATATATATATATATATATATATATATATACATATACATACTAGGTTATTAAATACAAATTTATGATATAACAATATTATTATATTATATATACTAAATCACAAAATATATATATAAACACAATATATTAAATACTTAATATTTTACATATAATACAAATATTTATACATACATATATTTATATATATATATATACACATATATACACAATAGGTATTTATACACATATATACATACTAATAATCCCATTATATATAACACTAATTACAATAAAGATATATTTATAATACAGCATTTATACGGGAGGTATACATATATATATACTTTATAATACAGTAAATACTAATTAATATACTGAATACGTAGAAAATACGTAAACTATACTAACACTAGTATACAGAATGTTGCACATCGAAATACGCCTAAAAATACAGAAAATAATACATAAAATAATGTACCAGATCGACGCTCGGGTCGAGGGAGTCCCGGTGGTGGGCCGTCGACGGCGGGGGTGGCCGGACGGAGCTCCGACGACGTGCGGGGTGGTTGTCGGCTACAGCAGCGTTTCTGGAGCTGCCGGTGTTGCGGGGGCGATTGCGGTCAGATGCTGCGTCGACCGGCGGTGAAAATTGATGGGGAGGAAGGTGGTTGGCCGGCGGAGCTAAGATGGCGGAGTACTTGCCGGTCGGGTGGTCGGCTTCGAGTGCGGGAGGGGGATGCTCGGGTTGAGGACGATGGAGAGGGAGGCAGCTGTGGGCAGAGCCGTGGTCGGAGCCGTGGTCGGGGGCGGTGGTGGTAGGTGGGGGATGGTCCGGCGAAGGGGACTGGGTCGGTGCAGGGGTCGCCAGAGGCGGGGGCTGGCCGGGAGGGGGTGGCGGGTGGTCTGGTAGGGGTAGGCTGTGTAGTGAAGGGTTTAAAATAAAAATAGGGTTTGAGTAGGGTTTCCTTGGGTTCTTTGAAAATATGTGATGTAACTAGGTGTATAAGTAGGTGAGAGAGTGGGGGGGCTGCCTAGGGATTAGGGCCGGCTGGACATAGTTTTTGGGGAGTTGGGGATGTCCATCATGATGAGGGGAGGGCTCGGAATATAGCATTTTGAATGAAGGGCCATGATGTGCCCTTCATAAAAGGGTGCAAGTACACTAGGAATGGGGGAAAAATGAATAGATACGGTTAGGGAATGACATTCTTTTCTCCATGAGGTTTGGGCCAATGAGGGGGGGACACCTCATTAAAATTTTACAAAAAGGCCCCTGAATAATTTGGTATTTGCACAATTTCTGAAATTGGGGATTTGATATAAACAAACACCATGTTTGGTGTTCTTCATTGGGCTAGGATGGTGTATGGTGTTTTGTATGAGGCTTGTGGGTGTGGGTGTGGGTTTGGGTTAGAGTTGAGTCTAATTTAATTGAGGTTAGGTCACCACGTTAATTAATTCATAATTAATGCACCGGGTGTCTCTAATTTAATTTAACGAGAATCGGGGGTCTAAATTGGGTTGGACAAGGGTTATTAGTGTGGTAGGCTCAGTGTACAATAATGTCATGATTTGGGTTGGTTAATTCGGATCGAGATAGGGTCTCAATTTCAATTGGAACGGACAACGAACGTAATTACATAATTTATTTAAATTGCGTACGGACGTTTGTAACGACTTTTGTGCGACTAAAATCAGGCACGAAAATCAGTATCCGGGGTTTGTTCTAGGTTCAATATGATAGGTTATTATGTCTAGGCCAGGTATGTGAAAATTGTTTCAGGGCAACAGCTAGGGTAGTATCCTAAAATAACAAATCATTGCACATGTATTATAATACTATATAATAAATCTTAATTATATCAAGTTAACCCTAATTAGGCTATTTAAGTTAATTAACCCTAATTTCTGGTCGAGGGGGTTTACAGGCCGATATAAGAAATGGAATTATTTTTTATTGTATTATTTCAGCTAGTAGCATAGGAAAATAGACTATCTTAGTGTGAGGGTTCAACCCTTGTCCTTGTTTGGTTGTAGGGTTGAGCCTTAGCGCTAGGATATACAATGGACCTAAGTTACGACACTGAACCTATGTAATATTATATTATTTTTCTTGGGTTTTTGTTTCTCCTTTTCATGCTTTCTTTGTGGTACTTGCTATTTGGGGTCTAATCCCACTGGTTTTACATGGCCAAGTTTTGAGCCAGCACCTGAGGATCTTGCGTTCTTTTCTCCCAACTCATGGTACACCAGGAATATGGTCGCAGGAAATAGCGAGTGGGTTTTTACTTCTTCCCTGCTCTTCTTGTATATTTATTTCTTTTGGGTGTTTAGCCACTGGTACCTGCTAGCTGACTCATTTGGACATTAGTTTCCTTACATGATTATATTAAATCAGACTCCAACTGAATCACTGTCATATACTTTTGCTACTTTTCTAGCTTCTTATTTTTGTACAGCTGGACTCCAGAACATTTTGAGAAAGTCTTTCGGATGCCTTATTGTTTATCATATATGCTCTATTCTTACTGCTTCTTATTTAAATGATTAAGAGATAGAAGTTCTTGACCATAGGAGAATTGATTGTAGCAAGCACCCCATTTTCTTATACAACCGTGATTGTCGTACGACGTATAGTATCTTATAGGGGATAGCTATCCATGTCCGTCTCCGTATTCCGGTACTAGAGCATGACACAACTATAGCTTTAGCTCATCCTGCTCCTTCTTCGCTAACCAGTACACATTGGAAGATACCGACGCAGCTTCCGGTACTAGCTCAATAGTGAACACCACTTGCATGTCTGGCGGCAGATATAGCAAGTCCTCCAGGAAGACATCCTTGAATTTTGGAACAATCAGCGGGTGTGATGTCTCCATACCCATGTAGACTCCAGCTTCTTGGCCTACTCATTGCTCAATGGTCCCCCGTATGAACTCGAACTCAGGACAATCTGGTAGTCTGAAAGTAACACTACCCTTCCGGCAATCAAGTATGGCATGGTACTGGCTCACCCAGTCCATCCCCAGAACAACATCAAAATTTGGCATTAGAAATACCAAAAGTCGAGTACTCATCTCTCGACCATACACGACTATCGAGCATGTTCTGACAGTACTGGTAACCGGTAGGATACCTCCCCCGGTAAGAATCTTTCAACTCTTAGGAAAGGGGTAAGTAGCTACTCTATGCATTGCTACAAAGCTACAAGATAAAAATGATAGTGTATCACTAGAGTCGAACAATGCAGTTGCAGGTAATGACGCAACTAAAATAGTACCTGTAATAGCTTTCCCCTCGGGCTCCTCCTCTGAAACTGCAAGTACAAAGACCTGGCTATGTCATTGTCCTTCTGCCTACTGTCTGGCCTGATCAAACTTTGCCTCCTGTGGGGCCAATGGCTGCCCCCTCTGGTATCCACCGGGTGCAGGTGGACGCTGACCTTCCATCTGGAATGGTGCCATTGGTACTGGTCCAACTGGCCTCTGTCCTGTCGGTAGTGCTGTACCACTGCGCTGTGGGCAATCTTGGGCCAGATGATGGCTTGCCCCATAAATCATACACAATCCCATCTTCTTCCGATAATCCTTGAGAAAATGCCCTCTCTTGCCACAATAGTGACAAGTCGGAAGCTTCTTCTACTAGTACGGTACAATCCTCTGTTGCGAATGCACTCCTAGATGACGGATCGGTCCTCCTGCTCCGGGCTGTGCTCTAACTGGTCCGGCTATACTGGGATACCTCTGAGCCATCAGTCCTTTGCCAATATCTTCCTAGAATCTGGACACTTCTAGAACCTCTGCGTAGGAGATCCTCGCCTGCGAGCTAGTATATCTCTGGTGCTCGCAAGTCAGACCATGGTGGAACCTCCTGGCCTTCTCCAAGTCGTTTGGTATCAGGAGGGTACCAAAATTGTTAAGTCAGCTGAACTCTGCATCATACGCATCTACGGTCATGTTTTCATGCTCAAGATGGAGGAACTGATCGTAGAGTGCATCTCTAACTGTGGCTGGAAATTACTTCGCATTGAAGTACTCCAGAAACTGCTTCCATGTCTACGTCTTGCCGATGCTGTACTTCATGGAGTTCCACCTGTGATCGACATTTTCCTCCAACTATGCCTTCACCGCAATCATCCATAGGCCTTGAGATAGCTGAGAAGCCTCCAGTAACATCTTCGTGCTGACGATCCAATCTGAGATCTCCTCTGCGGTCTCATTATCCAAAAAAGCCATCAGACTTATCTAACAAAATCCTTTAACTGTGCCTATCGATCGAGCTAGTGTAGGTGCAGGCACTGGTGATTGTGGCCTCTCAAGATTCATCATCAAGCTCTGCCTTATCATCTCTGTCTGATGCCATTGTGCATGCATCATGGCCTGAAGGAACTGAAACATCTAAGGCTGTCTTTCCTGTTGGGGCATCTGAGGAGGAATAGGAACGCACGACATGTGCTACAGGTATGGCCCATACGACATCTAAGGCGGGAATGGTGGAGGTGGAGGCAATAGTCTATCTGGCTGTTTTGTCGGTGCATGGGAGGTCTGTCCCTCCTACTGAACTGGTACAGGCTGCTGGACGGGTCCGATGTAGTTCGATGGAGTCGACGGGAAAACTGGTGCCTGCCTCATGAACTTGTCCTCTGTCGGAGCTAGAGTCATGTCATCGCTCGGCGTAGTGTTCGATACCTAGTCAGCTCTATGAGTCGTGCGTTCACTACACAAGTATATCTCTCTACGAGAGATAGAACCAAATTAGAAAAGTACGGAAACAACAAACATGATGCAGATATTCAAACAGTTAATTACGAAAGAGGTTCAAAGATGGTAATCATTATGGATGAGATCTAATAACTTCTATCCTATTGTAGTCTCGATAGGCATGATACCATACCACAAATGATAAGCAGAAGAGACTAAGTCTCAGAGACTTGCATGGGCAACCACTAAAACCATGTCACTCCCCAGTCCTAAAATATAATGGGACTGATACGTAACTAGGCCAGCTAATACTAACTAGAATAGGTTCCTAATTTAATGGCCCTATCTAGATTGTACTATGCTGAAGTATGGACTAAGTCCACAACTAAACTAAGCATGCAACAGATAACATCTAATCTCATCTACAGAACATAAGTAAGAAGACTGAAAATAAATATTAAAATAAACATACAGAGTTTGAATGTCATAATATAAACCAAGATAAGTCTAGTAGGAACAAACTCGCTGAATACAACATAGAAATGGAAGTACAGAAAGACAAATATGATAACTAGACTAGAACATTGCTAACTAGATAAGATTCTCAAGTCCAAGGCGGTAGGCCTACCAAGACTCACAGGAACTTTGACGGTAGTGTAGAAGCATAAAAAATGCACCTCTTGAAGATGGCACAGTTTCTTATAAATAAACTTAATAAGGAAAGAATGGCGCACTTTCATTCGGTTTCAAAGGCTGGCGCACTTTCAAGCTATTTTCGTCAACAAAGACATGCGGACATATTGCATTTCTGCTTTTCCCCCAAATATTAAATGCAATGAATCTGATAGCTGAACAGAAGTCGAGGAGTCAGAAGTCATCATTACAGCTGAGCTGTAGCACGTAGACCCAGGTTGTCATTTAGCGATCCATCCGTTGTGCCAACTTCATCAGAAGTGCGCCATTGTGCCAATTTTAACAAAAGTGTTCCGATGTGCCAACTTCTTCAAAAGTGCGCCATCATGGCTACTTCTTCAAAAGTGTACTGTTGTGCCAATTTTAACAAAAGTGCGCCATCATTGCTAACTTCTTCAAAAGTGCACCATCATGGCCAACTTTTTCAAAAGAGCTCTTGTATAGCTAATATTTCCAAAAGTGCACCAATCTCTAGACCACTTCTAAAGTGCGCCTATGATCCTAACTGACAAAGAAAAGTTATGATTATATGTCCTACATGCCATTTTCTTTGTGAAACGTGTACAAATAACTGTCCCATGACCTACGCTTTTCTCATATAGGAAGTCACGTGTTAAGCAGACAGCAAGTTGTGCAGCCACTAACTAGATCATGGGATATCATGCCATCAAAAGTGTGCACATAGTGCAGATTATCCAAAGTGCGCGCACACTATCATAACTACTCTAAAATCCTATCAATATAGGATCACTGTATATGTTACAAAGGCATCGGGGCTGGGGATTTTCAAGTCTTTGAAATGCAAGAACAGAATGAGAGAAATAAAAGTTTGTCGTGCCATTTTTGCCAAAGCTTTCTTATTTACCAACTCTTCAAGATTTTTACAACATTCCTGCATTTCTTCATCATCGTATGGTCCAAGGAGTAAAGTGATCGCCCGCAGATCAGATCTCTACATCTACACTTTTCCAGAATCAATTGTACTTAGATTCATGTTTAGGATCTCTTATACTCTTCTTTCTTTTTAATAGTTTGTAATACAAAGTTTCGTTTAAACTTTCTTCTGCAAACAAGATGAAGACTTTGCTGGGGACGACTTTCTCCTCTGACGAGAAGGTGATATATCAACTCGACGCTGCGTCGGTCGGTTCAATACAGAAGACCATGGTCATGAAGTTTGACTAATAAGCATACGAAGAAATGCTCCATTCCAGGGATAGTACTAACCCCTCATCCGCAATCAAGTCGAGGAAAATCCATAAAGTGTGGGTGCTAAAGCCTCGTCATATATATCCTGAAGTTGCAACCAGCAAGGGAAAAAGTATTATGATTGACGAAAACTACCTAGTCAATTCTGTCAACCAAACCCAGGTCGAGGACTTGGTGGACAACTCCCTTGCGTTAAACAAGATCGTGCAACTCGAGCAATATCAAGCAAAGGGTGATCCACACCCAAGCTTCTGAGTCCCTTGCGTTAAACAAGGGATACAAATCGCACAAGTCGCACAATATCAAGCAAAAGGTAATTCACACCTAAGCTTCTGAACCCGCGCATGTTTATTGTAGTATGCAGGAAAAGCAAGTCATGGACGCCGCTGCCCAAATCAATCTCTCTACAGGCGCACTCTTCAAAGAGAGATAAAAGTTTCTCCCGAATTCACGCCAGCAGAAGAAAAAATACAGGCGCACAAATGAAGTATTAGTAAGGGAGAATCATTCTCATGACATCATGATTACGCATACAGTGGAAGAAAAGTTATACGCTACTCATCAGAATCCTACTATTAGTGCGCCATGACAAGCATTCGTACAAAATCAAATACACGTAGGCAAACTGTGCCAACTCTGCCTACACCGCAGAAAGTACGCCAAGTAGGGTCAACATCTTCACAATATGTTGTTTGTGCGAGTGTACATAAGAGGACTGCTAGGAACAACTTTCTCACATCCCTGAAGGACAAAATCTTGAGAGGTGACGAATCATTCGCTAATCAAGCCAGCACTTCACTCTACACACATGAGACCAAAAATGTGCATAGAAGATTCAATTATCTAATATAAAGAGACAGAGTCTGCCCTCTTTCTTTTCTTCTTTTCCCCCTTTCGATTTACGTGAGCTTATTGTACAAAAGCGTAAAAAGAGAGAACCTACTCACTTTACAACGGTATTTTCTAATGGACATTATTGCAATTATCATAGAGTTATAATCAAATATTGTTGTGCATCAGCAAAATGGTCTGTGTTTGACCGATTAACCTATACTATGTCTCCCAAACCTCGATACGAAAAGCAAGTTGACAATAAGGAGTATGATGATGATGAACCGTTCCTTGCTCCAGCATATATGGCTTCATATCTTCCCCGTGGCGGGAGACAATCAAGAAGAAGTTCTTCAAGAACACCCAGCAAGAAGAGGTTTAACCAACTTGTTGACTTATTTGAAGGATTATACCAAAATATCAATTCTCGAAGATGGGAGCTCGTTCTTTAAAAGAATCCCCATTCCTCAGAACCCGAGGCTGGGGGTAATAATCTCCCTGATTTTGAAACTGACAGTATAGACTCCAACTACGCAGTTCTTTCTACCAATCCCTCTGTTGTATACAGATATGTTAGGATCTACACCATCGGTGACGAACAAGACACTTCTCAATTAGAAGCCACCGAACAATGCATGAACTCATTAGAGGCCGCTCTCAGGGACATGCATAATATGATAAAAAATATGCATCAAATGATGATAGTCCAATATTTTGCTACATCAGTACCTGTTCAAGTGGCTCCATTCATACCTGTACAGCCTACTCCTGGAATAACACATTTGCAGAATAACACAAATCCAGAAGAAGTCCTAAACCAAGAGTCAACAGTGCCAACTCTTAATCCTCTCAATATTGGGAGTGGACCTCCGTCGGTGATAATACATATTTAACCAGGATCTTATCAGTCAGTTACGCCACTCCGACCAGAAGATCCTCTCAAAGCTATACAAAAGTTGCGTGCACAGGTCGATGTTTTAAAGAACAAAGACCAATTCCACAAGCTGGGGATAAAATAGTGTCACGACCCGCACCCGGTATAGGGGCACGAGTACGTGGGTACGTCCAGCCTACGCCACATCATCGACGGTAGAACGCTGTCTAGGTCATAATACTAGCTACTCAATATTACATGAATATCCAACTCCATAAGGAGACACAGATATCATAATATAATATGGAAATACTCAATCACATAAACTAGAGCACGATGAGATATCAAAGAAAATAAACAAAATATAAGACAAGTCTAACAATAATAAATAGTCTAACCTGCAATCAATAACATCCAAATCTCCAAGTATGCTGGAAACAAGTACTCTATGTCACAGTCTGGAAAAAATATCCAGTCAGGATTGGAGCACAGTACAAGCACTAACAGTAGTTCCATGTATATTGAAAAAACTATAATATAGTGTAAAGAAATACAAGATGGATATATGTACTTGTAAACCCCCTCGACCAAAATTTAGGCCTAATTAGCTTAGATGGAAAGATTAGGGTTAATTTGGAGCCAGTTAGAATTAATACACAGTGTTTTATAATTTTTGTGCAATATTTATATTACTTAGTGTACCTTACCCTTGCTTCGAGATTAGAGCACTATACTACTTATTACCTGCAAACAAATTTCATACACTTTTCCTAGTCATGCCAGCCTTCCATTCTGACCCTTGTGTAACTCACAAATACTCTATCTTGTGCTTTATTTTAGTTGCACAAAAATCGTTACAAACGTCCTTGTTTAAATCCAATTAAATCCAACTTTGTATTCCTTGTGCGTTCCAATCGAAATTGGAGACACAATCTTGACCCATTTTGTACAATCCAATTTAGGATAATATTCTATTCTGAGTCCTCTACGTCCATGACCCTTGTGTCCCACCAAATTTCAGCCTCAGGTACTTCCAATTAATTCGAGAACACCGTGCGCATTTATTTTTAATTAATTTTAAACCCAATTCTGTCCTTGTGTAATTCTCTAATTGTTGGACACTTTTATGCAAAAGTGCATTGAGGTGTCCACACCATTGGATAATACATGAAGAAACCCATTTTTCTCCTTTATGCGAATTTTCCCATAATTTCCGGAATGTGAAACGCGCAACATCACCCCACTTAATTATAGCCTTGCATTTAAATAATGCAAATTATAGCCCTCCAAACATCCCCTTGTCAAGCCTTGGCCCAATCCCAAGGGGGTGTTGACCAAGTCAACACCCAAACCCAAAATTCTACATACTCCCAATAAATATCTTCTTTTTATTCCTTTCCTTTTAATTTCCCTAAAACCCTAACTCTAGATATAGCCGCCACCCTCCCTGTTCTCCGCCTCCCTCTCCCAACAGCCGAGACACCACGCTACCACCGCTGCTCAGCGCCGGCGCCTCTTCCCCGACTTCGTCTTCCCATCTCCACCGCCGGACCGCCATCACCGCCCCCGTCGTCACCAACAAACATCACCATCATCTCCATCACCGCCAACACCACCTCCCTCCACTGCCAAGCCACCCTCACCCCCGCCAGCGGACCACCGAGCATCGCCCCGACGTCGGCGAGCCGACCCCCTTCTTCCCCCGCGGCAGAGCCACCGCCTCCGCTGCTTCAAGCTGCAATTGCTGCTACAAATTGCTGCTGCTGCGGTGCTGCCGGGCCACCCCCGCCGGAGATCGCCGAGCACCGCTCCGACGCCGACGAGCCGACACCCTTCCCCCCCCGCGGCAGAGCCACCGCCGCCGCGAGCCGCTGCTGCTATTATTGCTCCAACTGCTGCTGTAGCCGCTGTTGTTGTCGTCCAGGCCGCTGCCACAGCGCCGTCGAGCACCACCCGACAGCCATCGAGCACCCCCGACGACCGACGATGCTCCCCCGGGCTTCCCCTCCCCTTCTCCGCCAGAACGCCGCCGCGACGATACCCCCTACTGCTGCTACTGTTCTTCTTCTTCAACTCGCAAAATTGAGCCTCGACCAACCCACTTCCCGGTGCGATCACGCCTCCATCGCTCGACCATTCTGCAAGCTATCTTTACAGATGTGTTCGCTAGGTAACCCTCTTCTAACGTCTTTATTTAGAATAATTTAATTTGATTTATATTGTTTGTTAGTTTAGATCCAAAATCGAATAAAAACCATTTTCAAAATACTAAAATTCTCCGGAACGGAGTGGGTCCCGTCAATCCGGGCATCCATATCGTGTACCAATTTTACCAAAAGGTGCGCACTGTCAATACGGACGTGTGAGATTTTGTGGAAGTTGATTTGGATGTGCGTGCACACCAGAATCAATACGTATTCGTCGACGACACCCCGTATCGGTCCTGTGCTGGAACTCGTTGTAACTTCGTGTGTGCTCATCGTTTCGAAAAAAACTTACGCCATTGGACTCGTAGCGATACGCTGGTCCTGTGACCCTAGTTTAGTTCGATTCTGAGAACGTTGACAAAATCCCGTATCGTGGGCCCCACGGCTCCACTTGACGGACGATTTTGTGATCGGCTCATCGGAATCCAGTTCTGGACATTCCGTTGGGTTCGTATCGACGTTCTGGACTTGTTGACACTAAGTTTGACGAATTTAGAGAACCTTGTCTCTGGCATATTTTTCGGTGCAAGACGGGCCCACTTGTGGACCCTGTGTTGACCAAAAACTGTATTTTTGCCCCTGTGTCCAAATTGGACGAAAGGGTAGTATTTTCTAGCTATTTTGCTTATTTTGGGAACGTTGGTGATGTTTATTTCAGCATCCGGAGACGTTCATTCTGAGGCCATAGTTTCTGACTCTTGGTGTTTGACATCTGGACGTTACACATTTGCAACTCTCTTGCCAGGCAAGTATACCTTGCCTTTGTTGTACTGTTTAAATTCAGTTATTTTTAGTTGCATATTTATTTAATTTAATATTATATAACTATGCGCGTCCGAGAAGACTCGGGTGCAGTCAACGAAAATATTGACGTTAGGACTTGTGTCTGACTTAGTATCTAGTGGACCCACCTAAAGTTGTGGAGTTATCGGTATGACTCCCCAGGCCTTGACACATTTCTTATACGTATTGTGAGTCTCATGTAGGGCATGGACTTGCGTATGTGGTTGGCCACCTGCACGTGTAGGCGTACGACGGATAGGGAATAACTACTATTAGCGATGCATGATAGAAGACTTCGCAGTTATTAGTAGTCGGAGCATAGAATATTATGGTACGAAGGTCCAATCCTTGTCCTTATTTGGTTGTAAGGTTGGACTATTGTTCTAACGATAGACTATGAGCCAGAGTTACGATGCCTCGGCGTAGTAGCTAAGGCGTGTTGTGGATACGACATGCATAGATTATTGGACGGGGAGGACGACTAGTAGGCGTATGGGACACCCACCTCCTTTATACAGATACCGCACTCGACGGAGTGATACGGGCATATATATATATTACAAATACCATGTTCTTTAGAGTGTTGGGTGTCACTTATTATTTTTGTAGATACCACACTCTATAGAACGTTGGACGTTATTATACAGATACCATGCTCCTTGGAGATGGGCGTTATTATTGCAGAGCGCCCATGTTCTGGGAGCATATGTGGCATATACTAGTCAGTCATGACGATTGGTGAATTACGTCAGCATATGTCTAGCCTACACTTTCCCATACGCACTAAGTTATCCTCAAATTGCATTCACTTAGATGGTTAGCACACCCCCCTTTATTATTCAGTATTTACTTAATGGCATGTATTTTTATATCTTGTTACGTCCCTCTGAGGACCTGGATCCCTTCCAGGTTGTTTGTGCAGTTGCAGGATATTTGATCTAGTAGAGTATGGACGTCATTGCAGCTATATTTATATTTTCAACTATTTCAGTCATGTATTACTTTCCATTTTATTCTGCTTTTATAGCCTAGTATTTATAGACCTATGTTGTTCTTCTGGTCTATTCGAACGGATGTATTATTAGGCTGCAGACTGATGATGCGTATCATTCTTTTTTGGGATTACTTACCCTGGATTGAGATTTAGATTTATTTATTGTATGTTGGAGATGGATTATTACTTGGATCACTTGACCATGGATAGTATAAGTACACTTCATCGGGTCCATTAAATTAGAAAGTCCTACGGAGTCGTACCAGCTGGCCATTGCCACGTGTCTGGTCCCATAGATTTTGGGACTGGGACGTGACATGGTTTTAGTGGTGGCCCATGCAGGTCTGAGCATATCGTTTCGGTTACATTACTGTACCGAACGAGACTGCAACTTAGGATTAATGTGAATAAGATATCAATCCATAACCGATTTTTAAAACTCCTCTTGTATTCGATTGTCGCCCTTGGACTTCATTACTGTATTCATTCATTTACCGCCGATATCATTATTATTGTTTCTCATCTTCCTTATTTCAGGAAGATGAATGCTCGCGTACGGTAATTTCCTTCAGGAACAGATCCTCGTCAAGACGAAGATGGCATAGTTGATAAGATATTTTGAGTAGATGGTTTTATTAGATGGTTAACCATGGTAGAGAAGGTTGATAAGTTCTTTCTTGATAATAGAGCTAGTATAGACTGTTGGCATAAGAATTAGACATATAAGTAGAGACTTATAAACTAGACCCTTACTTAAGGTAGCCGTGACCTGTCAGTATTAGAAGCTAGAAGGGTTGTTTAATTCTAAAGGCGCTAGAATAAATTAGGAGAGACATAACTAGATATTAAGGTTAGTCGTAGCCCCATGACAATGATACGAGGAAGTAGGTGTAGTCTTATGGTAGTGATACAAGGAATGACCTGATGAACTTGGCAAGACAGAATCTTAGATTCACCTCTAGAAGAAGATTATTGGATACTAATAAAAATAGGATATGAAATAGTACCTAGGGTAGCAAACCATAGTGGTTAACCCCTAGTTACCTGGTGACTTACAGTATCTGACCTATATTATTTTCCCACCCTCTAGATAATAATTAGGACTAAGCTAAAACAGATAGGTAGATTGCTAGACATTGATTGCTAGGCTCAATATTTGGAAGAAGTGATAGCTGAGTACTACAGGTAGTTTTTAAATTAGATTAGATGTACTTGACTTATTTGGGTAGTCAGTGACTATTAGTCTCGTGTTTTCACCTTTGATAATTCGATTAGTTAAGCTAGTATCGGGAATAGAGCAATTAGATTGAAGGAGAGAGTATCGACAGATGTTAGCCTTGAGTTGGATATCGTGAACTACCAATAATGAACGACCAGTTATAAACCTGATGGTACCCATATAGTTTGGATAAAGGGTACGCATGGAGTAAAGTAGGAGAAACCTCAGGTTCGAGGTAAAATGGTAGAGTGGCAACAAGATGAGATTCGTGACAAGTACCTGGCCTTGAGTTTCTTTTAAAAATTTAGAGAAGTGCCTGAACCAGAGACAAGGACGTTGGCTCGAGATGATGACAGACTTTGAGATTGAGCTACAATACCATCCGAGAAAAAGCCAATGTAGTAGCTGGCGCATTGAACAGGAGACCCATGGCATTATTTTGATTACACAGCAACACCAGTTGAGAGATCTAGAGCAGTTAGGTATAGAGGTCATTATCCCAGAACAGACGGCCATTTGTCAAGTTAGCAGATGTAATCGACATTGGTTGAGAAGATCAAGGCTGCCTTACCAATAGAAGCTAGATTCCAGAGGCTTCGACAGAGAACAAAGGCTGGGATACAGACATGATTACGCATACACGAGAATGGACTTTGAGAGGTAGAAATCGTTTCTATATTTCGAACGAAGAACTTCGTCAGGAGCCGATATCAGAGGCGCACAATTCATCATACTCTATTCATCCAGGAGACACAAGATGTACAAAGATCTTAAGACAGTACTCATGGTAGCATAGAATGAAGAGGGGGATAGCCGCTTTATGATAAAGTGCCTGGTGTGTCAGCAGGTCAAGGCTGAGCATCAGAGGTCTGCAGGGCTACTTAATCCACTCACGATACCTGAGTAAACATGGAAGTACATCACTATTGACTTCGTTACGGGCCTTCCGAGGAGTCCCTATGTTCGTAATACGGTATGAGTGATCGTGGATCGACCTACAAGTCTGCTCACTCTTTACCTTTCAGAGTTCGATAATCTACGGAGGTCTTAACAGATATGTATAGGCAGGAGATCGTGCGACCGCATGGAATACCAGTAGGTATAGCGTCTGACATGGATACGAGGTCCATATCTTACCTTTGACGGAGCTTAGAGTTGGAAACAAGATCAACGTACTAGAAGGATATAAAGGTGTGTAGGAGACAAGGATAAGAAAAATATATTAGAGTCACGTAACCCAAGGGCAAAATTTTTGATATAGACTAGAGGGGTAATAATTATAGTATTGTAATGCTTTTGGAATTTTAAGGATTTAGCACAAGTAGAAATTGATGATTAGCCTCGTAGTGCTACGAATTTCGAGGAACAAGATACAGGTTTAAGTCACCCACTGACTCATTAGTCAATCGGTAGACGATTACCACTGGACTCTTAGGTTGTATATTGACATGTGAGTATGGGGTATAAACGAAAGATAGAAGTCTGACAGGAATGGCAGCTGAATATTGTAGATTACGCATAAACTGTTTAGGGATATAGATTTAGACTTTTTGACTAATAGGACATGAGCTTGCTGAACCTAATCCTTAGTAGTAGGTGGTATTATGGGAACCTATATCCTATCTTTCCTAGCCAATAAATTTTAGGAATCGTATTCTTGTTATTGTATTTGTTATACTTTTATTCTAGGGTACTTAGAATGACTGAATAGATAATTGTTATATATTTTCTATATATTCGTAGTACTATGTATTGAGTAGAGACTTATGTAGTATTTTATTACATATACTTCTCCTAGGAATTATTTGAGTTGGAGTTTCTAGGCTAGGTATGACTGACTAGCTAGATTAGACCTGTTGCTGCTAAAGGCAATTGTAAGAAGTTAAGTCACCTGATTCCCTTGTGGATACTATAGGATGATAACGTATTACCTAGGAAGAATGCTAAGATAATAACCGTCCTAGTTGCTGACAAAGGTTAGGACAGTGTTCGAGGTACGGATCGAACAAACACCAGGCTCAGGAGTATTCCCAGTATGTCAATAGAGCCCAACAGATTAGTGCAAAGGCCAGCTCTATCGGTCATAAGTATGTCCGTAGCATTGCTTGATGAGTTATAGCTTATTATATGTTATTTTTTATTTTGAGGACAAAATTCTTATAAGTTGGGTAGATTGTAAACCCCCTTGACCAAAATTTAGGCCTAATTAGCTTAGATGAAAAAATTAGGGTTAATTTAAAGCCAGTTAGAATTAATACACAGTATTTTATAATTTTTGTGTAATATTTATATTACTTAGTGTACCTTACTCTTGCTTCGAGATTAGAGCACTACACTACTTATTACCTGCAAACAAATTCCATACACTTTTCCTAGTCATGCCAGCCTTCCATTCTGACCCTTGTGTAACTCACAAATACTCTATCTTGTGCTTTATTTTAGTCGCACAAAAATCATTACAAACGTCCTTGTTTAAATCCAACTTTGCATTCCTTGTGTGTTCTAATCAAAATTGGAGACACAATCTTGACCCATTTTGTACAAACCAATTTAGGATAATATTCTATTCTGAGTCCTCTACGTCCATGACCCTTGTGTCCCACCAAATTTCAGCCCCAGGTACTTCTAATTAATTTGAGAACAACGTGCGCATTTATTTTTAATTAATTTTAAACCCAATTCTGTCCTTGTGCAATTCTCCAATTGTTGGGCACTTTTATGTAAAAGTGCATTGAGGTGTCCACACCATTGGATAATACATGAAGAAACCCATTTTTCTCCTTTATGCAAATTTTTCCATAATTTCCGGAATGTGCAACGCGCAACATCACCCCCACTTAATTATAGCCTTGTATTTAAATAATGTAAATTATAGCCCTCCAAACATCCCCTTGTCAAGCCTTGGCCCAATCCCAAGGGGGTGTTGACCAAGTCAACACCCAAACCCAAAATTTTACATACTCCTGATAAATATCTTCCTTTTATTCCTTTCCTTTTAATTTCCCTAAAACCCTAACCCTAGATCTAGCCGTCACCCTCCCTGTTCTCCGCCTCCCTCTCCCAACAGCCGAGACACCACGCCACCATAGCTGCTCACCGTCGGCGCCTCTTCCCCGACTTCGTCTTCCCATCTCCACTGCCGGACCGCCATCACCGCCCCCGTCGTAACCAACAAACAACACCACCATCCCCATCACCGCCAACACCACCTCCCTCCACTGCCGAGCCACCCTCACCCCCGCCGGCGGACCACCGAGCATCGTCCCGACGCCGGCAAGCCAACCCCCTTATTCCCCCGTGATAGAGCCACCGCTGCCGCTGCTTCAAGCTGCTGTTGCTACTGCAAATTGCTGTTGCTGCGGTGCCGGCGAGCCGACACCCTTCCCCCCCTCCCCCACGACAGAGCCACCACCGCCGCGAGCCTCTGCTACTGTTACTGCTCCAACTACTGCTATAGCCGCTGCCGTTGTCGTCCTGGCCGTTGCCACAGCACCGCCGAGCACCGCCCGACGGCCACCGAGCACCCCCGACGACCGACGACGCTCCCCCGGGCTCCCCCTCCCCTTCTCCGCCAGAACGCCGTCGCGATGATACCCCCTACTGCTGCTACTGTTCTTCTTCTTCAACTCGCGAAATCGAGCCTCGACCAACCCACTTCCCGGTACGATCACGCCTCCATCGCTAGACTATTCTGTAAGCTATATTCGCAGATGTGTTCGCTAGGTAACCCTCTTCTAACGTCTTTATTTAGAATAATTTAATTTGATTTATATTGTTTGTTAGTTTAGATCCAAAATCGAATAAAAAATCATTTTCAAAATACTAAAATTCTCCGGAATGGAGTGGGTCCCGTCAATCCGGGCATCCACGTCATGTACCAATTTTACCAAAAGGTACGCACTGTCAATACGGATGTGTGGGATTTCGTAAAAGTTGATTTGGATGTGCGTGCACATCGGAATCAACGCATATCCGTCGACGACACCCCGTATCGGCCCTGTACTGGAACTCATTGTAACTTCGTGTGTGCTCATCGTTTTGAAATAAAACTTGTGCTATCGGACTCGTAGCGATACGCTGGTCCTGTGACCTAAGTTTGGTTCGATTATGAGAATGTTGATAAAATCCCGTATCGTGGGCTCCACGGCTCCACTTGACGGGCGATTTTGTGATCGGCTTATCGGAATCCAGTTCTGGATATTTCGTTGGGTTCGTACCGACGTTCTGGACTTGTTGACACTAAGTTTGACGAATTTGGAGAACCTTGTCTCTGGCACATTTTTTGGTGCAAGACGGGCCCACTTGTGGACCCCGTGTTGACCAGAAACTATATTTTTGCCCCTGTATCCAAATTGGACGAAAGGGTAGTATTTTCTAGCTATTTTGTTTATTTTGGGAACGTTGGTGATATTTATTTCAGCATCCGGAGACGTTCATTCTGAGGCCATAGTTTCTGACTCTTGGTGTTTGACATCTGTATGTTACACATTTGCAGCTCTCTTGCCAGGCAAGTATACCTTGCCTTTGTTGTATTGTTTAAATTTAGTTATTTTTAGTTACATATTTATTTAATTTAATATTATATAACTGTGCGCGTCCGAGAAGACTCGGGTGCAGTCAACGAAAATGTTGACGTTAGGACTTGTGTCTGACTTAGTGTCTAGTGGACCCACCTAAAGTTGTGGAGTTATCGGTATGACTCCCCAGGCCTTGACACATTTCTTACACGTGTTGTGAATCTCATGTAGGGTACGGACTTGCATTTGTGGTTGGGCCACCTGTACATGTAGGCGTGCGACGGATAGGGAATAACTGCTATTAGTGATGCATGATAGAAGACTTAGCAGTTATTAGTAGTCGGAGCATAGAATATTGTGGTACGAAGGTCCAATCCTTGTCCTTATTTGGTTGTAAGGTTGGACTATTGTTCTAACGATAGACAGCTAAGGCATGTTGTGGATACGACATGCATAGATCATTGGACGGGAAGGACGACTAGTAGGCGTATGGGATACCCACCTCCTTTATACAGATACCACACTCGACGGAGTGATACAGACGTATAAATATTTTGCAGATACCACGTTCTTTAGAGTGTTGGGCGTCACTTGTTATTTTTGCAGATACTACAATCTATAGAACATTGGACATTATTATACAGATACCATGTTCCTCGGAGATGGACGTTATTATTGCAGAACGCCCATGTTCTGGGGGCATATGTGGCATATACTAGTCAGTCATGATGATTGGTGAATTACGTCAGCATATGTCTAGCCTACACTTTCCCATACGCACTAAGTTGTCCTCAAATTGTATTCACTTAGATGGTTAGCACACCCCCCTTTATTATTCAGTATTTACTTAATGGCATGTATTTTTATATCTTGTTACGTCCCTCTGAGGACCTGGATCCCTTCCAGGTTGTTTGTGCAGTTGCAAGATATTTGATTTAGTAGAGTGTGGACATCATTGCAGGTATATTTACATTTCCAACTATTTTAGTCATGTATTACTTTCCATTTTATTCTGCTTTTATAGCCTAATGTTTAATGATCTATGTTATTTTTCTGGTCTATTTGAACGGATGTATTATTGGGCTGCAGACTGATGATGCGTATCGTTCTTCCTTGGGATTACTTACCCTGGATTGAGATTTAGATTTAGTTGTTGTATGTTGGAGATAGATTATTACTTGGATTACTTGACCATGGACAGCGTAAGTGCACTTTGTCGGGTCCATTAAATTGGAAAGCCCTACGGAGTCGTACCAGCTGGCCATTGCCACGTGTCTGGTCCCATAGATTTTAGGACTGGGACGTGACAGTACTAGAAATAAGAAATACTGGTGAGCATGAATATACTAGAAATAGAAAGACTGGGGCATATGTCATCATCAATGGTACTAGCAATAAACAGAAATACAAGTGCATGCTACAACAATGAACTAGAATATAAGTGAATGCTAGAACCATGACTAGAACATAAGGAATACTAGATCCATAAACTAGAGATACATGTCAAGAACATCTAGCTAAGTGTGTGAAATATTAACATATCATGTGATCGGCTTGGGACTGATCAGGCTTGTTATATATGATTAGCTATGATTCATGTAAGGTCAGGCTAACCATTCGGATAGCTATGATGCGAGCAATAGTCAGACTAATCACATGTAACAGGTTATGAGGCATGTAATGGTCAGGCTGCACCGACGTGAGGTGTGGGTGAGCTATAATGCAAGTAGAGTTGGGTATGATCACATAATCTACTAATATTTCCCTGTTCCCCAGCTAGCACGATGGATTCCAAATCACAACTCTACGTGACAAGTCTCAATGATGCCAACTCGTATAAACAACAGTGTCAGAATCATGTACGCTATACAACTAGAATTATAGAGATAATCAACATAATAAAAACTATCAGAGAATGTACTCACCTGTGGTCCTTAGCTGACAATACCAATGTCCTATTTTTGAATCCTGTCTGAAAATCCAACAGTCCTAAAGACAATATTTAATAATAATACAGAATCAGTCGATATACTAACACACAATCATAAATACTCTAAACTCAGGGGCTACACTAGGTATGACACTGGTCAACTAGGGTCAAGTGTGCGTCTAATTGCATGGGTGTTACGTCTGTAATTGTTGTGCAAGATCAGACAGTCAAAATAATACGGTTCTCGCCAGTACGTCAGTGTACATAAGGCAGTCTTCTAACAATTTACAGGGTCACATGGTCAAGGTAAATATGGAATATTCGTAATTATACTAGGTCACCTAGTACATATATAATTATACATAGTCTTAACTAGCATATAACATTAATACTCATAATATATGTATACCAATTAATTACATATATAATATATATATGTATATACACTAGTTGAATTTATACTATATATATATATATATATATATATATATACATATATATATATATATATATATATATATATATATATATATACCAATTATATATATTAAACACATACTAAATACATATACTAATACTTACACTAAGTAAGTACACCCATATACCAAACTTACAATACGCGTATATTAAACCATAACTACAAATACGTATGTATACTAAGGAGAATGCGCGTATGCGCGTACGTGTACATGTACGCAAGAGGGAGAACTCGAACCTGTGTACGCGGGATGAGGCGTTCGTATCGAGGTCGGGTTCTGGTCCGACGAGGGCGGCGGCTCATAGTGTTGTGTGGAGTAGTTTCAGGTGTGAACATCAAGTCGTCGAGGAGGGAGATGGCCGCAGGGTGCTGCTCGAGTTCATGGTGCAGGAGATCGTGTGCTCAGGACGACGGGCAGCGGCTTCAGGCAATTCAGCGAGTCGCTCCGGTCGTGACGAGGGTGGCCGGATGGGTCAGGCGAGGCCTCCGGCGAGGTTCGATCGAGTACAGGTGGGTTCAGCAGTCGGGACAGCGGGATGGCGAGGTTCTCGACGGCTCGACGAGGTTCAGCATCGTGCAGTGGGTCGACGAGGTCCGGCGGGTTGGCAGCGGGTTATTGCTCGACGTGTAGGCAATTGTGCAGTGCAGCAGTCGAAACAGCGGGTCTGGTCGGTTACGGCGGAGATGGCGAGTTGGTCGTCGTTGAGATGGTAGCCGGGTCGGGGATCCACTCAGGCGAGGGGTTCGTCCGGCGGGGGATGGTGAACTCCGGCGTGTTGGTCGGGGGGAGTCGGCAGGGATCCGCGGGGAAGATTCGGGGAAGGGATGATGAACAGTAAGATGGGAAGAAAAGAAATCGACTGTGTATGGCTTTGGTTGAAGGAAAAAAGAGAAAAGGAAAAAAAAGGATATTTATATATAGGTATAGTATTGGGTTAACCTAGAATTAGGGCTTGGTCAAACCCTTGGGAAAAGGGCTTGTCATTGATATATTTCAAGGGCTAGGATTCAAATGGATTCAAAATAAAAGGCTAGGATTTCATTGGGTTCAAAGTTTGGAGGGCCATGGTTCAAGGAGGTTGATGTTGAATTACACACTCCCAAAAATTATGGAAAACTATACATGAAGGAGAAATGGGTTTATTCACATGTCGTGTCCAACAGGATGGACACCTTAATGCACTTTTGCATAAAAGTGCCCAATAATTGGAAAATTGCACATAAAGTGAGTTTTGGGATTTAATAAGGGAAAATACCATGTTTGGTGTGATGTATTAGTTGAAAAGGATGTTTGGTATTAGTATGAAGCTTGAGGGTGTAAATGGGGGTTTAGTTTGGTGTTGGGTCTAGTTTTGGGTCAAGTTGGGTCCTTACATCAATTTAATTAAAATTAATGCAATAGGTGTTCTAAAATTATTTGAAAGTACATGGGATTAAAATTAGGTGGGACACAAGTATCATGAACATAGAAGACTCAGAATAAAATATTATCATAATTTGGGTTGCACAAAATGGGTCGAGATTGTGTCTTTAATTTTGATTGGAACGCACAAGGATACAAAGTTAGATTTATTTAGAAATTAAAATTAAACGTCCGTAACGAATATTGTGCGACTAAAATGAAGCACATCAAGGCATAGTTATGAGTTACACAAGGATCAGAATGGAAGACGGGCACGTCCAGGGCAAGGTTGTGAAATTTGTTGGAAGGAAAAAGCTAGGGTAACGCTCCAAATATGGAAGCAACGGTAAGGCACAACAATTAAATAAAATCACAATAATTAATTATAACCCTAAATAATTAATCCTAAAAATTACAAATTTAATCCATAACACTATATTTCGGCCAGGGCTCCATTTAGTGGGTATCTAGGTCTAGTCTACTAACTCAAACATTAATGAACACTATACAATATAATATATATCTATACACACATCATAAAATTATTTAAAATAAATACACACAATACCTATAATATATAAAATAACAAAAATACCCCTATTTTCAGGATGTGGTAGTGACAAACAGCATTATCCTCCTCATTGGGATAATATTCCATTCCCTCCTAAATACAAACCCCAATCAATAGTCTTGTTTGAAGGCAGGACATCGCCGAGTCAATATATTAATTACTTCAATATGATGATGGCTCATCTGCAAAAAGAGGATGCTCTTCTCACCAGATTGTTCGTGGGATGCTTGGCCTGCATAGCCTATGATTGGTATCGTAGTTTACCTGATAATTGTGTGTCATGACTCGCACCTGAAATAAGGGCACGAGTAGTGAGCAACGCCCAGCCTACACCACAACATCGATGGTAGAATGATGTCTGGTCAACCATACTATCTAAATATCTCACACAATATATATATGGTACATGTCAATGTCATTTTAACTCCAAACAGAGGAATAATATGGTATATGATAATGGTAAACAATTCCCAATCATAATGTCAAACTAAGGAAGATAAAGCACGATATGGAATAAGAAAGATGAAATAGGAATCATAATACAATCACAAGTCCAAAATAATATATATACATGCCAAAAACCTCAATACAAGTCTAATACAAGTCTAAACAATAAGTCTAAGCCTCATCAGCATATGGTATTAGGTCCTCATACTCTAAAGGGGTATCCTCTAATAGTACGCCGTCCTACGGCTCGTAGTAAGTGGAACAGTGGTCCACAAGCCAATCATCTGAAAAATATATCCAGTCAAAATTGGAGCAAAGTACATACCTCTGAAAGTAGTTTTAAATACATAGTCGAGCATATATAAAAGATAATAAAAAAGGATACAAGATATACTAACAATAGAGAAAAAAAATGAACTAGAATAAATAGGTAATGGACTAAAAAGTAAAAAGCACGTAATATGGAATAACTGCAAGTAATGAAAATATATAACACTAACTAATCTGCCTTGAGTACAAGTTCATTATGTGATCGGCTTGGGTTGAACACGAATATAAATGGTAACTCGATTACACGTGAGGTATGTAATCGACATATACACGAATACACTTGGGTTTGATCATATAACAAACTCCTACTACCCATCCCCAACCAATACTCATGGATCCAATCACGACACGTTACGAACATGAATATTGGCACACTTAACGCGGGCAGTGTGTGAACACAAAGTACACTAAAATTAATACCCGATACACATAATAAAATACATGTGAAGGAGTATCCGCTAAACACGGTAGGGATAACATCCCGTAACAGGATCCATCTAGTACCAGACCGTGTAACCACTGTGTCAAAATCAAATAAACAGTTTTATAACTTGTAATATATACACTATTATGACTGAAAACTAACAGAGAGATATACTCACCTCTGGTCCGGTACAAAAGAGGTATCTCAGTGCCCGAGCTGGTGCCACGCACTCCTATTTAGGAAATTTTATGTCAATTGATGTATAAATGAGAAAATGGGTTAAAAATATACAAATGCATGCTCTAGGTCATTTTCTAGATCAATAGGTCTATGATGGTCTCTAACTACCTTATACTAGTTATACCAGGTCTTACCTTAGTTATGCTAAGTCATCACTTAGGTATGTAGCTAATTCCTTAACTAACATTAAGTAATCTAACTAATTAATCTAACTAATTGGCATACCTATATACTTATAGTAATTGATACTTACTACACCTAACTGACAACTAAATATTCTAATTTTTAACTAATACATTATATATATTATACTAACTGTTATTTACAGATAACTACCACTAGTACTTTAACTATCAACTAACCAATAACCTATTTAACTGCTTTCAAACACCAACCAAATTCCTAACTTAGATGACTGAACTACAAACCACCATACCCTAATACACTATATGATACTTTAAGTCAATTAGTATCAGTAGCTAATTAGTACTGATACTCTAGTACCTAACCTAACTTACCCCATGTTCTAACAGGGAACTATTTCTCTTGCTAACCTACATGTGCCCAGATCAGACCTTGGCTTGCTCCCAGGCCCACCTTTCTGGACATTAGATAGTGCATTCCTAAATACATATTAGTATATAAATCTGATATACTAACAACACAGAATAACTCATACACTCATCACTCACATACACAACTGATCCTCATATTACTAGTCCTCAAGTTATCTCCACTGCACTGTAATTCTTCCCCACTCTGTGTTTATGTCATACAGAGTCACCAACATTCACTTTCCCCACAATATCTAGGTCTAAAAATAGACCTGGCATTCCTCCCTGCTACTCCACAATACTTAATCCCAGGTGCACCCAATAGAACCTACATGTATCTAACTGTGATACTCACAACTAAACATCACCTTGAAATACTCCTAAATCAACCTGCTGCAGTTCTTCCACTGCAGTTGTCACTACCACTTTTCCAGGCAAGGACATTTGTGTAATTTCACTATTTTGATAATTATGAATTTAATTAATCTGCTGAGTTTTATAAACTATTTATATATTGTTAGTGATATTTGTTTTAGGTCAAACCCTAGAATTCATTAGGACAACCCTAATGAGTAAACCCTAATTAGAAGACCCAGTTCCAGTGAAACCCTAGAATTCAAATTTTAGGGTGGAACCTCAAACCTTGGACTGACTAAACCTTAGTTAGTTAAGTTCCTATTGACCTAACCTGGGGGTTAAACCTAGGCTATGCATTAGAAACCCTAACTGGGCCTTAATATAAAAAGGAACCCTCTCATTCTTCATGTAGAAAGAAGAAACCCTAGCCTCCACAAGAGGAAGTCATCTCCCCACTCCAAAATTCGAAATCTAGCCCTAGGGATCCCATTCTCCTCCTCCAAAGCAAGGAAAGCAAGGAACGTGGGTCAAGAAGCCTTGGAGAAGAAGAACCTCCATTGAAGAAGCCATCTCTATAGGTAAAATCTAATTTTAATTCATTTTATTCTTTTTTTTGTTGTTGTGGCCATTAGGAAACCTACCTTGTGGTATGGATCTCGATTTTTTAGATCCTACAGGAAGACCTAGGAAATTCTAGGGTTTTGGGTGATCTACATTGGATTTCCCCCAATTTCATGAACCTAACCCTAGGGGTTTGCATATAGACAGATTTTATTCTCAATGTATGGTTTAGATCTTGGTTCTTAGGGTTGGATTGGGAATTTATGGGTTTGTATGTATATTTGTTTTTCTGCACTGCATGTGTTCGATGAAATATTCATTTAGGGTTCACCCATCTAAGGTAGTCGAATTTATGCATGTCTTGGTCTATAGATCTATATATATATATATATGCAATTGCCTGTGTTCTAGCTATTTGTTGGTTTTCCTGTGCTTAGAGGTGAGTTCTGAGCAGTCGAGTTTGGGAAAGTTCTGAGCACAGTGTGTTTGAGAATTTCCTGTGCAGTCGGGCATTTTGCTTGGGTGTGTGGCTGTGTATTCCTGTGTGTAGAGTTAGGACCTGTGTTGAACAGTAGGTGATTTCGTATCAAGTGTATCAGTAGGACTTTGTATTTGGCTGTGATGCATCAGAATATGTATCTGTGTGTGAATGCTGTGTTTCAGGGTGAGCAGACCTATGCGAGTTTCAGTTTCTGTTGTGGGTGTTTGGAAACTTACTGTACAGATTTCTGTGGGCATCCTAATATCTGAGTTTGTATCTGTGAGTTATGTGTGTAGGTGTGAAGGCTGAGTGAGGTATTCTAAGGATGTGCAGGGTGTATGTGTGCACTGAGTTTTGTGTATCAGGTTTATGCATAGGGAGTATACATAGTCAGGTATGTGTGTGCTCATGCACCAATGTGGTGTTAAAGTTACTGTATTCTGCAGACCTAGCACTTGAGTGCACAGGTTTTTGGAGAGGGGAAATTTGGTTATGTGAAGTGATGAGGGGAGTTGTGTGAATGTTAAGGAAGCTGTGAGGAGAGGTGCTCGACTTAGAGAGTGGCACTAATATAGGGACCATATCAGTGAGATATCTGCAGTCCACATATGTGGTTCACTACAGGATTGAAGTATCAGTAGGTATCATTAGATAGTATATGTATCTATAATTCAGTATGTGTTTTAGAACTGTGTGAGTAGATATGTGTGTGTCAGTGTAGGAGAAACAGGGCATTTCAGTTTCTAGGATTGTAGGTACCTAACTAACATGGATACTTAGAGCTAAGATAAGGATAGTATTAAGTCTGGATTAGTTGAGGTAAGTGAGAGTATCAGTTCTAGTATGGTATTCTCATGTTGTTCCTTGCCAAGAATGACAATGTACAAGTCCTAGTGCTAACTGCAGATTTGTGCACTGTCAATGCAGTTGTAAGGACTTATGTATAAGTATAGTGAAGGCTCAAGGTTGGGGGAGAATGTTCTCAGTTACAGTCTTAACTGCAATAGACTAATAGTGCACCAACACCCTGTAAATTATTTGAACAGATTTCTATGTGTATGTCAGTTCAAAATCAGTGTGTGTGTGCAGGTGTATAGTGTGTGTGTTAACTGTGAGTGTAATATAAGTGTGTATCAGGACACTGTGTCAGTGTGTATAGCAGTGTATCAGTGACTGTATGGGTGCCAGTGAATGCACCAGTGTGTAAGTGCATGTGTAAGTCTGAATATTAGAACCAAGTGGCCTGTGTATTGTGCTTGTTTATGTGTATGTGTGTCTTAATAGGTAGAGTTGAGTATAGGTTTTAAAGTATAAAAAACTAAGATAATATTAGATGTATATATATATATGTATATATATTGTATCACTTAGCATTAGCTAAGTTAGACTTGTAATCACCCTAGAAACTAGATCTTGAACCCAGATTGAGGTGTTATGAGTACACCCTAGTATTTATAACTGGGGATGACACAATTAGCTAGTGTTAGACTAGTTTTGACCAGTAGGCTTTAGAATTGACCTAGAGGCCTCGTGTTTAATTAGTTAAACATGTTTATTCTTTTATTTCAATATTCATTATTTTGACATTGATTTTCCATAAATAGGTCATTGTGATCCCACTTTGGACATCGATCCTCACCCTTTGCTCAGGACCACAGGCGAGTGCATTCTCTGACAGTTTTTATTGTTGATCATTTCTATAATGCAGTTGTATTACATACTTGACTCCGACACTATGGATACACGGGTTAGCACCCTAGATCCCCATCATGAGGAGTCATGATTGGAATCCATCGTGCTAGCTGGGGGATAGGGAACTATTAGTAGATTATGTGATCATATCCAAATCCTTTACATGCATCATAGCTCACTCCACTTCTCACGTTGGGTGCGGCCTGACCATCTTACATGCATCATAGCTGTTATATATGATTAACCTGACCACTATATGCATCATAGCTAACCATATGGTTAGCCTGACCTACAAGAATCATAGTTAATCATATATAACCAGCCTGATCAAATCCCAAGCCGATCACATAATAAACTGATAATTCAAACACTTAGCTAGATGTCTATTTTATTCAGATTCACCTGTTACAGCATTCACTACTTATTGTCTAGCATTCACTATTTATTGTTCATTGCTAGATGCTCTATTTCCTATTTCTATTTTCTCCAGTACTTTACATTTCCAGCATTTATTTTCCATCTTGTATTTCTTACACTGTTTATAGATTTTGTCAATTTAATGAAACTGCTGTTAGTGCTTGTGCTTCGCTCCAATCCTGACTGGATAACATTTTTTCAGAGGACCTGGAGGATCTTTGCCCCACTCATTATGGCCCAGGATTAGAGGGAGATTTTACCCCGGAAATCCCAGAGGAGTTGCCTAGCCTAGAGGAGAACGTACCTGGCTGCTCTTAGACTACTTTTTCTGCATTATTGTTTTAGACTGAGACTGAGTTGTATTTATTATTTGTGACTTTGTGAGGTCATTTAGACCCAGGTTTTGAGTTGGTTTTATTGTGGATGTTTTTATTAGAACTCTTTTCTATTCCCATCGTGCCATTATTTCTTATAGCTTGTGATTGAGTATATCATAGAACTGTGGATTATTATCTTTGTCCTCCGTGCGGAGTTGAGACTATTGACAGCATATATTATATGTTGAGTCCTAGACAGCGTTCTACCGTCGATGCTGCGGCGTAGGCTGGACGTACCCACGACTCATGCCCAAATTCCGGGTGCGGGTCGTGACAGCAGTTCCCATATCCCCCTTACTGCTTACAACTGACATATGCCCCTACTCCGATACTCCTCGAGTATCAGAGGTATCCCCAATCAAACCTCCTTGTCTGAAATAGGCATGCACAACCTAACTAATACACCAATACACTGTCAACTACACTAAGAAATGCATTAACACATATCCCCTTCAAACATCCAGACACCTATATGCAACATATATCCATCCCTGCACAGTCACAATGCCTGACACTGCATACCCTCTAATCAATACTCATATAACACAAAATTTGATTAAACTTCCCTCTAGCATCAGGTATAAATATAAAAAATGCATATAACATCTAAATATTGATATCATATAATATATATACAATAAAGTCATTAAATCAAATACTAGGTGTTCACTATAGTATACTTTATGAAACACATTCAGTTAGAATAACAAAACTCCCCAATATTCCACAAGGATCACTCCCACATATCAATAACCATTCCCATATGCCCAATACCCGTAATTATAATTATTAGAACTTTCTACAAGGAAAAATGAAGAGAAAATATACTAAAACACACAAAATTGGCTCTGTATCACACGGTATCGCAAAATACTGTGATATGGCCTACACGTATTGTCACGCCCCAATCTCCCGCGAGCTCGATCGTCCCCGCTGAACGTGAATCACCACGTTACAGCTCTCCCGCAGGACAATCGTTCCCATCGGGACGTGATGCCGTGCAAGCCTAAGGTGCGCTTGCACAAGGCCAAAGCTTTGATACAAGGGCAAGTAAGCTATTCGATACTGAAGCAGCGGCATATAACATTGCAGAAAAGTGAAGAACTCATGGCATATGAAAAATAGTCTCTTTTATTGATAATCGAAAGTGTTACAAGCGGCGCATGGCCGAGATTACAAATCGCTCAAGCACTCTTCTCTCGATTACAATAACACCGTTCCATACATTATGTCCCTTTATATAAAAGCAGCTTAAAGCAGGCACAAACTCGATGCAGCTCCAGGCATCGACTCCAGATTTCCGGCTCCTTGGGATGAGGCACGGCTATCGCTTCCTCAGACGAACGAGCACCTGAGAACAAGCAAACTGTTGGTGGGTCAGCACTTTATGCAAGTACTGGTGAGATAAAACAACTGAACAGAAGCTACACCCCCTGAAACCCACACTAAGTAATCATGTGGCAAAACATTGCATTACTAGTGATCTTGCTAGTTTTACTTAGGTTCATTACATGCAGTTCTATAGCAGAGTCATATTACTTTGTTTGGAAACATGTCTTTTGAAAACATAATCAAACAACCAATCAATCGAGGCAACCAATTCAAGCACGAGGAATCCTGTTCGGGTGTGCGCAGCGTGTTCGGTGAACTATATGCACGGATTCTAGGGACAGGCAGCATTTAGGGACCATCATCAAGCACACAAGTTAACTATCAATCAGAAGTCGGTCCCCGAGTAACTCAGGATCGGTAGCGGTAATCCAGCTAGCCAATGACTCACATTCTGATTCTATTAGCAGCTGTGACGCATGGTTGCACATTACTGCCGAAGCAGCCGTAGCCAAGGTTCAGCTCTGCACTAATAGTCTCATTGTCCGACCGAATGCAATGCATGAAGCGCTAACGGGTGGTCTCTATGATGCAAACAAACTGAATAAGCAGGCTTATGTATAAACTGATATTTCTTACCCATGGCCGAACGGTTATCCCTGCAGCAGACATACAAGTTAGCAACAATTGCATAAATATATATGTTTTACCGTTCTTTAGTTTCCTGTCCGTCTCTGCATCAAATAGTTAGGTATGCAAGAAGGCTAGCCTAGCATGCTCCCTAACGACCTGAATGCAGCTTATCTCCATACACTTCTCTAATGCAGACTCGACTCTTCTCAACAGAAGCGCCGCCTCCCTCTAATAGCCACGCCCCTCAATCCCGAAGGACCTTGTAGCAAGGGCGCACTATTAGTCTCCCCCATCGCATCACCATCCTCCCCCCAATATCCACGCCCCTCAATCCCGAAGGACCTTGAAGCAAGGGCGCGTTATTGGACTCCCACATTTCGTTTGTCCTCCATCCACCGCAAGCACCCACATATCTCTTGTCTCTTTCACGATAGCACACAACATAACAAGCACATACATATCCTCTAATCACATTCCTAATAGCCGCACCCCCAAGATCCCGTAGGACCTTTATGCAAGGCGGGCTACTAGTCTAGCACACACAAGACAAGCATTTACTCTTATATCGAAACAAGCATTCAAGACAATCCATATGAACACGATGACAAGCAAACATATGAACGATCTTTTAGTTTAGACTAGCATGGCACGGGTCTATTATCACATCAAGTAAATATGCAGTTCTATCTTCTTAGCATAGCAATGGTTCTATCTCATTTTAGACAAGCATACATATTCTCTTAGTTTAGGCAGCATATTCGTTTCGATGACAAGCTATGTGAGTTCTCTTATTAGCATGCTGAGTCGGTTCTATCATTTCTTATGAAAATATTTCTTCTTAAGCAAACAAGCATTTAAAACTCAGATTCATTATTAAGTCGTGCAAGAATCAGAGAATGCAGTTCTGCCCACTCACCTTGATTAATCGGTCGGGAACTCTCCGAGAAGACTTCCGTTTGAGAAAGCAAGTCCATCCCACTTGTACATAGTGCCGACGCGGAGCGGGGCACTACATACTTACCCACCAACAAAGAGTTTCGTCCTCGAAACTCAAGGAGAAACTCACGAAACCATAAAGCAGCGATAGTCCTCATCCCTCGCCATCCCAAATCAAAACTCAGGCAATCACAACTCAATAAAACTCTAGCCAACAAAATCACAAATCACAACTCAAGCAATGAAAACCAAATCCAGAAAACTTTTGTCGGCAACTTTGAGAATATTTACGGACTCATTGTATGGAACGTTCATTGCATCTCACATCAGGCAAATCTCAGAGTTGGAAGCAACGGAATGGGCAAGGAATCGAGTCGCTCTGATACCATTATGTCACGCCCCAATCTCCCGCGAGCTCGATCGTCCCCGCTGAACGTGAATCACCACGTTACAGCTCTCCCGCAGGACAATCGTTCCCATCGGGACGTGATGCCGTGCAAGCCTAAGGTGCGCTTGCACAAGGCCAAAGCTTTGATACAAGGGCAAGTAAGCTATTCGATACTGAAGCAGCGGCATATAACATTGCAGAAAAGTGAAGAACTCATGGCATATGAAAAATAGTCTCTTTTATTGATAATCGAAAGTGTTACAAGCGGCGCATGGCCGAGATTACAAATCGCTCAAGCACTCTTCTCTCGATTACAATAACACCGTTCCATACATTATGTTCCTTTATATAAAAGCAGCTCAAAGCAGGCACAAACTCGATGCAGCTCCAGGCATCGACTCCAGATTTCTGGCTCCTTGGGATGAGGCACGGCTATCGCTTCCTCAGACGAACGAGCACCTGAGAACAAGCAAACTGTTGGTGGGTCAGCACTTTATGCAAGTACTGGTGAGATAAAACAACTGAACAGAAGCTACACCCCCTGAAACCCACACTAAGTAATCATGTGGCAAAACATTGCATTACTAGTGATCTTGCTAGTTTTACTTAGGTTCATTACATGCAGTTCTATAGCAGAGTCATATTACTTTGTTTGGAAACATGTCTTTTGAAAACATAATCAAACAACCAATCAATCGAGGCAACCAATTCAAGCACGAGGAATCCTGTTCGGGTGTGCGCAGCGTGTTCGGTGAACTATATGCACGGATTCTAGGGACAGGCAGCATTTAGGGACCATCATCAAGCACACAAGTTAACTATCAATCAGAAGTCGGTCCCCGAGTAACTCAGGATCGGTAGCGGTAATCCAGCTAGCCAATGACTCACATTCTGATTCTATTAGCAGCTGTGACGCATGGTTGCACATTACTGCCGAAGCAGCCGTAGCCAAGGTTCAGCTCTGCACTAATAGTCTCATTGTCCGACCGAATGCAATGCATGAAGCGCTAACGGGTGGTCTCTATGATGCAAACAAACTGAATAAGCAGGCTTATGTATAAACTGATATTTCTTACCCATGGCCGAACGGTTATCCCTGCAGCAGACATACAAGTTAGCAACAATTGCATAAACATATATGTTTTACCGTTCTTTAGTTTCCTGTCCGTCTCTGCATCAAATAGTTAGGTATGCAAGAAGGCTAGCCTAGCATGCTCCCTAACGACCTGAATGCAGCTTATCTCCATACACTTCTCTAATGCAGACTCGACTCTTCTCAACAGAAGCGCCGCCTCCCTCTAATAGCCACGCCCCTCAATCCCGAAGGACCTTGTAGCAAGGGCGCACTATTAGTCTCCCCCATCGCATCACCATCCTCCCCCCAATATCCACGCCCCTCAATCCCGAAGGACCTTGAAGCAAGGGCGCGTTATTGGACTCCCACATTTCGTTTGTCCTCCATCCACCGCAAGCACCCACATATCTCTTGTCTCTTTCACGATAGCACACAACATAACAAGCACATACATATCCTCTAATCACATTCCTAATAGCCGCACCCCCAAGATCCCGTAGGACCTTTATGCAAGGCGGGCTACTAGTCTAGCACACACCAGACAAGCATTTACTCTTATATCGAAACAAGCATTCAAGACAATCCATATGAACACGATGACAAGCAAACATATGAACGATCTTTTAGTTTAGACTAGCATGGCACGGGTCTATTATCACATCAAGTAAATATGCAGTTCTATCTTCTTAGCATAGCAATGGTTCTATCTCATTTTAGACAAGCATACATATTCTCTTAGTTTAGGCAGCATATTCGTTTCGATGACAAGCTATGTGAGTTCTCTTATTAGCATGCTGAGTCGGTTCTATCATTTCTTATGAAAATATTTCTTCTTAAGCAAACAAGCATTTAAAACTCAGATTCATTATTAAGTCGTGCAAGAATCAGAGAATGCAGTTCTGCCCACTCACCTTGATTAATCGGTCGGGAACTCTCCGAGAAGACTTCCGTTTGAGAAAGCAAGTCCATCCCACTTGTACATAGTGCCGACGCGGAGCGGGGCACTACACGTATCCATTTGTGGACACGTACCTAGTTCTACAATCCCGATCTCAGTCTAATTAGACTAATTTAGTCTCATGACACACACTTGATGTGTCAATCTCGTAATTCCCCTAAAATAAACATAAAACACCATATAAGAAACACAATACACCACCAATTAGCCTAGAACTTGTTTATATAGATAGCTATATGCCATTGGGTCATTCCTAATGGTCAAATGCATAATTTGGGAGCTAGAATAAAGAGAAATTCAGAATTTATAATTGGGAGATGGATTTCCAATAAAAATATAATTGGACACTATTCAGACACTATCTCTCCACCAATGCCCCTCCTTCTTGTGCTTCTTGCTTCTCCAAGCTCCAAAGCTCTTCTAATGGTGAAAGTGAGAGAGAATAGAAGTGAATTGAGAGGAAAATTGATGGAGAGAATATAGAAAATTGGGAATCTATAATTTGGATCTAAAAAAATGAGAGCAAATGAAGAAGAGGAGAGAGAGAGAGAGAGATCGAGAGAGAGAGAAAGGACTTTATAGTGGCCAGCCCCTCTATCCTCCTTCCCAAGCAATGTCTAATGCCTAGGATGCCCCTACTTGTTAGTTATGGATAGGATTAGAGGCTAATTTGGAAAGTCCCTAATTAATTCCAATTAGCCTAATTTTCTTAATTAATTAGTGGAATGGACTATTAGGCTTGGGTCCATGTTGGGTTCACTAGTTGTCATGACAATTCTTGTTGGGCCTACAAGTGTCAAGTCTAATTAATAGGCTAGGCCTCTAACTAAAAAATGGTACAAGGCTCTAAATAAATATATGTCACCCTAATAAATAATAGCTAACACAATAATTAAATAATATTTTAGCACTCTAATATTAATATAATATTCTCAAAATTAAATTACTAGACCAAATTACCAAACTACCCCTAGCTGGAAAAGTGAGGGTGACTGTGTATCCTCTTTCGATGATATGAAGTATCTTTTCCTCTTACAATTCTATGAGGGGGTTATGGATATGACGATGTCTTCGCTCATTGATATCAGACAGAAGAAGAAGGAATCCACTCGTGAATTCATAGAGCATTTCAGGCAAGAAACTCTAACCTCCTCCGGTATTTTAGATTCTGTATTTATCGCTACTTACCAAAAGAATCTACTGCCTATAGTAGGGCTCTTGTTACTACCATATTTTCTAGGAAAGGATATTTTGGTCATTTTATAATTAATTAAATATTATGCCTATTGAATATTATTTATTATATTATTTATTTATTGTTAGATATTATATTTAATTTTGGACTTGTGTTAGTGGACCTAACTAGATTAGAATAGACTCATGGACCAATATTATTTTTAGTTAGATTTGAGCCCAATTAAGCCCATTCATTAGGAGGATGACTTAATTAGTTAAAGAAATTGGATTAGAACCTTCCTTCCTAAACTAATTCCTTCATGACAAGCCCCAAGGGGTATTATGGACTTTTCATGATAAATTGGAGTAGAGACAAGGCCGACCATAGTAGGGGGGAGAGAGACTCTCTCTCTTCATCCATTCATTTCAGTTCTAGATCTAGAATTTCTTTCTTTCAAATTTCTTCATCCCTATACCAATTTTTTTCCAAATTCCTTCCCAATTCCTTCTCTACTCACCATTGGAGGCAATTAGAACAAGGAGGAGGCAAGGATCTACAAGGAGGAGGAAGGAGCACAAGTTGAAGGCTCTTTACACTCTTTTGGAGACTTGTATTGGGAATCCATCTTCCAATAGGTACAATTCAATTTTTTCTCTCTAATTAGACTCCAAATCTGTAATTTAATCATTAGAAATCCTCCCATATACTAAGGCTACCCATAAAAAGTGGAATTAGGTTCATAGGAGGCCTATGGAGAAAGTTATGTGGTATTTTGTGTAAATTTTGAAAGAATTTCGAGATTGGCATATCATGTGTTTGTCAATAGGTCAATTAGACCAAATTGACATGTGTTTGATTGTGTGAGACTAGTGTTGTATCCACAATTGAATATGTGTAGGTCGTATCATGATAATTTAGCGATACGGGTTGATTTGGGAGTTTTCTTCCGACACGGGGGTTTGAGCATGTCACATTTTGACACGAGCACGTAGATGAGTAGCTAACACTTAGCTTCTAATTATAATTCTAGATTTGCTCGTATCTTTCAGGATACATTTGGTGGTGTGTTGGAGCGTATCGCAAGCGTATCATAGATTGGTGTGATACGGTACAATGTACGCCAAGTGTTTGTATAATGGCTATGTTAGCTTCATGTACTTTAATTAGTTGTTCATAACTAATTTGTATTATTTAAAGTATTTTGGATGTATACATAGACATGTCTATGATAGTTATCCTAAGGTGAGTGATATATATGGTATCTCTATTTATATAGAGAGATGCATACTAGAGGGTTCACTGTCATAGTTAGTAGTGTGTTTGCACACACACACTTGCACATAGTCGGGTAGGAGTCCCTTGACTGTAGTGTATAGACTGATAGATGGGGAAGAGTGGTGGACTGATATACAAATGCACCATCAGCAGCAAGCAACTAGAGATCGAGATATGCACTTGAAGTGCACAACAGCAACAACAGTTTTAAAGTGCACAGCAGCAACAATAGTCTTAAGGTGCTACAATGGAGCAGCAGCAATAAGAGGGAGCAGTAGCATCATGTAGTAGCAGCAGTGTGCAAGGGGACAGTTGGATGCTCTGGTTGCAGTGGAAGCACTACTGCATAGGTATGGTTAGTCTGCATATATAAGGAGGAGGGGGATCAGGCAATATGCTGCTGTAGCAGCAACAACTTTGCTGCTGTGAGAATGTTTGACTATGGTGTTTTGGGTAGGAGTTGAACTATGTTGAGTATAGCACAGTAGTGCATTAGAGATTAGGATGCAATAACAGTTAAGGTATTATGGTGTGTATGAGTTGAGAAGATGGATTGATATCAGTTAGTTGGTTAACAGTTAGCTATATGTATATATCAGTAAAAGTTAAGTTAGTTAATATATATATATATATATATATATATATATATATATATATGAGTTAGTATATATATGAGGGTATATATATACTAGTTAGCATAAGTATTAGTATTTGTTAGTATTATTTCTAGTTTATCTTGAGTTATACCAAGGTAATGAGAGTTGAGGTATCCAGGGGTATGGGTATTGAATACCAGATGGGTAGCTATGTATGATACCGAGTTTGCTCAAAGCCAAGGTATCCACTTAGTAGTAGTTTAGCTAGGAATACTAGTGTGTAGTATAGTTGTATAACTTATAGAATAATTTTATATAGATATATTTACGTATCTTACGATACGGTATAGTGTTGGTATCCTAGTATCCTAATATAGCTAGTATAGCCTAGTTACATAGTGTATGGACCCAATATCCTAGAGATGGACTCATATAACCCAAAAATAGCTAGTTTGACCTAGAGTTGACATAGTTTGACTGTTTTGACCTAGAAATGGCTTTATGACCTAGAATTTAACTAGTTTAACTTATTTTTATTCCAAAATCTTGTATTGATATAATATTTCATATTTAGGTCTCCGAGGCACCGTTTTGGATATCTTTGATTCTGTTCACCGGATTTCAGACAAGTACATTCTCTGATAGTTTCTCATTTATGATATCCCTTATGTTTCTTGTATTTAGTATAGATATCCTTGATTTCTTGACACGATGGTTATACGGATTGGTATATCCGGATCTCGTCATGAGATATTATTCCTTGGTATTTATCGTGTATCTTGTGCAAGCTTTATTCTTTGTTCTTCTTGTACATATACAGACATTGTTTCTTGGGGAGACTAGCTACCTACCTAGTGAATCTTGTGTCATAACGTACCATAGTTGGATCCACTATACCAGTCGGGGTGGAAAGTGTTAATGTAGATATGTGATCATACCCTCCTTGTGCATGTCATTGTGAGTGTTGATCATACACTGCACGTATGACTAACCAGGCCCTAATCCTTATGCAAGTTCCCAAGACGATCACTTGTTGAAGCTTGTACTCACTCACATAGTAGTAGTATTTCTTGCTCATTTTCATAATACTGATTTCTTGTATTTAATTCCAGTATTCCTATTTTGTATCTCTTGTACTTGTATCTTGTATCTTGTATATTTAACTCTATTTACTGTTACATAGCTTTTATTATTTATTGGAACTGATGTTAGAGGTGTACTTTGCTCCTTTCCTGACTGAATATATTTTTTTCAGATGACAATGAGGAGTGGTATCCCACGTACTACGGGCCTCAGGATGTAGTTGGCTTAGAGCCAGAGACTTTGGCTCAAGAGGGTCTCATCCCGGTTGAGACAGACGATCCAATACCTGTAGCTCAGTAGATAGATTTATTTGTACTGGATTTGTCTCCAGCATTGTTATTATTTTAGATGACTCATCGGATATTATTTGTCTTGGGAGTTGTATTTGACTCTTCAGTTCTTTATATCATATTCGTACGATTATTCCATCTTATAGATCTGTGATTGAGTATTCATATTTACATGGTGGCATTATTATATCCTGATTGTTAGATAAATAGTTTACCAAATAGAGTTCTACTGCCGTTGTTGTGGCGTAGGCTGGACGTTATTCACTACTCGTGCCCCTATACCGGGTGCGGGTCATAACATATTTTTAGTGGTGGCACATGCAGGTCTTCGAGGTCACAAGTAGTGCGATTCATGGTGGTGCTCTGATTTGAGTGCTATTACGAGCCTGTTTTAGGATATAGACTATAAGCTGAGAATACTCAATCACAACTAAAAATTGTTCATTTCAATTGTTCTCCCTTGATATTTGATATTTGATCTTTAACTGTTCTTCTTTGAATACATTATATCTTGTGTCATATTGATTCTTTTCTTTCGCTTTGCCTCAGGATGCCACCTAAGACTCGATCACAGCAGAAAGGAGCAGTTTCTGAGAGATCTACGACTTCCCGAGGGCCTACACCAATCACTTCTCCGGTGATTGGCGTATCAGCTACGTTCGGAGGTCCACCTCCAGCTCAGAGGACTATTCCAGCTGTGTCTGAGGGGCTTCCACCTCCACCTTCTGTGCTGACAAATGTGACTCAGGTGTTTGTATTATTTTGCGAGATGCTGGAGGCTCAGAAGGCCCAGTCAGAGGCTCACCAGAGGCAGATCGATATGTTACAAAAGGGTATTGAGAGTGCTCATCAGCTTGCCCTTGCTATAGTAGAGAGAGAAGCTCCGGTCCAGCAGCAGGTTGCTCCGCAGGTTGTCCAGCTTCAATCGAGTAATATTCAGGACTTCAAGAAGCTGGAACCTTGGGTCTTCAAGGGGACTGAGGGCATCGTCTACACTAATAATTGGCTCGAGGACATTGAGCGTCTCATGAGGGTATCCCGTCTTGCTGAGGATCTAAAGGTTGAGGTAGTAGGACTTTAGTTGTTCGATATCGCCCACACTTGGTTCAGGAATGAGCCACTTCTTGCTGATGCAGGAAAGTCTTGGAAGGTATTCAATGACCTTTTCAAGCGAAAGTTTTTTGCTCGGGCGGACAAATTAGACTTGGAAAGGCAGTTTGAGGGCCTTACTCAGGGGAGCATGTCCGTGGAGGAGTACGCCGCAGAGTTCGGTAGGCTGAGCCAATTTGTGGAGTATTTGGTGAGGGAGCTAAAGGTTTGGGCTATTCTCTTTCGCGAGGGTCTGAACTAGGAATAAAGATCCTCATTCCGTCTTTCTATGAGACGTATTCAGAGATACTTGCGGAGGCACGCAAGATTGAGCGAAAGTTGGGCTTGAAACGCAAGAGAGACCGTAATTTTTTTCTAGGGGCTAGTAGCAGCACAGTGACTACTAAGCGTCCTTATTTCCAGTCTAGGTCTTTCCAACAGCCACAACAACACAAGACTCTAACTAGGGTGCCGGTTCACCAAGCACCACCGCAGCAGCAGAGACAGTCACAGCAAGCTTCCTGCCACTACTGCAAAAAGCTCGGCCACATCTGGGAAGTTTGCAGGAAGAGGTTGGGAGTTTGTCTGTATTCTGGTACCGAGGGACATCAGCTAAGGGATTATCCTTCCAACCCTCGTCGTACAGTTTAGGGAGAAGCTCCGGCTCCGAGAACACAGGCGAGGCCACTTGCAGTACAGCCGAGGGGACAGCCACTTCCGACCCAACAGCATCATTATGTCCAGCACCAGCATCAAGAAGGTGCACATCAGGAACGAGCATTTGCTATGATGGTCAATGAGGCCGAGCCCACCGGAGATGTCATTACAGGTTCTATTCTTCTTGATTCTATTTTAGCTTTAGCATTGTTTGATAGTGGTATTTTACATAGTTTTATAACTGTTTCTTTTGCTTTAAAGCATCTTTTGGTAGCTAAGTCTTTGCTTAGGACTTGCAAGATCATGACCGGGGGAGGCATTATCCTGGTTAGTGATATTTACAAGGATCAAAGAATTACTCTGGGAGGCCAGAAGCTGAGTGCGTGTCTACTTGTAATGCCATTTTCGAGCTATAATATTATACTCGGGATAGATTGGTTGAGTAGGCACCATGCTAGTATAGATTGCAGAGGAGGTAGAGTTTTGTTTAGCCAGCCAAGAGAACCAGAGTTTGAGTTTGCTCGAGGAAATGCAGAGCAGGGAGAAGGCAATATCTGTGGAGCTATAGTGGAAGACAAGAAGTTGTCGCATCCCTTGATAGCAGAGTTCTTGGATGTGTTTTCTAAGGAATTGCCAGGATTGTCGCTAGATCGAGATATTGAATTCTCTATAGACTTGATGCCAGGTGTAGAGCCAATCTCATAGTATGTCTATAGAGTGAACAACTGTGAGCTGGTCGAGCTGAAGAAGCAAGTGGATGAATTACAGGATAAGGGATTTATCAGATCCAGTTCTCATCGTGGGAAGCCCCGGTATTTTTTGTACCGAAGAAGGATGGATCAGTGCACATGTCCATCGATTATAAGACATTAAATAATCTCACTATCAAGAATAAATACCCGTTGCCACGGATTGATGACTTGTTCGATAGTTGAGTGGCGCCAAGGTATTTTCCAAGATAGACTTGAGATCAGGCTACCATCAGGTGAAAGTAAAACCGAAGGATATTCCAAAGACTGCTTTTAGGACTCGGTATGGCCAGTATGAGTTAATGGTGATGGCGATTGGGTTGACTAATTTCCCGGCGATATTTATGAATTTGATGAACAAGGTGTTCCAACAGTAACTTGACAAGTTCGTAGTGGTGTTCATTGATGACATTCTCATATACTCGAAGACACCAGAGTAGCACGAGGAGTATCTGCGGATTGTATTGGGTGTTCTGAGGAAGGAGAAGCGGTATGGGAAGCTGTCTAAGTGTGAGTTCTTCTTGGATAATGTGGAGTTTTTAGGACATGTTGTGACTGGTGATAAAATTTTAGTAGATTCGAAGAAGATCATAGCAGTGGAATCTTGGAAGACCCCAAGTTCAGTGGCAGAGATCAATAGTTTCTTGGGTCTGGCAGGCTACTACAAGAAATTCATGCAAGATTTTTCAAGGATTACTGAGACGATGACTAGACTCACTAGGAAGGATGTAGAGTTTGTTTGGACAGAGGAGTGCCAGGCTACTTTTGATAAATTAAAGACGAGATTGATGTCTGCTCCTATTTTGACGTTGCCATCAGGGTCTGGAGCTTTCACTATTTATAGTGATGCATCGGGGAAAGGGCTGGGTTGTGTTCTTCAGCATAATGGGAAAGTGATTGCCTATGCATCTAGGGAATTGCATCATCATGAGAAGAACTATCCTACCCACAATTTGGAGTAGGCAATAGTCATCTTTGCCTTGACGTTATGGAAATACTATTTGTACGGAGAGTGTATGGAGATCTTCACAGACCACAAGAGCTTGAAGTACGTTTTCACTCAGAAGGAGTTGAACATGAGGCAACATCGGTGGCTGAAACTGATGAAGGATTTTGATATATCTTTATAGTGTCATCCAGGGAAAGCTAATATAGTTGCTGATGCCTTGAGCAGGTATCCGGTAGCTATATTTTTAATATAGGACCGATATTTGTAGGAGGATCTGGAAATCTTAGGCATTGAGGAGATAGTCCCTGATTTTACTATACAGATGTGGGGGTTGCAGATACACTCAGAGTTGATGGACAGGATCAAGGCAGCCCAATATGATGATGTATCTCTAAGAAGCATCAGATCTCAGGTGAGAGCAGGATTGGAGGATGATTTCACCATTGCTAAAGATGGTTATTTGCGACATGGTGCTAGATTATGTGAGCCTAGTAGGGAGCTGCATGAGGAGGTATTGCAGGAAGTGTATCGCTCTCAGTATTCCATTCATCCATGTGCCAACAAGATGTATCGGGATAAATGAGAGAGTGTGTGGTGGTATGGCATGAATAGGGAGGTGGCACAGTTTGTATCCAGATGCTTAGTGTACCAGCAAGTTAAAGCCGAGAGGCAGAGGCCGGGTGGTTTACTTCAGCCATTACCTATTCCAGAGTGGAAGTGTGAGCACATTACTATGAATTTTGTGTCCAGACTTCCACGATCTCCAGGAGGGAAAGACGCGATTTGAGTCATCATTGACAGGTTAACCAAGTCGGCCCACTTTTTGCCTTTCAAGGTGTGTTTGTCTACGGAGAAGCTGGCAGAGATGTATATAAGGCACATCGTCAGGATACGTAGGGTTCCCGTCAGCATAGTCTCAGATTGGGATAGTCATTTTACTTTTCATTTCTGGCGGAGTTTGCAGGCGAGTTTGGGCACCCAGCTCAAGTTCAGTACTGCATGTCACCCCCAGACGGATGGACAGTCAGAGAGGACCATTCAGACTCTCAAGAATATGGTGCACATATATGTACTAGATTTTGGGGGATCTTGGAAGGACCATATCCATTTGGTAGAGTTTGCTTACAATAACAGCTACCAGACTAGTATAGAGATGTTACTATTTAAGGCTCTGTACGGTCGGAGATGTCGTACTCCCTTGTCACAGGACGATGTTGGAGAGAGAGCTTTGCTAGGGCCAAAGATGGTTGTGGATACAGCGGAGAAGGTTAAGTTGATCAGAGACAGAATTCGAGGGGCGCAGGACAGACAGCGGCATTGGGCCAATAGCTACCGGAGACATTTGGAGTTTGAGGTATAGTTTTAGATTTTTGTTTTGTGTTGATATTAGTTATTTTTATAGATTAAGTTATTAAGGTTGTGTTTTATTCCAGGTTGGTGGTCTAGTATTTCTGAAGATTTCTTCGACATGAGACATGATTCATTTCGGTGGAGGCGAGAAGCTTAGTCCGTGATTCATCGGATCTTTCAGTATTCTCGAGAGGCTCGGTGTAGTTGCTTACAGACTAGACTTTCCACCTATATTAGAGGGAGTATACAACGTATTTCATGTGTCGCAGTTAAGACGGTACATGGCAGATCCTAGTCACATATTGGATCACACGGAGATAGATGTGGGCCCTACTCTTAGCTATCCAGAGCAGCAGTTAAGATTCTGGATCGGAGAGAGAAGGTGCTGAGGAACCAGACCATTTCCTTGGTACGCGTCGCATGGAGGCATTAATCTCCGGGTGAGTCTACCTGGGAGAGGGAGGATGAAATGCGAGAGTGTTACCCATATTTGTTTGTACCTTGAGGTATATTTTGTTTTGATTTTGTTTTGTTTTTCTGGGGGTAGTTTCATCTTTGAATTTCGAGAAAAAAATTATTTTAAGGGGGGTAAACTTGTCACTACCACATTTTCTAGGAAAGGATATTTTAGTCATTTCATAATTAATTAAATATTGTGCATATTGAATATTATTTATTTATTGTTAGATATTATATTTGATTTTAGACTTGTGTTAGTGGACCTAACTAGATTAGACTAGACTCATGGACCAACATTAATTCTAGTTAGATTTGAGCCCAATCAAGTCAATTCATTAGAAGGATAACTTAATTAGTTAAACCAATTGGATTAGAACCTTCCCTCCTTAATTAATTCCTTCATGACAAGCCTCAAGGGGTATTGTGAAATTTTTATGGTAACTTGGAGTAGGGGCAAGGTCGGCCATAGTAGGGGGGAGGGAGAGAGACTCTCTCTCTCTCTCTCTCTCTCTCTCTCTCTCTCTCTCTCTCTCTCTCTCTCTCTCTCTCTCTCTCTCTTCATTTATTTATTTTAATTCTAGATCTAGAAAAAAAATTCCAAATTTTTTCATCCCTAGACCAATCCCTACCCAAATTTCTTTCCAATTCCTTCTATACTCACTATTGGAGGCTATTGAAATAAGGAGGAGGCAAGGATCTACAAGGAGGAGGAAGGAGCACAAGTTGAAGGCTCTTGACACTCATTTGGAGACTTGTATTAGAAATCCATCTCCCAATAGGTATACTTCAGTTTTTTTCTCTTTAATTAGACTATAAACCTGTAATTTAATCATTAGGAAGCCTCTCATGTACTAAGGCTACCCATAAGAAGTGAAATTATGTTCATAAGAGGCCTATGGAGAAAGTTATGTGGTATTTTATGTCAATTTTGGGGGAATTACGAGATTGGCACATCATGTATTTGTCAATAGATCAATTAGACCAAATTGACATATGTTTGGTTGTGTAAGACTAGTATCGTATCCATAATTGGATATGTGTAGGCCATATCACGATAATTTAGCGCTACGGGTTGATTTGGGAGTTTTTTTTCGACACGGGGGTTTGAGAATGTCACATTTTGATACGAGCACGTTGATGAGTAGCTAAAATTTTGTGTTGCTTCTAATTGTGATTCTAGATTTTCTCGTGTCTTTCATAATGCATTTGGTGGTGTGTTGGAGACATATAGCAAGCGTATCATAGATTGGTGTGATACGGTGTAATGCACGCCACGTGTTTGTATAATGGCTATGTTAGCTTCATTTACTTTAATTAGTTGTTCATAACTAATTTATATTGTTTAGAGTATTTTGGATGCATACATAGACATATCTATGATAGTTATCCTAAGGTGAGTAATATATATGGTATCTCTATTTATATAGAGAGATGTATACTAGAAGGTTCACTGTCATAGTTAGTAGTATGTTTGCACACACACTTGCACATAGTCGGGTAGGAGTCCCTTGACTATAGTGTATAGACTAATAGATAGGGAAGAGTGGTAGACTAATGTGCAAATGCACAGAGCAGCAGCAAGCCACTAGAGATCGGGTTATGAACTTGAAGTGCACAACAGCAACAACAGTCTTGAGGTGCTACAATGGAGCAGCAGCAATAAGAGGGAGTAGTAGCATCATGTAGTAGCAGTAGTGTGCAAGGGGACAGTTGGACGCTCGGGTTGCAGTGGAAGCACTGCTGTGTAGGTGTGGTTAGTCTATAAATATAAGGAGGAGGGGGATCAGGCTATATGCTACGGTAGCAGCAACAATATTGCTGCTTTGAGGATGTTTGACTATGGTATTTTGGGTAGGATTTGAACTATGTTGAGTGTAGCACAGCAGTGCATTAGAGATTAGGATGCAGTAGCAGTTAAGGTATTGTGGTGTGTGTGAGTTGAGAAGATGGATTGATATTAGTTAGTTGGTTAACTGTTAGCTATATGTATGTATCAATTAAAGTTAAGTTAGTTAATATTGTTAGTTAGATATATATATATGAGTTAGTATATATATATATATATATATATATATATGAGGGTATATATATATACACTAGTTAGCATAAGTATTAATATTGGTTAATATTATTTCTAGTTTACCGTGAGTTATACCAAGGTATTTAGAGTTGAGATATCCTGGGATATAGGTATTGAATACCAGATGGGTAGCTAGGTGTGATATCGAGTTTGCTCAAAGCTAAGGTATCCACTTAGTTGAGGTATAGCTAAGGATACTAATGTGTAGTATAGTTGTATAACTTATAGAATAATTTTATAAAGATATATTTATGTATCTTACGATACGATACAGTGTTGGTATCCTAGTATTCTAATATAGCTAGTATAGCCTAGTTACATAGTGTATGGACCCAATATCCTAGAGATGGACTCATACAACCTAGAAATAACTAGTTTGACCAAGTTTGACCTAGAGTTGACCTAGTTTGACTATTTTGACCTAGAAATGGCTTTATGAGCTAGAATTTGACTAGTTTAACTTATTTTTATTCCAAAACCTTGTATTGTTGTAATATTCCATATATCGGTCTCCGGGACACCATTCTTGACATCTTTGATACTGTTCACCAGATTTTAGGCAAGTACATTCGCTAATAGTTTCTCATTTATGATATTCCCTATGTTTCTTGTATTTAGTGTAGATATCCTTGATTTTTTGATACGATGGTTACACAGATTGGTATATCTGGATCTCGTCATGAGATATTATTTCTTGATATTTATGGTGTATCTTCTGCAAGCCTTATTCCTTGTTCTTCTTGTACATATATAAATATTGATTCTTGGGGAGACTAGCTACCTAGCCAGTGAATCCTGTCATAACCACATTCTAAAATAGGGGTAATTTTGTCATTTTTATTTATTTTAAGTATTGTATATATTTTTATTTTTAAATAATTGTATATTTTTATTTTTAAATAATTACATGATATGTATATATATATATATATATATATATATATATATATATATATATATATATATATATATATATTGTATTATGTTCATTAATGCATGGGTTAGTGGACTAGACCTAGAGACCCAATAGATGAACCCCTGACCAAATATAGGATTATAGATTTTAAATTAGTATTATTCAAGATTAATTATTGGGGATTATAATTTATTACTGTAATTTTTATTCATTGGTGCACCTTACCGTTGCTTCGATATTTGGAGTGCTATACTAGCTTTTGCCTTCCAACAAATTTCACATCCTTGTCCTAGACGTGCCTGTCTTCCATTATGACCTTTGTGTAACCCATAAATACCCTCTTTTGTACTTCATTTTAGTTGCACAATATTCATCGCAGGCATTTATTTTTATTTCTAAATAAATTTAACTTTGCATCTTTGTGTGTTCTAATCAAAATTCGAGACACAATCTTGACCCATTTTGCACAACCCAAATTATGACAATATTCTATTCTGAGTCTTCTACGTCCATAATACTTGTGTTCCACCTAATTCTAACCCTATGTACTTCCAATTAATTTAAGAACACCATTTATATTAATTTTAATTAAATTGGTGTAAGGACCCAACCTAACCTAAAACTAGACTCAATACCAAACCAAACCTCCACTTACACCCTCATGGTTCATACTAAACACCAAACACCTTTTTTTTAGCTACTATATTACACCAAATATGATGTTTTCCCTCATTCAATCCAAATTCTTACTTTGTGTAATTTTCCAATTGTTGGGGACTTTTATGCAAAAGTGCAGTGAGGTGTCCACCTCCCATTGGACCCAACACATGAAGAAACACCTCCCCTCTTCTTTGACCGGACACATGTATTTTCTTTGTATTTTTGGAGTGTGCAACACTCAAACATCACCCCCTCACCATCTTGGCCCTCCATTCAACCCAACTCAATCCTAGCCATCCAAATTTCTTTTATCTAAAATCCAACCCCAACCCCAAAGAGTACTTGATCGGCCCAATTCCCTAGGTAGTCATCACACTTTTCTCCCCATACATAAACACTTTTTCTCCATATTTTATCACCATCAAAACATCAAAACCCTAAAACTCATATAGTAGTCGACCCTCATCATCTATCCCGTCGGATCCCCGGCCATCCCGACTGCCTGAGCAGCAACCGACCTGCTTAGTGCCACCACCGCTGAGCACTTCTCCCCGATGACCTCGACTCCCTTGACCTACTCACCGCCCCCAACGCGACAGCCACCGCGGCCATCTCCATTGTCAGCCATCTCGACCTCATCCCCGACCTGTTCATCGACTTCCCCATGCCACATGACCCCGATCGCCTGAACTCCACCGCCACCGCGACCTCCATCATCATCATTATTATCATCATCATCATTATTATCACCATCATCTACACCACTCGACACCCCTGACCCGACCACCCGACTTTACCTCCGACCACAGCTCCACTACCATGACCTTCCTCCACCCGCCTGAGCAGTCCTTTCCCCGATCTCCTCTATGCAGCCACCCAACAGCCGAACCACCACACCCACGACAGTCCGCCACCATCGTTAACATCATCATCATTATCATCATCATCACCATTAACATCACCACCGTCTCCACTACCGTTACCACCCCATCCCGCTTGAGCACCTCGACGACCCGAGCAGCGTCGACCCCGACCCGGCCTTCCCGACGAGCAGCCGCCCTGTTACTTTTTTCTCCCCTTCGACCTCGCCGGAGACAACCCACAACAGCCTCCCTCGACCTCATGCACGCACAGGTTCTAACTTGCCTTTCCTTCATGTTGTGTGTGTGTGCATGTGTAAATGGTAATTAGGGTTAGCATGTTATTTCATGGGAGTTTGTTAGATGTTATTTCATGACATTATGTAAGTAAACCTAATAACTAGTATGCGTGTGCGTGCGTGTGTGTATAATAATTAGGTTTATATATATATATATATATATATATATATATATTTCATGGGAAACCGGTTGCTAGTACTATGTATGACTGTATGACAGTATTATATATGTTGTATGGCTATAAGTGTTAGTAGTGAGTATACTGTATTTACATATGACTATATGACCCTGAGTATTAGTGAACTGTCTGCCTTGTGTACACTAACGTACTGGCTTAGACATGTGTTAGTGTTACACGGGATTTAGAGTTCTAGACATGTGTTAGTGAGTTAACTGTCTTGTTATGCACAGCTTTCGAGGACATGACACCCGTGCATTTAGACGCACACTAGACCTTGCTAATTGACCAGTATCACCCCTAGCATAGTTCTGAGTTCAGTATAATTATGTTTATGTGTGTGCTAGTGTAACGACTGATGCTATATTATTATTATATTATGTATATAGGACTGTTGGATTGTTCAGACGAGACTTCAAAAATAGGATATTGGTATTGCCAGCTCAGGATCACAGGCGAGTACATTCTCTGACAGTTTTTATTATGTTGATCATCTCTATGATTCTAGTTGTATAGCATACTTGATTCTGACACTATGGATACACGGGTTAGCATCATCGAGACCTGTCACGAGAAATCGTGATTGGAATCCATTGTGCTAGCTGGGGACGGAGAAATATTAGCAGATTATGTGATCATACCCCACTCTACATGCATCATAGCTCACCCCACACAACACGTCGGGTGCAGCCTGACCATTACATGCCTCATAGCCTATTATATATGATTAGCCTGACTATTGCTCGCATCATAGCTAACCGGATGGTTAGCCTGACCTTACATGAATCATAGCTAATCATATGTAACAAGCCTGATCTTTTCTAAGCTGATCACATGATAGACTAATGTTTCACACACTTAGCTAGATATTATATTCATGTATTTACAGTTCATTGTTCTAGCATGCACTTGTATTTCTGTTCATTGCTAGTTTTACTATTGATGATGATATATTCTCTAGTATTTCTTATTTCCAGTATTTGATACTTACCAGTATTCTTATTTCCAATATTTATCTCCATCTTGTATTTTTTTATACTGTATTATAGTTTTTGTCAATATACATGGAACTGCTGTTAGTGCTTGTACTTTGCTCCAATCCTGACTGGATATCATTTTTCCAGAGGATCTTGAGGACTTCTGTCCTACACACTATGGACCAGGTATAAAGGGAGACTGCATACCAGAGATCTTAGAGGAGTATCTTCCCTTAGAGGAGATACTACCTGCAGCTATTTAGACAGTTATTATTTTATGTTGAGTTTATGTCGAGATTATGTTGAGAATTTGTTGAGACTATTTATGTTGGACAGCTAGACTTTAGTTTTATCTCTATTTTGAGTTGTTGTGCTTGACTTATGTCAGTAATTCTTATCTTTTATCTCATTGTGCCATTTATTCTTATAGCTATTGTGATTGAGTATATATACCTATTATGAACTGTTGAGCAATGCAATATATGTGTCTTCTTATGGAGTTGGATATTCGTGTGAGATTGATTAGATAGTATTGTGACCTAGACAACATTCTACCGTTGATGCTGCAACGTAGGCTGAACGTACCCACGTACTTGTGCCCCTATAATGGGTGCGGGTCGTGACAAATCCCGTGTCATAACGTACCATGGTTGGATCCACTATACCAGTCGGGGCGGGAAGTGTTAGTGTAGATATGTGATCATACCCTCCTTATGCATGTCATTATGAGTATTGATCATACACCGCACGTATGATTAACTAAGCCCTAATCCTTGTGCAAGTTCCCAAGCCGATCACATATTGAAGCTGGTACTCACTCACATAGTAGTAGTATTTCTTGCTCATTTCTATGATGCTTATTTCTTGTATTTAATTCCAGTATTTTTATTTTATATATCTCTTATACTTGTATCTTTCATCTTGTATATTTAACTCTATTTACTGTTACATAGCTTTTATTATTTCTTGAAACTACTGTTAGAGGTGTACTTTGCTCCTTTCCTGACTGGATATATTTTTTCCAGATGACACTGAGGAGTGGTATCCCACTCACTACAGGCCTCAGGACGTAGTTGGCTTAGAGCCAGAGACTTTGGCTCAGGAGGGTCTCATCCCAGTTGAGATAGACGACCCAGTACCTATAGCTCAGCAGATAGATTTATTTGTATTGGATTTGTCTCCAGCATTGTTATTATTTTAGATGACTCATCGGATATTATTTGTCTTGTGAGTTATATTTGACTCTTCAATTTTTATATCAAATACATGTGATTATTCCATCTTATAGATCTGTGATTGAGTATTCATATTTTATTGGTGGCATTATTATATCTTGACTGCTAGATAGATAGTTTACCAAATAGACTTCTACCGTCGATGGTATGGCGTAGGCTAGACGTTGTTCACTACTCGTGCCCCCTATACCGGGTGTGGGTCATGACAACTCTTGATGGGTCCATAACAGCTCTTGATGGGTCCAACTCAATTTCAAGACTGGTTAGTGTTCATCATCGGGGCTGAAGCTGTTGAAGGTAACGCGAAGGTGGCACATAATTTGGTGTTACAAATAACCAATGCAGAAGGGAAGTGCCCCTCCAAGAACAACAACAGTGTGAATAATCTCAACAGCAAAAGAAAGGAGGCCTTAGCAATAAACATGTCAAAGCGACCCACCTCTCCTCCAGCACAAAAGCCTCTAGAGTCTTCCAGGCCTAAGAAAAAATATTCCTTTGATGAGAGCGATATCCATAGCATTTTTGAATGCTTAATAAAAAGTAACAAGTTGCAGTTGCCTGACATCAAGCGACTGAATAAAATTGGTAAAATAAATGACCCAAAGTATTGCATATACCACCGATATGTACATCACCCTACCAAGGCTTGTTATGTCTTAAAAAAGAAGATACAACAGTTGATTGATACTAAAGCTATTACCTTTCACAATGATGACAAACCAGTTACCGCCAATGTGATATCACTCAAATTTGGTGACTTCCCAGTGCAGGAAGTTCCAGAGGTGTCATCTCTAAGCCACAACTTAGGCCAGCAAAGCCTAAAGAAGACTTGTCGATGATGTCAGTAGTATATTTCTCTCGAAGTACTGTGTCTGGGATAGAATTTTACTTTCCAATCTCCAACAGGATATTATAAATATATAGTATTTAAATTTATTCCCCTTTATCCCCAGTTGAGTGTTTAAGATGTACAATATTTACATTCTTATTACCCAGCATTATAAAAATACAACAAGACGTTCATGCATTATTTTAAACTATTAATTGTATTCAAGAGTCTTGGATACGCAATAAGTAATAGATCCACAAAAAGTCCTCCAGCGGCCAAGTTCTCAGATCCAACAAAACGTTCTCGTTGAGATCAACCAAAACATTTTCTTACAAAAATAAATGAATTCTTAGAGCCCAGTTGTCCTAAGGATATCTTATTTCTAAATCCCTAGTTGGATTATAGATATTCCACTTCTCTTTCTTCTCACCAACAGAGAAAACAATGGTTCACGTTCATATTACCTCTGAACTATCGTTTATTCTATTTCCCCAGTAGAGATAATCTGCTAAAGAAAATGATCATGTTCTCCTTACCTCTGCATTATTTTTCTCACAAATATGAAATATATCATGTTCATATTACCTCTGATAGTGTTTCATCTTCAAACTTGTTACCTGTACTTCACACAAGTACACCATGGGTATCAAGTCTACAAAAAACTATTCCTACAGAGTTATTCAGTCATGTCAATATCACCTCTGAGCAGATACTTCCAGTGGGTCTCTCTTAAAGAAGTATGTCATGTTCGTATTACCTCTGAACAGATATCTTGTCCACTCTTATCTTTTATTTCATATTCATATTTGTTATCCGTACTTTGCATAAGTACACCATGGATATCAAGTCCACAAAATTTTCTATCCTAAGTTATTCTAACCTATCACGTCCATATTATCTCTGATAAGTGTTAGTTTACTCTAACTTATTACTTGTATGCCATGGGTAATAAGTCCTCTCAAAATACGCACATCAAATCTTAACTACTTTTTATGCTTCTAGTTCAAAGTATTCCAAACTTGTTCAAGTTTGAAAACTTAGAAGGGGGTCTTGTAGAAGCATAAAAAGTGTAACACTTGAAAACGGCGCAGTTTCCTACAAATAAACTTAGTAGGGGAAGAATGGAACACTTTTATTCTGTTTCAAAGGATGACGCACTTTCAAGCTATTTTCGTCAACAAAGACAGGCGCACAAATCACATGTCTGCTTTTCCTCCAAACATTAAATGCAATGAATCTGACAGCTGAACGACAGTCGAGGAGTCAGAAGTCATCATTACAGCTGAGCTACATTATGTAGACCCAGGTTGTCATTTAGCGACCCATCCGCCGTGCCAACTTCATCAGAAGTGCGTCGTTGTGCCAACTTTATCAGAAGTGCGTCGCTGTACCAATTTTAACAAAAGTATGCCGCTATGCCAACTTCTTCAAAAGTGCGCCATCATGGATAATTTTTCAAAAGTGTGCCATCATGGCTACTTCTTCAAAAGTGCGCCATCACGGCTACTTCTTCAAAAGTGCGCCGTTGTGCCAACTTCTACAAAAGTACATCGTTGCGCCAATTTCAACAAAAGTGTGCCATCACAGCCAACATCTATAAAAGTATGCCATCATGACCAACTTCTTCAAAAGAGCGCTAGTATAGCCAATCTTTTAAAAGTGTGCCAATCTCCATACCACTTCTAAAGTGCACCTATGATCCTAACTGACAAGGAGAAGTTATGGTTATGTGTCCTGCATGTCATGTTCTTCGTGAAACATGTACAGATAACTATCCCATGACCTATGCTTTCCTCATATAGGAAGCCACATGTCAAGTAGACAGCAAGTTGTGCACCCACTCACTAGATCGTGGGATATCATCCCATCGAAAGTGCACGCAAAGTATAGATTGTCAAAAGTGTGCGCACACTGTCTTAACTAATCTAAAATCCTATAAATATAGGACCATTGTATATGTTACAGGGGCATCGGGGCTGGGGATTTTCAAGTCTTTAAAATTCAAGAACATAGGAGAGAAATAGAATCTTGTCGTGCCGTTGTACCGATTGCACAAAAAGACGCGTACGGTACTCTTCGACATGTGGGCTTTGGCAGAATTTAAATTGGTCGCGTGTGCGCAACGAATTTGACTCGTATTCATCAAAAGTCGCCGTATTGACCCTTTTTCAAATCACCTAATTAGTTTGTGCACGCTCATCAGATCATCCTAAAATATTCGCCGCTGGACCCACAACGTCTGACTTGTCCTATGACCCGAGTTTCTTTTGTTTCAAAATCAGTCGATGAATCGCCGTTTCGCGGGCCCCACGATTCGACTTGACAAGCAATTTTGTGATTGGCTCACCGAAATCTAAAATTGGATATACCGTTGAGTTCATATCATCATTTAGAATTTCTTTGGCCTATAATATGTCCCATTTAGAGACATTTAGTATTGACATACTTTTCAGTGCAAAGTGGTCCACAAATGGATCCCGATTTGACCCAAAATTATCGTTTTAACTTATGTGTCCAAATTGGATGAATGGATAGTATTTTTTGAATATCTTGCTTATTTTAGAAATATTGGTGATATTTATTTCAGCATTCGAAGACGTTCGTACATCTACCTCTATTTGTACTACTATTGACTTGACGTGTTCACTGCTAGAACACCGCCTAAACTCTTTCTGGACACTAGGCAAGCTACCTTGCTATATTTACTGTCAGTATGCTTTTATTTTAGTATTTTATTATATTTTTTCATAATTTATTTTCATATAAACTGTGGTCTAAGCTAGACTTGGGTGCGAACGACGGTGTTCGTCGTCGTTCGTATCTTGTACTTATTTTATGCATGTTGACTTAGATTTAGTTGACTACCTCTTGATTGTAGAATATTTTTATATCTTCTTTGGCCATGACACATACATGACACGATGTTTTATTATAGGGCACGAACTTGCGTACTCGACTGGCCATCGATACGTTCAGAACGTGTAACAGTTAGAAACGTAACTGTTATGAATAGTATATTAGAGACTCATAAAGTTACAACACTGGACACATTGTGCGTACAACTTCATCAGTACAGGGATGAGGGGAAGGACAATGATTATGCGTATGGAAAGTCAAATCGGTGACCATAGTTTTCGGATGGAACTATGGTGATTTTTATATCAAATACCCTTTGATGTTCGTTGGACGTTATGGATGTTTTACAGACGATGGCTTGTAGTATATGTAAATTTATTTTATATGAGCCTAAATCACACCCATGCATACGAAAGTTGTCCTCCAAATTGTATATTATATGGTTAGAGCAACCTTGCATATTTATTTACTTACTATAGTTTATATAGCGTGTTATTTTCTGTATCTTGTTACGTCCCACTAAGGACCTGGATCCAGTTATTTCACTAGGTGTAAACGATCAGGACTATCCACAGGAGTATTGACCAGGACATGACCCTTCGTTCACTGTTGAGGCTCTTGCCCTCCGAGCATAATTGATTTATTCTAGTTGATATAGTCGTTTAGTAGTAGATTTGTCTCCACCTGATAATTTAGTATCTTGGATTATTTCAGACTTAATCCTTATAATCTATTGATTAGTTATTTCTTTTACCTGTGTCTATGGATGAGATTTAGTATGCCTGTAACTTTTGACAAATATATATACCACTTGTGAACTATAATTCATATTATAGCGTACATATGTATTTCTGAGTCCATATATTAGAGTAGTCACATACATACGGCTGACATGCTTGTGTATACCTGGTCCTACGTATTTAAGACTGGGTCATGACACAGAGCTCCAAAAGAATGATCCACTGCACAGACAGAGAGCAAGAAGGGTTTTTTCATGACATGATCCACCAACACTGGGGGATTCGTGAGATACCTCTTGATGTCATCGAACGCTTGTTGGCATTCTTTCGTCCAAAAAAAGGATATTCATTTCTTCATAAGCTGGGTGAATGGCTGACATTGCTTGGAGAAGTTGGATATTAACCTCCTGATATATGCCAACCTTTTTGCAGACCGCAAAGCTCTCTAAGATTCTTCGGGGGCTGCATATCGAGGCTAGACTTTGTCTTCTCAGGGTCTATGTGGATACCCTTCGAATTTATAATGTAACCCTAGAACTTGCCACTGGAGACTCCCAGGAAGGACTTGGTTGGATTCATGTTGAATTGATGTATTCGCATCATATTGAACACTGTCTTCGAATCGTGGAAATGATCGTCCTTAAAACGGTTCTTGACATCGATGTCGTCAACATAACATTCCACTATTTTGCGCAGATGCTCACGAAAAATAGTGCTCATAGCTCATTGGTATGTTGCACCCGCATTCTTCAGACCGAAGGGCATTACCGTATAACAGTACACCCCCAACGATGTCTGGAATGATGTGTGTTTCTCATTATCTAGGAATATCTTGATCTGGTTGTAGCCTGAGAACCCATCCATGAAGGACATATGTCCAAAGCCACAAGTGTTGTCGATCATTGCATCTGTGATCGGGAGAGGAAATTCATCCTTTGGGCATGACGGATTTAAATTATGAAAGTATATGCAGACTCTAATTTTGTCGTTCTTTTAAACGATAAAGACGATATTGGCTACCTAGTCTGGATGTTGCTCCTTGTGAATAAAGCCGCTTGTTATCAGCTTATTCACTTCAACTTCGATAACGTCCGGACGAAACCGCCATTGTTGTTGCTTAATTAGCTTAGCATTAGGTAGGATATTGAGCTTATGCATCGCGATCTAGGGGTCCAAACCCGGCATATCTTCATATCTCTATGCAAAGACATCGATGTATTTTCTTATGAGCTGTATAAGGGATTTACGATCATCTCTAGACAGATTCTTGTAAATGAAGATGGATTTGGGAGAGGATTCGTCGCCCAAGTTGACTTGCACTTGATGGAAGGTTCTCATTGCTCGAAACATAGATCCCACTAAGATTCTAATTGCTGAGCCCTTGGCTCAACTTCGAAGAATTCTAGCATTTGATTGTCATCTTAAACTTGATACACTGATGTCAGGTTGACAGATAATGTTTGCTTGAATATCTCTCAGATGCTTGTATCGGAGTCCCAGGTAGAAGACCCTGAAAAGTGAGATACATCTTGACTTCTTCTTTCGAGCACTCGGAGTTATTGGAGGCTTTGCATACCCCAAACCATGGCTAGTTCGTTGATAGTATGTCTCGGTCTTGCCTTTGGAGCGAAGTGATACAATAGCAGACGTCATCCATTACCATAATTTAGGCCTTTGTCATTCTTTAAGTCGTAGCCCATCGCCTGGAAAAAGAGCTTGGCCTGCGAACTGTAGCAGAAAAGCTGTATTTTACCGTCGTCAAGCTACGGTTCATCTTGGCGGAAGTCTCGGCAGCCTTCCACCTTACCGAATGTTTGCCATCCAATATCAAAACGAGAACTGTGAGAACTATATTTGATTTAAAAAACTAAGAAAGTACAAAGAAGAGTCCTAGGAGACAATCTAAGTACAAATTTATTTTATGGGGGATGACGATGGAGGGTTAGGAATGTAGCAACTCTCTTTACTCCATGGACCATCCGATGCAGAAGCTCTTCTTTCTCCCTTGAGTATTGATTCGCAGATAGCCAGCCAGCCTCTTGTCCGCGTCTGGTACCCTACTATTTATATTTGTGGCCGCATAGATTTTGGGCAGCATGGATGGTGGGGTTTTCCACGCGTACCCTCATAACAAAAGGGAATTACAACTGTGCACAAGACCGGACTTTAGTTATCATGTGAATATTTGTTAAGATTTTTTGTTGCTGAATATTTGAATGGTTCTCATCTGTTATGGACGCGACTTGGTCAAGTGGACATGTGGCCGCTATTTGGTTGGAGAGGACCGCTCAGTTGTAACAGCAATACTTGGTCGACGTAGAATCTGGGACACATGTGGCCAAAGACTTACAGGACGCACGGAGTCTGGAACGCACGGGACTAGAGACGCATGGACCACATGGAGTCTGGAACGCATGGGGCATGGGACGCATGGGCCAGAGACGCATAGGAACTTTTTGTCGGGTTGTCCACGTAGCTCTGCACCATCCTTAGGACTTCTGCCTCTTAGTGTGTTCTCGTCCTTCGAGGTGATCAGGAAAGTCTTTTTTGTCAGAATCTGTGTCAGACGCCATCTTTGTTGTCATTACGTCATATCAAGTCGACCTGCGGCCAGTTGTCAGGATGCTTGTTTGGATCGCCTGGATGACCCTTTTCTGGATTGTATGGTGTCCATACGGTCCATCTTCTGTTGAGTTTGATTTGGGGTGCATGGACGTTGGGCACATGGCTGCATATTTTATGCTTCTACAAGACCTCCTTCAAAGTTTTCAAGCTAATAAGTTTGAAATACTTTGAATAAGAAGCATGGATGGGGTATATTTGGGCCGCATGGTTATTACGACGCATGGACGAACGCTGCCAGGCTATCCTTTAGTCATTAACTGCTAGATTTGCCTTGACCCTTAAGTAGATTCTGTTCGGATTCTGCACCATCTCCTGACGCGAGGCTCTAGGCGACAGTTGCCAAGGAGATAACAGTGGCACACAAAAATTGAGGAGTTGGGTTCATTGACATAACTGTCCCGTTTGTTATCTCGATCTCTGCACACGTTTCTTGGAGCCTATAAGTAGGCGACTTTGGGATGAGAGAAATTTTTGTCCTCCGTTCCTCCTCCTTTGTGAAGATGCTGGATGTTGTTTTCTTTCTCGCCGTGGAGTCGGTCGAGAGCATGGTTGATCCGTGGCCCCCCTGATGCAGGGATTCTACTCTGAGGTAAGGGGTATCATGTCTCTCGTATTGGGCTGCTGAGGACACAAAGACACCAGTACACAGATTTGCTATGTGGGTAGGAAGTCCTCAACATAAGTCGTCCCTTAGCAAAGTTCTGCCTTATAGATGAAGGCTTTTCTTGGACATGTCCAGACCTCTTCACAGAGCTCTGTCGTGTGGGTGAGCACTTCTTCATGGCATGCGTGTAGGATCTGTCTGACATGTGCTTCGAGCTTTTGGCGAGGCCTCATGGATGAGGAATCATATGTTTTATGTGTGTCGAGCATGTATGTGGCTTGGCCGCATGGGTGAGGTCTCATCTTGCTCGTCCGTAAAGACTTAACTGCATGTGGCTGCATCCCGGCAGCGGTATGCGGTAGTTATACCTTTTTATAATCTTCGTCGAGACTGATGCGTCTTCTTTATGCATGTTTTTCCTTCGCTTGTGTTGCCTATGATGGGGCATGGAAGGACATCATAAAACCCGTTGTTCGGGATGAAAATTGACCTTATGCGATATTTCTTCAGGAGACGCGGTTAGTTTGGCAAGAACTAATCTAGGAGATGAGGATGAATGTCCTGCGTCATACGTTGAGCTGCCCTTGTTCAATCAGTACGTCGGCTGCTTTTCTCTCTTTTATGTGGTTCGCTATCGGCCGGGAGACAGCGGGGTCGATTACAGGATTTGGATTAATTACCATTCCTGTCGTCGGTCTTTCCGCATAGTTGTAGAGTGTCTGCTCCTTCTCTTCCCTTGCTATCCGTCAGTATAGTTTCTTTTCCATATACTGAGATTTTGTACTACGGAGTAGTGAGCCAGAAAACCTTGAGCTCTGCTGTTGGGCCAGACTTGTGTCAGTAGCAACGACAGCATGGAGGGGCGCTTCTAATAAAAAAGTTTTGTATTAGCAAGATTTCTCGAAAAATCCTCTAAAGCAGGTTTCCATCATATGTACTCATGACCTTGAATACTAATAAAACCCCTTGAATGTAATAGATTTCTATCATATGTACTCATGAACTTGAATATTAATAAAGTCTCTCCTTTTTCAGAATTTTGTATGTTGTGGACTTTTGGGTATTGTACTAGAGGTAATATGGACATAGTAAAATACCGTTGCCTTTTAAGGATATCCTGCTGGAGGATTTTTGGTGGACCTATTAACCTTTTGCGCACTTGGGGTGCGAGTAATAGATTCGAAACAAACCCTATCAGAGGTAATATGTACGTGATAGATTTTGAGAATTTTAAGGACATCCTGCTAGGATATTTTGGTGGACATATTACCCTTTTGCGCACTTGGGGTGTGAGTAATAGATTCGAAACAAACCCTATCAGAGGTAATATGGACGTGATAGGTTTTTTGGATTTTAAGGACATCGCGCTGGGGGATTTTGGTGGACCTATTATCCTTTTGTGAACTTGGGGTACGAGTAATAGATTCGAAACAAACCCTATCAGAGGTAATATGGACGTGATAGATTTTGTGGATTTTAAGGACATCCCGCTGGAGGATTTTAGTGGACCTATTACCCTTTGCGCACTTTGGATATGAGTAATAGATTCAAAACAAACCCTATCAGAGGTAATATGGACGTGATAAGTTTTGTGGACCCATTAATTTTTGCGTACGTTAGTACAAGTAATAGGTTTGAGACAAGTCCTGCCATAGGTAATATGGACGTGACAGTTTTTGTAGACTTAACACTGCAGGCATACTCCGGATTGGGTACGGATGATAAGTTAGAAGACAATTGATATAAGAGGTAATATGGACGTGATGATCGATGGTCGATGCCAGAAAGTTTACTTAGAGGTAATATGGACATGGCAACTCCGCCGGAGTAATATATTAGAGCGACAGTCGAGAGGTCCTGTGGACATGAACCAACGCCCAGAAAGATACGATGTAGTTGGTAATAGAGGAGTACCAGTCCAATTTAGACAAAGTACTTTTTGAGGAACTTACCATCGATAGGTATCAGGAGTAAGTCGCCATTGGATTTTGCTAGCCGGTACGCGCCGCTGGAAAAAATAGTTTCCACAACGAAGGGGCTTCCCATTTAGGTTGAAATTTGTCAGTCGTCTTGTGAGTCATAAACATCGGCCTTCTTACTGTTAGGATGAGGTCACCCACTTGAAAGGTTATCTATTTTACCCGCTTGTTGAAGGCTACAGAGAGACGCGCTTAATATAACTCTATGCGTTGTTAAGCTAAGAGTCGTTCCTCGTCGAATGCTTCCAACTCCTGTAACCGTCGGGGGTAGTTGTCGTCTGTGGTTAGTTGCATGGAAAGAGCTACTCGTAGTGAAGGAATTTAGATCTCCAGCAGGAGTACCTTTTCACTTCCGTATACCAAAGAGAATGATGTGTTCCCAGTAGCTGTCCGGACTATTGTATGGTAGGCCAAGAGACATTCATTCAGCTTCTCGTTCCAGTCGCGTTTATTGGAAGACACAAATTTCTTGAGGAGCTTGATGATGGTTTTGTTGAATGCTTCTGCTAGACCATTTATTACAGGATTGTATGCCATGGAGGCTATATTTTGGATTTAATTCTTGTCACAAAATCGATAGAAGGCGGGACTTGCGAACTATGGACCGTTGTCATGGACGATCCTATGCAGCAAGACAAAGCGATATATGACGTGATGCTTGACGAAGTTAAATGTGTTTACTATTTTGACTTCAAAGAGCAGAATAGCTTTTGCCTATTTGGAGAAGTAGTCGGTGATCGCCAGGATGAACCGATGTCCTTTTGATGAAGGTGGACTGATTGGCCCGATGATGTCCATTCTCTATGCCTCAAACTACCAAGAGGCTACCATTAGGTGTAGGAACTCAGATGGCTGGTGGATGAAGTCCGAGTGGATTTGGCATGCTTGGCACTTTCTTGCGTAATCGATAGCATCTGCTACCATCGTCGGCTAATAGTAGCCCATTCTTCGAAGACAGTCCTATAGTTTTGGACCGGGTTAATTCACCCCACAGACGCCGTCGTGAGCTTCGCGGAGGGCTTGTTTTGCCTCTGCTTTCGACAGGCATCAGAGCAGAAGTCCGTTATAGGACCGACGGTACAATATTTTGGTTTTCGTGTTGTAATAGAAACGGAGGGAGCGTCTTCTGATTAAAATAGCTCCCTTTAGGTTTTTAGGAAGAATTTCATAGACTGTGTAGTCGATGAATGGAAGCCTCCAGTCTTGAGTATCGGTATCGACCTCCGCTGCATAGCTGAGGCATAAGCATAGGTTACTTTTGGGATAGACCAGCTCTTGACCGATCACTGTGATTAACTGATGGGTGTTATCTGGGACTGCCAAGGAAGAAGCGAGCACGGCTAAAGCGTCTGTCTCAATGTTTTACAACCGAGGGACATGCTCAATAAATAATATCTCGAATGTTATGATGATGTTGTATGCAACTTGGTGGAAGGAGATCAAGTCTTCGTTTCAGACTTCAGATACTCCCTAAACTTGACTGGCGATTAGCTGAGAATCGTCGTAGGCTTTCAAGTACTCTACTCTGACTTGTTTGGCGAGCTAAAGTCTGATGATTAGGGTGTTGTACTCTGCCACATTATTGGAGCATGGCTCCGTGAGAGAGTATGCGTGAATGATGACGAGCCTGTATGGGGAGATCAACACTATCCTGACCCCAGCGATGATGTTGCCTTTAGGCCCTACTCTTGAAGCACCATCAAAGAATATTTGCCAAACCACTTCGCGTGAGATAACATTGGCGGTTGCCACTTCATCTGGAATCTCTTCATAGAGCTTTGAGGTTTCTGACCCTGGATGGACTGCCAGAAAGTTGGCCAATGCCTGACCCTTGACGGCCTTATGTGGGACGAGTACCATATCATATAGAGATAATAGTATTTCCCATGTAGCTAAGCGGGAACTGAGTGCCCTAGGTTTGGTCATGAGGACCCTAAGGGGGTTGACTTGCGAGATTACATGAATGGTTTGTCCAATCATGTAGTGTCGAGTTTTTTGGATGGCGAATATCAGCACAAGGCATTATTTCTCGACGGCGGTATATCTATGTTCTAGGCCGACCATCATCTGGCTGAGGTAGTATATAGCCTGCTCGTGACCTGAATTACTATCATCCATGAAGGACATGCGTTCGAAGCCACAAGTGTTGTTGATTATTACGTTGGTGATGGGAAGAGGGAATTTATTTTTGGGACATGCCGCGTTTAGATCACAGAAGTCAATGCAGACTCAGATCTTTCCATTCTTCTTAACAATGAGCACGATATTGGCTACCCAGTCGGGATATTGTTCCTCGCGGATGAAGCCACTAGCTATCAGCTTGTTGACTTCAACTTTGATAGAATCTATCACGTCTGGCCGAAACCGTCGCTGTTATTTCTTGAGTGGTTTGGCGTCTGGCCGAATGTTGAGTTTGTGGCCAGCGATGTGGGGGTCCCGTCCTGGCATGTCTTCATAACTCCAGGCAAAGACATTGATGTATTCCCTAACGAGTTGTAATAGGGATTCTCGATCTTCGTTGGGTAGACTTTTGCTGACGAAGATAGGCTTTAGGGAGGTCTCGTCACCAAGGTTGACTTGAACGACTTCATCCTCGGTAGGAGGTTCTTGCTGCTCAAATCAGATATCCCATTATGAACCCAGGTATTGGGCCCAAGGTTCCATCTCAAAGAGCTCGGGTGGATCCTCGTTGTCTTCCTCAAGGTCGGTAGACACCATGTTGGAGGACAGTGTTTGTCTGAGCATGTTCCCGATTCTGACGTCGGAGTCACAAGCTGACGTTTCTGAAGAGTGCGAGCGCTCTTCGTCTTCTTTTTTTGAGCCCTCGAGGGAGGGAGGTCGTAAAGGCGACCTTCGACCTTTGCCGTAGTTTAATCCTTCAGTGACCTCCAGGTTGTATCCCATCTTTTAGACCAGATGTAGTGCTTGCGAGCTATACCAGTAGAGTGGCATTCTGCTTACCTCGTATTTTGGTTCTACTTCCTTTGGGATAAAGGACCGGGGGCATTCCACTTTGCCAAAGATGATGATCTTATCTCCCTTCTTCCTGGGTGAGACTAAGAAATAAGAATCTTGTCTAGAGCGAAGCTGGTGCATGGTGCAGGTAGTGGTCACTTGAGTGTGCAGATGAAGGCCTAGACCGTGCTCCAGGGAGTAGAATGTATCTATATGCATACGCTCCGAGTAGTTCAAAGATAGTCCTTTATTGAGGAAATAAGGTATCTCTTCCGGCGAGATTACATTGTCAGGGAAGGGACGTTGACATTGGCGGATATATATTCCTCCAGCCCATCCTTCTCCTCGGCTACCCCCAGAGTAAGTGACGGCTTTGGTCATTTTTTGCGTAATTTTACCATCAAAGGTCTGAAAGTCGTAGCCACAGTCGGGTCTTCTTTTGGTTGTCGACTCGGCCTATGAAGGTGAATAACCATTGGTTTTGCGGGTGCGGATAGGGTAGAATCTCCTTTTGGTGGTCGATTCAGCCTACGAAGGCGGACGACCATTGGTTCTGGCCACACTGAAGGTATCGGAGATTCAGGCTCCTTCTCGCATATTTTAACGATGAGGGGTGCGGCCACATCGGGAGTACGAGCTTTTAGGCGGATTCTCATAGGCTCCTCGGGTGCTGTTGTGGCCTCGGCTTTATCGTCGGCTCCGTTGCCAACTTCGTCTTGGCAGACTTTCTTGTAGAGGATCGAGTCAGAGTTGTAGACCTCGATACCCTTAAACGGATCGACGTCGGCAAACTCCATTTTGATAAAATCGTGTTCGTCTACATATTTTAGGCACTGGTGGATGGTGGATGGCACGATCCTATATTCATGTATCCACGGACGTTCCAACAAGATATTGTAGGACGTATTTACGTCTATGATGTAGCAGGTGACCTCTGTTTTTAAGTAGTTGATCTGGCATTTTAGGCGAATTTTGCCCAGAGGGTAGCTCCCCCTTGTTGAAGCCACTGATGGAGATATTGGTGGCCGCCAGACGATGCATCTGGATCCCCAGGGTCGAAAGCAAACTTCTCGGGATGATGCTGATCAATGATCCTGGGTTAATATACATTCGGTCCACCTTGATATTACCAATATATCTTGTATAGTACAGTGATCGATCGTGCCTATTATTCTTGAGCAATATGTCCTGTTGCGAGAAGGTGATATTGGGTACGCATCCATGGCGTTGTTGCAATATGGACAAGCAGCAAGATCTTCGGTTGGTGGCTTGACTTACACCAGGTAGACATTGTCATTCTGTAGTGCCTCACTCAGGGCAGCCCGTGTGTCTTTAGATGTCACCCTTACATGTTTTCACCCATGGGTAGTTTGGTAATTGACAAGGGTATTTTAATTTTAGGATGTATTGTATTTAAATATTGTGCATGCATGATTATTTATTTAATTATTGTATTATTTATTTATTGCTAGTTGTAGTTTTATTTTAGACTTTTGTAGTGGACCTAACCTATTTATTAGAATGCATGAACCCAACATTTTGGATGAGTTTAGTTTGAGCCCATGAATTAGGCCCATGGATTAGGAGGTTGGATTAATTAGAGAAACCATTAGACTAGAATCTTCTCTCCCTAATTAAATTTAATCATTAGAGGCCCCAAGGAATATTTGGAACATTGTACATTGCTTGGAGAGGGGGTTACATGGCCAGCCCATAGAGGAGGAGAGAGAGTGCTCTCTCATTTCAATTCATTCCTAAATTCTTATATCTACAATTTCCCTCTTTCAATTCCCTCCATTCCCTCATCAATTCTTCACCAATTCTTTCCCAATCTCTTTCCAAATTCTTCATTAAGACTTCTACATCAAGGATCTACAAGAAGGAAGCAAGGAGGAGGAAGCCAAGATCTACAAGGAGAGGAGCTACTTGGTACTTGGGAACTTTTTATTAGGAATCCAACTCCCAATAGGTATATTTCAGTTTTTTCCCTTTTAATAGACTCTAGATCTGAGATTTAACTATGAGAAACTAACCCACATGCATAGGCTACCCATAGAAATTGGTTTTAGGTTCATCGGAGATCTACGGTGGAAGTTATATCCATTTTGGTGCCAATTTTGAGAGAATTCCGAAATTGGCACATGTAGTGGTTGTCATTGGGTCTAATAGATCTAATTGATATGTGAGTGCTTGTTTGTGACTAGTGTCGTATCCACAATTGGGTATGTGTAGGCCGTATCTTGTCAAGTTGACAAAATGGGTTGATTTTGGGGGGTTTTCTTCGACACGGGGCCTTGTGCATATCACATTGTAATACAGACACGTAGATACTCTAATTACTATACGTATTATTCATAATTAATGTTTTAGACTTGCTCGTGTCCTCCGGGATGCGTTTGGTTGTGTGTTGGAGCCGTATCGCAAGCGTATAATAGAATTAGTGTGATACGGGTGTGGTGCACTCCACGTGTTTGATGTTTGATCATTTTTGCTATACGTACATGTGTATTTTTATATATATATATATATATATATATATATATATATATATATATGTGTGTGTGTGTGTGTGTGTGTCAATGTGTGTATATATATATATATATATATATATATATATATATGTGTGTGTGTGTGTGTGTGTGTGTGTGTGTGTGTGTGTTTGTATATATTTGTAAGAGTGTAGTATATATATGCTTATGTAGATATGTATATATAGAGAGAGAGTTGGTTTTATATACATAGAGGATTGTGTGTATATGTATTTGTGTAGGTGTGATAGTGTGCTATGATTGCGTTTGTGTGTGTGTGAGGGAGTAAACTGATCAACATGGAAGTATCAGTGCACGGCGGCTATGTGCAACTACACACATGGATATACTATGCAGTCAGTTAACTAAGGGAGTCGGGCATGGAAGTATCAGCTCAGTTGACTGCAGTGTATGCAGAGTCAGTATCAAGATCCCTCACTGCAGTAGCAGTTAACTGGAGAGGGGGGAGCTGTTGCACCAGACTGTGCAGTAGTGCAGCTAGCTGCACTCGGGCAGCAGGGACTGCATAGTCAGTTTACTGTGCTGCTGCACACAGTTTTGGTGCAGGAGGCTTCACTGCACAGCATGTAAGGGGCTCAAGGAGGCTTAACTGCACCGCATGTAAGGGCTCAGGGAAAAACTGGACAACAGTGAGTATCAGTGACTCACTGTGCACAAAAGTGAGTATCAGTGACTCACCGTACAGTGAGCAGTCGGGCATCAATAGCAGTGCAAATTTGCACAGTTTTTGTATAAGTTTCAGCATAGTAGCAGTTCAGCCAAGCCATGGAGAGGCTCGGGCACCAGCAGCAGTCAGTGTACTGTGCAGTATCTACACAGTACAAGTGATGCACAGTTGCTATGTTTTGGTTCAGTAGTAAATTGTAGCCTTCAGTTTAAGTTTCATATTTTGTTCTACTGTACAGTTTCAGTCCAATTTCAGTGTGTGTGGGTTTAGCAAGGTATTGAGGTTTCACTTGGGTTTGAGTATTCAAGGTATTGTTAGTAGTTAGTGATTATATATATATATATATATATATATATATATATATATATATATATATATATATATATATATATATATATATATATACATACTTGTTTATGTGAGTTAGCTATCTAGCTATAGGTATTAGGTATATTTGTAGTTATGGGTTATTGAGATAGTGAGTTGTATAGTAGTAGTTAGTTATGTATAGATATAGTGTGGTATTACTTTTTAGTAATTAGATACTTATATAGCTAGTGCTAGAAGTTTATGTATATGTGTATTAGCATAATTAGCTTAGAGTATCATATATGTGTTAGCTATTATGTTAGTATTTGGGTTACCTTGGGATACCAAGGTATTGGGTCGATACCCAAGGTATTGAGTTTGGGTATCGAGATAGGTGCGATACACATTGGTGCAAGGTCAAGGTATCCTATTTCAATTAATTTGATATAGTATTATAATATATGACTTATATATATATATATATATATATATATATATATATAGTATTATAATATGTGACTTATATATATATATATATATATATATATATATATATATATATAACACTAATTTTGTATACGAAAACTTGCGTATCTTGGGATACGGCTCTTTGAGTGCCTTGTTGTTTCTTAGCTTAGCTAGTATAGCATGGTTTCATAGTATATCGATTTAGTGACTTAGTATTAGACTCTTGCAATCTAGATTTTATTGGTTTGACTTAGGAATGGCGTATTGACCTAGAATTGCATCAACTTCTCTTATTTTTATTCTTGAACCTTGTATTGATGCAACGTACCATATATAGGTTGTGTGATACCAGCTTGGGCATCGAGAGACACACCTTGCTCAGGACGTCAGGCGAGTATATTTCTCTGATAGTTTTTAATTCATAATATTGTAGATATGTATGTTCTACAATTGTATACATTGATCCCAACAGAGTGATTTTACGGAATGGTACTATATGGATCCCATCAGGAGATGTATCCCCTACCGTGTTCAGCGGGTACTCATGTACATTGTATCTCATCGTGTATATTGGATATTGATTATATTTTGTGTTCACACACTGCTCGTGTTCAGTATGCTTATTTATGTACACCCACTGCTCGTGTTCAGTGGTTATGATATTTGTGTATACCCACTGCTCGTGTTCAGTGGTTATATTTCGTGTTCGTAGCGTGTCGTGATTGGATTCATCGGTATTAGTTGGGGGTGGGAGAGTAGGAGTTGATTATGTGATCAAATCCATTGTTACATCGTGTACATTCTGGTTAGATACCTCACTTGTAATCGTCTTACCTGATCATGTTCACCCAACCCGATTACATAATGAACTTGTATTCTGAGGCACATTAGTTAGTTTAGATTGCAGTTATTTTATCATATTGTGATATTCATATTGTTGATCTATATCCTCGTACATTACCCGTATATATCTTGTTCATTCTTTCATATGTTTAGTGATCTTGTATTTTATTTCTATATATATTTATATGCTCGATTATGCTATTGAAACTGCTTTCAGAGGTATGTACTTCGCTCCAATCCTGACTGGATATATTTTTCCAGATGACTAGCTTATAGAGCAGTGTTCCACATTCTACAAGCCGCATGATGGCGTACCTATAGAGGATACTCCTATTGACCAGGAGGACTTAGTTGCAGAGCCTGAGGAGGTCTAGATTATTTTTGTGTTGGATTGTATTTGACTATTCTTTTGGTGGATTCACAGTTTGTATATTATTTCATATTGTGGATTATATCTTATTCTTTCCTTCGCTATTCCATTTGTGCATTATTCTTCCTTAGTTTGTTTTGTGAATGAGATTAGATATACTTGTGAGATACCATATTGCTCCTCTGTTTGGAGTTAAGATGATTGACAGGTACCATATTATATTGTTGAGATGTTAGATAGTTAGAAATAACCCAGACAGCGTTCTACCGCCGATTCTACGGTGTAGGCTGGGCGTAACCACGTACTCGTGCTCGAATATCCGGGTGCGAGTTATGGCATTAGAGAGCCACAAAAGCTTAAATAGTGATAATTTTGCCGGATTGTAAGCTAATTATGATAAGATGTCAAAATTATATGGCCTCTCCAGCCCTTGCAGTACATCCTTGCGCAACGGCTTATCGAAGCTCGTCTCTTTCTGTTTGGTCTTATCCACCGGTGGGGGCTGAGATATGTCAGAACCAGTGGTGGTAGGCATAAAAACCAGGGGGCATATCATCGGTTGGTATATTGCGCCTGACCTTGTCGCACCTACTGCCAGCTCTTCAGCCGAGGAGGAAACTGTGTAACAGGTCTTAGATTTCTTACCTTTGGATTTAGCGGTGGAGGATGCCCCCCGGCTGCATCAAGTCTGGCACGAGGTCGGGATGGACCCACATGACCTCCCCACGTGGTGTGGCAAGAGGTATTAGCCCAGCCATATGGTCATGAGCTGGTGAAAGGTTGACCACTTCCATAGTCGCCTTAAGGACCGGGACTACTCCATCTTGGGCTTCCATCGGTAGAAAATTACCAAACTGGAGGGACACCATGTTGGCGGCGACCGTCATGTCATCAAAGTCCAGCAAAAGAACCTTGGTGTCTATCAGACATTGGATGTACAGCTTCAGGGTATAACACTCATGCGTCGGGTGATAGACGTAGCGATGGAAGTGACAGTACTTTGGGTTGGCAATCTTCGTTGTCCCAGGCTGACGTCTGACATTGGGGAGCCAGATTTTGCCTCTCTGTATTAGCATGTCGAAGATGGGTTTGACATCAGCATCTTTAAAATAGTAAGTCTCCTTCGATTTTGGAGGCTCCGTCAGTTTTTGCTCGGGCTTCTTGGTCAAGCTAGCGACCAAAGCCTATTTTCCTTTTCCGTCGATGTTGCTATTGCCGCTATTATTGTTGTTGTTGTTGCTGCTGGGAAGTTTGCCATTTTCCTCAGCAGTAGGTATATGGATCCCCAAGTGCCAAGCATCCTTGAGCTTCTTCTCAGTGTTGATAACACTGACAATGTACATTGTCCAGTCTTTGAACTGGCTCTCGCCCATCCAGAGGCTGACTGCCGGGAGCATGTTCTTCCGGCATATCTCCATGAGTATGGCCTCGGGGTTGCCAGGAGGTAACCTTAGCGTGACTTGTCAGAACCGTTCGATATAGTTTCGTGTCATTTTTTTCCCTGGGTGACGTCCATCAGAGAAGACATCGTCATATCATTTTCTGCCTCATAGAATTTATTAAGGAATAGACGCTTAAGGTCATCGAACGATAAGATACAATTATCTTCGAGATTACAAAACCAATCGAAAGCTACCCCCGCCAATGACCCAACGAAGAGCCTGGTAAGGATATCATCATTGCGGGGTAAGTGTTATGTGGTGATTCGAAGTAGCTCATGAAGCAACGAGGGAAGGACTTCCCATCAAACATGTTAATATTGAAGGGCTTATACTTGGGCGGATACGGTACATCCCTCTACTCTATGGGGTATGGTTGTCGCACCCCGAGATCACGGAGTGAGTCCCGGTTGCTTATGGAGTCCAAGCGAGCCCGAAGTTCTCGGACCTCCCTCCTTGCTTCCTTAGCTTCATCTTCTGCTGAGGATGCTGATGAGCCAGGTAGGAGAGGATCATCGCCTACGGGTGGAGAGATCATATTTGAATCTCCATTGGTCCCGGGGCCCAGGTTTGCTTGCCCGGAGGCTCTTGCCGGCTGGGAGGCCACGTTTGCCTTGATCTCCAGCATTATTTGGGTCAAAGCTTGCATTAATGCACTCATTGTATGCATTATGGCTTCGAGCATCTTGAGGCATTATCGGTTATTGGGGCCTTCATGGTCATCTCCGGCCATGTACACCATCCTCACACTGGAAGAAATTGAGGGGGCAGTGGATGTCGTGCTCCCTGTTCCATACCCTTGTAGTGAGTAGTCTTCAAGGAGGGCGGAAGCCGTTGTGTCTTCCTCGGATTCGAAGGGATACTACCCCCCAGCGTAAAAGATTGTGTCATCTTGGTGGGAGTAGCTAACCTCCAGGATCTCGGAGTCCGTTCCTTGAGAATCGTTGTCTTCTTGGAATGCTGGGTTGTTACGTACGTCCAGGGGGACACTACCCCAAGCTTGGGCCACCTGAGGAAGAACTACCCCCAAGGACTGATAGCTTCTTCCTTGAGCGAGTGCCTTGGAAGATGCCTTCCGCCGTTGTAAGCCCTCTAGGTAATCGCCTTCGCGATGTAGTGGTAGAGAGCGCCGGAGTGGAGGTGCTTGATTAGTTTCTTTCCTTAGCGGCGGGAAGCTTTTCAGTTAAGTAGCATCAGATAAAGGAAAACTCCCCCTCCTCTAATATTTGCACCTGATCTCCAGGTCGCTGCCGGGAAGGTGCCTTCCGGTGCAGTCGCTGGAAGGCCGACTGCCTGTCTGTGAGTACTGCTACTTTATTAGAGCAGTAGTTGATAATGATGTTGGCGTAGCTGTGCCTCGGAGAGGGCACGTCGCACGCCACAGTTGTTTCTTTTGATTTTTATTTGTGAGTAATCACTACACACAAATCATGCGAAGGGTATTTTACCTTTGCATCCTCTTTGTGAGTCTAGGTATCCCGGGTACACGGATGCGCAGGTGCTGTGTTTGCTACCTGGCCTGGGGTTCGTACACGAACTCGCCCCGAGGAACCGGTAAAAGACTTTTGAGACTGACCTTGTCCATTGGTCCATGTGGGCTAAACGCATGGGTCAGTACTATACAACTTTCCATCATAGGCTCGCTTAATAACTAGCGATGCTTATTGGCGGTCGGTCGTATGAGAAGTTGCTTGAGTTTGACGTGCTTGCACTGCCCTGGATTTCTTCAGCTTAGCTACCGTAGGCGCATAACATGAAGATTCCAGTTTTGAGTTTTCACCATTCTCAGTGGGTCGCATAGGATCTGCGTCGCATGAGATACGGTCAAAAATAGAGGTTATGTTGCTATTGGGGCCGGATGCGGCCTATCAACTGTAGTTGTGAGTTGATGTCGCATGGATAGTCTTATGAGGCCTCCCCCTTGGCTGCATAGAAGCTGCCTCAGCACCAGGATGTTTGGCATCATAGTATTTTTCTCTGCCAGAGTTTGGGTGCTAAACAGTCTCTGCGTCAGCCCGGGATGCCGCATAGATGTGGACGTTATGGGTTTTCTTCCGACGACCATCATGGACAACAGAGTGAGAGGCTGGAAGCGTCTGCTCCGCAGTTGGGTGGGACGCAGCAGCCTTGGCCACCCACGCTCTGCGGGTCTTCGAGTGGAGATCACCCTTTTGGCTGGAAGAGGTTGTCGCATAGACAGTGGTCGAATGATGTGCAGTCCCTGCGGCATAGAGAGAGACAGGGAGCTCATGCTCCGTATTGGGCGAGGCTCAGAGGCCTTTGCCACCCAAGTCCTATGGGTCTTCTTGGGCTTTGCTTGCCTTGGAGAAGGACCCGAGCTATTCCCGGAGAGCATGTCCTCGAACACATGCTGGTCGAAGCGGACCACCAGCATCTTATATGTTGAGCCGAGCTTGGCCGCATCGGACTGCATCACCAACTTCTCAACAGAGGAGAAGAAAGTTCCCAGCAGAGTCGCCACCGTGTGCATATTTCAATATCAAAATGAGAACTGGGAGAACTAGATTTGATTTAACAAACTAAGAAAGTACAAAAAAGAGTCCTAGGAGACAATCTAAGTACAAATTTATTTTTTGGGGGGTGACGATGGAGGGTTAAGAGTGTAGCAACTCTCTTTACTTCGTGGACGATCCGATGCAGAAGCTCTTCTCTCTCCCTTGAGTTTTGATTGGAAAATAGCCAGCCACCTCTTGTCCGGGTCTGGTACCCTACTATTTATAGTCATATTTATGGCCGCATAGATTTTTGGCCGCATGGGGAGTTACAATTGTGCACAAGACCGGGCTTCAACTATCACGTAGATATTTGTTAAGACTTTTTATTACTGAATATTTGGATGGTTCTCATCTATTGTGGGCGTGACTTGGTCAAGTGGACACGTGGCCGCTATTTGGTTTGAGAGAACCGCTCAGTTGTAACAGCAAGACTTGGTCGACGTGGAATCTGGGACACATATGGCCAAAGACGCACAGGATGCACGGAGTCTGGAATGCACGGGGCCAGAGACGCATGGACTGCATGGAGTTTGGAACACATGGGCCAGAGTCGCATGGGACTGATGGGGTCTGGGACGCATGGGCCAGAGACGTGTGGACTGCATAGAGTCTGGGATGCATAGGCCAGAGCCGCATGGGATCTTTTTATCTGATTGTCCACGTGGCTTTGCACCATCCTTGGGACTTCTACCTCTTAGTGTGTTCTCGTCCTTTGAGGCGATAGAAAAGTCTTTTTTGTCAGAATTCTGTGTCAGGCACCATCTTTATCGTCAGGACGTCATGTCAGGTCGATCTGCGGCCAGTTGTCAGGACGCTTATTTGGATCGCCTGGGTGATCCTTTTCTAGGCCGCATGGTGTCCATGCGATCCATCTTCTGTTGAATTTAATTTGGGGCACATGGACATTGGGCGCATGGCTGCATATTTTCCATGCTTCTATACCGAAGATGATGGATTTGTTTCCCTTTTTTTCTTGTCGGAATGATAAAGCAATTACCCCCATATGGGAGTATCTTGTTGACCACATAGGTTGTCGTTATTGGCATGTGCATTTGTGGACCTAGACTATATTCTAAAGAGTACATAGTCTTCATATATTCAACATCCGAGTAGTTCAAAGATAGCCCTTTATTCAGAAGATAAGGTATCTCCTCATTGGGGATTACATCATCAAAAGAGGGCGCATTGACCAGGGTGGCGACATATTCCTATAGCTTGTCACCTTAAGTGCCTGTCGTCGACATAAGAGGCTTCTCAGGAACCTTCTTATTGGGACGACGGAGAGTTACAACTAGAGGTTATAGGCTCATTGTCGGAGGGAGCTCAGACTTTACTCCGCGGGTATTGATTGCAGCATTCCCTATGGCTTTTCTACGAATCTTGACAACCAAGGGGGATGGAGTATTGGATCCACTTTCAAGTGGATCCTCAATGGTCCCTCAAAAGCAGAGTCTACCTCGGCTTCGTCGTCAGCATCAATGTCTCCTTCCTCCTGGTTTACTTGCTTGTAGAGCATGGAGTCGGAGTAATAAGCTTCTACACCCTTGAAAGGGTCAAAGTCAGCAAACTCAGTTATGTCGACTCCTTCATTATTGATTTACTTCAGGTACTGATGAAGAGTCGATAGCATGATCATATGTTTATGTATCCAAGGACATCCCAACAAGACGTTGTATGATATGTCTATGTCAATGACATAGCAAGTGACCATAGTCCGCAGATCGCCTATCTGACATATTGGTATCAGAGCACGGCTATACTTTCTTGGGATTTCAAAAAGAATATAAAGGAGTTTGATGCGCCTCTCAATTGAGTTGCATTCGGCGTCCGCTGCATGAGATGAGTCGCCTATACAATGAGCCTATAGATATAAAATCTATCGATTTTGGAGTGTTAACAAGCTACTCTCTTTTGTAGCAATGGCTAAGAAAAACACTGCCGCTGCAAGCAGTGCTCAGCCTATCCAGAGTGATCCGACAAGTTCTGGAGAATCCGGAGGAGCGGGTTCGAACGGGATGTCAGAACGGCTAATGCACCTCATGGAGGCACAGCAACAACAAGCTGCTACTCAGCAGGCAAATATTCAGACCCAGTTTGCTGCTCAACAGAAGCAGATGGATACTATGATGCAACTGATTGCATCATTGGTACCCAACAACGGGGGAGCGACACCGACGCCGCCGGCTGTGTCGGTAGAAGATGAGTCAGAAGAAACTCAGCCTTCAGCTAGGAACACCTGCCGTGCAGCAGAGTTCACAAAAATGCATCCACCAACGTTTAATGGACGGGCGGAACCGGACGTGGAGTTGGGATGGATTACAAAGCTGGAGGGACTTTTTAATCTGGTTGGCATCCGGGGATCCAAGCGAGTGGCCTGTGCATCGGTTCAGCTGGAACTGCGTGCGCACGATTGGTGGGAGGCAACTAAGCAAGGGATTTATGATGCCAATCCCAACAGCAAAATCACTTGGGAAATGTTCAAATATGCTTTCATTGAACAATATATTCCCCGGGCTGTGCGTCAATAAAAAGAAGACGACTTCAGCAATCTGGTGCAAGGAAGTTTGTTTGTAGATGATTATGATTTAGTGTTTGCTAAGATGGCCAAGTTTGCTGGGCACTTCCTGACTAGATGATTATGATATCTTCTAGCTTGCTTCCTTATGAATAATGCATCAAAGATATCTCACTTGCTTCCTTATGAATAATTTATATATCATACAATGCATCAAAATAAATAGAAGAAGTAAAGCAGCAACATATATATCTCATGCAACAGTTCATATTTTCTCAAGCGGTGTTCTGATTCAGTTATCCCATAAGTCCAAACTCTAGGCAGGAAGTGCCCAGCAAACTTGGCCAGCTTAGCAAACACTGAATCATAATCATCTACAGACAAACTTCCTTGCACCAGATTGCTGAAGTCGTCTTCTTTTTGTTGACGCACGGCCCGGGGAATATATTGTTCAATGAAAGCAGATTTGAACATTTCCCAAGTGATTTTGTAGTTGGGATTGGCATCATAAATCCCTTGCTTAATTGCCTCCCACCAATCGTGCGCACGCAGTTCCAGCTGAACCGATGCACAAGCCACTCGCTTGGATCCCCGGATGCCAACCAGATTGAAGAGTCCCTCCAGCTTTGCAATCCATCCCAACACCACATCCGGTTCCGCCCGTCCGTTAAACGTTGGTGGATGCATTTTTGTGAACTATGCTGCACGGCAGGTGTTCCTAGCTGAAGGCTGAGTTTCTTCTGACTCATCTTCTACCGCCACAGCCGGCGGCGTCGCTGTCGCTCCCCCGTTGCTGGGTACCAATGATGCAATCAGTTGCATCATAGTATCTATCTGCTTCTGTTGAGCAGCAAACTGGGTCTGAATATTTGCCTGCTGAGTAGCAGCTTATTGTTGCTGCGCCTTCATGAGGTACATTAGCCGTTCTGACATCCCGTTCGAACCCGCTCCTCCGGATTCTCTAGAACTTGTCGGATCACTCTGGATAGGCTGAACACTGCTTGCAGCGGCAGTATTTTTCTTAGCCATTGCTACAAAAGAGAGTAGCTTGTTAACACTCCAAAATTGATAGATTTTATATCTATGGGCTCATTGTATAGGTGACTCATCTCATGCAGCGAACGCCGAATGCAACTCAATTGAGAGGCGCATCAAACTCCTTTATATTCTTTTTCATTAATAATTTAGAGTAATTTACATAGAGTTTACATTGATGCGCCTTCTCGGCTATTGAATTGCATTACAAAAGATAATTCAAAATACAGGGCGCGCTCCTTCAGATAGTCCACGTCGTTTGTACATTACGCCCTTGTATAGATTGAAGTCCATGCCTCCAAAATGAACTGACTCCAGCTATACTTCAAAATAGAGGTGCTCCTAACGCCTCCTCGCTATGCTCTAGCGTTGCACCGACTGATTGCCTGAAATAGTTGCCCACAACGTAGGTCAGTACTTAACTTGTACTGGTGAGCGGGATGAACCCACTCGACTAAATCGACACTAGCTTGTTAGGGGCGAGCATGCATTAAGATATCTTCTATAAGGAAGCAAGTAAAATCAATTCATATCAGTTGCATATTTTGATAGGAATGAAAATAGCATCGAATCCAACCAGTACACCGATTGCTTACTCAACCGATGCACGCCTTCCCTGCAACGAACATAATTTATACTTACCATCTGCACAAGACAATAAGTTAGCATATGTTCTACTCTATGCGGTCATTGGTGTGATCGACACCTTAGGGACTATTTCAAGCATTAGCGGCGCGCCCTATCAGCCCGGGTAGCAAGCCCTGCTGGAGGTCCCGCTATGCATCGTGACGAGCACGAATCAAATATTTCCCTCCGGATCGATACGGTTCCAGTACCCCAGAAAGTCGTTTCGAGGAAATGCCAAACCTTGTGCACAACTTGTCCCAGACCATGCAGATGCATGAATAATTTATATATCATACAATGCATCAAAATAAACAGAAGAAGTAAAGCAGCAACATATATATCTCATGCAACAGTTCATATTTTCTCAAGCGGTGTTCCGATTCAGTTATCCCATAAGTCCAAACTCTATCCGAGGCACTAGGCCGCCACCAACAACCAACTTTCCTTATAAACAAGCTCAAATTATAAGGTGTGCAAGCATATGATAAATTAGTCTACAAATCCCATGTTCCTTTCTAAGTGGCTGGCATGCCTGTGGCTAAGGATTTCCTAGGCATCCAAACGGGCATCATCGAGTGAAAGTTTGAAACTTAGAGATATTGGCGTGAAGAAGTAGGAAAGAAGGGACCAAACCACTCACTGGTTAAGGAAAAAGAGGCTGAAACAAGGAATCCCGCTAGCGACGATCAAACGTTAGTTACGCGGACCTGAAACAGCACGAGCATCGAGTTAGAAATCTTGCCTATCCTTCCTTGCCGAACTCCCTAAAATCCAAGCTCCAAACGATAAAACCAGTAGCGAAAACCAAGCAAATCGAAAGCAACACCAAATCAAAATCACAAAGAGGCAATCAAGAAAATCAAGCAACCAAAACACGAAAACTATCGGACTCGTTTCAATAGAGGCCTTTCCATGAGTTGGAAAGGATCATCGTATTTCGTCCGTGGCAAGAAGATGCCGAGATCTAAGTTACGACTCAAATGGACTAGCCACAAGCCCATTTTAGACAGATTTTGCCTAATGGGTAGCTTCTTTCTGCGTTGAAGCCGCTGATGGTTGTGTTGGTAGCAGACAACTGGTGCATTGGAATTTCTAAAGTTTGAAGCAGGCTTCGTAGGATGATGCTGGGGGCTAAGCCAAGATCTATATGCATCTGGTCCACTTTGATGGCAACGATGTACCATGTATAGTACAGAGGTCTATCGTGTCTGTTATTCTTCAACAGCATGTCTTGCTGAGAGAATGTTATGTCTGGGATCCTCTCCATCACGTTGTGGCAAATGAGACATGCCGTAAGGTCTTTAGTTGGCTCCTTGACTTGGGCCAAATAGGTGTCACCATGTTGGAGCGCCTCACTCAAGGCATCCCGAGTCTCTTTAGAGAAATGGAGGAGCTCAAAGAGCGACAATCTTGTTGGTGTATTGGCAAGTTGTGCCTATATGTCAAAGTTATAGGGTTTGACTAACCCTAGCAAAGAATCGTTCTTCAGAGACTTGTCAAAGCGAGTCTCTTTTTGATTTTGTTTGTCGGTCACAGGAGGTTGGGACGGACCTGCTTCAAGTACTACTAGATCAGTGAGAGTAGTCGGAAGGGTAGCATCTTCCTGAGCCAGATCATAGGTATGCAGGTAGTTTTTGCCTGACCTAGTCTCCCCTGCCAAGGCTTCATCAGTTGAGGGAGAGACCATGTGACATGACTTGGGCCTCCTCCCTAAAACCTGGAAGTTGAAGGTGGTGCTTGCTGTGCCAGGTCTTGAACAATATCAGGATGGACCCACATAATTTTAGCTCATGGAGTCGTGAGTGGTACCAGTCCTATTGCTGGGTTGCGGGCTGGCGAGAGGTCAACTACCTCCAATGTCGCCTTAGGGATGGGTACAACGTCGTCTTGAACCTCGACGCTGGGAAGATTGCCAAATTTGAGCGACATCATATTGGGCACGACCGTCTTGTCCTCGATGTCAACGGTGATGGCCTTGGCATCAATCAATTATTGGATATATCTCTTTAGCACATAGCGGTCCTTGGTGGAATGATAGACGTACCGATGGAAGAGGCAGTACTTCGAGTCATCGACATTGTCCGCCTCCTCGGGACGTCTGATATCAGGCAGTCAGAGTTTATTGCCTTTCATTAGTGTCACGCCACGGTCCCGTAAGGGCCGATCGTCCTCGCTTGGTCCCTATGGAACCGATCGTCCTCGCTTGGATGTGATGCTGTGCAAGCCTAAGTTGCACTTGCACCAGGCATAGTATCTGCACAAGACACAAGTTAGACAAAAAAATGCATATATAGGCACAGAAAAAATGCAGAGAATCAAAGTTGAACATATTTGATAGGAACACAAAATACTTCTTTATTGAATACTTGAAGATTGGATTACAAAGTACTTGTTTGGCTGAGTTACAAAAATATGCTATAGATGGCTACATCCCTTTTTACAAACCCAAAACTAGCAACAACGTCCATACATTATGTCCTTGTAGTAGGACTCAAAATTAAAACAACAAGCAGAAGAAGAGCTTGCACACTGGAGAGGAAAGCTAAGAAAGCAACACGAGCATGGTTCCGTTGGATGAATGCACTAACGCTGGTTCAAAATGCTCGCTAAGCTCTCGCTACTAGAACCTGAAGATTTTGCCTACATACGTGGGTCAGTACTACAATATGTACTGGTGAGCGACCGTGGCCAAACTCACCTTGAAATCCATACTAAGTATGCATGTGAAGCTAGCATTATTATGTGATCTTTCTAGTTGTCTAGTATCTTTTTAAAAATTCATACAAAAAAATATAGATAATAGATAGACTATGCATATGATAAATCTTACCCACGGTTGAGCGGTTATCCTTGTAGTAGACACACAAGTTAGCAATAATTTGCATATGTGTATCTAACTTATGTATCAATCTTGGTATCAAATATTAGGTATGTAAGAAGGTAAACCTAGCATGCGACCTAACTACATGATGGTCCATGGGTTACCCCATGATTAGCAGCGGTGACTCAAGGTTCACCTCTACACTAGCACCCGCGTACGTCAGCAGCTGTGACTCAAGGTTCAGCTCTTCAGTAACACACACGAATGCTAGCAGCTATGATATCATGGTTCCGCTCTTCACTAATAGATAAAATACACCACTAAATCACAAGGACCGTATACCTCAGGATGCAACAAAATCTCTTCCGGACCGACCGATTTCCAGTGCCCCAGGACCCGTTCGAGAGATGAACCTTGTGCACAAGTTGTCCGAGACCAATACATGACATGAAATATCTAGCAGACAAGACACTACAATGCACAGGTGAACAACAAAATACACGAGTTTATTCTTCTCTTTCTCATACCACATATCATGTTCAAAGTATAAGGACTTGCTATAAATTAGGTTACGCAGCATAGAAACGAGGGACATGCAACATAATTGATAGTAAAGCATAATTCTAATACTCAAGCATGTTGTTCATTTCTTTTGACTTATCTTGTTAGTAAGGTATCATTTGAAATAATCAATTCAAGTGAACTAGAGATCATTTTATTAGGCGTGCAGACTAAGGATTCATCGAAAGGCCGAAGTCACTCACCGATTGAATCGAACGAGAGAATGGGGAAGCCTTATACAACAGTCACTCCTTGGTTATGCGTCCTAAAATTGCAAGAATACTTGGTTAGCATCCTTCGATCTCTTTCTCTTACGATTCGAAAAGAATGCACAAGCAAGAAAAGCGAATCATGAAAACCAAGTCATCGAAAGCAAGACAAAACACAAAGCAACATAAAACCAAGCAGTAAAACAACCAACAAAAATTCTTGGACTCATTTTAATAGAAGTTGTTCCATCATTTTGAAGGGTTCATTGCATTTCGTCCGTGTTGATTTGGCGGTAAGGTTTCCCCGAGACTCGATCCTCAACCGAGTCAAAGTAACAAGTGTTCCATAAGTAGATCGCTAAAAGCTGGACATTACAATTAGGACATTGAAACTCTCGATGACATCATCATCATCAATGAAGAAAGTCTCTCTTGGCTTTGGTTTCTCCACCGGTTTCTGCTTGGACGAAGGTAAGCCCTTGGATATGTTGAAGGTAAGGGCCTGTTCCCTTTATCGTCGCGACCGCCATTTTGATTTTTGAGGGCTCTTTCCTCGGTCATCGGAGCCACGAAGTTGGATTCAAAGCAAGCGTAAGTCTTTGGCGTTCTTCTCTGCTATGTCTGCATGTAATGAACGATGTCCAGTCCGCATGTTGTGCAGTGTCTATGCAGATTTTTACTACCGATTGTAACTTTCATCGATAAGTATCCATGAGGTCATACTCAGGGAGACCGGGAGGCATCTTCAGGGCCGTCTGCCTGAAGTGCCCTATATAGGCACGTGCTGGTTCCCTTTCTCTCTGGGCCACGTCAATGAGGGATGACATGGACATATCCATTCCGCCATCATAGAATCAGGAGAGGAACAGTCGTTGGAGGTCGTCAAATAACAAAATATAGTTGTCGGGGAGGCTGTAAAACCATTCGTAATCCACCTCAGTCAGGTTCCCCATGAAGAGCTTGTTAAGCAAAGCATCATCTCGAGGTAAGTATCCCGTCATGGTCTCAAAGTAGGTCAAGTACTAATGGGATGATGTCTTCCCGTTGAACGAAATTATGGATTATGGTTTGTATTTCAGGGGAAATTCTATATTGTTCCATTCCGAGGGATAAGGTTGCCTTATTTCGAGACTCTGTAGCTTGTCTCGGTTGTTTATGGAGTCCAAACGTGCTCGCAATTTCCGGATAGTCTTCTGAGTATCTTCCGAGGCTGTAGGAGAAGAAGAGCATAGCAAGAGAGGGACGCATGTTGGAGGAGCTGGAGCCAGTGCGTTAGACTCTCCCATTGGTTCATACATCCTGGCTCGCCTGTCCCAGAGTTCTTGGTTGTGGTGGAACCAAGTTTTCCCGGATATACAGGATTGCCTGAGTCAGGGTTTGCATCGAGTCACTCATTGTCTGCATCATTGCTTCTAGTGCCTCGAGACATTAGCGCTCACTGGACCCCTCCCCGTTATCATCTCCTGCCATATATAATGGCATTACATAGGGAGAGGTAGATGGGGCGGTAGACTCTTTATTTTTTGCCTCAAATCCCTGGGTCGCACTGTCCTCATGGAATGCGGCCAACATTGCATCATCTTCAGAATCTTGAGGATTGCTACCCCTAGCCCTGGATGTAGCATCGACTTGTTAAGGATGAGTACCCAAGACATGTCATTGTCGTTTTCCTAAGAATCACTGTCTTCACGGAATGACGAATTATTGTAGAGTACCGGAAGGTTGCTACCCCCGACTTGTACTACTGGTTATACGTTGGTCTCTCTAGAGGGGGACCTTGCTCTTGTACGGATGCCTTGTGACTTAATATACTTCACAAAAATTCGACGAGGAAAATTTCACATTTACACCCACTTCATGCACACGGTCAAACCGTGTGCATGGGTGTGTTGGCGAGGTTTTTGCTCCCTAGCCTGGTTCATGTGTAGAAACTGCACCCAGGTCATTTGTGGAAGACTAATCGTGAAACCAACCCACTTTCTGCGTGCAGCCACACTGGGCGCATGGGTCTGTTGTCAAAGTATTTGCTTTCTGACTTGTTTCCAGTGCATATTCGACACCCAAGTTATCCAAGGAAGACTTATGGGACCGGTACACTTCATGCGCGTAGACAGGCTGAACGCATGGGTCAGTCTGGTACAACTTCCCATCAGCAATGCGCATAAAAGTTAATGGTGCATGCTTCTGGTCGGTTGTCTGAGCAATCGATTGAGCGCGCATGGTTCGTACTGCCCTAGACCTGTCACGCCCCAGTCCTAAAATATCGAAGAACTGGACACGTTGCAATGGCCAGCAGCACACACCGATGGATAAATCCAATTTAATGGATCCATCGGGGCGTACTTAAGCTGTAATACAACAATAAGGGTCTAGATATACTAATCTCATCCACAGAAATGAACACAACAATATCAGAATCATAAAGCAAGATCAATCTCAATAAAATATAAACTCAGGAAATAACCCGATAATGAGTCTGATACATCTGTCAAGATACAAGAATAAAGATAATCACAGCAAATACTGTGTATGAAAACAGTATATACTCAAAAGATACCCTCGGTGATCACTCAGCTACTGGATCTGGTACTGCTCCAGTGTTTGCACCTGCTTCTGCTCCTGCTAATGCTATTGTCCCGTACACCTCGGGATAGATCTCGTCTGCTAATCCTGGGGACATAATCCGGATCCAGGTCCTCAGGGGACATAGCAAGGTACAAGAATAACTCAAGCCAAAATAAATGCAAGGCAGCAATAAATGAAACAATAGGGTAATATATAACCAGCTAAGTGATATGCAAGTTGAGAGTTTTAGTCATACTCGGGCTGAGACTACTACAGGATCAGTATCGGAGAAACCCATAGCAGTATTCTCTCGAAGGGCCAGTACGGTACCAAAGCTCTGTTGCCAGAGTCTAAGGCACTTCCATTAAATTATTATATATATATATATAATCAGCCTTTTGTATGGTAAATCTCTTCCCACCCAATGTAATCTCACGTCTCATGTCCATGACACGCAGGATCAAAACTAATGCAACAAGTCATATAATGTCTATGAATAAAATGTCTATGTCATAAAATATGTATCCTATACAGAATCACCATGAATATCTCAGAAAGATTATGTCTCATGAATAGTGTCAAGTGTCCTGGGTCTATGTACTTGATAAGACAAGTACGAGAATATAAAGGGTCACGATGTCCATGTCTAGATGACGTACACAACTCCGTGTACGGCGTTGGCACCCGACTATTAATCGGACGCTAAGTAAGTCACACGATCCTAGGTCAAGCATGCACAACAATATAAATGAATCAAGAAAAATATGTAACAAGACTGCAAAGTTGGCAAGGTACACTTGCCTGGGGTTTGAATACCAACAGTTGTCCCTGTATCAGTGGATCCTGCAGGTACTCCTCCAAAAGCTGAAATAAATATCACCAACAGTCTCAGAAAATATCAAATAGCTAGAAACGCCTGTCCTTAAGTCCAATTTGGACACAGGGGCAAAAATAACAGTTTCTGGTCAAAGCAGGGCCAATGTGAGTCGCTTTGCACCGAAAAACGTGTCAGGGTCAAAGGTCTCCAAATTCGTCAAACTTAGTGTCAACAAGTCAGGAACGATGATACGAACCCAACGAAACTTCCAGAATTGAATTCCGATGAGCCGATCACAAAATCGCCCGTCAAGTGGAGCCGTGGGGCCCACGATACGCGATTTTGTCAACGTTCTCAGAATTGAACCAAACTTGGGTCACAGGACCAGCGTATTGCTATGAGTTTGATGACGCAAGTTTCATCTCGATCCGACGTGTGTACACTGTAACACCCCGTTCCGCTCAAGCGGGCTGCCGACTCAATCGGCAATAGTGCAACTGTCCCGACCCGCTTTGCCTCGATCAAGAAGTAAAGGATATCCAGACTTGTCCCTAAAGGAATCCGGCTTGGACTTTCAGAGGCTCGCTCAGACGTATCGCTCTACCGAGGTGAATCATCGCCAAGGTGGGTGGCTACGGTGAACTTGTCTTTGCTTAGCCAGCACATATAAAATCTGGAATATTTATGCTAGTCGCTATGTGATTCACCCCCTGCATGCTAATAAATCCAACACACCTAGCTAAGGGAATAATCCCAACTTGTATTGCTCGCTAGAACATGGAAATGAAATACTACTTACATTTAGACCCTCGCATGCTAAGTCCCGTAATGGTTTCATCTCTCGGCTTACCTTCGGGTTCGAGCAACGTCCCTGCTTATGTTCCTTAGAAACGCATGCTTGTCTGCTTGAATGTGCATTGTTTTCATCCTTACTCCGGGAGACTACTCAGTAGTCGTTCCGTGTATGATTGACCCTGCAAGTATCCGGGACCGTCAGGTCATCTAAGGCAATCCCCGAACCAGGGGAATGCACTAAGCAAGAACAAATACTGAACGTAAATCACCTTGAATGATAATCATGCTATGTATGCATCTGAACGAGGATCGTGTTATGTACTGATGGAATCCTAGCTCATGGAGCAATATGCCTCGTTCAGACTAAGTTTAAGTTTCATGATTATCATGTCAAACTATGGAATATGGATAGACCCTGACCTGCATTATCGCGGACAGGTTGTGCACAAGGTATGTTATGTTGAGTCCCGCGGACGGCTACACCGGGGCACCGGAGCCGATCCGATCCGGACGGGACGTATGAGCAGTCGTATGTTATGGGGCAAGGTGTTATGCAGCGGGGCTCGCCACCTGCGTTGCATATCATTCTGTGTCTTGAGACTGTGAACCGTCCATAATGGCTACGCCAGCGACTTATGTTCATATAGATAAGTCATCCTCGCTTAGCGGCAATCCGCGTGCGAGTCATTGCATAGCATCAATGAACTGAACACCTAAACGATATGAAAATAACGACCTTCATGTTTGCATATGCTATGCTCCTGAATGTTTATACTTACCGTGCTTAAATTAATCATGTTTGCCTTGGACAGGGAAGGAGAAATGGTAAGTTGGTAAGTCTCGCCGTGTTTCCTCAAATATCGCACGGCGCACTGCCCGACACGTTAAGCTATTCAATGTTTGCATGAAACTGATCCTAAGGCAACTAGAAAGACAACTAAATAGTTGTGCACGGAACCTGTATTACGTGTTTGGATTTGTCGAGCGGGCGAGTAGCTTCCCCACCAGTGCATTCAATGTACTGATAATCCACCAGTTTGATATGCAGGGTGCGGGAGAACCTCGTGCGGTGCGGACGCCTCCTTCGTGCGTGCTAAGGCCAGGAGTTCCCTCTGAAGCCTTGCAACGGTGCGTCCGGGACTGAAGCACATATACAAGACATAAGTTGTGAACATCGCCTGACCATCGCCTGTACAATCATTCCACAGTTGTAGCCACTTGGCACGCTTTTACTGTTTCAGAGAGAGGCTTGAGCGACTTGTAATCTCGGCTATACGCCGCCTGTAACATAAGTTTATATCAATAAAAGAGCTTGCTTTATTTCAACTTGTGTTTCTATGCTTCCGCTATATTGTCGACTCAGTGAACCTGTTACCGATCGCCTATGCGTTCATGACTCCGCTGCACTCGGACAATCTGTGCGACTCTGTGGCTTAGAACTCTTGCCGCCAGCCAATGAACCATGGCCTTGCACGGGCGTGGCTCACGCTCGTGCGGCATCACGCCCAGATGGGTTAAGCGATCGTTCCGCGGGAGCGCTGGCGAGGGTGATTCCCGCCTAGCGGGAACGGCCGATTGCCTGCGGGAGATCGGGGCATGACATGTTGGTATCAGAGCCTGGCTTCTACGCCTTTGGACTTCGATTCGATATCTCTGTTTCGAAAGCTCGTTCGTGGGTTATGTGCACGCTCTCTCTCAATGCCTCGATGGGATGTTCCAATAATAAGTCTAAATACTTTCAAAATGTGTTTTGAATGTTATGCTTGCTTGTCTGGTTGTATGCTGCGAGTGGCCTTTGTGCCAACCTGTGCGAACCCTTGAGAGTATCGCCAGTAGCTTGTCCGAGATTTTCACTAACCCTAAGTTTGGTTGAATGCATCTATTCGAGGGACGCCTTGAACTAGTGCACCATCCAAGACTTAGAAAAAGGTGAAACTCGAGTGCTGAGACTTTGCTATCACTAAGCTGGTTGACGTGTTCACGCTAGAGGGGCCCTTCGAAAGTGCGCACGATCCAGTCTAAGCGATATGCAGAAGATCGATGCTTGTGCAAGTGAAGATCCAAATGAACAAGTACAAACGACTTGTCTAGGATTGCCTCAACCCTAGATTACTGCTTGTCCTTAGTAAGTCTCGAAGACGAGACTTTTTCTAAGTTGGGTAGGATGTAACACCCCGTTCCGCTCAAGCGGGCTGCCGACTCAATCGGCAATAGTGCAACTGTCCCGACCCGCTTTGCCTCGATCAAGAAGTAAAGGATATCCAGACTTGTCCCTAAAGGAATCTGGCTTGGACTTTCAGAGGCTCGCTCAGACGTATCGCTCTACCGAGGCGAATCATCGCCAAGGTGGGTGGCTACGGTGAACTTGTCTTTGCTTAGCCAGCACATATAAAATCTGGAATATTTATGCTAGTCGCTATGTGATTCACCCCCTGTATGCTAATAAATCCAACGCACCTAGCTAAGGGAATAATCCCAACTTGTATTGCTCGCTAGAACATGGAAATGAAATACTACTTACATTCAGACCCTCGCATGCTAAGTCCCGTAATGGTTTCATCTCTCGGCTTACCTTCGGGTCCGAGCAACGTCCCTGCTTATGTTCCTTAGAAACGCATGCTTGTCTGCTTGAATGTGCATTGTTTTCATCCTTACTCCGGGAGACTACTCAGTAGTCGTTCCGTGTATGATTGACCCTGCAAGTATCCGGGACCGTCAGGTCATCTAAGGCAATCCCCGAACCAGGGGAATGCACTAAGCAAGAACAAATACTGAACGTAAATCACCTTGAATGATAATCATGCTATGTATGCATCTGAACGAGGATCGTGTTATGTACTGATGGAATCCCAGCTCATGGAGCAATATGCCTCGTTCAGACTAAGTTTAAGTTTCATGATTATCATGTCAAGCTATGGAATATGGATAGACCCTGACCTGCATTGTCGCGGACAGCTTGTGCACAAGGTATGTTATGTTGAGTCCCGCGGACGGCTACACCGGGGCACCGGAGCCGATCCGATCCGGACGGGACGTATGAGCAGTCGTATGTTATGGGGCAAGGTGTTATGCAGCGGGGCTCGCCACCTGCGTTGCATATCATTCTGTGTCTTGAGACTGTGAACCGTCCATAATGGCTACGCCAGCGACTTATGTTCATATAGATAAGTCATCCTCGCTTAGCGGCAATCCGCGTGCGAGTCATTGCATAGCATCAATGAACTGAACACCTGAACGATATGAAAATAACGACCTTCATGTTTGCATATGCTATGCTCCTGAATGTTTATACTTACCGTGCTTAAATTAATCATTTTTGCCTTGGACAGGGAAGGAGAAATGGTAAGTTGGTAAGTCTCGCCGTGTTTCCTCAAATATCGCACGGCGCACTGCCCGACACGTTAAGCTATTCAATGTTTGCATGAAACTGATCCTAAGGCAACTAGAAAGACAACTAAATAGTTGTGCACGGAACCTGTATTACGTGTTTGGATTTGTCGAGCGGGCGAGTAGCTTCCCCACCAGTGCATTCAATGTACTGATAATCCACCAGTTTGATATGCAGGGTGCGGGAGAACCTCGTGCGGTGCGGACGCCTCCTTCGTGCGTGCTAAGGCCAGGAGTTCCCTCTGAAGCCTTGCAACGGTGTGTCCGGGACTGAAGCACATATACAAGACATAAGTTGTGAACATCGCCTGACCATCGCCTGTACAATCATTCCACAGTTGTAGCCACTTGGCACGCTTTTACTGTTTCAGAGAGAGGCTTGAGCGACTTGTAATCTCGGCTATACGCCGCCTGTAACACAAGTTTATATCAATAAAAGAGCTTGCTTTATTTCAACTTGTGTTTCTATGCTTCCGCTATATTGTCGACTCAGTGAACCTGTTACCGATCGCCTATGCGTTCATGACTCCGCTGCAGTCGGACAATCTGTGCGACTCTGTGGCTTAGAACTCTTGCCGCCAGCCAATGAACCATGGCCTTGCACGGGCGTGGCTCACGCTCGTGCGGCATCACGCCCAGATGGGTTAAGCGATCGTTCCGCGGGAGCGCTGGCGAGGGTGATTCCCGCCTAGCGGGAACGGCCGATTGCCTGCGGGAGATCGGGGCGTGACATACACAAAGTTACGACGTATTCTAGAACAGACGGATACGAGGCGTTGTCGGCGGATACGCGTTGATTTCGGTGTGCACGCACATCCAAATCAACTTCTGCGAAATCTCGCACGTCCGTATCAACGGCGCGCACATTTTGGTGAAAATTGCGTGCGACCAAGTCGTCCCGTTTGGCGGGGCGCACTCAGTTCCGGGGTGAAATAGGGCGTTAGTTTTCCTGTTTTTGGATCGCAGTTTGCGATCGCCACAGGATGCGACGCACCGAGCGTGTTACACGGGCATCGAGAGGGTTACACAGTCTACGCGACACAACTGACGGAACGGAAAACGGAATAACGAGGAGAGAGAACGGGTTACCTGAACAGGGCTTCGTGGAACGAGAATTTCTCGTGTCCGGGATGCTGCTATGTTCGTGTCCTGGTTCAACCATGTCCGCTGTGTCGACTCTACACAGAATCTGTGTCCGGGCTAGGGTCTGTGTCCGGAGATAGCTGGGTGGACTCGCCGGAGGAAGGCGGAGAGGTGGTGTTCGTCGAGGGTGCTGCGGGTCGGGGTGAGGAGGATGACAGAGGAGAACGGCCTGGCGGCGGGTGGTCGAGGGCGATGAAGGGCGGAGGTTAGGGCAGAGATGGTGGAGGAACGGCGAGGGGGTTCGATGGGGGAGCGGCGGAGTCGTGGTGGAGATGTAGGAGATAGGGGCTCGGGGTGAGGAGGATGACAGAGGACGGCGGAGCAAGGAGGAAGAAGGCGGCGGGAAGACTAGGGTTCAGGCGAGGGATTCGTCGGCGCTGGGATGAGAGAGAAGTCTGGAGGGTTTTGCGGCGGCGGCGGGCACAGAAGTCGAGGCTATATAGGCCTGAACAGTGAATCCGGGGGGGGTGAATCCGATTTAGGGTTCGGTTAGGGTTTCGGGTATTCGGGTTTCGGGTCCAGTTTAGATCCGACCCGACCCACTAAGGCTGGGTTCGGTTCAGTTGAACCGGGTCTGGGTTGGTTTGGTTTATTTTAGAAATAAATCGGGTTTATTTCTAGGGTTTAATTCGATTTATTTAAACTAGTTTTTAGGGCTTTAAAAATATTTTTGGGGTCCCATAAATTCCCAGAAAATTACCCTATGTCTAGTTTTTCATTTTACACCCAAAAATATTATTTTCATAATATTTTATTATTAATTAACAGTAATTAAAAATCATTTAAATTCAAAATACCTTAGTTTGAATTACAGAAAAATCCCAGAAAATTACAGAAAATTATGAAAAATTTAAATTAAAAATTTCTGAAAAATCAAGGGGGTTACAATCTACCCAACTTATAAAAATTTTGTCCTCGAAATTAAACTAGGGTAGGGTTCCCTCTACCAAATCTCACTTGATTACAGTCTAAAGAATTCATCTCAAGTGAACATTGCGGTCTCTACCCAACTTAGAATTTACCCATCTATCATCTAAGGCTATACATCTAAGAAAGCTATGCCCCCAAATTATTTAATCATGTTATTGAATCCTCAAGTCTTTAACACCAAACATATCACCTATGATATTCCCTTAATCATTTATAAAAGGGTCATCAACAATGCGACCGGCCTGTGGGGTATATCTAGTACTGTCTATATATCAAACTTATACCAAGCACAAGGTTTTGTCTTTCCGAAATAAGGGAAGACGGAGATCAATAATAAAGAGTTCAAGGGTGAGGTAATAGAATAGAAGTATCGGGATCAAGGCGTTTAAAGAATTCAAATGGGAATTGTTAAGCAGTTGTGGATTGAAATCCTATTATGATAATTCTTCGTTCGCATGCTCGTATTAGTACAGTTACGTAACTAATATGATATGCTCAGACATATCTAGAGGGCAAGTATACTAGTCAACTATATATCTCAATCCACGTAAAGTAGTCGTACGAAGAGCGAACCAAAATGCACTAAGGTTGATCAGACCGTAATACACTGATTCTGAATAGACAATTGTATTAGTGTGTCGATCCAATAATACATATGTCATGAACAAGCTCGATAAAAGGATAAGCTTGCAAAACTAGGCTATATTAGCAGCGTAAGTCAAGGTAGTACATCAAATATAAGTACGCTAGATGATGATGAAAGGAGGTACAATTTAATTCAAGTTCACAAAGACAAAAACAAAATAAGCAATAATAATAAAAGACTTTACAATCTCTACAGTTATCATACAACCTCCTTGTCTAAGTCGCTAGTCGACCAAATAGGGGCAAGGACCTCTAAATTCTACAGTCTGAATAAACACTATCTCCTTATGCAAATCTAAAGTTGTGTCATCCTAGTTCACTTCATCAATGGGTCAATAGGGCTAGGTGGTACTATGTTGTGAGGCATACTACCCAACTTAAAACAATAAACTAATACTGTAATCGTCTTAAGGATACTGTGGAAACTCTCGTTAAGGTCTACGAGAAGGGGTCTTGGTACCTATTAGGGTATCCTCCTATATTACATAGGTCATGGTCGTCTTAAGCCTTAGTCTTAGTGCTTATAGAACAAGTGTCGATAGTGAGGATAGAAGAGTTACAGGCCGTCAAGGGTAAGGGATCTAACTTGTATCGAGGTGGGGGTACTAATTACGCGACTTAAAGCTAAGGGGTAATCATTAGGTCATAATCTACAATAGTAACTTAAACTGTCAAGTTCTAATTACCAATTACATAGTAAAAAAAAAATTATAGTAACAATCAAAATAAACAATAAGAGGCACACAGGAATCAAGGCAGGATGCAAGTCAAAAATTTAATTTGAATCCGATATAGATATCAAGAACGATTCAAGAAAGTGGATGAGTTCCTTATCATATTCTTACTGCAGGCTTGCTCGGTCCCTAAGTCGAAACCGAAGCAATTTAGTCGTTGACCTGCATGGGCCACCACAAAAACCATGTCACGCCCCAGTCCCAAAATATCGAAGGACTGGACACGTGACAATGGCCAGCAGCACACACCGATGGAAAAACCCAATTTAATGGATCCATCGGGGCGTACTTAAGCTGTAATACAACAATAAGGGTCTAGATATACTAATCTCATCCACAGAAATGAACACAACAATATCAGAATCATAAAGCAAGATCAATCTCAATAAAATATAAACTCGGAAAATAACCCGATAATGAGTCTGATACATCTGTCAAGATACAAGAATAAAGATAATCATAGCAAATACTGTGTATGGAAATAGTATATACTCAGAAGATACTCTCGGTGATCACTCGGCTATTGGATCTGGTACTGCTCCAGTGTCTGCACTTGCTCCTGCTAATTCTCCTGTCCCGTATACCTCGGGATAGATCTCGTCTACTAATCCTGGGGACATAATCCGGATCCAGGTCCTCAGGGGACATAGCAAGGTACAAGAATAACTCAAGCCAAAATAAATGCAGTGCAGCAATAAATGAAACAATAGGGTAATATATAACCAGCTAAGTGATATGCAAGTTGAGAGTTTTAGTCATACTCTGGCTAAGACTACTACAGGATCAGTGTCGGAGAAACCCATAGCAGTATTCTCTCGAAGGGCCAGTATGGTACCAAAGCTCTGTTGCCAGAGTCTAAGGCACTTCCATTAAATTATTATATATATATATATAATCAGCCTTTTGTATGGTAAATCTTTTCCCACCCAATGTAATCTCACGTCTCATGTCCATGACACGCAGGATCAAAACTAATGCAACAAGTCATATAATGTCTATGAATAAAATGTCTATGTCATAAAACCTGTATCCTATACAGAATCACCATGAATATCTCAGGAAGATTCTGTCTCATGAATAGTGTCAAGTATCCTGGGTCTATGTACTTGATAAGACAAGTACGAGAATATAAAGGGTCACGATGTCCATGTCTAGATGACGTACACAACTCCGTGTACGGCGTTGGCACCCGACTATTAATCAGACGCTAAGTAAGTCACACGATCCTAGGTCAAGCATGCACAACAATATAAATGAATCAAGAAAAATATGTAACAAGACTGCAAAGTTGGCAAGGTACACTTGCCTGGGGTTTGAATACCAACAGTTGTCCCTGTATCAGTGGATCCTGCAGGTACTCCTCCAAAAGCTGAAATAAATATCACCAACAGTCTCAGAAAATATCAAATAGCTAGAAACGTCTGTCCTTAAGTCCAATTTGGACACAGGGGCAAAAATGACAGTTTCTGGTCAAAGCGGGGTCGACATGTGGGCCGCTTTGCACCGAAAAATATGTCAGGGTCAAAGGTCTCCAAATTCGTCAAACTTAGTGTCAACAAGTCAGGAACGATGATACGAACCCAACGGAACTTTCAGAATTGGATTCCGATGAGCCGATCACAAAATCGCCCGTCAAGTAGAGCCGTGGGACTCACGATACGCGATTTCGTCAACGTTCTCAGAATCGAACCAAACTTGGGTCACAGGACCAGCGTATTGCTATTAGTCCGATGACATAAGTTTCGTCTCGATCCGACGTGTGTACACAAAGTTACGACGTGTTCTAGACCAGGCGGATACGGGGCGTTGTCGGCGGATACGCGTTGATTTCGGTGTGCACGCACATCCAAATCAACTTCTGCAAAATTACGCACGTCTGTATCAACGGCGCGCACGTTTCGGTGAAGATCGCGTGCGACCAAGTCATCCCGTTTGGCGGGGCGCACTCAGTTCCGGGGTGAAACAGGGCGTTGGTTTTCCTGTTTTTGGATCGCGGTTTGCGATCGCCACAGGACGCGACGCACCGAGCGGGTTGCACGGGCATTGAGAGGGTTACACAGTCTACGCGACACAACTGACGGAACGGAAAATGGAATAACGAGGAGAGAGAACGGGTTACCTGAACAGGGCTTCGTGGAACGAGAATTTCTCGTATCCGGGATGCTGCTGTGTCCGTGTCCTGGTTCAACCATGTCCGCTGTGTCGACTCTACACAGAATTTGTGTCCGGGCTAGGGTCTGTGTCCGGAGACAGCTGGGTGGACTCGCCGGAGGAAGGCGGCTCGGCCTAGGGCGTTCTGGTTGGTGGTCGACGTCGGTGGAGTCGGCGGAGAGGTGGTGTTCGTCGAGGGTGCTGCGGGTCGGGGTGAGGAGGATGACAGAGGAGGATGGCCTGGCGGCGGGTGGTCGAGGGGGATGAAAGGCGGAGGTTAGGGCGGAGATGGTGGAGGAACGGCGAGGGGGTTCGATGGGGGAGCGGCGGAGTCGTGGTGGAGATGTAGGAGATAGGGGCTCGGGGTGAGGAGGATGACAGAGGACGGCGAAGCAAGGAGGAAGAAGGCGGCGGGAAGACTAGGGTTCAGGCGAGGGATTCATCGGCGCTGGGATGAGAGAGAAGTCTGGAGGGTTTTGCGGCGGCGGTGGGCACAGAAGTCGAGGCTATATAGGCCTGTACAGTGAATCCGGGGGGGAAATCCGATTTAGGGTTCGGTTAGGGTTTCGGGTATTCGGGTTTCGGGTCCGATTTAGATCCGACCCGACCCGCTAAGGCTGGGTTCGGTTCAGTTGAACCGGGTCTGGGTTTGTTTGGTTTATTTTAGAAATAAACCGGATTTATTTCTAGGATTTAATTCGGTTTATTTAAACTAGTTTTTAGGGCTTTAAAAATATTTTCGGGGTCCCATAAATTCCTAAAAAATTATCCTATGTCTAGTTTTTCATTTTACACCCAAAAATATTATTTTTATAATATTTTATTATTAATTAACAGCAATTAAAAATTATTTAAATTCAAAATACCTTAGTTTGAATTACAAAAAAAATTCCAGAAAATTGTGAAAAATCCAAATTAAAAATTTCTGAAAAATCAGGGGGGTTACAAGACCTCTATGAACTGGCATGCGCTGGCGCATAGTATACTGAGTCCAAGTTATCCCCATCTCCAGGAAGCTAGCGCATGGAGTATTGCCACATGAGATCCTTTCAAAGACAGAATCTTTATTTCCAGCTTTGGCGCATGTAGGGGTTCTGATGCGCCTATCATTTGGTGTGGCATGCCCCTTCTTCTGTGCTCCTCCCTGTGAGTGCATAGTCTGAGAGTCGTCATTGCTCTTCCCAGAAGTGCATACGGGTCGAGGGAAGGATTTGCCCCCCCTTGGTTCTTGGCATCGTGGTATTTTTCTCTGCCAGAACCTAAGTGTCGAGCACTCTTTGTCCCCGAAATGACCGTCGCATGAGTAGGGGCAGCCTGCATAGACGCATGACATACGTCTTCAATAACGAGCGCAGAGAGCGCATCCTCCGTGGTCTTTGGGTGAGGCGGATCGGCCTTGATGACCCAAGTCCGACGGGTCTTCTTAGGCTTTGCTAGCCTAGGTGAGGGGCTCGAGCTGTCCCCCGAGAATATCCTTGAAAGCCTATTGGTCGAAACGTACGACCAAAATCTTCTAGGTTGAGCCCAGCTTTGTCGCTTTCGATTGCATCACTACCTTCTCGTTAGAGAAGAAGAAAGTCCCCAGCAGAGTCGCCAGACTTGTTGCCATTGAAAAAATGTGAAAATTTTACTAACTTTTGTATTAAGCAAATTACAACGAGAGAGTACACAAGAATCCTAACACTGATAATTCTACGTACAAGTTTTGAGATCTGGGGAAGTGTGACGATGGAGATCGAGTACTGCAGCTGACTCCTTTACTCCGATGACGTCGAACGACAAAAGAAAATTGTAAGGTCCCTGGCTCAATGGCAAGAAAGACAGCAATTGGGCTCTCTTTGCTCTCTGTGTGTCTATTTGAACGTACAAGCTCATGCTATTTATAGTCATTTACACTGAATGGCCGTGCGCGCGCATGTACTAAAAAGTTATTATTTTTAGTCTAAGTGCGCGGGTTTCGGGCTGTCGTATGGCATTCTCAACATAATGCAGTTGCAACCTATACGTGCATATCGTGGTTCTGCTGCCACATGGCATGGGCTGTTATTGAGATCGTGGAATGTGCCCATATAATTTAGGTCTTTTACATTTGTCACGTACACGACCTGTTCAACTCGACACGTGTCATGCGCTGGCTGTTTGAAGATCTTTTGTTCGTTACAACAAAAAGATTCTGCCGCATAGAGGATTGTTGTCGCATGATGGCTCGGCCGCATGGGGAGTTAATGAAGATTCGAGGGAACACTGCCGCAAGAAGATTCAATAGAACACTTTCGCATGAAACTTTCGCTGCACGCAGACTAAGTCGTGTGAAGGCTGTGCCGCATACAGACTCCTTCTATGGCACTGTTGGCTATGACTGGCACAGTGATTATTATGGTGACGTAAGTACTGACGTCTGTTATCTGCACCAAATACGAAGTGCTCAGAGCAATAAATGTCTGTCAGTGCAACTGACAGAAGTGATCCTATGCGGCAAGCTTATATGTCTTCTGCTGCATAGTTATATTTCGTCGCATACTACCAAGGCCACTGTCTAGGCCGCATGGTCGTCAGGTGGCTCTCCTATCGTATGAGCATACTGACACATGAGACGCTCCGTTGTTTTGTTGTGCTCGCCGTCTACATGACCTACGAGGCACTTTGTTGCCTTTGGTCAGAGCGATTATGTCATTGCTGGTGTAGCAACTAGTGGCTTGCCTTCTGACAAATATGCTTTTATTAGTGCCGGCGTGGCTGAGGTGTCAGCCGCATACCCTTAGGACTCATTCCATGTCGCATCTGGAAGCATGAATGACCCTTTGTCGTATAAGGACTTATTGGACACAGTATCTTTGTCGCATGTCTTTAATGCACATGGATCATAATTTTCCATGCTTCTACAGCATATGCACGAATATTAGTGGAAATAACTATGATTCGAGACTTACCCCGGGAGATACCTTTGATATTGTGATGAGCCGGAAGCTTCAGATTTTGATAGTATATGAGGGTGTTCCTCACATCTGTTTTATGTATCGTTGCTTTGGACATGAGGAGTTGCAATTCCCTAATCCTTCAGGAGAGCGCATTCGAGATGAGCTCGTTTAGGTTCTTCGTGAGTGGGTAGAGACCATGGATCTGAGGAAGTTATGTTCAGATTCTTCACCTCAAGATAGGGAAGCCTTTGCCTTTGCACGTATGTCCACATTCTTCGCCTAATATACACTACGCCAAAATGGTCATTTTGGAACACTAGACATTTTCAATCTGGAACGTTTTTTTGTAGTACCTAGGTGTTGCAACAGAACAAAAGCATTCCAGATCAAAATGTGTTCCTAATATATTTTATTTTTAATTTTCAATATTTATTATTATATAGGCACGCTTTAATAATGTTCCAAATTAACCATAGACATCTCATGTGTTGAATAGAAAAGTGTTCCAAAACCCTCCTTTCTTTTCCCTTAAATAATTTTCCTTTCTTTCCAAAACCATGCTTTCTTTTCCCTCAAATAATTTCTCTCCTTTCCTTCTGCCTGATGAGTTTACAGGCCATCCCGACGAGTTCGCAAGCTATGTCGACGAGATCGAAGGCCATCCCGGCGAGATCCCAGGCAGGTTTGTTCTTTGCAGGTTTACTATGGCAAGACTTAAATTTTGTTTGGTAAATAGGTTGCATTCCTCAAGTCAAGGAAGTTGATTTACTACGATAGCCATTGAGATGGGTCGACCTATCATTCCCATTTTCTGTTTCGATCAGGTAATTACATCTTGATTTTCATTATGGCATGTCACAAATAAAATCACAGATAGTTTCTTCTATAATTCTGCAAAAGACTTTATGCTCTTATCATTTTTGTACTTGGCATACAGACGTGCTTACGAGTGGCAAGGAGAAAGTTTTCTAGAATGGCCAGGAGGTTGCTCCTTTATATTACAACAGTGGAATATTTGGGTACATTAGTAAATTAAAAATCTGTCTCAATTCTAGTACTTTAGAATAGTATTTAAATATTCATTATGTAGTCTCTTCTGGGCATACAAACCTAAAAACACTTACAACTCATGGCAGAGTATCAATCATAGATGATGAATCCTTCTATGAAGGTGAGATTATTTCTGGATAGAATATCTTTCAATATGTTAATTTTTTGGTTAAAATTTGTTATCATTCATACCCTACTCCTTATCATAGTTGCCATTTTCAGCATCAATATTATGCTATAAGCTTCTTATATCCTGTGATATTGTCAGACAATAAGCACTAAACTTGTTCTATCCTTTCCTGTGCATGAGATGGTCAACTTATTGCCTTCTTGATGTATCAATTTTGTCGCTTGTTTATTGTAATGGGTTAAAGTTACAAGTCAACTTATAGAAAAGGCTGCGAGTTATATTGTACATTCTATTTCTTTCACTATCATAACCTGACTGTATTTTAGTCTCTCTTAACCTTTGCTACTCCAGCTCAGAACACAGACATCAGCTGTCCAAGTATCTGATATCACAAAGTCACATAGTTTGAGGAACAATATTACATGGCCATAACTATATGTTATAGTTACTTGTCCAATTAGATAAAAACTACACTTATATGATCATGTTACATTCTTTCTATCTGTAATTCATGGTCCAAACTATTATAACAGTTTCAAACATTATATGCAAGGATGTGTTAATAGTGTTACAGAATGGGAGAATTGTTCCAAAATCTTGCATTTTGGACTACTAGCATGATGCAGGTAGATAAAAATCTCCAAATATAATGCACATGAAATTCCAAAAGAAATTGTTTGCCTGTGCAAATGCTTCATTAGAGTTTGTTTCTTTAGTACAAAAAAATTAGAATTTTATATATAATAGTTAGTTTCAGTTTCTTTTTTCTTAAATTTTTTTTAATTTAATTGTGTATCTTCTCAAAATAATCCACCTTTCAACAGCTACCATAATTCACTTGATCAAAATTTAAAGGCACTAAAGATTTTCCCATATTTTGTCATATAAAGGGCCATCTTTTACATAGCACTATCAACATATTTTGGCAAGCCAGAAATGGTCAGAGGATCATTGCTGTTATTTTTCTCTCTAGGGAAAAAGAAATGAAGGGTGACGAGAAAGTTGCAAGAAAAGGGGAAACTTGAGTATCTGACAGGTTAAGTATGCCAGTTCATCTCCTTTTTTAGCTTACAACCAACAGCCTACCTTTCAATGCTTCCAGCTATGAAGCCAAGGCTTTAACGGAGAAATTGATATTCCTCAGACAGATCTTCAGATGGATTGAATAGATGCCAGAAAGAAAACTCTGAACGAGCTTGTTAGGATGGTACAAGATCTTCCTAAACGGAGATCTGAACTCAAGACGAGTGCCAACTCCAGAAAGCAACTGGCAGAAACAAGAGTTGTTCTTCCTTGCAAACGCAGTTGCAATTGAGATAGAACAAGAAAGAAGAAAAAAGAGATGAAGACAGAATAAAATTATTCTTGCTGGGGCGGTGAAGACCACCGTTGCTCAAAGCAAGATTCATCCTCTATCGACGATATGCTCCAGCAAGAATAATTTTATTGGAGATCGACCAACCTTGATTTAGCTCCTTCAGGCAGATCGACCAACACCCAAGTGTTGTTAGAGGTTATTGAGTCATACTCGTCATTTATAGCCTCCCTCCAAAAAATAGCGTCTCTAGTCTTCATCACCACATCATAGGTAAGCGGATCTGCTTCCACGTGATAGGTCATAAAATCTTCTCTGAAGTCCTTCGGTCTCCCCACTCACTTAGACACCAATTCTGCGAGTTCTGGTTCGAACCTTGTCTCTAGAATGACAACTTACTCTTGGACCACATCTTCATTGAAAGCGGTAGCCTCCTATGCACCCACACTATTATCCTGAATATCCAGGATAACAATGTTCTTGTGGCTTGCAAATTTATCTTCAAAGAATTCTGCGTCACGAGATTCAATGATATGATTTGATTATATATCAAGAAACCTCTGAGCATCACTCTTCTCAGCATAACCCAGGAAGATGGTCTTCGTAGTCCTTGTACCCAGTTTTTGAATATTCACGTCCGAAAGCTTCATACACGTCAGACACCCCCACACTCGAATGTCATTCAAGTTGGGTCTGACTTTGAACCAGAGTTCATGAGGAGTGACATCGAAAGTTGTGTACGGCACTATTCAGAATGAATGTAGCCGTCAACGCAGCTTCTCCCCAGAAGTAGTTTGGAAGACCCGCGGTCAACATCATTGAGTTCATCATCTCTGTTAACGTCATGTTCTTCCTCTCAGCTACTCCATTTCATTGATGAGAATACGGAGCAGTCATCTCATTGGCAATTCCATGTTCTTTGCAGAATAATGCAAATTCAATAGACCTATTTCTCTGCCTCGACCACTTCTGAGTCTCTTGAGTTGTTGTCACGTTTAACGTTTAGCCTCAGCCTTGAACTCTTTGAACTTCTCGAATTCTTCATCTTTGGACTTGAGCAGATAGACGAACGCATACTTCGAGTAGTTGTCGATGAATGTAATGAAGTACTTCATCTTGGCCTTTGTGGAGAACTGTTTGAAGTCACAGATATCTGAGTACACCAACTCCAAAAGATCTGTGCTTCTGTTAACCTGCTTGAACGACTTTCTGGTAATCTTTGTCTACACACAGACCTCACACTTCTCTACCTTCTTACCCCCACATTTCGAGATAAGCCCTAGACTAGACATCTTGCGGTACATAGTACATGTCCTAGACTGGGATCCCACAACTCTTATAATGAGACTCTACTCACAAGAAGAAGCTCGAACATCCATCTGATACCGAAGCCTTGTTTCAAAATATGTCTCCTGCCAAAATATCACCATCTGGAAATAATGGATATTCACTCTCAAGTCTGCAATAGACTTCCTGAGATCATATCCTTGGTAATCACTGGTACTTTGCTACACGTACTTCTTTGACTGTAACTTCTCGAAGTCCAGAACCAATGTTCCAATCCCCAGATCCTCTGCTTGTTCCTTGTTCGCCATCGAGACCTTCGACCTTCTTCAATGATATGCTTGACCTCGGTGAACTGTTCTTCCTAGAGGTCTCGTGGCTAGTTGAACTAGTGTCCATTCACTAGTCAACAACCACGTCAAATGACTTAACATGTGCAATCATAGCAACCAAGTTAAGTAATCAAAGTAACCAAATTAAGCTTTTACCTTGCTATTTTGGCTTGTAATTGGATCTGTAATCCTTGTTATCATGGTCCTTCCTGCTTGAAGAGACATGAGCCAAAGTGCGCATAATCCTATGCGCATAACCTGGTCGCGCATAGACCTTGTTGAGAGCCAGCCACATGGATGCCTCTATGCGCCATGTTTTTCCATGCGTCAAGTTCTGTCATGCGCCGAAAGAACGCCATGCGCAGTTACTATATTGCACCGAGTTCTGCCATGTGCCAATTGTTGCCATGCATAGATGCAGCTCGTGCATAGTGCTTCTCTCTTCGGCAACCGCAGTAGACTTCTTCATGCGGCAACTTGCATCAGACATCTCCATGCGCCAACTTGCGTCAGATGTCGTCTTTCTTCCTCTTGGAATATGCGTCTCCAGCGACGCCAGATCTAGTTCACCTCCATCCGCAGGAATGGCATATCCAGTATTTGTCTACATATGTCCAACATTTGACAGAGGACTCCTTCCTCATTCAAATGATTGAAGTATAGCCCGTCAATCTTCTCAAGTTTTGTTGAAAGTTGTGTCGAGAAGACTTGCACGGTTGTTCTCCATCTTACTCAGATCTTGTTTTGAGATTGTTAACCCTCAGACAGATCTTCAGATGGATTGAACAGGTGTCAGAAACAAAACTCTGAATGAGCTTGTTAGGATGGTACAAGATCTTTCTAAATGGAGATCTAAACTCAAGACGAGTGCCAACTCCAGAAAATAAATGGCAAAAACAAGCGTTGTTCTTCCTTGCAAACGCAGTTGCAATTGAGATAGACAAGAAAGAAGAAAGAAGAGATGAAGATAGAATAAAATTATTCTTGCTGGAACGGTGAAGAACATCGTTGCTCAAAGTAAGATTCATCCTCTATCGACGATCTGCTCCCAGGAGCCAGCAAGTTCATAAGAGAACTTCTGGAATATCCGTAGTCACCTTTTAGTGTGACTCAAACAGACTCCTTTTGGACTCCTCTTTTTCAATTTTGGGTATCTCTCAAAATGAGGCTAAAGGGCTCTTTATATAGGGAATGATGGAAGTTCATCCTCCTCTTCTTTTCGATGTGGGACTAAAAAACCAATATACAAAATTGATATCCCACAATCGCAGCCCAATGAATAGTCCGCTCAGCGCCCGTTCATGCAACACGCGCATGCAACCCGAGCATAAAAACTAGCGACGATGCTAAGTGCAAAGTGCGCCAACAAAGCGCCACTTTGCGCCCTTGAGCCGGAGTCCGAGTCGGCTTAGCTCCTATGGAATAATTTCCAAGAGCATGACAAAAAGCTTAGAAGTTTTCATTGAGGAGTTAATCATTTTTTCTCCTAATTAAAACACCCACACATGGCACCCATCTGCCTCACCACACCCCATGTGCACACCTCAACACATACAAAGTATTATATTGAGATACCCACTTTGTGGTGTAGCCAATGTGGGACTATCTTTACTAGTCTAAAAGCAAAAACACCAATAGAAAGTGTAGTCTTCCACATGTATATGACTTTAGAAGATAGTTAAATATTAAAATTGGACAAGTACCATTTGAAGTGTATCAAAATGGGCTTTGTAGCCAGCTATTTCTGATGCTTGAAACAAATAGTTTCACTTTCACCATTCTCCTATGCTTATTTTTCTGATACTGTGTCCAGACACTGAGAAATGGATGCAATGGTTGGATTTATGGAGATTATTGCATATTGGACTGTTAGGAGAACATCTCTTAGTTGCACTATTATTACTTTCTTTGTTTTATTGCGATAGGTAAAAGAAGTTCAGTATGAGCACCACCTCCTCGGCTCTGTCTTCTGACTCTCCATAACTTGAAATTTTTGCAGTATTTGATCTAGGGCTATATTTTCGAAGTTGGATTATGAAAACATTCTTGGTGTAGAATTTGTCAACAAGTTAAAAATGAAATTATTTTTCGAGCAAACTATTGTGTAAGTCTCTATAAATTCATGGTAAAATTCTTTGTATTACATCTTCTGACTAAGCAGGATGCAGTGACCTGTGATTTAGACATATTAAAAATAACTTTTCATATGCAATTTGGTCACAATTGCAGGTTCCGGTAGAAGAAAGAATTATGTATCTGTATCTTATGGATTCTATTTTGACGAGTACGTGATGTCTTGCAGCTCGACTTTGTGAGGTTAGTATTCCTCCTTTTCCTTTCTTCAGGTTGTGTTGTTTGAGTCTTTAAGTCTTCTTCCTTATTTGTCTTACTTTCATTTTAGTATGATTCTTCATTTTTGCAGAATAATTGTATATCTGTAGAGTACTCAAATGTTGGTTTCTTTATCTTTGTCTAATACTTAATGAAATGATCTATAGATAGGTTTTTTTTCATTTTAGTATGATACTTAATGAAGTGACCTAGATTGTTTCTTCTTTTTAGTTGGTTCTTCATTTTAGTCTGATGCTTAATGAAATAAAATGTTGCTTTCTTCATTCATTTTAGTTGGTTTCTTTATTTTAGTCTAGATGGTTTAACTTGGACGGCAGCTCAAACATTGGCACAACAAAAACTGTTTAAGAAGAAATCATGTTTTTGAAAATATCAGAGTTTTGACTGAGGTAAACAAAGAGTATCTCGGATACTTGAAACTAGTAACTGGTAAGAGGAGAACCAAAACATATAAACCATTTATTTCGGTAGTCCTTGTTACTGAGTACCATAGTAAGTTTGGCAAGGGTGTTCATTCAAGTCTGATACTCTCAAGTTGTCGAAAATATTTAATTATTGTAGAGCTTGGTTTGCACTCTCAAATTTGATACTTGAAGTTTGGCAAGAGTGTTCATTTAAGTCTGATACTCTCAAGTTCTTGAAAATATTTAATTCTTGTAGATCTTGGTTTGCACTCTCAAGTTTGATACTTCAAGTTTTAAGTTTTAGATATTTATATTTGTTATTTGTAGGAAGCATTTTTCCACCTTCCTCTTCCTTCCATATGGTGATGAGGAATTTAAGAATGGCTAGATCTTGGAAGATGTTACAGAGAAGAAGACTGAAGCAGGTCCATATGTAGATATCAGACACAGTATCCTTTACCTCTGTCCGAAGGCAGGTTTATGCTTTTAGTACTTCTGGGTCCGGTCCAAGGTTTTGTATGAGATATCATTGGTTCTATCCTTAATAAATAAAGATGTGTATCTAACAAAAAAGAAAGCTGGTGTTGGCTATACTAACTGCATTGCTGAGTCCACTTGCATTGACAAGCAGGTAATTGGATATCCATCCATTTGCTTAATAAAGTTGTATATGCATTTATTTTATTTTATTATGTGGAGCGTCAATATTGCTTGTCCATTAGTAACACTATTGACTTATAATACAACAGTAAAACTATTCGTTTGCAAGTGCAATGGAGTTGAGGGTTTTGGTCCGCAGCTGACTGAACTAGTTGGATTTCGAGAGAAGGTTGTAGAACACATCCGACTTCAGTCTTCCAGTGTGGAAATTGCCTCAGGGTGCACACCAACCTCTTGTTCTTGTTTGATGAAGAGAGTGAACGTCTCTCTTTTAATGGCCTACAGGTATTTGTCTAATTTGTCTTGGCTTTCTACCTACCTTAGAGCTTTCCTTGTGGCACTAGCTATTTGGGATTTTTGATCCATCTGGTTTTCCTTTGACTAGATCTCGAAGTAGAGTCCGAGGATCTTTCCTATCATTCTCTTGATGGTTCAAATCAGGAGGATCATGACTCGGGAACATAAGTGGATTCTTCCTCCATCCACTTCATATACGTATATTCTTTTAGACATTCAGCCAAGGGTCCGTTTTAGCCCTAGTTTCGGTAGTTTGTTCTCACCTTCGAGCTAATGATTATATATACTATACTACAGCTAACTTTGTGATCATGTATCATTGTATTCTCTGCTAGATGTATTTTTCTTATCTCTAGCTTCATGATCATTATGCTTTAGCATTTAGAACGCCTTACTGTTTTAGCATATATATGATTTATCTTGTTTCTTGTTTGCATGGATTGAAACTAGGATTCCACGGACCATGGGATACTGTTATATTGTAATTAAAACCAGCATCTTGTACAGTCATAATCGTACTTCACGGTACTCTATAGTGCGTAACTAACCGTCTTATATCCCCTCTCTGTCTATATTTTAGATCTAGAACGTGAAAACACAATCTTACTGAGACAATCAAAGATTCGCGGTTGATTTTACATCTTTTCAACTCTTTAAACCCTAACTTGGACAGAAAGAAAGCAGTCCAAGGTTATCCCTTGAAACTATATATAGTCATTTCTACATCCTCATAAGTACACATTTTTCTACCCTACAGCTAGCTCAAAATTTATCTTCGCCCTCAACTTAACTTGAGCACCGTAGCGCCATAGAAGGATTACCCAGCCCCCCTTATGTGTGTTCGTCTAAACATGTGTAGGAGACGAAATAGCTGGAGGAGAAATCCATTGATCCTACCTACAAGAAAATATCCGAGATTCCTAGTGATGGAAAACATTGGCAAGCAACATTGACCCTCCTCTTTATGAACACAGTGACTCGCGCACATTTTGATATTTGGGACCTCTACGAATTGTCAAATCTTGCAAGTCTTTTTTGGATAAATTGATAATAATCTCGATGATAACTTACATTTTGCAACCTTAAATTTCACATAATCCACTAAAAGTCCACGTGTGTGTGTGTGTGTATATATATATATATATATATATCAAACCTGCCCTGCATGAAATACCCAAACTAATGCAGTGTCTCAATGATACCAATATGCTAAAGAAATTGTAGCTCAAGTTAAAACATAATCTCCATCCTCCACATTATGATGATATGAGCATCTACAGCTCTCTAATCTTTGATAGAATAAAACCAAACTTAAAATTACAATAATGTAAATACTAACATCATATAACTTTAATATACACCATATATATATGCATGCATTATATAATTGGTATACAAAATAAACCTCACCTCCAACCCATGCATGCAGATCAGTATGCACCAAAATGCACACAGTTGCTACAAATACATATTAACTTACAGTAAATTGGGTGGAGGGGGATCATCTAGTACAGAACAATTGCGTTGGCTATTTGAACTGTATGGCAGACTTCTATTAGAACTCCGACTTCAAGATCTTTATTCTAGGCTTGATGCTGATGTAATCAAATGGATTCTCTTGTTCAACATGAATGTAATCTCTTGTTGTCAGAACCTGTTGTGCGGGAAAAAGCAGGAACAGTAACAAGTAAATATTTGATTTACAAACAATCATAACCAACCTGAAATACTAGAAAATTATAACAGACTTCACACTGAGTACAGTACCAGATGCACTTTACAAAACCATACAACAGTATTGACTAATTGTGAAGTAATGAAATTTTATACTAGGAGTATCTAGGAGTTGCTCACTAAAATTGTGAGTTGTAGGAAAATGGTAGAAGGCAAGAAATTATTGACGTCTACAACAGGTGTAGCTTACCATTTCAAGGATTTTTATCTTTCAAGCCTATCTAAAAACTTTGACTAAACACAGTACTCGACTTTATAATGACAGTAAAAAAGAAACCAAGGTACCATGATTATGTTCAAGACCAAGGAAATGAATAGAATCACATACCAAAGTTTCGAAGAACATTCTTGATGCTTCTTTGCGAGTTTTACCAGCTACAAGATGGTCAATTGCAACAGATTTTCTCCCCCTCCCAGATTCTTCATCAAACATTGTTTTCAGGTACCTTGCAACACCCCTACAAGAATCCACAGGTATTTTCAGATAGTATAAAAAAAAAAAAAACACCAGCTGCAAATAAGCGTTTGGATCTGTTCTGAGGCCAGCCCAAAACCACCCCTCCATAAACCATTGCACAAACCTGACCAACCAGACCTTGGGATGCATTCATAATCCAAATCAACATACTTCAACAGGTTGGAATCAAAAATACCAATTTTGGATTGGGTAGGGTAATGTTTGTTATGTAACATGTTACATCAAGTCCCATATTGCAAGGGAGGAAGGAGAAGGAATTCTCTTCTTGTCATACAAATATTTGACATCACAGTAATCGGCTTCCACTAGTAAAGATCAATTTGTAAAGAAAATGTCAAACGCAATTTTATATAAATTCTCTTCTTGTCATGTAAATATTTGACATCACAGTAATCAGCTTCCACTAGTAAAGATCAATTTGTAAAGAAAATGTCAAACGCAATTTTATATAAAATATATATAATAAAGGTCGAGTTTCCAGTTGGGACTGATCGGTTGTAGTTGAAATCAATATCAGATAGATTAAGCTTTGAGGTCAACCCAAACCCTAATTCATTTAAGTTTTGATGGGGATTTCCTCGGTTTCTACAAAAAGAAACGCAAGCCACACATTTACTGAAATGTATTGAGTCAGGTTATCTTAGTGCAGGTAAAAATCAAGCACGTTTTCAACCCCAAGCAACAATTCCTTCAATGGAAACTAATTTAAATAACAATCAGTAGCATACCTTGTTCTAGAAGACCATCCACTATTCTCAAGTGCTTGGGACTCAGGATTTGGCAGATCGTTATCAGCTTCTTCATCATAGTCAATACCATCATCTACATTTAAAAACTCTGGTGGGGGGAAAGAGTAGAGTTAGCAAAAGCCATGCATGATTACAAAAAATTCTTATAAATATGAAGAAACAAAAATATATGAAAATCCATAATATAAGGCATACATATGAAGAACATGTTGGAGTTGGCGTGGAGATCACCCTGTAGTGTGTCGAAGGCAACGAAGAGTTCATTTAGAGCTACTACAAGGAGTATTGCAGTTGTATCAGAGGCAATGGCATGCCGTCAGTATTCTTTAAAACGCCAAAAATGGTCCCACAAATTTCTGTATGGAAAATTTGTTCCCACGGTATAGCAACGGCGTACCGACTATATGCCGACGATATACCATCGAGATTGTGTTGAACGTATTTTGGGTTATAATTTGCACCTTTAGATTGATTTCGACCACCAAGATTGTTTTGGGATTAAAGTAAGTTATATTGGAGTCTTCCTAACCTAATCAAGGTAGGCATAACATCAAGGGAGAGAATTTTTCTCAAGTGTGAGACTTCCAAAGGAAGAATGAGAAATATTTTGGGGGAGAGTTTTTGGTTTGATTTGGAAGGAGTTCGTACGAAGAGATTCACTCGGCTCACCTTCGTGTTCTTCATTTCGGTAAACATATTTCTCATCTTGTAATCATTCCTATTATTTGAATAGTTGTGGTGATCCGTTTAGAACGATGGGAGAAGCTTGTAGTGGAGTCAATGTATTTTAATTTAGTAAAGGTAATTGTCCTATGGGTTTTTTCGTCGAGGATTTCAATGTAGAAGTGATTGTGTTTGCGTTGTTGCTTTTGAGACGAGGATATTACTTGTGTACAGGTTGTGTGCTTTATTTCAATCCTTGACGTTTCTTACTGTTTGGGAACAATGTTTACTCCACTCAAGGTTAAAATCGCTAGTCGGCTGCTAGTCCGTTCGCGAGGACTAGGAATTAATTGGAGACTAGTCGAATTAATCGTTTTGAGTTATATATATATATATATATATGTGTGTGTGTGTGTGTGTGTGTGTGTGTGTAAAAATAATATATATGCCATATGTCATCAAAGTATTAACTTAAGTACCCAAAGTGACAGTCTTAGATGTAATTCAAAATTCACAAAAACAAAAAGAAATAGATTAAAGTGCTCCTCAATCATCAAAGATATCACCGTGCTCATCCACTAAGGACACATCTCTTTCTTCATCGGACTCAAAGTCATCATCTCCATCATCTTCTTCGGCCTCCGAGATAAACTCTTCCTCATCAAGTTCTTTCGTAATCCTAGAGCTCCTACTAAGTTCAAGTATTTCATTCGCTCCCACCGTTTGGTTAAGTACCTCCCATGTAGCTCTGGTTACGTGATCAACATCACTCTCATCATTAGGACAATTTTTGGGCAGTTTATTTTTTCTTCAAACTCAAAACCACCCACCGTTATCTTCTTCAAGACCAATACCACATCCGCGGAGACTTGGATGAGGAAGAAGAGACAAGAGCATGACAGATACTTATCATGTAGTTGTTAGGTGAAGTATCTTTTGTAACAAATTCCAGTTTGTACTTGCATATAAAATATAGAAATAACAACTATCAGCCAGGTGATAATTCTCCCAGATTCTGTTTAACTTGCTACCAGAGCTTACTAATGGCTGATTCAAGTTCCTCGTCACCTTCATCAACCTAACCAACTCTCATCTTACCCATTTGTCTAAACCAACTCAAGGCAATGCCACCTATAATCAACAAATAAAAATTACTCCAGAGAATTATCTCTACTGGAAAACCATCATTATGTCATTCCTCCAAGCTCAAGGGCTCATCGGGTATGTCGGCGGTACCAATCCTTGTCCTAGAGCAACACTATCAACTACTTAAGGCACTAACAAATGAATCAAGCTCATGATCTATGGATTTCCCCAAATCAACCACTTGTAAGTCTGTTATTAGCTCTCTATCACCTGACATAATCTCTCTTGTTGTGGACTGCAATACCGCACAGGAAATAAAGACCACTCTTGAAGATGCCTATGCTTCTCCATATGAAACAAGGCTTATGCACCTCCAAATGCAACTTCAAAATCTGAAGCAAGGTCCCACACAAGTCACTTTCTTAGCAAAGAGAAGGTATTAGCAGACAAACTCGCTGCCTCGGTCAACCTCTCTCCCGTAAGCAGTTCAATTTATATACTTACAAGGGACTTCTTCCTGAATTCAAGCCCCTGGTGACTACTCTGGATACATACACCAGAACTTTTCTCAACTTCCAACTTCTCAGTCACCAATACTAAGATGGCTTTGCTACTTTATCCATCAATTCCCCATCACCACCTGATGTTGTTCAACCTGCTACTCATTTTAGTCAAAACAACGCCTCCAATTCCAGTCAAGGTAATTGAAACACCTAGCATATACAGCAGTATTACAGCTGTATATAGTTGTACTTTTGTATATGACAGTACACAGCTATATACAGCAGCTGACAGCTATATACGGCAGCTGTAATTTCCCTATTAATTATATATAAGCTGTAGTCAATATATTAAATATATAGATTTTTTTTTTCTTAAATAGTGTAGTATAATTGTATAAATACCCTTGAGAAATATTCATTCAGCCATTTGCTAATTTGGTATCAAAGCAAAAAAGAAAGTAAATTTTGCTGCCTTCTTCTTTATTACCATAAACTAAACCCTAGCCACCACCAAGCCGAACCCATGGCTACCGTCTCCTCTATCCATAACACTGACTCTCCTCTCTAACCGAAACTACTTCTAACTGCAAGAAATTCTCTACAATAACCATTCACGAAGCTTCTTCTCCAATTCATATTAAATTGGATGGTGCTAATTATCATATTTGGTCCAAGATTCCCGAGATGCATATTGTTGGTAGGAAGAAGGGATATATCACAGGGAGAGGTTGTCCCAACAAAGGATGATCCAAACTATGATGAATGGGAGGTTGAAGATGCCCTAGTCAAGTCTTGGCTTATCAATTCCATGACGGATAATCTTATGTCACACTTTGTGCAGTGTGAACGGCCAAGGAGGTTTGGGATGCAGTCAAGATGAACTATCTTGATGCCTCTGATTTTTCTCAGGTTTATGAACTGATGAAGTCGTTTCAACTGCATCAGGGTAGTCGGCCTCTTGCAAAATACTACAATGAGTTTGATTATGGAAGGTCCAATATGATATAACTTACCACTGAAATTGAGAGATGGAAAAAAACATATTGATGAGGATTGGGTATATATGTATCTTGCAGGTCTGGATCAAGTTAGTTGCTTAATCGGCAGGGAAGGGCGTCGCAAAGTATGGGTGGGACGAAGGATCAAGCGCTTTCACTTTGTCCCGAGTGACCCACAACGGGTTGGGTTTAAGAACCATGTGACATGATAACTCTAATGTATCTGACTTTGTTTGCACTGACGATAGAAGGTGCTCTTGGAAAGATAAAAGATCATCAGGTGAACAACATCAAAAGGAACGAACAAGGGATCGACCACTATTATAAATCAATTATGTAAGAATTTGGAAGTCCGACCTAGCTAGTCAAACAAGAAAAGAGTGAGAGGTACCCCTGGCTTAGGCTAAGCGGTCTATGGATCCTCCCCCGGGGTTTACACCAGAAGAAGGTAAATTATACAAGTTATAGAAAGCTTTGTACGGGTTGAAACAGTTACCAAGGACATGATTTGGTAGGTTGAGCTACTAAATGAAGGAGTATGGTTTTAAGCAAGCTTTGAATATCACTCTCTTTTACAAAAGAATTAAAGTTGCCAAGGGCATGATTTGGCAGGTTGAGCTACTAAATAAATGGAGTACGATTTTAAGCAAGCTTTGCAATCTCTCTTTTACAAGAGAATTGTTGATAATATTACTATGCTTATCGTTTATGTTGATGATATGATTGTTACAAGGTAGTAACACCAGTTCTTGCAGCTACTTGGACTAGGAATTTGAAATAAAGGACTGGTTCTAAAATATTTTTTTGGGCATTGAAGTGTCTCGGTCCATGCAGGGGATTTTCCTCTCAAAGGAAGTATACATTAGATCTCTTAGCTGAAATGTGTACATGTAAGCACTCCTATTGAAGTAAGCCATGGCCTGACTGTGTATCATGATCAGATTTTGACAAACAAGGAGAGAGATCAGAGACTAGTAGGAAGTTGATCTATTTGACTAACACTACGCCTGACATGTCATACGCAGTTAGTGTTACGAGTCAATTCATGCACGATCCGAGTAACCGACACATAGATGATGCAGTGAATAGTATCTTGGTTTATCTAAAGTCCTCTCCAAGTAAAGGTATTATGTTCTCTAGACAGACGCACCTAGACATGTAGGTTATACAAACTCTGATTTTACGGGGTCCAAGGTGGATAGGTAGTCTACTTCATGGTATGTGTCATTTGTTGGGAGGCAGTTTGGTAACCTGGAGGAGTGAGAAACGGAAAGTGGTCTCATTGTATTGTCTAGTGCAAAAGTGAAATATTGTATCCTTTATCATGCAACTACAAAGCTGACTTGGTTGAAGATTCTCTTAATTGAGCTTGGATTTGGTCCAAAGAAACCTATGATGCTTTTTTCTGATAATATGGCATCTATTGAGATTGCTAATACTCGAGTGTAGCACGATCGAACTAAGCATATTAAAGTCAACCAACACTACATCAAGGATAATATGGATTCTCGTGTGATAAAGGATCCTTACATTAAGAGTGCGGTCCAGTTGGCCGTTGTGATGACTCATGGTGTCACTAGTGGTCTATTTCATACATCACTATCCAAGTTGGACGTGCAATATTTGTGCACCAACTTGAGGAGGAGAGTTAGCATAAAGCAATATTACAACTGTATATAGTTTTACTGCTCTATATGGCAGTACACATATATACAACAGTTGATAGCAATATACAGCAGCTGTAATTTCCTTATTAATTATATAGCAGCTGTAATCAATATATTAATTGCATAGTTATTTTTTTCCCTTAAAAATATATGGAGTACAGTAAAATCTCTCTATAGTCGTAATGTTCAGAGTAAACTAATTTTATTACCATGAGAAGGTTATAACTTAATAGAGGTGTTGTTACAAAAATTACTATTTTGACTTGGTTATCCTTAGTGCAAATGGTATAGAGCTAAAGTATGCACTACATTAATAATTAATTAATGGAGCATGTCAAATCCAAGGTATAGACAATGATAAAAATAGAAAGACATTGTTTCAAAAAACTACTATATGTATCTATTTTGTCTTGGGAATATAATAATTCTTACTATGTGGAGGCAAGTTTCTTAAGACAGAACCTAGAATAATTATAACTTATTACAATGTAGAGTTTATTCGTATCTATAACTGGCCCAAGTTGCGACCAAAATTTTTTATGACAATATGCAGGTTCTTCCAATATATAGTATCACTATAGAGAGGTTTTACTATATAATTGTATAAATACCCTTGAGATTAATGAAATATTCATTCACTTATTTGCTAATTAAAACAATACCAACCACCACAATTGTGGGGGTCACTAGGAGGACAGAACCGTGGTCATAGGGGCCGATGTTGGGCCAATTCACATCTCCCTAAAAACAACACAAGAGGTTCCAGGTATACAACAATACAAATCACATAGCTTTTTACATGCCATCACAGGACCCATCTTAGCTATGCACCAGCTGCTCACTATACAACTTATCCTACCAACCACCATTCTCATCACACTTATCATCATTGGTTCCCCAATACTGGTGCAACCCATCATGTCACACCTAACATTTCAGCACTTCCCCATGCGGAGGAATATCATGGACATGACAATATCAAAGTAGAAAATGGTAACGAACTCCCTATTTCTCACATCAGAAAAGCCATTATTTCTACTCCACCTTTTGAAGTTAAATATGTTTTGCATGTTTTTAAAATCTCCAAACCTTTGTTATCTGTTCAACAATTTGCCAAGGATAATAATGTGTTTTTTGAATTCCAAGACTCTCTGTTAAGGATCATAAGAATCAGGAAACTAAGACCACTTCTCAAAGGTTCGAATAAGGGTGGTTTCTGTTGTCTTCCAAAAACAGGTCCAGCTTCCATGTCTTCTCTCGCTATTCATCTAGCAAAAAGTGTTTCCTCTTCAATTTGGCATCACTGGCCAGAACACCCTCATTTGTGTGTTTTACAACAAATAATAAAGTACAATAGTTTACCATGTTCCAGTTCTCCTACAAACTCAGTGTCATGCCTGTCATTGGGAAGTCTAGTTGTTCTACCAGTCACATCATAAAAAATCTAGTTCCTTTGAACTTTTATTTAGTGATGTTTAGGGCCCTGCTAAAAAGTCATCTCAAGTGAGGGACGCCAGTACTATGTCATTTTGATGGATGATTTTAACAAGTTTGTATGGTTTTATCCATTATTTAATAAATTGGACGTTGAACCTTTCTTTCTTCAGTTTAAGAACCGATTGACAAACTATTTGGCTTCCAATTTAAATGCATGCAAACTGATTGGGGTGGTGAATAGAGAGAAGATTTATTAAGTTCTGTCTGTTGGAATTGCCTACTCTCATAGAGAAGATTTTGTATATTGTTTGTCTTTTCTATTTCTCCCATATTCTGTTTAACTGGATGTTACAGTAAATGACAGTGGAGATCGTATTGAAAAACTTAATTTCCACAGGGGATAATGCACAAGGAAGTACTTGACATAGCATGTGGTCTGGAATTGAACCGTACTGTGAGGTTTTGGATTATATGCAGTAAGATACAAGCATGTATTGTGTGTAACAAGTTTTTGTGGAGATGTCAGTAGTGTTTCCCTTTTACTGTTAACTTTTAGGAAAACCATAACTGCACTTCCCGCAGGAGTACTGGAAAGGAGGTCATAAAATGTAATAGATAAGACACATGGCCATATCCACATTAAACATTGTGCAGAGTACATATACTTTGAAATAGAAGACAAATTTCAAAGTTATTTCTAGATAGAAAGACAGAAATCAAGTTCTAAATCTAAGAAAGCAAAATTACCTGTATCAAGGTCATCATCAGCACTGCAGAAGTCCTGGAAATCAACAATACAAAAAATGCCAAAAAAACGCAAAGTCAGAATGGAACCTCAAGACGACATTAAGGCATGATTAATGAGTTAATTGCAGTTACCCACTGGAATCTTAAGTTTTCTTATACGAGCATATAGCATTTATAAAACACAAAATTATGTCTGTACTGGTGCGTAAAGTAAATGCATCTGCGGAGATAACAAATGATATATACGTAGGCACATAGAATACAACTTCATGTGAAATATTTTTGTATAATCCCGTTAGATGCCCTCTTATGCATTGCAGCCCCTTGCCTAATAGCTTAGTCTTTTATGTTAAGAAGGTCCTTACATGGTAACAAAGTAACAGGTTTATGGAAGTCTTGGATCTAGATTCTTGGCACCTACAAAAAAATTAAGTGTACACCTCAAATCAAGTCTGTGATGCTATCACAATTCTGTTGACATTTCAACAGAAAGCTATAACGTGTAGGTTGTGTGCAAATATATACATGAAATCTTTGAAGCAATATTTGAGGCAATTGATTGAAAGCTAGGAAGCACGGATACTCCCAAAATCTCAGCCTGTGTTGTGTCAAACACATCACGGGCACTCTAAAATACAAAAGGACACGCCAAATTAGGTGCCAAGTCCGTGTCGCCATATCTTTACCGTGTCGTGTCATATCCGTACTACTTAGGTTGAAAGGATCGTCCTGCACATTTTCATAGACATCTACTTAGTATAACCATGCCTGTATTTCAGGTTTTAAGTACTCCATGTTGGACTATTTTGGACACATGTAACATGACGCATATCCAAGTAACAATGCTACTAGGCATTATTCACTACCTATTTGATTGTCGCACGTGCAAAGTTGCCACAAATGAAGGTTGGTGCTTAGTTGGCCTGACAGACTACGTAGGTCCCACTCCAGCTAGTATTATTTGTATGGGGAAGTTATAATGTTTTATGCAAGACAAATTTGATAGATATGTCAATCTTACACTAGATTCTCTTGCAGCAGCAACATGCATGGGAGAGCTTTCTACAACCAATCCACAATCTAAGTTAAATTCTTGCATGCAAGAATTTTCCTCTACAGCAAACGGAACATGTTCTGTTTCAATAGTGACTGGAACTGGATAGGGAGGCATATCACGCCTTTCTATGCAATGAACCTCAGAAGTGGGTCTTTCCTCATCTATTAATAGCTTCCCCATGACAGATTCTTCCCCTGATGTGACCTGACCTGGTTTAGATGCCTCTGTCTCATTATCATCAGTGAGAGCCATGTCAGGTTGTTCACCACTTACTATGACAGCTGCTGGCACTGAAGAATCTGTATGCACAGCAACAGTTGAAAAATCTGCAGGCATATCTGCCCCAACTTCAAGTATACAGTTGTTCTGCATCGAAACCAAGGACCCAACTTCTTCAGTCTTGCATGCATCAGCACGACCATCTATAGGATAATCAGAGCTTAGTACAAACATGTCGGCACTCGAGTCTTCCCCCACGATAGATGTAGGCTTGGTATTGTTATATGCATCTGCAGCTAGAAGTGTAGTGTCATCATTCAATGAGTGCCGTTCTGGATTAAAGCATCGATCATCATGTTTCTCTCCAACTCTGGAATAGGTCGGGATCTCACACTCCTTTCCAGAATGTATAGAAGAAATGGTGGCAAGTTCAACTCCCCTACTCTCATGTAGATAAACCTCTGCTGTTGAAATTGTCATGGAACCTGATTCATTTCCAAAATGTTGAGGGGAATTAGTAAGTTCAACCCCAGTACTCTCATTTGCATACACCTCTGCTGTTGAAGTTAAAGCTGTTTGGTTATTGCCCAATAGTTCTGCTTGAACAGAGGGAAGTGAAGAATCTAATTGCTGATGAACATCAATAGTAATAGCATCTTTACAACCCTGTGCATCAATTAATGTCGTCGTGCCAAATGATGTCAGCATTCTGCCGTCAACTCTGTCTGGCAATGCAGAACTATGGACAGGCATTTCTCTCTCACCAGTCTCCTTAACAATCTCTGAACTTCTAGAAACCTCCACATTTTTTGATGTTCCAACGCTATGTTCATTAATTTTAGAACTAACATTTTGATCAAGGATGAACCTTTTCGCCAGTAAACTATTTAATTCTGCTGACATATCTGCAAGTATAATATACAAAACCAAAGTTATATCCTTACCAATATAATGAATCTTAAGATTGAAAACCATTACGCATACTAGTGAACGCTAAGAACTCTCACAAAGAGAGAAATTCTTCTCGTACTCATGATTATTTTGAAATGAAATATCAGTCAAAATGCATTTATAGAGAAAAATGAAGTTTCCATAATTTGTGCACCAGTAAATATGGTTTCGCTGAAAATGCCATCTTCTAACAAACTTTTCTGGATCCTCCAAATTTCAGGACGAGTGCAAGGAGCTTTATTTCGCATGCGGCGTATATCTTCAGTATTGACCAGTTGTTGACGTATTGCACTGACAAAGGAAAGAAGTAACACCTAAAAAACATTTCAACGTACCACCAAAATGCTTACATGTCCATTTATAAAGCAGATATGGGTCCCAAATAAAACCAAGGCACTTAATTGATGCAATAATCCTTTGTAAATCAGGAAAAATATAGTAGAGAGGAGAGGGGATTTAATGAAAGCTTTGCCCATTAAGTATTCTTCCAATAATATGTCATGATGTTCAAGAAAATCTATTTTCGTGTAGTTCACAAAAGCTGTGACCAATAATTTAGGACATTTAAAGACAGACGAATAAAGGAGAAAATATGTAAGCTATGACATACTCTGCATGTAGAACCGTAGTATCATCTTGTAGGAGCTTCCTTTTCCTGGGCAAGACAACCCTAGATGTCAAACGAGGACGCTTCAAGGAATTTGCTTTAGGAAGTGGGGGAGTAGGTCCAATCGTGAAGGCTGGTGTCCTTCCAACTGAAGTAACATAATGTTCCATCAAGTTCATGATAATATGATGCGACTATGTTCATAAATTCCTGGATGCAAATTTCTAAGAGTAATTCATGAGAAAAATGTACGGTCAGCAGGTGAAGCACAGTATTATACCTAAAATTGATGCCAATAAATCGTCATCTTCAGGAATATATTTATTATATCTTCTCTTTCGAGGCATGTCTGGTACTAGCACTGAAATGCCATTTTGCAGACCTGGTGTGTTGTCAAAATGACGCTTATGTCCAGAAAGATTGCTGATCCTGTCAACACTTGCATCTGACTCTGTGACTCCTTTATCTGCAGTTTTCTTCCCTAGATCACTTGGCAGGTAGGCATATCCAGTTGGACCTAGTAATATTTTTTCAGGTTCTGGAAATTGAGAACTTGATGTGCAGTTCAAAGGATCTGTCTGAGCAAGTTCTGAAATACAGTTATCAGAAAGTTCCACATGATCATTGACACCAAAGCTGAGCTTTGAAGGGATACAAGTTGACTTATGGAGGTGAAAGTCACCTGAAAAAGATATTATAAATAATTATAAATCCACCGATTTAGTTTTATATAAAGCGCATAGATAGAAAGGAATCTCGAAATTTTGCAATCAAACCTCGTAAGTCTGCTGAAGATCCATTAAGATGCAATGACTTCTCTATAGCTTCAGAAAATGAAATTCCTGGTGTAGTTTTTGCTGAAACCATATCCTCTAAAGACAACATGTTGGTTTGATTCAAGTGTGTCCTACAAGACGTCAAATGAAACTCCGAGCCAGAAGTGGATAAGTTGCTGGAGAGACAAGATTGTGTGTCATTAACATGGTACTGATTACCAGTATTAGATGTCCCTAGTGAATTCATAAATGAATAGCCATTGACAGCAGACACAGCAGTTGGCTTGTCTGTTGACATGGCAGGAGTAACAGCTACTTCTGTCAGAATTGTGTCTCCTTTATCATATACTTGGTCAGAGATTGATACACGATTTCCTTCATCACAGATAGGTACAGTCTGTAAACTCTTAGTGCTCTTTGCAGTGGATTCCAAATGAGTCACATCAGGTGTAGCTAGAATCCCGTCTAAAGAGTGAGATGCTAATGAATCATGTATTGGTTCATCCAAAACTAATGTTTGGGAAGTCACCATCTGAGAAGTGCTTGTCACTAGGGGATTGGCTGATTCTGCATGCATGACATCAGAGGCATTTATTGTACCAGGTTCAGCTAAAAGCCCAGCAGAACACTGTGATGCTAGAGAGTGATGGTTTTGGTTGCTCAAGACTAAAGCAGAGGAAGACAACTGAACACCAGTTAGAGAATCAGGTTGCATAGGCACTTCATTTATGTGGCAATTTCCATTCACTTCATCTGGCAAAGTTAAATTATCAGCTGAACTTAGTGGGGCCACAGAATCAGGCTTTGTCTCACTTAAAACAGATGTGGGGGGCTCCATTTGAGCAACGTTAGACGATATGGGGTATATTGGTGAGGCATGTATGAGTGTGTTATTGGTTGTTGCACCAGGATACCCAACTTCTTCATTGATGGCAGTGTCAAGGTTATTGTCTTCAAAAATAACAGAAGGTGAAATTTTATCCCGTGAACTGAAGGCAGAACATTCTTGAACATTGGCTGGAATTGCTTCATCTAATAATCCAGGTGTGGAAGGAGCATGAGAAGATTCCATAAACTCAGGAGATGGAGGATCATCAACAGCCAGGTCCATATCAATAGCACTGGGAACCACAGATGGACCTCCAATATGATTATCAGGTGGAAACACCTCATTTAGATCAGGAGTTTGAATGTTGAACACAAGACGATGTGAAGAGTCATCATTTCTTTTCAAGTTACCGTATGGAACAACATGCTTGCCACGATCATTACCAAGCACTTCTGACAAGTCATTTGAAGTTTCATCATGCCTATACTCACTACGCCCATACTGATTTTGTTCAATACCCATTTCATTAGGATAAGTTGTTACATCATCCTGATGCACCAAACTGAACACGAAGATGTTAAGAACACATAAACAAAATATTGTAAAGATTGGCCCATAAGAAAAAACTAAAAAACTAGAGCAGATTACAATGCCAAAGTGTAGAGCTACTAGAGCTAGGCAAACTAAAGCAGTATGACAATTAGAGCTTGCCAAATTTTGGGATGAAGTATTATTTGTTGTTGTGCATTGCTCCTTGGTCACATGAGCTTAAAACGCATGAACAAAAAGGTAGGTCTACCTATCCACCAACTGGCCTTCTAGGTTTACCAGAAAGGCCCTCTTACTTTTTTTTGTGCTTAAGATGTCATCCAGACATAAAAACTATGTCAATTATTTTTTTTAGCTTTCTCAGGCTTCATATCCCGCCGTGTTTTGATGGAATATAACTTGGATGACGATACTCGAGAAACATGAAATCATACAAACAGTTAGAAGGAAATAAAAACGTCATTAAGTGATTCTACATCGATAAATACTAAAGATTGGTTGATAACCATATTTAAGAGAAGTGTAGCTATCTCCAAAACAACTTGAAGATGAAGGCATAGGGTAGAAATGAAGTTATGAACAATGTACGTTTGTAACATTAGCATCAACTGACTTTCATTGAGAAACCTGATAAAAAAAATGGATTCATGAAGAAACTAATGGCTAGAGATCACTCAAAATAGTTGTTGCCAGAAATTTAACATAAAAATGATCCAAGAAATGATGCAAAAAACAAAAATTGAAACAAAATTAAGCATATATAAACTGAGATTTTCCCACCCAACTAAGCATGAGATATTACCCTTCTTCAGAAGCCAGTGGAATAGAACCACGCTGAAAGCCAAGACTGCTGTCCATGAATAACTCCTGAGTGAAAATGATTCAAGTATGAGACGAAAGTTTAAGAGTGGTCTATCAGAAATTAGGTCCTGAGCAAATGGTAAAAGATAGACAGCAAAATCTCTATGCTTACCTCATCAAGTTCCAATCCAATCTGAGAAGCATCTCCATCGCCAAATCTCTCTACATAAAGTATTAACATTAAATGAAAATAATAGGAGTAATATGTTCTTAAGAGTGGAGATGACAAAAATACCAACCATCTAAACCAAATTGTGATGTGGAGTACCCAGTACCATCCAAAGTATCTTGAAGTGTAATCTGATCTCTTGTACTGACATGGTGGTCGACAAAGTTACTGCATAAGTAAAAAGAAAAATCCAGGAAAGAAGTTTAATGGCAACATTATATATACATGAGACACATCTCAATCGCAGGTAAAAAACCATGGCCCGTGCAAACATATATAAGCTGCAAATGAGTATATGTGCAAAAAAAGAAACAATTTATAGTTTTGTAGAAACGTGGTGATAGGTTAAACTCACCCATTAAGAAAGGCAGTATCCGGTAGCTCAAAATCATCAAGATCAAAAGTTTCTGGGAGAGTGATAGAATGATATGGTGCAGTAGACTCTTCTGGCGGAAGATCAACTGCAGTCGACCTGAAGGCCTGCTTTATCTTCAGCAAAGCCTCACTACAATCATGGAAGAGATAATTCACCTTTCGAGAATATATCCTCACTACACCAAGCAGGAGATGGCTAGATAACCGAAGAGCAATTGGTACATCAGGGGAAAGAATTGAATCTGTAAAAGGATACCAAAATGTTAGCCATCAAAAGGAGTGCAACAATGACTTCCGGATGCATGGAAGTATTAACACAATACCACATATCAACTTGACTACCGTATTCATATAAAGAAGGAATATAGCACATTCATACAAGGAGGAGAAGAAGAAACCATTTCAAGACAAAAACATTGCTGTCTCAGCAACTGTTTTTGATGTAACACAATAGTTGTATAGATTTTTCATCAACAAGATCGCTTATGCTGTATAGCAGGATATTAACATGTTTTAGGAGATGATTCCTTAGCTAGTTCTTAGTTACTCTTTCTTTTTTATTTTCACATACAACCTAAAGTAGTATATAGCATTCTCGGTTGTACTAAACCTAAATCATTCTCTGCTGGTTTCCAAATTGATGGCTACTCAAGCCAAGGAAACTCAACAGATCAAAAGAAAACAACTACTGAACCAAGCTTCCTCTCCTGAGTCAGTCCATCACATTTCCGGTCCGCTTGAACCACTAAATTATGCTCCCTCCAATAGTGTCACATCCCGACTCTGCAGAGTCTACAATCGTCCCCCGAGCGTAATGTCGTGTGAGTCTAGATTACACTCGCACAAGGCAAGAAGATAAAACTTAATGGTTATCATCGAAAACCACCGAGTTACAGTGGAAGAACATAGTCATAAATGAAAATATACAGAGTATGTGAAGCGAAGCTCTTTATTGATAATTGCAGCGGTTACAAAGGCTTTGAATAGTCCCATTGAATATGCCAAGTTGGCTTACAACACTCATTGATCTCTCTTGCTCACAAAGGATCTCATTGTTCCATACATCATGTCTTCGTATATCCAAGCACGTATCCCGGCTGAACACCTGCATGTTGCTAACCCGAGCTTCCAACGTCTTTGGTACGTCCGAGCGATCTTTCATACCTGGGGTTGGGTATCAGTACACATCTTGTACTGGTGAGCATGTTAACCCACTCGCCTAAACCGACACTAAGTAATCATGTGAAGCATACAGTTTTATATCATCTTGCTATTAGAACTTGGATGAATTTCAGTTCATGATCGGAACATGTATCGAAAGCAGTAAAACATATACGCATGGTAATTATTGAAGTTACGTAACATGATATTATGTAAGCAGTGAATCGCTTTGGCAGATAAGTATATTATACTCGATCACATCGAAAACTAAGCATGTTATACCTGAATCGCCTCGGTGACTAAGTACGCTATACTTGAATCGCATAAGTATCGCATGCAACACGCGGATTGTCTCGCTCAACGGCGACTATTTATAGCCGATGTGTACACTCTTGCTCAAGGCAAGGTGGACACTAACCGATGTGCCCACCCTTGCACGAGGCAAAGTGACATTCATCCTCCTGGCTGAAACGTACGATAGCCCACGTCTCTTATCTATATGAAGGTCACTGGCGACACGAGCGCTATGTTAGACTATGGCATTGTGTCTCCCTCTCAGCCCAGGAGTGTGACTTCCGCTGGAGGTCCGCAAGCCACGACATTGGTGGCCCATCCTCTACGTCCGAGTCGACCTGAGGTCCCTAATGACGTCTTCCAAGGTATGCGATGATCATTCCAGCTTTAGGTAGCAAGCCCGCTGGAAGTCTCGTTATATCATGTTGTGAAAGCACCTTCCAAATTCCTCCTAGGTCGAACGGTCCGGTGTCCAGGTGCGCCCGCTCGAGGAATGCCCGTGCACAGGGTCTCCATGACCATAACCATGCAACGTCTCGAAATGTAAGCACGACAAGGTACGAGTCTTCTCGTCCCACTAAACACCAGCATCGCCTACTATCGAAATGTAAGTACGACGAGGTACGTGTCTACTCTCCCTACTATCGAAATGTAAGTACGACGAGGTATGTGTCTACTCGTCCCACTGTACCATACTCGTGGCGCCATTTTTGATAGTTTCGTGGCACCATGCTCCCTTCCGACACAGTTGCACGGTTTCGAATCGCAATTGTACATCTCGCTTGACGAAGCGTTATTGTGATTCTCGTGCACGGATGCACGCTCCGCTATTACAGTTCCGTAGCGTGGCACCATAACTGCATCGCTTAGCTGATGAAGCGTTTCCGTTCGATACTCGTGTACTTGATGCACACTTCGATATAATTGTTCCAATGTTCTTAGTATTCAATATATGTTCCGGCTTCTGTTATCCGAGCCACGCACGTTGAATATATGATATCGCTAGCACGCAAGTGATGTATTTTGTTAAGGCATGAAGGAGTAGAGGAGAAGGGTCAGAGTCCGCCCATCTATACTTATCTGCATGTCGTTCTGCCGAGTCGATACAGCCTATCGCTTCGTCGAGTTAATACAGCATATCCCCAATGCTCGTGGTCTGATGTGAAGTACGATTCACTTAACTGGTATAACCATGCGAGCAGGCCGTTTTTCTCAATCATCTGACCCGACCGGATTAAGGAAGATTGTACCATCGCTTAATCTCGCTATTTCTGCACTGCTCTGAACTAATCCACTGATTCCATCCCCGAGGCCAACACCGTGCTTCTGCCCGCATCGGACGATATATCGACATCAGAAAACTCTGCGTAAAGGCTGCACATGAAGCCAAACTCGAATCAATACTTGTTCCCAATTCTGACTCATTGTAATGCACCGTACGAAATGGGACATTACAAATAGAGTTTGAACGAAGGAGTTAAAACCCGACCATCAAACTTCTTTCCCCCACAATCTCAGTCCTAAATAAAATACATGCACCATGACAATTGAACCATATTCCTAGTGCTTCAACTCCGGCATAAAGCCAACTTCTTGAGAAAATTGTCCCGAGCCAACTGTCGGGAACCTCGTTTATAGACCCATTAACATATGCCTCTGCTGCCTCATATCCTTTTGTCTTTTGGGTTGTCAAAAAAACAATTACGCAATGAAGTGGTGAAGCTTCCAACTTCCTTTACCAATGAAAATATAGTAGAAGAAGTCAAAACAACTCAACATACAGCAGCATGGGCTAGTTTGAGGCAAGGTTCAAAGTATCGGTATCGGAATCGGTATCGGACCATTCCTATGAGTATCGGGATCGGCGGTATCGGTAGTATCGGCGGTTTCGGATCGGAATATCGGATTTTTTGGTATCGAAAAACAAACAACTATTAGTAAATTATTAACATTTTAGATAATATATTTTATACAATTATGCATAATTTAAAGTATTTTCAGTATTGTTTCTTAGTATTTTTGATATTGAATGAAATAGTAGTCATCCTTGTTGATTGATTTATATGCGATAGATAAGTTTTCCTCTTTTATATGTTTTTACAACCTTATTATGCTTTTATATCCTTTTTCTAATTGGTCTTTTTAATTCAAATTTTTTTGCCGAATTGACTGGAAAAGAGACCTCTAATGTCGGTATCGGTCAGTATCGGGTATCGGTCGGTATCGGATCGGGACATGCCAAACTGTATCGGTATCGGCCGTATCGGATCGGTATCGGCCGATACTTTAAACTATGGTTTGAGGTCCCATGCACCAGAAACTTTAGATTCCAAGCTTTCAACTTTAGGTCCACGCTAGAACTAGAAACTCGTAAGAGCAATGGTAGATCACTTCAACAGAACTAAGCATCCGCAATGACCTAGTTGGTAGGAATTGTGATGCAAAATCACAATATCTAAACCTAAAATGATTTGGTTTAGGATTAGTTGGTTATTTGGAATTATCCTAAGTAACTAAAGTTGATTCCATTTTAAGTTGGTTGTTAGTATTATGATTTCTGTTAGGTTGTAAAAAGATATCCTAGGACGTATTTACTATGTATCATAACTAGTTGGCTTATGTTTAGAGTTAAGGTTTCTATTTGGCTATAAATAGAGACCTTTAGGCTTATTCTAGTTAACATGTTGTGACCAGAAAGTGTTGGGTAGCCACCAATAGGTCAAGAAAAAAAAATGCAGAAGAGGGTAGATTGGGTATTCTAGGCTTTCTTGGATCTTTTTTGTGTACTTTCTCTTGCGTTAGGAGTTGTGAAGTTGTAGTGATCATGTAATAGCATTGTAACCTCGGTTTGTTAGTCTCTCTCTCCAAGTGGTTTCTAACTGTTAGGATTTTTTACGCAATCCTTTTGTTCTCCACATCATGTACTTTTTATCTTTTTTTATCTTTGCAAGTCGTCCATCTCTTCGTTGTTGAGGGGGTTCGTCATTGTCATTTTGTATTCGTTGCGGAACACAATTCTTCATAAATAGATTGTGTTCATTCACAACAAGTGATATCAAAGCTTCGAATTCAAAAGAATGATAATGACGAGGAGGTCTAAGGCAATGCTCGAACAGTTCGAAGCGAAAAAGTTTAATGGAAAAAGAACTTCAAACATTGATAAAGAAGATTTAAAGACCTAATGGTGCAACAAGGACTTCACAAAGTCTTGCTAGGAAAATCCAAGAAGCCAAAGCAATGAAGGATGACAAGCGGGAGGAAATGGACTTGAAGACTATTAGTTCTATCAAAGTGGTTGGCAAATAATGTTCTATCCAACATCATAGGGAAGGAACTTGTGGTTGGACTTCAGAAAAAGCTGGATGTACACGGTGAAGTCTGTACTGGCAAGCCTTTACCTGAAGCAGTAATTATTAGCTTGAGAATGAAGGAGAAAATTGAATGGAACACTTCAACGTGGTTTACGAACTTTTCAACCAACTTCAAACCGTTGGTGCATAAGTGGAGGAAGAAGACGAACAGTTTGACTCTTACCTTGCTTTCCACTTTGACTGTTATGATCGCACTTCTGTATGGAAGGTGAAGTTAGAAGGCACAACGTCGCTTTTATATAACCACTAAAAATCCTTGCTTCTGAGTGCGAGCAATTGATGGTGGCAATAGACGAAAGAGGATCTCGTGATCTCGATGATGTCAAGAAGGATAGGCAGTGTTACCATCAAGGTTCTTGGTACTGGATAACAAACCATGTTGGGTAATTCCCGTATCGGGAAGTGGACACCAGGCATACTGTGAAATATAACCCCATGGAGGCATAGGATAATAATTTTTATCATATATGACATATATAACTTAGAGCATTAATATATATCCAGTAAGCATATAAACAATTATAATAATTAACTAAAAAGTTAATTGTTTAATAAAGGAGAAAAGAAGAGAGAAAGTACATATCGGAATCAATGTCGATTCCCCAGAGAGGAAAATACCTCTTTTTTTGTCTATTGGGAGAAAGAGATGCTTTTGCAATTAGATTTTATATTTTTAGGGGGTAATGTTAAAAAAGATTTGTGGACGATTAATAAGCCAAGTAGTATATCGCTTAATTTAAATATAATGTAGCATATCAAAAAATTCAAGTGGTTATTTAGTTGTGATTAATCAAACAAGTAATGATTATTAATATATAACCAACCTTCAATCTTGTGCATAATTAAAAACTGCTTAATATAGCATTGCTCGATATGCCCGTTTTACCTCATATATCGGCTGGTATACATGCTTGTATGGTTCAATTACCATTTTTCCAAACTGGTTAGGCAAACCATATTGGTTTTGAATTTGAAACCTTTATATTAGTTGTTATATCCGTCATACCAGGAGATATTCTGAACAGGGGTTATCATTGCAAAGAGATTAGCCACATCAAGAAACTACTTACAGCGTGCAAAGAAAAAAGAAGAATCGTTAAGAGGTGGTGGTTGCGACGCAAGTGCATGGTGACATTTCAGACAATATGTTCACAACCTTCCGAGGAAGCTACTCTTGACAACACATTAGATTTTGGTACCACGCTACACATATGTTCAAATGTGTCTTGTTTTGCTTCTTTGGAGAATAAAAAGGTATGGTTTGTTTGGGCTGTGACTTGGTTTGTGTGATTACCGAAGAAATAAGAGTAGAAATCAAGATGCACTATGGCTAGTGTACATTCTTGGTGGGGTAAAATACATATACAAAATGTGTAGGAATCTCATACTATTAGGTGCGTTAGACTGGATTTTCAACAAGAGGTCGAGTTTTAAGGCAGACACAGTGTTACCGCGCTAATGAAAGGAGAGAAGTCCAAAATATTTATTGGTTGTAGGGGACATCATTTGAGGTCGTTCTTTTACGATTTATTCCTCACAATCAAAGCAGAATGACAGCCATGAATAATTGAAAATATTAAAGAGATTCTTTTATCCTAACAATAATGATTTCGCAAATATTAGAGAAGTTGAAATTGTGCACCTGGATTTTTAGATAGGAAGGAGGATGTTGATTAACGGATCTACGATCGACGGTAGACGGACGGCTGGAGGACGGACGGACGGACTGACGACGTGCGGCCTGACGGCAGACGGCCTGGCAACGGACGGCCTGACGGCGGAAGGCCTGCTGCACCAAGGGAGGAAGACGGACGATCGGGACGAGAGGCAAGGCAGCGGGGAGCTGCTGGTATCGCCTGGGTCGGATGGTGACGAGGTTAGGGAGAGGAGGAGGTTGAGGACGCTCGACGAACGACCACCCTAAGGTTTCACACGCCCAGGAAGGAAGGGGGAGGGGTGGAGGGGGGGGAGGGGAAAGATTAGGTTTTACACTCTAATCTCAAAAAAAAAAATAGATCGCAAGATTTTTTTTCTCACAATATTTCACTGATTATTTTATCCTTTCATATGAAAAGAACAAGCCTATATATAGGCATACAAAAGAGCAAAGTGCTAGCCCACAAGCAATGTGGGACTAAAGATGTGAATAAAAAAAAAATAAACTCTCCACAAGTAATATGGGACTAAAATAAACCTACTAAAATGTCAACTCAAACTCAAAACCACATGAGCAACGATGGGTCTTTTCCGAGATGCTTCATGCGCATGTACACGTGTCAAAAATCTCATGCGTGCGGTACGATGTCCTCATCAAAACTCTTAACCAACTCCAACAACCTCCAACCACCTAGTTTCTAGACTTCTATCCAATCTCTATAAATACCCTTAATTTCCTTTCTCAATAAATCATTCCCATATTTTTCCTGACTTTTCTCAGTGCATGTTCATTGAGACCATGGGCTCGGCCCAAGCTTAATTCCTTTAAATCGTTGGAGAGCCATAGCTTTTCTTATTTCCATCGGGTCTCAAAACTGTTCCCGCAAAATCCAAGAGCTATAACGGCTTGAAGCCGAGTTCTGGGCATGGCGATCATCTCTCCCATTGTTGACAAGTTCTTCTTCTCGATCTGGATTGAGGCAGAGCGAAGATACCTCCGGCGATCCCTCTGGCAGCAGAGCATCAAACTATGGCGATTCTATAACCGTCATCTCCGAGATCGAGCCATGGCGAGTCGTCTTCACCACTCGAGAGCGGTCATGGCGGTCTTCCTCTTCACCGGTGTTGAGCCGAACTCCAGCGGCGACGAGTCTTGACGAGCGGGGCGGAGCTCCAGAGAGCCAAGGCTGATCTCTACCGCGTCTCCCTGCTTCTCCACCGATGCGGAATCTTCTCCGGCGAGCAGCGCACAAACTCGCCTCTGCAAGATTGACCGCGGCTCCTTCAGAGTTCGTCGAGCAGTCCTGTTCTCCAACGACTCCGTCGATGGCGTTGACATTCCAGCAGTGGTTTTTCACTGCGAGTTCGTCATAGCCGCGAACTTGAGTTCAGATCGATTTCCGGTGAGTACCGAACTGATTTTCTTGATTCGTTTTGTTGAATTCGAATTGATGATTGAATTGATCTTCTTCATTCTTCTGATCATTCCTTCTTCTTTCATTTGAATCTGTCAGAATCGGTTGGATCGGGGTTGTGAGCTGAGAATTATGTATGTATGAACTGCTCATCATCTATTTGAAATAATGTCCGTGTAAATATGTTCATTCGACAGATCCTTGGGACCGTAGTTCAGTAGATCCTACTTCGCCAAACAAGCTAGGAGCTGCAACAATCGATCCTGACCTCAGTCATTGCAGAGTCAACACAGACAGGTAGGTGTCTGAACTGATCACTTTAGATCCGGTAAGCTCGACCAATTTCGGTTCAGTTTCCGATTTCCTTTGTTTTGCTTGATCAACTTGAGTTTCTTTTCTATGTTTGATTGTTGACTGTGATCAAACAGTGCTTCAGATGCTTTCCTTTAACTCTGTAATAGAAATTCCTGTGTCCCAAGTTTGTTTGGATATCAGGTAAAAAATTTGATCTCCATCTCCTTCTTTTTGAGTGTCAGTTAAGTATTATTCTCTTGGAATCCAGAAGTAATTGATGACAATTATGTCTGTGACGCTATGTCCTTTGGATATCAGAGTTGACTAACAATTGTGTCCGTGAGCTCCCATTGGACTCAGAAGTGAGAACTTCACCTTTTGTTTTGTTCGATTTTCTCTGCAATAGGAAATTTACTTAGTTGTGTCCAGAAGAAAAGTTCTGCTCATGAGTTAGGATGGACACAAAGGTGACTCTGTCCCTTTGTTTTGATCTTGAATTCAAATCTAGTTGGCAGTAGAAATTATTTGAATTCTCTGTTAACAGAGAGAACCAGTGAGTGACTCTGTCCGTTCATAAATTTGTGAACAGGACCAGGCCAGGGTCCGTTATTGTTATAGATAATAAAAATAGTTAAAGGATCGGTTAGTAATTAATTAGTGAAGTGTTGGAATTAGAGAATTTAGAATCAAAGGATTAATGAGACAAAGAAATTTATTGGATTTTAGGCCTGGAGATTTAAAAATAAATTTCTAGAATTGAATCTAATATAATAATATTATTTTACCTAGGTGGACTATAGCAAAGACAACGACTTGGACCAAAGGCAAGTACTCCGTAGTTATGTTTCTTAATACTCAATAAATGCAACATCCTTATTTTCTAGTCTCGTTGCATATTGCATATAAAGACACGACTATGACAATATGAGATTCTTGTACTTGATAACCATTCGGAGAAAAAATGTTAAGTAGATATTTGGCTAAACCTTTTGTTGTACGAATCATAGATCGACATGCACTGCACGTATGTTCGAACATGATCAAATCTGAATCTAAACTTAGCCGGCCACATAACGAAAATGACATTTCAATTCATGTAGAAATTAGCATGATTGTTATTATTATTTCATGGTTTGATTTCCATGGTTTATAGTGTTGCAGGTTGCATTCCATTACCGTATTCAGTTTCATTTGTCTGGTTCAGGTTTCTACATTTATTTTATTGCTTTATTTTTGTATGGTGCAACATTTCGTACGGATATGTACTTTGCTCCCTTCCTGACTGGATCATTGACAACCAAGTTAGGACATGGAAGATGAGCATTGGATCGGAGGACTCTAGTGGGAGATTAGATTAGATTTTAGTCAGATGCATCGGATGATGTATATTTGTTATGAGGTTACTTTATCGAATTTGTCTCCGGAGTTGACTTGTATGATGTACACAAAATTGATACTAGTGGACTGTGGTGATCACGTGCGTGTGTGGGTAGTATCCCTTGTCTAGTTTTTGTGATTGAGCACGATTGATGATTATTGAGATTAATTGGTGAATGTTGAGGTTTAGAACAGCTCACTACCGCCGATACTGCGGCATAGGCTGAACGCGCTCACAACCCGTACCCGATATCGCGGGAACGGGACGTGACACAATGTACGAAGAGGAATCAAATGAAACTGTGCATGGAAAAAAATGTTGAATGCAAGCTGTAGAACATGCAAATGATTTGAGACAGAAAGACCTCCAGTTATATCAGAAATGAAAATGAAGGCAATCAAACTGGGTAGCAGGAATGGATAGCCATCGGCAGTATGAATGGCAAGGGTGGACCAAGTGAGAGACAATGTGAATGAAGAGAGGACCAAGTGAGCAGCAATCGTGTTACAGCAGACACTTGATTCGAGAACCCATCAAGAATCCATGACAAGCAAGCAATAACGATAAACATATGAATCAAGAAATGATAAGTTCAAAATCTAGAGATATCTAATGTGAGGTGCAAAGCAGAAGAGGAGGTGATAACACTACCAAAAGGGACCTCAGTGGCATGCATAGTCCAAGAAACCCAGTCTTGGCATAGAGATATCCAATAAGGGAAGAAGAAGATGTCAATGCTAGAGGCCCTCTGTTTTTAGCACTTCTTCAATGCAAAACAGGACATGTATGTGTCCATATATCTTGCAATAGCGACAAAAAGTTGTAGTAGTACGCAAGTGACCGCCAAAAAAGCAGATAGGAATATAAGCTTAAAGGAGTCGAAATATAGTCATGTGAAGCCGTGAAGTCAAGGAGTTCAATTTAACCTTGTGCACGTGGGTTTGGATCCCGAGCACCAAGTCCTTTTGTCGATGTTGATTGTGTATGTAGGAGAGAAGATTGGTAACCAGGATTGTCAAAGGTGCCCCTCGGCATGCCTCACGGTAAGGCACAGCAGTTTCGTCTCGCACTTCACTAGGCGAGATGTCTTACTCCATACGCGTCTAAGGTGCATCTTTCAGCAAAACACTACCAAGAAACGCATCTTATGTTTTTTTGTTAACAAAAAAACTTTTTGAGGCAGGGACAGTCCTTACCTCATATAAGTAGGAGGGAGGTAGCCCTTTCAACTTTTACCAAAGTTGGCTACAGTGAAAAAAGTAAATTACTAAAAGCGTAGTAGGGAGAACACAATTTTTTTTTAGTTTTGTTGACTGCAAGTGCTGCTCTGCTAGTTCACATGGTTTATGTTTTAAAATATTTTTGTTCATTTTAATATGTTATTTAGTTTTATTTCTTACATTACTAATTTATTTATTTATTTATGTATATTTTTATTTTATTTTATTTTTGTGTATCGCTTCGCTCGAGCACCGTCTTTAGTTAGATGTGCGTCTCGGACAATATGGACCATTTGGGCCTCGAGTGCGCCTTGCATCTTTGACTACCTTGTTGGTAACAATGGTGATTGAAAGATAAAGTTTAGCGGTAGTGATGGAATTCAGCTAACAAGACTAGTGGGTGTTGATGTTGGCAGATTTGTCAATTCATCGAGCAATTGTGTATTTAATGAAATTCAGCAAAGAAGGAAGTGGACTGTGAATCAGTAAATTCATCAAGTGGCCTATCAGTATTGAGAGAGCAGCTCATCGACAGACAGATTGGTGCAATAGCATGTCAAAGAGCTGCAAATCAACTTCGTAGGTGATTGACGATGCTGCAAGTCAGTCCGGCAGCAAGTTCCAGCAAGTTGATGATGCTACAGGTTGAGGCAGATAGCGGATCAACTCGATAGTAGCAGCCACTTATGTTGGAAGGTCACTGATTCAGGACAGATGAATGTGCTGATGGGTGGTGGTTGCTTGACGAAAGGGATGAATGTCTTACTGCTGAAACACCTCCCCAGATAAGATCAGATATGGTATTGTTCTCCATAGATGATGGTGAAACTGCCAAAATTGAGAGAGAAGGCGAATTCCAGATGGAGCAGAATGATTTCTTTTAGAGAAGACAAATGAGTAGTCGAAGACGAGCTCAGTAATTGGCTGCAGTTCCAATAGCAGCATTTTTCGGAGAAGAGGGGAAGGCTTACGGGGGAATTCTCAAACAATGGGGAAAGCACTTGGCTGCCTAGTCTCTCTATATATACAGCAGCTTACAGAACAAGAATAGGGAGAAAAGTCCACATACAAAGTGCATGTTACATACATCAACAGATATATGATTAAGAAAAATGGGGAGAACATAATAATAGTGCCGACTCGAGCAGCATGGACAAGACTGTTGACTTTCATGGGTACATATGAAGTCATTTAATGCAATCGAAATTGATATGAAACTATGGAAAGGAGATGGTAAACAATCATTGCCAAGAACTGAATTTTGAAACCACCCCTATCTTCCACGAAACAACTTCCTATTGACTAAGAAATAATTTCAAACCATTTTCTCTTAATTACACAGTAATAACAGAGGGATAGAAACCCGAGAAAGGGTTGGAGCGTGTGGGAATAGAAGGAAATTCCTCTGAGAGCAGGAAATCAATTGTCCACAATATCTAATCGGTATCTTCTACGGTGCACACGGGCGTAGGAATTCGAACGGGGTATGTGGATGGTTGATTTCCTGCTCACGGTAGAATTTCCTTGAATTCCCATGCGACCTAAACCTTTCTCTAAACCCACATTTTGACATCGTGGTACCTCACAAGGGGGTTTTGAGACGAAGTTTAGATACTTAAACATGTCCAAACAAGACACCATCAAGACAACAAATATAAAACTGAACCCCTAAAATATCACTCCATTTCACCAACATAGCCCTACTACGTCCAACTAAAATCAAATATGCTAATCTTTTTCCTCAGTTCCTAAAGATTTCAGAAGATTGAATTTGCAACTATATAGAAAAAAATTGAAAAACAAGCTAACATTTTGAGCGGTCACAGAAAAAAAAACATATAAAACCAAAGTGATTACTACTTGCACACAGTGATTTACTAATTTACAAAGAGCAGTCAGTAAACTTAAGCTAATGGGAACTTCCTAAGCAATGTCTCTACAATGTATCACCAATTTAATATCTTTAACCAAAAGTACAAACCTTTATATCAAATTCACAAGGGGTTTAGACTCTAGAGACAGTTTAGATTACTTAAACCTGTCCAAACAACACACCTTCAATATAACAGACATAAAACTGCTAACAGACAAAAAACTGCTAACTCCTATATCACTCCACTTCACCAACATAACCTAACACTTTCAAACATCACATTTGGAAGACCGGGATTAACTTCCTACTTAAATCAATTGTGCTAACCTTTCTCCCACTTCCTAAAGATCTCAACAAAAATAATTCGCAGCATTATAGGAAAAAAAAAAACAGCATACAAGCTAACATTTTTAGGCCTTTGATAAAGGCACTACAAAAAAGACTCAGGACAGTCCAAATTTTCACTCTTGATAATTACAAATTTGCCACTCCCAAAAATTACTCATCGGGCTGTCCACTTCCAATTGATTTTTTTTATAATCAAGACTGTCAAAATTTTGAGTCCTACCAATTGGAAGGACTCTCAAAATTTTGACAGTCCTAACAATTCGAAGGACTATCAAAATTTTGACAGTACTAAAAATATATGTTGATTTTTTAGGACTGTCAATCAATCCTTCCAATTGGTAGGACTGTCAAAATTTTGACAGTCCGGAAGGGAGGGCTACGCGAGGTGACACGAGGGCGGAGCAGCGTGGAGGTCGAAAGAGGGGGGTGCGGAGCTGCACGAGGCAGAGGAGTGGGAGGGGGAGGAGGAGAGGGGCTGGAGAGGAGGAGGAGGAGGAGGCCGGAGAGGAGCGGAAGGAGGAGGTCGGAAGATGGGGGCGACGGAGCCGACGGAAGCCGACCTATCCTGCCTCCGCCGTCCCTCCGAGAAGGACTCCGGCGGTGACAGAGCCGACGGAACGGTGCTAGGTGCGGCTCGGCAGCGGCGGCAACGCGGTCGATGGGAGGTCGACGACACAGAGAGGTGGAGAATCGCGGGAGGAGGGAGGAGGAGAGGCCGGAGGGGGTGGGGGTGGGGGATGAGCAGGAGGAGGGAGGTGAAGAGGGTGACTGTCCTAGTAAAATTTGGGTTAGCATGAGTAAAAAAAATTTCTAACTATACTAGCCTGAGTCATTTTTGTAGTGCCTTTATCATAGCCCATTTTTAGTGGTAGCAGAAAGCAAAGAATATAAAATCAAAGTGATAATTACTTAAGCTGATTTGAAACTTCCTAAGCAATGTCCCTATAGTTCATCACCAAGTTAACTTTAACGAAAAAGTTCAAACCTTTACATCTCAAATTTCAGCACGAATGGAGAAAGATCAAGGGGACTAACCTACGGAGTCGCCGATGTCGGTATCGGCGACCTGATTCTTCCTCAGCTTCCTCTCCAGATGAGCCGCTATCCATATCGTCCCGAGCGGCCCCTTCTTCGCCAATATGAACTGCGAATAGAACATCTTGCCACCCTTCAAACGAAACCCTAACCCTAGATTCTCATACGAAACCCTAGAAATTACTACCAATACCCAATCATTTTCCAAACCCTAGGTCCAGCTCCAGCTCAAACGCCCAAATCGAAGCTCGTATGCTCCAACCGCAAGAAATCCTGCTCCAATCCTCTAATCGAGATCAGAAACCCTAGAAATTGGGGATTTCGAGAGGGATTCGAAGATCAGAGCTAACTTGAGGCGGAATTGGTCGAAATTGAAGGGAGATGTGGGTGAACTCGAAATAGGAAGCAAGGGTTGGGTGTGTGTTGGGGTGGGGGAGGAGATCTTTCCTTCTTATCAAAATTGCGGGAGAGCTAATAATTTTTGAGAAATTTATTACAGTGTGCACTCCACATTATTTTTATAAAGTATCAAATCTCTCACTTTTGATAGAATTCGTCCAGTCATGAAGGTCAAAGACTTTGATCCAAAAATTTTAAAAAAAATGACCCTCAATATTTTTTTCCTTATCCCCCTTCTCCTCCCTCACCGTCACCGTCCTATCCTCGCCCCTCCCCCTCCCTCCCCCGCCGTCATTGTTATTGTTGCAACTGTTGCTATCCACGGGGGCGGAGAGGGATGGTCGGTTGCGGTGAGGGGGGGTCGACAGCCGGGGAGGGAGGGTGGGGGTCAACGTCGGGGGAGGGAGGGGGTGGGGAGGGGGAGCGGTGGCGGTGGCGGTGGCGGAAAGGAGGAGGGGGGGGATAGAAGGAGGAAGAAGAAAATGTAGAGGAAATTTTTGGTCAAAGTAGTTGACCGTTAATTCTGGACGGATTACGTCAAATGTGGGGGGACATGTACATTATGAAAAAAATTTAGGGTACATCCTTAAATATTGTAAAAAAAAGTAGACAGTAACACAAAAATTTTATAAAAAAATTATTTATTGTGGGGGGTGTTTAAAATTTTGAAATGCTTAGTGCCAAAAACAAAATAATCGAACGCGACCAACATAGTCAGAAAAAAAAATCTATGGAGCATTAAAGTTCAGAAATTTTTCGAAAAAAAAAACAGATTAGAAAATTTGTATGAAGAAAAAAAAATGTACTGACCCATTTTCATTTTTCAAATATTTAATAATATAATATCCAAAAACTTGGACATTTTCAAAAATTTAAAAAAATTGCCCATAAATTAAAAAAATAAAGATTAAAATAAATAAATAAACTGAAAGAACGTTTTTAACTTTTATTTTAAATTTTAAATATTTTGCTTTAAAATTTTGTTTTAAATAATAAAATAAAAATGTAGCGTTTTCAACTTTATGACGTTTTTTTTCTGCATGTAAATTTTTTAAACTTTTTTTTTCCACAAATTTCTAAACTTCAATGCTCTGTAGGAAAAAAATTTGCGAAAAAAATGTTGATTATTTCTACATTTGATTGTTGGGATCGGATAATATGAATAGTTGACTTGTAGACGTGGAATTATTCGCGAGATTTTGAGATGTTTGTTCTGGAATTAACTTTTGAGGAGAATCTAATTTTTGGTGAGTTTCAACTTGCATAGATGTACGTAGCATGTAATTGTTTGAGAAGTATGAGATTTATTGGGGGTATTAGATGATTAGTACAGGAGTTAGCGAACACATCACTTTTCTTTTCTTTTTTTTTTCGTTGAGTCCAGGACTGAAATCCAATAAATCCCATGTAATCACACCAACACAAACCATAGCCGTTGGGTTGCCTATTGATGGATAAAAACACCACACATGTAAATCATGTATCATAAAATACAGTATTTACTTCGATACTTAGTGTATTTGTTTTTCCATACATGTTTTGCTTGTATTGATCTTGTATTTCGTAACTAGCATTGGTTTTAGTTTATCGAAAAAATTCGTGGAATTTGATTGTGCCTCGAGTATCGTACGGGAGTTTATCTCCCAAATAATAATTAAGAGGAATAATTAAGCAGATCAATGACCATATACAATATTAAGTGTCTTCATGGGATTCCAATTCTGTCTAACCTATTTATAGACTAGCATGGACCTGTAAAGACAGTGGTAATTGTTGGCACTCAAAAATGTTCACGTTTTAGTCCCACGTTCTTCGAGTCTTTCATGAGATATACTAATTAAAATATAATAGTAAAAATTGTAAATAAATAGTATAGGTCATAAGGAACCCGGGGGTATTTTTCTTAGAATTTTTGGTCATCCCTATAATTTTCTAATTTTTTTCTAAATAAAATAGATATAATAAATAATAATGACTAATATTATTAATACCTAAACTAATCCTAACACTAACCCTAATACTAATCCCAGAACCCAACCTGCGGCCAAGCCAACCCGACCCCCTTTATATATATATGTGTGTGTATTCTTTTTCCCACAAAACTATCACAAACCTTAGCCTCAATCACCCAAACACCAAAATCTAGCTCTACCCATGCATCCCAACATCACTCCCGACACAGCGCCGCCGTCGTCGACCCTGCGCCGCCGCCGCTCGACGACCCAACCGTCGGCCGACCGCTTCACCCGTACGCACCCACGACAACAGCCGACCCCAGGTACCCTATGTAACCTCTTCGATATCCAGTTGGTAGTTTTCAATATCTGGCCATAAAAAGTAGGTAGAAATCGAAGCCAAGTTGAGAAAATTTCATGATAAATTGTCCAACTATCCTACTTTGCACCCAGTTTTCTTCCAAACCACGCACAATTTCAAGAATCTAATTGAAGGTGTTTATTGACAGCATATAGGACAGAAAAATCTTTCTTTTAGTTTTATTGAACTCAATGTATTCATCGAATAAAATCTGACCAAAGTTGACTAAAAATTATGTTTTCAGAAACTAAAAACTTGCGATACGGAGTGCATCCCATCAAATCGGACCACTTTGTCGTGTACCAATTATACCAAAAGGCGCATATGATATATCCAGACGTGTGGTCTTTTGAGGAGTTGATTTGGACGTGTATGTGCACGCCGAAATCAACCAATATCAGTCGAAAGTTTTTCGTATCAGCATTTTTCAAAATATATACTAGTTTCTATACGCTCGTCAGATCGCTATGAAACTTGCGCCGCTGGATTCACAGCGTTTGACTTATCATGTGACCTGAGTTTCGTCGATTCCGAGTCATTTGGCCCTACGATTAGACTTAACGAGCAAATTTGTGATCGACTTACCGAAATTCAAAATTGAACATACCGTTGAGTTCGTATCATCGATTAGGATTCGTTTGTTGGCCTATTGGTCAGGGTCGAACCAATTTTGATAATCGATCTAACCTAGACTCGATATAAGCTACTACAACACTTTTTAGATGTACTGCGACGACTGCAACATCAACTGTCCAAAGCTGCTGTCACGCCCCGAGGCGTCCCCCGAGTCGTGACCGCCGTGCGGGCCTGGAGTTGCGCCCGCACAAGGCTTTAATGATTTGCATAGCAAGCACCTATTCAGAGTACGCAGATAAATTGAAACACAGATTTGAAACATAGAAAAGTTCTCTTTATTGATAATGAACATCTATTACAAACTCTTGAACGAGTTAGCTAATATGCCGAACGGCTTACAAAAGGGTTGACTAAAAATGAGATAGCAGTCCTGTACATTACATCCTTTTATAAACTCAAACGATGAAGACCTCCAGGCTGGAGGATCGCTTTGCCACGGAGCTGCATTTGTGTATGAAGAGTTGCAGGCTCCTGACTCCAAAATGCTTCGGGGGCGCGGTGAAGATGCTCCAACAGTTGGACTGGATCGGGTAGACGACTTCGGCTCCTCGCTCGGTTCGCCTTGGTGCGGAGAACCTGTTTCAACGAGGGTCAGCATATCGAAACATGCTGGTGAAGGCGAGCTAGCCTGACTATACCAATCAACACGTTGTTTAGTGAAGCATGCATATTTTTGTGGGTTTCTATCTTGCCTTAGTTCATTTACAAGTAAGCAGCATATTGAATTTACTGAAATGAACGTGCCACCGTTAGGTGGATTTTACCTGACCGTCTGAATTACCTGCACAATACTTACCATGCCTTCCCTGCCACGAAGACACAAGTTAGTATGCAACAAGTTTAAATATACACGATGATCACTGGCATGGTTGCCATTTGGGACGGTAGTCTTTGACGAGAATGGTTTGCAACGTAAGTACAAGAGGTGCTGCAAGCCATTTCCGCCGAACAAGAGACTAGAACAATATGTCTCGCCCGAACCGGATCGATGCCAGTGCCCCAGCATCGTCCGCGAGACGTTACCCTGTGCACAAGTTGTCCATGATCGAACAAGATACAAGTAACAAGTTATTGCAGTAGAGGCAACAAGAGTACAAGACAAGCAATTGTACAAGACAAGCATAATTCATGATTTATTCCCTAATGAACAAGCATGCAGTTCAGTATCCGTTCATGAAGTTATTGACAAGCATAATGAACCAAGTCTATTCTCTTTTATCTTGGTTTCTTTTATTATTACTTGGTATCGTTTGATCGGGGCAAAGGAGAGTGCGGATTGATTAGCTGTGAAGCTTGGAAGCAGGACTAGCTAATCGGGTTGGTAGCCACTCACTTAGATTTTGCAAAGAAGAAGGAAAGAGGCGCTTCACGACTCCGCTCGCAAGCCGCCTACTGCTCGTTCACCTGCACACGAACAGCTCGATTAATACTTCTTCCTCTCTTTCCAATCTCGGAATAGAAGTGCAAGTCGATGAACGAAAACAATAAAAACCATCGAAACCGTTCAAGGAAAACAAGCAAATCCCAAAACCAACTCAAAGCACGAAAGCAACAAGCGACATCGAAAACCGAGGCAATAAAAGATAGCAGCGGAGAGGTCCCTCCTGACTCTGCCGCTAAGCCGATCCTTGGGGCGTAGTCCACTGAATATGGGAATCGATTCCGAAGAAACAAATCCATAACGAGGACGAGTTCTTAATTCAATCTATCCCGATCGAACGATACCGTCTTTTGTTTCTTAGCCGCGCTCTCCGCATCGGGAGAACGGGGCGCTACAGCTGCTTTCCGTTGCCGTATCTGTTTTTATTTTCCTGTATACAATATAATTTTCCATTTCATTGAGTCTAGAAATATATTATACACCACATCGTACTGGCAATTAGGCTACCCTAAATTGTTTTCAAAATAGCCTATCTTGAAATAGCCTAAAATCCTACGTTTTGGTTGAGCTAAGTTGGACCCAAAACTCAGCCCAGTTTCTGTTCTGGCCCTGAACTAAGGGAACAGAACTCGGACCGAGTTCGGCCTTAGTGGACGTTTTGTTCAGAAACTTGGTCTCCCTGCAGTTTCGGATACAACGACTATTTTCTGATATTTTGCAGACGAACTCTGGCTGAGTTCTGTCCGAACTCTCCTTTAAGTAATCCTATAAATAGAGAAGATATTTCACATTTCTAAACATCAATTCACTTTCAATCTTCTCTTCTCTTCTGGTATACGAGTTCTAAAAAGCTTTTATTTTCACATCCCAAGCCAGTTACAATTCTCTAGTCTCAGTTGTGAGTACGGTACGGTCTAAAAGTTCAGAGAGTTGTAATCAGAAGCTTGTTCAGAAGTTGTCTACTTCATACTTGAAGTCATCGAGCTCTTGGGATCAAAATTTGTGTCTGTAAGAAGTCAATAAACCTTCAGATCAAATCTTGTGTTCCATTCATATAGTGGATTTTAACTGGGAGCTAGAGTCCTCCCGCCTAGATTAGTCCTCACATTGAGGGATACCAGGATACATCGTTGTGTTTGCGTTTGCCTTCTCACTCTTTACTTTACTTGTGCTTATACTGTGATAGATGTGACATACCTGCAACACAATTGCTAGACTTTTATTATAACTGTGACACATACTTATATCTGTGACACATATATAGCAGTCATGATACTTGTATAACTTGCTAAAAAAAATTAATTGCGAAATTTCGCTGTATGCTCTATTCACCCCCCTCCTCTAGAGTATATTCTATTATATTTCGATCCTACAATTGGTATCATAGCAGGTACTCTCTGAATTGGTTTCAGATCCCAATTGCTCCTACAATTGGTATTAGAGCAGGTTCTCTCTGAATTGGCTTCTGATCCCAATTGCTCCTACAATTGGTATCAGAGCAGGTTTATATCATTTATCAACTTGATTATATACCTATCATCATCCTGCTTAGGTATATTTTCACTATTATTTAGTTAACTGTTATTTACTTGCTTATTGCCTATATATACTTTTAGTGTCACTTATATCACATGGCTAACATGAAGGAAGGCCAATCCACAAACAGACATCATCTGTTTGATGGAACAAACTACACTTATTGGAAGACACGAATGAGCTATTATCTGAAATCTCATGATTTTGACCTTTGGTCTATAGTTATAGATGGCTACAAAAAATTGGCTCGTATAATTGTTGATGGTAACCTGGTTGAGAAACCACATGATAAATGTACGACAATGAGAAGAAACAAGCTAGTTTTGACGCACGTGCTATTAACGCTTTGTTTTGTGCAGTAGATAGGACTGAGTTTAATAGGGTGTCAACATGCACAACATCTCACGACGTGTGAAAACTTCTCGAAGTAAACCATGAAGGAACCAACCAAGTCAATGAGTCAAAGATAAGCAGATTGACTCGAGAATATGAAGCATTCAAGATGAAGCCAAACGGGATGATTATACAAATGTTCACTCATTTCCTCGATGTTGTAAATCCTATGTCCTCTCTAGGCAAGGAGTACAACAACTATGAGAAGATTTGCAAAGTACTGTAGGGTCTCACCAAGAATTGGAACCCCAAGGCTACAACAATCATTGAAGGAAATGACCTCACAACAATGACGATTGAAACATTGATGGGGAAGCTGATGACACATGAGCTAGACTTGCAAGATTTCGAAGATTCACACCCAAGGAAAAATCAATTGCATTCAAGGCACATCACAAAAGAACTGTTGAAAAAGAGTCTGAAGAGGAAGACTCAAATAGTGAAGAGCAAGCTCTAATGGTGAGGAACTTTAAGAAGTTTTTAAGATTCAATCGTCGAGGCAAAGACCATCACAAGAACAACAACGATGACGAAGAGCCTGTATGCTACGGATGCAAAAAGAAGGATCACATCAAGAAAGACTGTCCAGCAGCATCAACAAAGAAGGTTACAAAATACAAAAATAGGTACACAAAGAATACAATGCCTCAGAAATATGCTAACACAAGCATATGGCACGAAAGTGAGGCCAGCGACTCAGAAGGCGATAACTCTCAAGAAGCAGCTAATGTGTGCCTAATGACATTTGATCAAGTAACCACTAATCCTCTCTATGATGATTTCATATTCGATGAGCTAGGTGATGCCTTTAGTGACCTCTTAGAAGATCATAGAAAGTTGCTTGTAAATACAAAACCTCTAAGATAGTACTCAAGGAACACAAACTTGAGATAGAAAGGCTAACCCTACTTCTAGCAGATATTAGAGAGTCTGAACCTTCTAATGAGACTAATAAGTTAGCTTCTATCAAGTTACAATTACACGAAGCATCACACACTCTTGAAGAGAAAGGTAAAACCATATATCAGCTGCAAGAAGATTTTCAAATTGAGAAAAGAAGAGTATCAATGCACTGATTAGGAATGATGCCCTAACAACTGATTACAATAGATTGTTTGACACTTCCAAAAAGTTGAAAATTAGGTTAGAAAAATAACCGATGACGATTGCTTCCTCTCTTAACATGTGTCGATTACCCAAAAGGAACATTGTTCAACCAAAGACTATCAAACCTATGCCCAAGAGGACAAATCCTCAAAGACATGCCTTCTACTATAAGTATCCTACCAAAACCCCTAGACCTACCAAACAAGCACAAAATACTGCACCTAAAACTAAGCATGCTAGATGTCATTATAGTGGCACTATTGGTCACATTGCTCTTGCATGTAGAGTTAAGAAATTAGTTGCTTTGAATATTTGTGCATGGATACCTAAAGCTAACTTTTCAGGACCCAACAAGAAATGGGTACCAAAAGTTTCATCTGTAAATTGTTTTGTAGGTAGAGCATCCTACCCACTCTTGAAGAAAATGGATCTGTGACAGCGGTTGCTCATGGCACATGACCGGCGATGCATCTTTGTTTGCAACACTGTCGAAGAAGAAAGAAGGACATGTCTCCTTCAGTAACAATCTGAAAGGTTATATAATAGGTATCGGTAACATTGGTAAGGCTCCCTATTCGGTGATTAAAGATGTTTGTCTAGTAACCGAGTTAAAGCATAACCTACTCAGCATAAGTCATTTAGTTGACCATGGTTATGGTATTAACTTTGTTAAAGACAAATATACTATAGTTGATAGCTCAACTGGCATTATTATTTTTGAAGGAATTATGGAATATAATATCTATGTTTTCTATCTTTTGAAAGATACTAACACTACAGGTAGATACCTATACGCCAAAAATGACGAGAATTAACTATGGCACATAAGGCTAGGACATGCAAACATGGACACAATATTGAGATTGTCCACAAAGAAATTGGTACGAGGATTACCGGAGATCGCCTTCAAGAAAAACATGGTATGTAGCGATTATGAAAAGAACAAAGCTACAAAATTAACATTTAAGTCGATCAACGCTGTAAGTATCACTCGACCTCTATAATTATTACATATGAATCTATTTGGACCCAACAGAGTTGCTAGTCTAAATGGTAAGTTGTATGCATTAGTAATTGTAGATGATTACTCTAGATACACGTGGGTACATTTTTTTGCTCATAAGAATGACACACTTTCAGAACTCGTCACATTTTGTAAAAAGGTAAAAAATGAGAAAGGATTCATGATCACTCGCATTAGAAGTGATCATGGCGGCAAATTTAAAAATGCTGACTTTGAGCAATTTTGTAATACACACGGTTATTTGCACGAATTCTCTTGTCCTAGAACTCTGCAACAGAATGGTGTTGTAGAACGTAAGAACATAACTCTTAGTGAAATAACTAAAGTAATGTTAAACCAATTCAGCCTACCTAAGTATTTCTGGGCAGAAGCTGTCAATACATCGTGCTATGTTTGAATAGAGTTTTGATTCGACCTAAATCAAAGAAAACTCCCTATGAATTATGGTTTGATAGAACTCCCTCTGTTTCCTACTTTAAGATCTTTGGATGCAAATGTTTCATTCTCAATACCAAAGATAACTTAAGCAAATTTGACGAAAAGGCCGATGAAGGTATTTTTCTAGGTTATAAGGCCAAGAGCAAAGGATATCGAGTCTTTAACAAGAAGTTAATGACGATCGAAGAATCAATCAACGTCACCTTTAATGAGATGAACAATAAAACGAACAATGATAGTGACGATGAAGATATCAGTACATCAAGCAAAGCACCAATCGAAACGGAACCCAGTACCAGCTACTTGGAGAATCTGCCAAAGAGGATAAAATTCATGTACGATCACCCCAAGGATTTGGTAATAGGTGAGATCACAAAAGGTGTAAGTACTCGTTCCTCTAATAGAGATATTATATCTAGTATAGCTTTTGTTTCACAACTTGAGCCTAAAAATATTGAAGAAGCATGTAGTGATAATTACTAGATAGACGCCATACAAGAGAAATTAAACCAATTCGAACGGAATCAAGTTTAGGAACTTGTTCCCAAGACTAATGATCATCCGATCATTGGCACCCATTGGGTATTTCGAAATAAATTAAATGAGAATGGTTTAGTTACACATAACAAGGCTAGACTCGTAGCTCAAGGATACAACCAAGAGGAAGATATTGACTACGATAAAACTTATGCCCCAGTTGCGCGTTTAGAATACATTCGCATGTTATGTGCATTTTCATATTTTCATAATTTCAAATTATTTCAAATGGATGTCAAAAGTGCCTTTTTAAATGGTTTTATAAAAGAAGAAGTTTTTGCAGCTCAACCACCTGGATTCACGGATTTCAAAAACCTAATCATGTTTTCAAGTTGAAGAAAGTCTTATATGGACTGAAATAAGCCCCTCACGCTTGGTATGACCGCCTAAGCTCTTTTTTACTTGAAAAAGGTTTTTTAAAAGGAAAGGTTGACACTACACTATTTTCTAAATCTTTGAATAAAAATCTTCTTTTAGTTCAAATTTATGTTGATGACATTATCTTTGGATCAACTGATGAATCTCTTTGTCGAGAATTTTCTGAGTGTATGTAGAGTGAGTTTTAGATGAGCATGATGGGAGAGATAAAGTTCTTTCCTGGACTGCAAATCAAACAAACTCAAAATGGGACTTTCATCAACCAAGCCAAGTATACAAAAGACCTCTTAAAGAAGTTCGATCTGGAACCTGCCAAGCCCTTTGGTACTTCAATGGCAACTTCAACAAAGCTTGACATAGATGAACATGGCAAACCGGTCGACATACCTAAGTATCGAGGTATAATTGGTAGTTTAGTTTATTTAACTGCTAGTCGTCATGATATTATGTTTAGTGTTTGCATGTGTGCACATTTTTAAGCTAACCCTAAGGAATCACATTTGTGCGCTGTTAAGCGTATCTTTCGATAACTTAAGAGTACTCCTTCTGTTGGCTTGTGGTATCCCAAAATCACGTCATTCGACCTAACCAGTTATTTTGATGCTGATTTTGCTGGATGCAAAGTAGATAGAAAAAGTACTAGTGGTACATGCCATTTTCTAGGCAAAGCTTTAGTCTCTTAGTTTAGCAAAAAACAAAATTATATCGTATTATCAACTACTGAGGCTGAGTATATCACCGCAGGACGTTATTGTGCACAATTTTTGTGGATGAAGTAAACCTTAGAAGACTATGACTTACAATATTCACATATTCCCATTTACTGTGATAACATAAGTACTATTAATTTGACTAAGAATCATATATGTCACTCACGCACTAAGCATATTGAGATTCAACATCATTTTCTTAGAGATCATCAACAAAATGGAGACATTAATTTAGAATATGTAGACACGGAGAAACAACTGGCTGATATCTTTACTAAACCTTTAGCAGAAGATATATTCAACTACTTATGTCGAGAATTAGGAATTTTAGATATCAATAATATTAATTAATCTTATCTTATTGAATTACTTCTAATATACAAAAATTATTTTGGTGACTAGCTTACAAAGGATCTGTCTGTCACCATAGCTATGGCTAAAGCAAAACGGAACTTAAGTGTCCCCTGGTGGACCTCCGCTAGTTGGGACAGTACCCCTACAGCTAATCTGAGACAATCGTGGTATACGTAAAGTAATTCGTAAAATAATTTTAATTATATTTATTAAAATTTAAAATTAATAACTTCTGATGATGAGTAGATATCTAGCTGTTATGTTTTAGTCTAGATATTTTTAGTTAGAATTTTTTACTTTATGTTTATGTATCTTGAAAATGTCTTCTACATTCCAATGATTAGATTTTATTTATGCATTTCCAGTTATAGTACTTTGTGTATGGTGAAACTCTTTCAGTTAGCTGTACTTAAAAGTTTATATATTTAAGTTTTATTCTATTTACATGCATATTAACTTTCCTGTCTCGCTTAGCATTCATATTTGGCTACTGCATTTTTTTAATGCTATGTTTCTGTGAAATATATGCAATCTATTTTTTTCACTTGTCTGTCTTTTTGTAAGCACATTTTGTGGGGGAGCTTCCTTCTCCTAGAAATTTTGCTAAATGACAACGAAAAAAAAGATACAACATCTGGTGACTACAATTAAAACAGTACAATTAATTTTCAAATTAGTTCGATCAAGATGTTATATCGGTCAAGGTTTGTCAATTATCAAAATGGGGTAGATTATTGGCCCATTGGTCATGGTCGAACCAATTTTGATAATTGATCTAACTTGGACTCGATATAAGCTACTGCGACGCTTTTCAGATATGCTGCGACGATTGCAACATTAACTGTTCAGAGCGGCTTTCCGTCGTCGTGTCTGTTTTTATTTTCTTGTATGCAATATAATTTTCTATTTCATTGAGTCTAGGAATATATTGTACACCGCATTGTACTGGCAATTAGGCTACCTTAAATTATTTTCAAAATAGCCTATCTTGAAATAGCCTAAAATTTTACGTTTTGGTTGAGCTAAGTTGGACCCAAAACTCAGCCCAGTTTCTATTCTGGCCCTGAACTAAGGGAACAGAACTAGGACCGAGTTCAGCCCAAGTTCGGCCTTACTGGACGTTTTGTTAAGAAACTTGGTCTCCCTGCTATTTCAGATACAACGACTATTTTCGGATATTTTGCAGACGAACTCTGGTCGAGTTCTGGCCGAGTTCTGTCCGAACTCTTCTTTAAGTAATCCTATAATTAGAGAAGAGATTTCATATTTCTAAACATCAATTCCCTTTTAATCTTCTCTTCTCTTCTGGTATACGAGTTCTAAAAAGCTTTCATTTTCACATCCCAAGCCAGTTATAATTCTCTAGTTTCAGTTGCCAGTACGGTACAGTTTAGAAGTTCAGAGAGTTGTAATCAGAAGCTTGTTCAGAAGTCCTCTACTTCACACTTGAAGTCATCGATCTCTTCGGATCAAAGCTCGTGTCTGTAAGAAGTCGGCCAGACTTCGGATCAAAGCTTGTGTTCCATTCGTATAGTATATTCCAACTGGGAGCTAGAGTCCTCCCGCCTGGATTAGTCCTCATATTGAGGGATACCAAGATACATCATTGTGTTTGCCTTCTAACTCTTTACTTTACTTGTTCTTATAATGTGATAGTTGTGACATACCTACAACACAATTGCTAGACCATTATTATAGATGTGATACATACTTATATCTGTGACACATATATAGTAGTCATGATACTTGTATAACTTGCTAGAAATTTTTTAATCGCTAAATTCCGCTGCATACTTTATTCACCCCCCTCTAGAGTATATTTTATTATATTTTGATCCTTCATCGTTGACCTATAATTTGTCTAATTTAGGAACATTTAGCCTTGGCATATTTTTCGATGCAAGGTAGGCCACAAGTGGACCCCACTTTGACCTAAAATGACCATTTTAGCCCCTGTGTCCAAATTGGATGAAAGTGTAGTATTTTTTGACTATCTCACTGATTATGGAGACATTGACGATATTTATTTCAGCATCCGGAGATGTTTGTTCAGAGTCCCTACTTTTTGCTTCCTTCTACTTGTCGTTTGGACGTCTACACTACATTGATTGCTTGCTAGAAAATTATACATTATCATTGTACTGTTTATTTACATTCCTTTACTGCATATCTATTTTTTGATATTTATTTTCTATTTATTTTTCTATATTAAACTGCGTCCAAGAATGACTTCGGTGCACCAACGGTTGCGCTGTCTCTGTTGCTTTTTATTATTTTATGATGTTTGACCTAGAATTACGAGACTACCCCATGATTGTGAGGTATCCTTATATCTCTCTGGTCATAACACATATGATACACGAGTTTTGAGTTTCATGTTGGACACAAACTTGAGTAATAGGGTGGCAACCTTTACGTATAGGTCGTACGATGGATAAGGAATAACTGTTAATAAAAATATATTATTTTAGCAGACTTAGCAGTTACTAGAGATATTTGCGTGTTATGGATGTGACAGGTTAGTTGCATTGGGCAGGGAGAACTGAGTAAGCGTATGTGACTCCTTTACCCTTTCCCTTTTATTTACCAGTGAGCTCCGCTGGAGACGCGAGATGTAATGACACCATATATATACTTCTGGCCTATGACGATTGAAAGACGTAATACTCGTGGCCCCTGGTTCTCCGAGAGAACTACGCCCATCCCATTATTTTAGCCAGATAGTCCATACGCGAAAAAGTTATTCTTAAAAATGCATATCACTTAGACTGGTTAGGTACCCATTTGATTGTTTACTTTCAGTACATTATTGGCATACTTTTATTGTATCCTACTACGTCTCTCTGAGGACCTGGATCCAAATTTTTCCCAGGTGTAGACGATCAGGACTTTCTGTAGGAGTACGTATCGGGACCTGATTCTTCATTCTCTGTCGAGGAGGTCTTACCTTCCAAGCTCCTTTGATTATCTCGTAGTTGATAGATTTTAACTGATGATCTATTTATTAGCATTTATTTTATATTGGAGTTCCGTCTTCCTCTCTTATTTATTTTTCTATAGTCATTGGTAGTAGATTTGTCTCCACCCGACTATCATTTTGGATTATTTATTTCTTGAATATTTCAGACTTGATCATTTTGATCTATTTGCTTAGTTTATTTATTGAGTTATGTTTTGGATGAGATATAGTTGTTGTGACTTATGTTGATAATATATTTACTACGGGTGAATTGTTATTCATATACAACGTACGTGTGTGTTATGGTTTCTATATATTGGAGTTGTTATATACATACGGTTGGCATACTACGTATTCCTAGTCCTACGTATTTTGAGACTGGGATGTGACATATTTTTGTGGTGGCCCATGAAGGCCCAGATATATATTGCTTCGCGGTTACATTATTGTGCTGAGCAAGACATTAAATAGGATTAGAGTCTAAGATCTCATCCACTTATATTTAATCATCTCATTTGAATTCCTTCTCGAACTCTTATTTGACTGCTTGATTTGTATCTACCTTGAACATGTTCTAACGATTATCCTTATCTTCGTGCCCAGCGGGATGAATCTCCGAAGTGGACATGTTGCTACCTCACCATTACTGCAGGTGACTTAGCTACTCTGGAAGGATCGGGAGTTTCGACTTATACAATGATGTCCCCTACTACACCACTCCAGCCAGGACCATCATCGCAGGTAGGCCAGACACCGCCATCGGTTTAGCAGTGTCACGACCCGATCTCCCGCAGGCAAATCGGCCGTTCCCGCTAGGCGGGAATCACCCTCGCCAGCGCTCCCGCGGAACGATCGCTTGACCCATCCGGGCGTGATGCCGCACGAGCGTGAACCGCGCCCGTGCAAGGCCGTGATTCATTGGCTGGCGATAAGAGTTCTAAGCCACAGAGTCGCACAGATTGTCCGAGTACAGCGGAGTCATGAACGCATAGCGATTCGGTAACAAGTTCTCTGAGTTGACAAATATAGCGGAAGCATTTGAAACACAAGTTGAAGTAAAGCAAGCTCTTTTATTGATATGAACATGTGTTACAGGCGACGTATAGCCGAGATTATAAGTCGCTCAAGCCTCTCTCTGAAACAGTAAAAGCATGCCAAGTGGCTACAACTGTGGAATGATTGTAGAGGCGATGTTCAGGCGATGTTCACAACTTATGTCTTGTATATGTGCTTCAGTTCCGGACGCACCATTGCTTCGGAGTGATGTCCACGCCTTAGCACGCACGTTGGAGGCATCCGCACCGAACGAGGTTCTCCCGCACCCTACATACAAACTGGTGGATTATCAGTACATTGAATGCACTGGTGGGGAAGCTACTCGCCCGCTCAACAAATCCAAACACGTAATACAGGTTCCGTGCACAACTATTAAGTTGTCTTTCTAGTTGCCTTAGGATCAGTTTCATGCAAATATTGAATAGCCTAACTCGTGTCGGGCAGTGCGCCGTACGATACGAGAGGAAACACGGCGTGACTTACCATTTGTCCTTCCCTGTCCAAGGCAAACATTATTGATTTAAGTACGGGCAAGAATAAGCATTTACGGGCATAGCATATTCATGAAAACCAAACCAAGCAATAGCATATGCAACATGAGAGTCATTTTAACATGATCGTTCAGGTGTTTAGTTGTTTCTTGATGTTATGCAATGACTCGCATGCGGATAGCCGCTAAGCGAGGATGACTTATCTATATGAACAGTTGTCGCTGGCAAAGCCATAAAGGACCGTTTATAGTCTTGGGCGGTTGGGTGCGAGAGGTCTTGTATCGCTACACGTCACCTCGCCCGGGACTGTATGGAGCGAGACGCTAGGCCATTGGGGCATTCACTCCATGCCGCCCACTCACGTTAGACTATCAGAAAGTTCCGTCCGGATCGGATCGGCTCTGGTGCCCCGGTTGTAGCCGTCCGCAGGAACTTAAACGTTCAATACCTTGTGCACAGGTTATCCGCGATATGCAGTGGTTGGGTCAGTCAATTATCACGAGATACACGGGAACAAGAGTGCACTGGAATTGAGGACGCAAATGCACTTTGAACACGAGATACTTGAATCTTGATTTTGTACAGTGATTGACTTGTCTTTGATGCATTCCCCTGGTTCGGGGCTGCCTGATGACCCAACGGTCTTAGATACTTGCAAGTTCAATCACGCACGGGATGACTACTTAGTAGTCTCCCGGGGTTTGGATGAAAACAAGGCAAACATTAAGCAGACAAGCATGCGTTTCTAAGGAACATAAGCAGGCACGTTGCTCAGACCCGAAGGTAAGCCGAGAGATGAAACCGTTAAGGGACTTAGCATGCGAGGGTCTGAATGTAAGTAGTATTTCAATTTCCATGTTCTAGCATAGGCAATACAAGTTGGGATTATTCCCTTAGCTAGGTGCGTTGGATTTATTAGCATGCAGGGGGTGAATCACCTAGCGACTAGCATAATATTCCAGATTTTATGTGTGCTGGCTAAGCAAAGACAAGTTTACCGTAGCCACCCACCTTAGCGATGATTCGCCTCGGTAGAGCGATACGTCAAGCGAGCCTCTGAAAGTCCAAGCCGGATTCCTGTAGGGACAAGTCTGGATATCTTTTGCTTCTTGATCGAGGCAAAGCGGGTCGGGACAGTTGCACTATTGCCGTTTGAGACGGCAGTCCGCTTGAGCGGAATAGGGTGTTACATCCTACCCAGCTCAGAAGAAGTCTCGTCCTCGAGACTTACTGAGGACAAGCAGTAATCTAGGGTTGAGGCAATCCTAGACAAGTCGTTGTACTTGTTCATTTGGATATTCACTTGCACAAGCGTCGAAATCAGCATATCGCTTAGACTGGATCGTGCGCACTTTCAAAATGCGCTTCTAGCGTGAACACGTCAACCAGCTTAGTGATAGCGAAGTCTCAGCACTCGAGTTCACCTTTTCTTAAGTCTTGGATGGTGCACTAGTTCAAGACGTCCCTCGAATAGATGCATTCAACCAAACTTAGAGTTAGTGTCATGCCCCAGTCTCAAAAATACGTAGGACTAGGACACGTAAGCATGCCAGCCGCATGGATATGGCAACTCCAATATATGGAAACCAAATCCATACGTACGCTGTAATATGAATATCAAGTCCACAAGTGGTATAAAATGTATCACAAGTCACAGGATATAATCTAAATCTCATCCACGAAAATCAGATATAAATAATAACCAGCATCTATATAACTAGATCTCAACATAAATATCTAAGGATGATAGTTGGATGGAAACAAATCCACTACCAACTCGAATGGAAAAGTACAACACAACAAATACAATATAGGAATACCAGCTAACGACCATGGGCTCGAAGAGAAGACATCCTCGCAATACAAGTAATCATCCAAATCTGCGCTCCTGCAATTACTCAAGAATAGATACACCTGGCAGAGGACCAGGTCCTCAGAGGGACGTAACAAGATACAGAAAATACGAGCCAATTTGAATACAGTAAACATGCATATTATTTGAAAATAAATAAGTACGCTGTACAAGACCATCTATATGAATGCAAATGAGGATCACTTTTTGATGTATGGGCAAGGGTAGTCTACTCGATCTAAGCCTCACAACTCACACACCCGTCAATGGACATCAGAAATCGACATACCTCTGGGGTAGCGACCAGCGCGACTCTACAGAAATCGACATACCTCTGGGTAGCGACCAGCGCGACACACGCCCGTAGTACGAACTATATACTACGGTTTACCAGAGTGGTTAAAAGCCCATATGCCTAATGATTGTCCTCTCATGATACTAAGTGTCAAGTGTGTGTCAACATATCTAATATATAGTAATGACTGAAAGGAACTACACATGCAATAAATAACAAAGATACAATAAATATACAGAAATATACTAAGCATGTAAAATACTGTAAGCAATTTGGCAAGGTATCTTGCCTGGGGTCCTGCTGCTGGTATGAATCAGAGTCCAAGTCACAGTCCAAATAGCCTATGTATTACAAATTTATCACGTCAAAAGATAATTTATTTTATTTTATTTAATTCTGGAATAATTACTCTAAAATCCTATTTTAATCTTATTATTCTAATTTTTATGTTAATTCTTAAATTTTGTCCAAAAAAACTAAATTTTATCAACTCGAGACTCGTGGCACACAAATCGAGACGATCTGTTGACCGAAAAGTCAACCGACACAAACTCAACTTTCATGCATGATTTCCTATAGATTTCAGCGTCAAAAATATGCTGGAATTTATGGCTCGTCCGAATTCAATTTCGTTTGGAAAATATGGCACATACAAATTTTGTATTGTGCACCGATGGTTAAATTCTAACCTAGAAGTTCTACAGAATTAACAGTATATAAATACTTCGAATTAAATTCTGGGAAAAACATATGTCAATGATCTCGATATTAGCTTTCCAAAACTTTAAACGGTTCATGATTCTGATTCCTGGTTCTCCCGAAATCGCGAAAATATTAAAACACGTCTATTTTCGGATATGTTGTGCTCTACGAATTTTCCATAATTTAATCTCATAATTTCATAAAATAAATTATATAATAAGAAAGCTAACCTCAATATCTTTCTAACGCAAGAAACTAGGCCTCGTTTGGAGTCCGGAGCTATGCGCAATGGCTTGTGGAAGATGAAGGAACCCTAGATGGCAATTCTACAAAATCTCTCTCTCTAAAAAAATAATGGGATAATTAGGGTTATTATATTATATATATATATATATGGATTGAGCGGCTGAATGAAAGTTGATAGGAGGGTAACACATGTTATGATTTGATTGGATGGTTTTGGTTATATTATTTGATTTTGATTTGCCTTTATCAAAACATTATTTAAGTCATTTTAAATCTAAATAACTCAAAATAAATATTAAAAATAATCATAAAAATCTGGAAAAATTACAGAAAATATATTTTGAATTTAAAAACTCTAGAAAAATATTTGGGATAATTTTATATTCATAGATTTCCTACTATAATTAGGAGAAGCTCTAAAGATTAGTTTTATCCATTTAACTAAAACTAAATACTAACATTATTCCAAAAATTCTGAAATAATTCCAGAAAATATATAATAATATTATAAACCCTAAAAAATAACGTGGGTCCATTCTATATTCCTGGGATTGCACAATAAATTTTACAAGTCCTAAAAATTAGTTATTAGCCTAATTACTCCCAATAAATACTAAAAATACTCAGAAAATTCCCAGAAAATTCTAGAAAATATATTTTATTATTTAGAACATAAAATAAAAGTTTGAGATATTTTTAATTAAGTTTGAACATAAAATAAATTCTTCAAAGTCCTAGAAAATTAGTGTTACTAGTTTTTAATTAACTAAAAATTATGGAAAAATCTCAATAATCTAAAATAGCCTAAAAATAATTCTAAATAAATATTTATATAAGTAAATATACTAAAAAAATTATTTTCTAATTAACTAAGAGAATACTCTAAATAAATTCAACATCTATAATAAATATAATAATATAAAATATACATAAAATACCTATTTTGGGTGAGGGAGTTTACAATCTATCCAATTTAAAACAATTTCGTCCTCGAAATTAAAATAAGGCATAATTTGTTAAATCCCTCACATTCGTACATAAGGTACGTCAATCGCAATCTCTTCCAAAAATTTAAATAACAAAATCTATTCAAATCTATCGCGATCACTTCAAAATTAAGATAATCATTGTTCAAATCAAAATTCAACCTATTGTAATCTCTTCTCACTTTTCCAAATCATCAATATCCAAATTTAAATTGAATCCATATAATATCTTCAAGATTTTAATAACCCATATCAAATTTTACCTCACGATCTCCAACTATCATAATCTCCTCTAGAAGTAATTCGAGTCCAATATTATTCCTATTTTCACTTATAAATTTTTGTATTCTTCAACTTTTTAAATTTCATTCACATCCTCAATATTTCAAATAGGTAGTCCAACCATCAAATTTTAATTCTTAATTTAAATCATCAAATTGAAAAATAATTTAAATGCAGTCCACCAATGTTCAAGTCTGAAATTATATATTTATCCTTCAAATTCAAATTGATGATTTTACCTTCAATACTCAAAAATTTAAATTATGTACTTAAGGTACAAATATTGGGTCCTCAATATCAAGATTTTTAAAATTCATTAATCCTCATCATCTTAGTCATTCTTCTAAAATTCTGAAAATTAAAATGGCTTAAACCTCTCCCAATCTAATCTTACTCGATCACAATCTAAAAAAAATTCCTCTCGAGTTGCCAATGCACTGCTACCCAACTTAGAATTTACCCATCTATCACAGAAGGATATATACTTTAAGAAAAATATTCCTTAATTTATTTACTCATGTCATTCAATCCTCAAAACTTCAACGCCGATTATATCATATATGATATGTCCTTAATTACGAAAGAATAATCCTCAAGTATGTGATCGGCCTATGGGGTATATCTAGTACTCTCTGTGTATCAAACTTATACCAAGCACGAGGTTTCGTCTTTCCGAAATAAGGGAAGACGGAGATCAATAATAAAGAGTTCAAGGGTGAGGTAATAGAATAGAAGTATCAGGATCAAGGCGTTTAAAGAATTCAAATAGGAATTGTCAAAGCAGTTGTGGATTACAGTCCTATTTTGGTAATTCATATTCACATGCTCGTATTAATACAGTGATGTAGCCGATACAATACGCTCAGACATGTCTAGAGGGCAAGTACATTCATCTACTAATCACTATATATCTCAATCCACGTGAAGCAGTTATGCGAAGGGCGAATCAATGCACTAAGGTTAGCTACCTTAATACACAAATTCTGAAATATATTAATGTATGCATCCACTAATACATATATAGTGAACAAGCTTGATGAAAGAATAAGCTTGCAAAACTAGGCTATAATAGCGACATAAGTCAAGGTGGTACAACAATTATAAGTACGCTAGATGATGATGAAAGGAGGTACAAGTCAATTCAAGTTCACAAAAACAAAAACAAAAACAAAAACAAAAACAAAAACAAAAACAAAAACAAAAAAACAACATAAGCAATAATAATAAAGGCCCTACCATTCTCTATAGTTATCATACAACCTCCTTGTCTATATCGCTAGTCGACCAAATAGGGGCAAGGACCTCTAAATTCTATTGTCTGAATAAACACTGTCGTCTTTGCTAGCATACAATTAATGTCATTTAGTTACACTTCATTAATGGATCACAAGGACTATATGATACTAGGTGGTGAGGTATACTACCCGACTTAAAATGATTTAACTACTATTGTATTGTCTTAAGGATACCGTAAAAGCTTCTGTTAAGGTCTATGAGAAGGGGTCTTGGTACTTTATTGGGGTATCCTCTTCTATTACATAGGTCATGGTCATCTTACATCTTAGTCATAGTGCTTATAGAACAAGTGTCAATAGTAAGGATAGAAGAGTTAATGGCCGTTTAAGGGGAAAAGGGATCTCGCTTGTATCGAGGTGAGGGTACAAATTACGTGATTTAAAAACTAAGGGTTAATCATCGGTCATAATCTATAAAACAACTTAAACTTATCAAGTTCTAACTATCAAGCATAAAAATTTTCACATTCAAGGCTACAACTATAATCCTAGCAAACTATGAGCCCTTAACAAAGAATATAATTACTTGGCCTACTATCCGAAGTGTCAGATGGCACGAGTTGAAAGATGAAGAGAAGAAACGTGATTAGTCGTCGCAAAATAATGAGCGCTATGGTCGCAGGGGAACAATATATAAAATTAAGATAGAGGGCTCTAGATAGCATTATGGTTCTCTAAGGGAAATGGGGTGTTAGTTGCTATGTTTGAGGTATGATTAGGAAAATATTCTATACATTGCTCTTGGCTTTCTAAGGTACTGCCTGCTCATCTCAAGACAAGAACCTAAATTTAGTTCTCCAATACTTATCTAACTGCGAAGGTTAGGTTTAGTCCTAATATTCAATTTTGGTTTTCTATTGGTTCCTCGATACTAGGGTCAACCATTATGGTAAAACTTCTAACTATCTCTAGTAGTGTCTATACTACTCTCAAGTCTTCTTAATACATCAAGGGGTAATGGTATACCAATCTAAAGATAAGGAATTATAGGGTTCACTAGATATTCTAAACTTAGTGATGTGTCTATATTCTTGTTGTATTCTTAATAGGTGTGCTACCCTAATTATCATCCTAATAACAGGGGTTCCTATATTCTAGCAGAAGGCTATACTCAAAGAACTATTAGGGAAGTACAGGAATCAAGCAGGATACAATTATTTAGATAGAACGGATTAGAAGAAAGATGAGTCATAGTCAAATGTGGATGAGATCCTATACTCTAATCCTATTTGCAGGCTTGCTCGGTACAGTAACGTAACCGAGACAATATGCTCTCGACCTGCATGGGCCACCACAAAAATATGTCATGCCCCAGTCTCAAAAATACGTAGGACTAGGACACGTAAGCATGCCAGCCGCATGGATATGGCAACTCCAATATATGGAAACCAAATCCACACGTACGCTGTAATATGAATATCAAGTCCACAAGTGGTATAAAATGTATCACAAGTCACAGGGTATAATCTAAATCTCATCTACGAAAATCAGATATAAATAATAACCAGCATCTATATAACTAGATCTCAACATAAATATCTAAGGATGATAGTTGGATGGAAACAAATCCACTACCAACTCGAATAAAAAAGTACAACACAACAAATACAATATAGGAATACCAGCTAACGACCATGGGCTCGAAGAGAAGACATCCTCGCAATACAAGTAATCATCCAAATCTGCGCTCCTGCAATTACTCAAGAACAGATACACCTGGCAGAGGACCAGGTCCTCAGAGGGACGTAACAAGATACAGAAAATACGAGCCAATTTGAATACAGTAAACATGCATATTATTTGAAAATAAATAAGTACACTGTACAAGACCATCTATATGAATGCAAACGAGGATAACTTTTTGACGTATGGGCAAGGGTAGTCTACTCGATCTAAGCCTCACAACTCACACACCCGTCAATGGACATCAGAAATCGACATACCTCTGGGGTAGCGACCAGCGCGACTCTACAGAAATCGACATACCTCTGGGGTAGCGACCAGCGCGACACACGCCCATAGTGCAAACTATATACTATGGTTTACCAGAGTGGTTAAAAGCCCATACGCCTAATGATTGTCCTCTCATGATACTAAGTGTCAAGTGTGTGTCAACATATCTAATATATAGTAATGACTGAAAGGAACTACACATGCAATAAATAACAGAGATACAATAAATATACAGAAATATACTAAGCATGTAAAATACTGTAAGCAATTTGGCAAGGTATCTTGCCTGGGGTCCTGCTGCTGGTATGAATCAGAGTCCAAGTCACAGTCCAAATAGCCTATGAATTACAAATTTATCACGTCAAAAGATAATTTATTTTATTTTATTTAATTCTGGAATAATTACTCTAAAATCCTATTTTAATCTTATTATTCTGATTTTTATGTTAATTCCTAAATTTTGTCCAAAGAAACTGAATTTTATCAACTCGAGACTCATGGCACGCAAATCGAGACGATCTGTTGACCAAAAAGTCAACCGACACAAACTCAACTTTCATGCATGATTTCCTGTAGATTTCAGCATTAAAAATATGCTAGAATTTATGGCTCGTCCGAATTCAATTTCGTTTGGAAAATATGGCACATACAAATTTTGTATTGTGCACCGATGGTTAAATTCTAACCTAGAAGTTCTACAGAATTAACAGTATATAAATACTTCGAATTAAATTCTGGGAAAAACATATGTCAATGATCTTGACATTAGCTTTCCAAAACTTTAAACGGTTCATGATTCTGATTCCTGGTTCTCCCAAAATCACAAAAATATTAAAATACGTCTATTTTCGGATATGCTGTGCTCTACAAATTTTCTAGAATTTAATACTCATAATTTCATAAAATAAATTATATAATAAGAAAGCTAACCTCAATATCTTTCTAACGCAAGAAACTAGGCCTCGTTTGGAGTCCGGAGCTATGCGCAATGGCTTGTGGAAGATGAAGGAACCCTAGATGGCAATTCTACAAAATCTCTCTCTCTAAAAAAATAATGGGATAATTAGGGTTATTATATTATATATATATATGGATTGAGCGGCTGAATGAAAGTTGATAGGAGGGTGACACATGTCATGATTTGATTGGATGGTTTTGGTTATATTATTTGATTTTGATTTGCCTTTATCAAAATATTATTTAAGTCATTTTAAATCTAAATAACTCAAAATAAATATTAAAAATAATCATAAAAATCTGAAAAAATTACAGAAAATATATTTTGAATTTAAAAACTCTAGAAAAATATTTGGGATAATTTTATATTCATAGATTTCCTACTATAATTAGGAGAAGCTCTAAAGATTAGTTTTATCCATTTAACTAAAACTAAATACTAACATTATTCCAAAAATTCTGAAATAATTCCAGAAAATATATAATAATATTATAAACCCTAGAAAATAATGTGGGTCCATTCTATATTCCTGGGATTGCACAATAAATTCTACAAGTCCTAAAAATTAGTTATTAGCCTAATTACTCCCAATAAATACTAAAAATACTCAGAAAATTCCCAGAAAATTCTAGAAAATATATTTTATTATTTAGAACCTAAAATAAAAGTTTGGGATATTTTTAATTAAGTTTGAACATAAAATAAATTTTTCAAAGTCCTAAAAAATTAGTGTTACTAGTTTTTAATTAACTAAAAATTATGGAAAAATCTCAATAATCTAAAATAGCCTAAAAATAATTCTAAATAAATATTTATATAAGTAAATATACTAAAAAAAATTATTTTCTAATTAACTAAGAGAATACTCTAAATAAATTCAACATCTATAATAAATATAATAATATAAAATATACACAAAATACCTATTTTGGGTGAGAGAGTTTACAGTTAGTGAAATCTCGGACAAGCTACTAGCGATACTCTCAAGGGTTCGCACAGGTTGGCACAAAGGCCACTCGCAGCATACAACCAGACAAGCAAGCATATCATTCAAAACGTATTTTGAAAGTATTTAGACTTATTGTTGGAACATCCCATCGAGGCATTGAGAGAGAGCGTGCACGTAACCCACGAACGAGCTTTCGAAACAGAGATATCGAATCGAAGTCCAAAGGCGTAGAAGCCAGACTCTGATACCAACATGTCACGCCCCGATCTCCCGCAGGCAAATTGGCCGTTCCCGCTAGGCGGGAATCACCCTCGCCAGCGCTCCCGCGGAACGATCGCTTGACCCATCCGGGCGTGATGCCGCACGAGCGTGAACCGCGCCCGTGCAAGGCCGTGATTCATTGGATGGCGATAAGAGTTCTAAGCCACAGAGTCGCACAGATTGTCCGAGTGCAGCGGAGTCATGAACGCATAGCGATTCGGTAACAAGTTCTCTGAGTTGACAAATATAGCGAAAGCATTTGAAACACAAGTTGAAGTAAAGCAAGCTCTTTTATTGATATGAACATGTGTTACAGGCGGCGTATAGCCGAGATTACAAGTCGCTCAAGTCTCTCTCTGAAACAGTAAAATCGTGCCAAGTGGCTACAACTGTGGAATGATTGTAGAGGCGATGTTCAGGCGATGTTCACAACTTATGTCTTGTATATGTGCTTCAGTTCCGGACGCACCGTTGCTTCGGAGTGATGTCCACGCCTTAGCACGCACGTTGGAGGCGTCCGCACCGAACGAGGTTCTCCCGTACCCTACATACAAATTGGTGGATTATCAGTACATTGAATGCACTGGTGGGGAAGCTACTCGCCCGCTCGACAAATCCAAACACGTAATACAGGTTCCGTGCACAACTATTAAGTTGTCTTTCTAGTTGCCTTAGGATCAGTTTCATGCAAATATTGAATAGCCTAACTCGTGTCGGGCAGTGCGCCGTGCGATACGAGAGGAAACACGGCGTGACTTACCATTTGTCCTTCCCTGTCCAAGGCAAACATTATTGATTTAAGCACGGGCAAGAATAAGCATTTACGGGCATAGCATATTCATGAAAACCAAACCAAGCAATAGCATATGCAACATGAGAGTCATTTTAACATGATCGTTCAGGTGTTTAGTTGTTTCTTGATGCTATGCAATGACTCGCACGCGGATAGCCGCTAAGCGAGGATGACTTATCTATATGAACAGTTGTCGCTGGCAAAGCCATAAAGGACCGTTTATAGTCTTGGGCGGTTGGGTGCGAGAGGTCTTGTATCGCTACACGTCACCTCGCCCGGGACGGTATGGAGCGAGACGCTAGGCCATTGGGGCGTTCACTCCATGCCGCCCACTCACGTTAGACTATCAGAAAGTTTCGTCCGGATCGGATCTGGTGCCCCGGTTGTAGCCGTCTGCAGGAACTTGAACGTTCAATACCTTGTGCACAGGTTGTCCGCGATATGCAGTGGTTGGGTCAGTCAATTATCACGAGATACATGGGAACAAGAGTGCACTGGAATTGAGGACGCAAATGCACTTTGAACACGAGAACACGAGATACTTGAATCTTGATTCTGTACAGTGATTGACTTGTCTTTGATGCATTCCCCTGGTTCGGGGCTGCCTGATGACCCAACGGTCTTAGATACTTGCAGGTTCAATCACGCACGGGACGACTACTTAGTAGTCTCCCAGGGTTTGGATGAAAACAAGGCAAACATTAAGCAGACAAGCATGCGTTTCTAAGGAACATAAGCAGGCACGTTGCTCAGACCCGAAGGTAAGCCGAGAGATGAAACCGTTAAGGGACTTAGCATGCGAGGGTCTGAATGTAAGTAGTATTTCAATTTCCATGTTCTAGCATAGGCAATACAAGTTGGGATTATTCCCTTAGCTAGGTGCGTTGGATTTATTAGCATGCAGGGGGTGAATCACCTAGCGACTAGCATAATATTCCAGATTTTATGTGTGCTGGCTAAGCAAAGACAAGTTTACCGTAGCCACCCACCTTAGCGATGATTCGCCTCGGTAGAGCGATACGTCAAGCGAGCCTCTGAAAGTCCAAGCCGGATTCCTGTAGGGACAAGTCTGGATATCTTTTGCTTCTTGATCGAGGCAAAGCGGGTCGGGACAGTTGCACTATTACCGTTTGAGACGGCAGTCCGCTTGAGCGGAACGGGGTATTACAAGCAGGACCCTCAGACTTCAGCACCTCCAGTGGGCCATCTGGCACAACAGACTGCAATTCCCCAAGGAAGGAGTGTGCCACCACCACCACCCCAATTTCAGCCTCCGTTTGCCACACAGATGCTTCTTGTGCCACCTTCACAATTTCTACAGCCTAACAGAAATGTTACCATGACCCAGTTCATACAGGCCATGATGCAGGCTCAGTGGCAGCAGAATGAGCTGCTGATCAGACAAGCTCTTATAGCTGCAATGAACTATCATGCCCCAATCCCTTAAGACCGAAGTCACTACTGGACGTGATGTCGTAAAAGACTAAGTTGCACTTGCACAAGGCATAGTACCGACAAAAAATACAAAATAGACAATAGATATAGAAACACATAACTATATTAGCAGAAAACCAAATATTGAACACATTTGATAGGAAAACAAAATACTTTCTTTATTGAAATACTTAAAATAGATTACAATAAATTTTCTTGGCTGATTACAAAATATGTCATAGTTGGCTTACATCTCTTTGAAACCCAAAACTGGCCACAATGCCCATACATCATATCCTTTTAGTAGGACAAAAAATAAAATACCTAGAAAGAAGAGCTTGCCATAGGAAAGGAAAGTTATGGAAGCAACGAGCATGGTTCCGCTGGATGTGATGCACTCCTAAAGCTTCAAAATGCTCGCCAAACTCTCGCTACCAGAACCTGAAGATGCCCACAAACGTGGGTCTGTACTCAGCATGTACTGGTGAGCGACCGTGGCAAAAATTACCTGAAATTAACACTAAGTATATATGTGAAGCTAACATTATTATTATATGATCTTTCTAGTTGTCTAGCTTCTTTTTAATAATTCATGTAAATAAGCACATAGTAGAGTAAACCACACATATGATAAATCTTACCCACGGTCAAACAGTTATTCCTGCAGCAGACACACAAGTTAGCAACAATTTGCATATATGTATAAAACTCATGAATCTGAGTTGGCATCAAGTGTTAGGTATGCAAGAAGGTAAATATAGCATGCGACATAACTACATGATGGTTCATGGAAAATCCATGATTAGCATTTGGGACGTACGATCCCATCTCACTAATAGACATGAATACCCCTCTGATCGCGAAGACTTCGTTGCCTCAGGGTGTGCCTCTAATCCTCCCTAGGCCAAACGATTCTAGTGCCCCAGAACTGGTCGTGGGATTACCCATGTGCACAAGTTGTCTAAAGACTGATGCATGGTATGCAGCTCTATCATATAAACTCTTACTATGCCATAGTTAGGATATAGTGAACATCTCTATCTCTTTACACTTTTCTCTGGTAGCCCATGTGAGGTTCTCTATGCATCTCATGTGCAACATATGAGTAATGAACACATAAGCATCTATTTGAACAAGCATTTGCAATAATTCTATATATCAAGCATTCAATTTATTTTTATCTTATCTTGTTAGTGAGGTATCATTAAACATAGGGACATGCAATTCAAGTGAACTAGAGATCATTTTATTAAGGTATGAAGAAAAATGATTCATCGAAGGGCCAAAGTTACTCACCGATTGAATCAACGCAAGAGAATGAGGAAGCCTCATGCAACGATCACTCATTGGTTATGAGTCCTGAAATTGCATGAACACTTTGTTATAATCCTTCGATCTCTTTCTCTTACGATTTAAAATGAATGCGCAAGCGAGGAAAGCGAACTATGAAAACCAAACCATCAAAGCAACACGAAAATGCAAGTCAACAAAACTAAGCAGTAAAAACATCCAGCGGAAACTCTTGGACCCATTTCAATATAAATCATTCCATCAGTTGGAAGGGTTCATTCCATTTTGTCCGTGATCGATTGGGTTATAAGGTTTCCCCGATACTCCATTTTCAATCGAGTCAAAGTCGTAGGCATTACGCTAGTGAACCACTAGAAGCGGGCACTACATAATACCCCACCGAAAAGAAGTTTTATCCTCAAAACTTAAGGAATTGAGTCGAGAACCAAGGCATCAAGAGGTCAAAGGAATCAGACTCACCAACATTGTGTCCGCTCACATTCAATATTTAACTGATAAATTCTGGCCCTGCTTGTCTAATCAATCTGTCTATTGGCTGGAGTTGGTGCTGGTACAGGATTCTGATTATTCCCACTCTCTGCATTATCATTTCTGTTCTCTGGAATCTGTCTCTTATTCTGACAGTCTTTAAAACTATGGCCCCTCTGACCACAGTTAAAGCACTCTATGTTTCTAGTACGACAATTTTTATATGTGTGGCCCTGCCGACAGCAGAAAGTTCACTCTTGAGCAAGGCGATGTTCGCCCTCTATCTTTCTCTTCCCATCTTGGTACCTTTTAGCATAAGGATTTTGAGTAGCTGATACCTTTTTTGGAGCCCTTCGTGTGTGTACTGTCCATTCTGTACTGCTACCTCAAAAGCTTTGATGTATGACGTACATTTCCGGTTCATCATATCCTTTCTAAGGTCGTCATTCAGGCCTTTCATAAATCGATGTATACAGGCCCTCTCGTTAGGAATCATTGAGCTAACAAACTTAGAAAGCTTGGAGAATTCTGACTCATAGTCTTCGACGAACATGCTCCCTTGCTTAAGTTCGGTAAACTCTTCTTTCTTTCTCTGTCTGACGGTCGGGGAAAGATATTGTTCCAAGAATGCGTCATTGAACACCCCCTAAGTGATTCTACCGTCCTGATGCTTTGTGGCGAGATGCTTCTTGATTAGCCACCAGTCGTGTGCTCGTAACCGCAACTGCATATTTGCACACGCCACCCTCTTGTTCGTAGGTACCCCAGCAAATTCAAACAAGCCCTCCAACTTGGTAACCCAGCCCATCACCTTATCCAGTACGATCCTACCCTTGAACTCTGGAGGGTTCAACTTCAGAAACTCAGCGCCTTTAAAGGTAGAATTCATGGCCGCCTGCTGAGGTTCGTCATCTTCTGCTAGGCCAACTTCTCGAGGCATGGTCGCGGCTGCCACAAGTGTTACGGCCGTTCCCGATGCACTACTGTTGGATGCCAATGTTGTTACTATCTGAGTAAAAGAGTCAAGCTATTTTTGTTGTGCCGCAGCTCAGCGTAAGCCCGATGCTACTGAGCCTCAAATCATTCTTGTTAATTATCCATCATGGCTATCAATCGATCAACTTGGTCATCGGTCGAGCCAGATGCTCGCGATATCCCTTGGTTGTCGGTCTTAGTCATTTCTCTACAAAAATAAAGTAGCTTGCATTAGTCTCATAACGTATTATGAACTTATTGTATGGTACATTAGGTTTTCTTAATCTTCAAAATTGGGACCTTTGAAACCAGCAATTTACTTATATAGTTTCGCAAACATTTTTAAATTCTGGAACTTATAAAATTGCTTGAAAACTTATCATTTTGAAAATGATACTTGAAGAGGTCAAGGACATAAAGCCGTGGTCTTATACAACTTTGTCAAGCCCCGATCCTGGAGGACCGAAGTCACCACTGGGCGTAATATCGTGCAAGCCTAAGTTATGCTTGCATGAGGTATAATACCTGCACAACATACAAAATAGAGAATATATATAAAAAAAGAACTATATTAGCAGAAAACCAAAGATTGAACACATTTGATAGGAACACAAAATACTTTCTTTATTAAAATACTTGAAATGGATTTTAATGCATTTGCTTGGCTGATTACAAAATATGACATAGTTGGCTTACATCTCTTTGAAACACAAAACTAGCCATAATGCCTATACATCATATCATTTTAGTAGGACAGAAAATAAAACACCTAGAGAGAATAGCTTGCCACAGGAAAGAAAAGCTATGAAAGCAACGAGCACGGTTCCGCTGGATGGGATGCGCTCCTAAAGCTTCAAAATTCTCGCCAAACTCTCGCCACCAGAACCTGGAGAAGCCCACAAATGTGGGTCAGTACTCAGGATGTATCGGTGAGCGACCGTAGCCAAACTGTCACGCCCCAGTCCCAAAAATACGTAGGACTAGGACACGTAAGCATGCCAGCCGCATGGATATGACAACTCCAATATATGGAAACCAAATCCATACATACGCTGTAATATGAATATCAAATCCACAAGTGGTATAAAATGTAATACAAGTCACAGGGTAAAACCTAAATCTCATCCACCAAAATCATATAGAAATATATAACCAGTATCTATGAAACTAGATCTCAATAAGAAGTATCTAAGGATGATAGTTGGATGGAAAAAAATCCACTACCAACTCGAATATAAGAGCAACTATAATATAGTACAACACAATTAAATACAATATAAGTATCCCAGCTAGCAATCGCGGCTCAAAAAGAAGACATCCTCGAAACATAAGTAACCATCCGAATCTGCGCTCCTGTAAATACTCAAGAACAGATACACATGGCAGGGGACCAGGTCCTCAGAGGGGCATAACAAGATACTTAAAATATGCCAATAAAGTACTAAAATAAATATCCAAAGGGGTCGCCTACCCGTCTAAGTGAATGCAGTTAAGAACAACTTTCCCAACGCATGGGCTATCTGGCTAAAATGGGATTGGCATGGTTCTCTTGGAGATCCAGGGGCCTACAAAGGCACGGCGCCTTTCGAACGTCGGAGGCCCGCCTGATAATATATATAGGGGTCATCATGACCGCGCATCTCCGGCGGAGCGTACGGGTTACACAAGGAAAGTGCAACGGAGCCCACACGTCTTACTTGTTGTTCTCCCTACCCCATGCTCTAAGCATGTCACATCCATGACACGATAATACCTCTAATAACTGCCAAGTCTACTAGCATGCAAATTTTCTAACAACAGTTATTCCTAACGCACGGCCCACACGTACATGAGGCCAAACCCTGCACGCAAGTCTGTGATCTACATGAGACTCACAACTCGTGTATCAACTGTGTCACGGCCAATGAACCTAATGATGCTAAATGATAATGGGGTAGTCTCATAAACAAGGTCAATGTAAATACATAAATAAAAACATATCGCGACGACACCGTCGCGCGCATTTTATATAACAGTTAAAATATATGAACTAAAGACAGAAAATAAAGATGCATGCAACATATGAAATATGAATAACAATACAATGGCAAGGTATACTTGCCTGGCAAGAAAGCTGTGATGTACCAATAACCTGCTCCAGAAGTCGCGCAGAATAAATCCAACATCCTATGTACATATAATATAATACAAATAAATCATTAGTCATTACACTAGTACACACACAACAATATTTATACTGGACTCGGGGTACACTAGGGGTAGCACTAGTTATCTACCATGGTCAATTATGCGTTAAATTACGCAGGGTCACATCTTCAAGTGTTGTACACAATCAGACAGTCGACTGACAGGTGTCTAAGCCTGTACGTTAAGGTACGCAAGGCAGGCAATTCGTAAGTTTTTAGGGTCAACATGGTCAAGGTAAGTATGGGACAATCCACGGTGTCCTAGGGTCGTACAATCTGAATATATATAGTCCTAATTATTATGTAGCATAGTATTTAATTACTTACAATTTATGTACATACCATATATTTATATATTTCTATTATAACACCCAATTATTTATACCAATTGAATACATGTACTAAGTATAGATATAAATATATATACTAATGAATAATATACGCGTATGCGTACATATACGTGCACGTATTTGGGTTCACCGACTCAGGGCCTGATGTCAACTGACAATCAATAAATAATACTTATATCCTACTGGCATACACACAAGCACACATAAAAGAAGAAGATGGACAGGTTCGTACCTCGGGGTACGTGCACGAGTACGACGGTGGGGTTGACGACGATGATGGGATGATGGTGAGATGACGATGATGCGATAATAATGATGGGATGCTGATAAGATGATGACAATGACGATAATGAGATGTCGATGATGCGATGACGGTGAAGTGATGATGATGATAAGGGTGATGGAATGATGATGATGAATTGAGACGAGGATGATGATGACGAGGACGATGGTGCGATGATGATGCTAATGGTTGAAGGTGAGGATGATGGTAGCTACATTGAAGACGATGATGATGGCCACGATGTAGATGACGATGATGTTGGGGGCGATGACGATAATGGTGATGGAGTGATGATGGTGGTGGTGGGGGGTGGACTGCCGGAGTCCGGCCAGGAAAGTTGCCCCGGCGAGTCATGGTGATGGTGAAGGTGATACGATGATGATACGATGATGATAATGAAGATGGGTGTTGATGGCTGCTGTTGTGCTCCGGACAGTGGGGGATCCGGCCAGTGGGGGGTCCGGCCAGCAGGTGGAGGAGGAGAAGAGGAGCTCAGGGCGGAGCTAGATCGGTGTCAGGCGGATGGAGGCTGAGCTGGAGTACTGGTGATGATGATGATGATACGATGGTGGTGACCACTGAACTCCGGTCAGCGAGGGAGGTGGTGATCGAGGAGGAGAGCGGAGGAGGATGTACTGGGGATGTTGTCGAGGGAAGGAGACGCTGCTCCGGTGGTCGGGCTACGGCTAGAAAGGAGGAGGATGAGGGAAGAGGGTGCACAGGGAGAGGGTGATGGTGGGCAGAGGGAGGTACGACACTGCTCTCAGGCGAGAGCTCCGGCCAGGAGAGCTTCCGACGGGGTCAGGGAAGGCTCAGGTCGGCGGTGACGTCGGCCAGTGCTCGGAGGAGGACATCGGGGAGAGAACGAAAGAAGGAGGAGTCGAGGTCAGGATGGTCTATGATGGGGGATCCTGATGGGTCGAAGGGATCCGGTGGGAGGAAGGAGTCGGGGAGTAGGGAGTGGAGAGGGGTGGCTGTCGAGATGCTCGGCCGGCTAGGCGGAGGGGTCATCGGGGCTGCACAGTCGGGCCAGTGGTTCGGTGCAGCGGCTTCGACGTTGGGCGGAGAAGATGGGGGAGATGACCGAAGTTGGCTCGGGCTGTCCGGTGCAGGGAAGTGAGGTGATGATAATGGCGGGTGGTTCAGGGATCCGGCCGGGAAGGAAGTCGAGGAAGGAGGTGTAGGCATTGGGAAGGGGAGGTGGCTCGTCGGGCTCCGGCGAGCTGTTCCGGCTCCGGCGCCGAGAAGAGGAGAAAGAAGAAGAAGAACAGGAAGAGGAGAAGAGGTCGGCTAGGGTGGTTTTGTTTTAGGTTTTGTGGTTTTATAAAAAGGAAAAAGGGAAAGAAAGGTTGTATTTATACACATGAGGGCTTTTGGGTTTGACCTAGGTATTGTTGACTTTGGTCAACATTTCCTTGGGATGGGCCTTGGGCTCACATGGGGTATTTGGAGGGCTATAAATTATATTGTCTAAATTGCCAGACCGGAATTAAATGGAGGGCGATGTTGTGCGCTTGCACATCCAAAAAATTATTGGAAAAATTCCTATGAAGGGGAAAAATAGATTTCTTTATGAATTGTTCACTGGTGGGGACACCTCAATGTGTTTTTGCATAAAAGCCCCCCAATAATTGGAAAATTGTACAAAGGCAGAAATTGGATTTAATTAATTAAATCGACGCGTACGATGTTCTAGAATTAATTAGGAGTACCTGGGAATAAAATTTAGGGGGGACACAAGTGCCAGGGCGTAGAGGGTACAGTGTAGAATATTAATAAAATTCGGTTTGCCCAAAACGGTCAAGATTGTGTCCCCAATTTTGATTGGGACGCACAAGGGTACAAAATTGGAAATTATTTTGAATTAAGAAATAACGTCCGCGACGTTTATTGTGCGGCTAAAATATAACACCAGAGAGCAATATTATAAGTTGCACAAGGGTCAGAATAGTAGGCGGGCATGTCTAGGATAAGGTTGTGAAGTTTGTTGGAAGGTAATGGCTAGTGAGGTGCTCCAATTATAGAAGCAACGGTAATGTGCGCTACGCGATATAAATTATTGTATAATTAAATAAATGCTGTGTTCTAATTCTATTTGGTTCAAACTAGCCCTAATTTTACTATCTAAGCAAATTAGGCCTAATTTTGGGTGAGGGGGTTTACAATCTACCCAACTGTAAAACCCCCTTCCTAGAAAATCATATATACCTCTTTATTTATTAATTATTAATTAAATTGTAGTAATTAGGTCTAAATTGGAGAAATAGATTTTTTAATAATTTTTATATTAGGTGTTCGGGCCCTTAGAGGACTTATGGGACTTTCAGGATTTTTTTCGGAATTTATTCCATGTAGGAGACCCCTTGAGCAGTTGCTAGCCTAACGATGTGCAATACCCTAATCTATAAATTTTCTTATGAGTATATATATATATATATATATATATATATATATATATATATATATATATATGTATATATATTTTATAAAGAAAGAAAGGAAAGAAAAGAAAATAAGTATATAATAATAATACTAATAATAATAACAATAATAATAATATATTAATAGTTCACTACTTATATTACTTAAGTTCTTAGGAATTTTGATTTCAGCAACTGCTTATCTCCTTAGTAACTACTATGTATCCCTTAGCTAATCTACAGAGACCGCAGCAACTTAGATATACTAATACCCGAACCCCCTCTTCACCGCGGAAACCCGTTCCTCCCCCTCTCTCTCTCTTAATATATAATATATATATATATATATATATATATATATATATATATATATATATATATATATATATATATATATATATATATATATATATAGTTAGCTTTCAAAAACCTTAACCTAATAATTCCAGACCTCATCTTCCCATCTAGAGCCGTCACCGCAGCCAGAGAAGCCTCCCCAAGCCATCCAACCATCCCGTCGACCCCGACATCGCGAACTGCAGTTTCCCACTCGAGGCACCTTCGCTCCGGCGTGATTTTCCGTCGACTCGCTCGACCAAACGCTGTTCCGTTTTCATAGGTATGATCATCCCTTAACCCTCTCCAATATTTATTTTATAGTCAACCTCGGAAAACGTGTGTCCCTAGGTGAAAAATAGCGCCCAAGTCAGCGCGAACAGACAGAATTCTGCAATCGCAGAATTCCAGAATGACCACCCATATTGCCGAGTTCGTATCTCCCACCACAGAGATCCAAATTCGGTGATTCTTTTTGATACCTGTAGATTACATGACCTAGTTTATTTTCTGTATAATAACCCTGTGCTATTAGTTGCTGTAGACAGAATTATATTCGTCACAAAACTGCGTGCACCCACTTTTTCCGGTTTTCCAAAAGTTGGAGATCGGAGCGCGCCCCGCCAATCGGGACCGCCCCGCCGTGTGCCAAGTGTACCGAATGGTGCACACAGCATAATCGGACACGTGAACATTCGTGGATACTGATTCAGACACGTGTGCGCGCCGGAATCAGGCCGTATCCGCGGACACATTTCGTGTCGCCACTTTTGTGGAACTCGCGAGTATTTTGTGCACGCTTGTCAGATTGCGACGAAACTTGCACCACTGGACTCGTGGTAACGCGCTGGTCCTGTGACCCAATTTTCACTCATTTCTGAGACGGTTGACCAGATCGCCAATTGGCGGGCCCCACAGTTGACTTTTTGGACCAAATTCTGTTCGGCCCATCGGAATCCATATTTGGACATACCGTTGGGTTCGTATTGACATCTAGAGTTGTTTGACCCATAGTTTGTCCCATTTAGAGACTGTTACTCTCGGCACGCTTTTCGGTGCAAAGTGGGCCACACGTGGACCCCACTTTTGCCCGAAATTATCGTTTTGTCCCTGTGTCCAAATTGGACGAAAGGGATGTGCTTTTTAGCTATTTTGCTCATTCCGGAAACGTTGGTGATATTTATTTCAGCATCCGAAGATATTTGTTCTGTGGCCATAGCTTCTGGTCCTGTGTATTGGACATCTGGACATGACATTTTGTAGTTTTTTGCCAGGCAAGTATACCTTGCTATTTTACTGTTATTTATATTCCATATGTTGCATGCATCTTTATTTTCTGTCTTTAGTTCATATATTTTAATTGTTATATAAAATACACGCGACGGTGACGTCGCGATAGATTTTTATTTATGTATAGCATTGACCTTGTTCATGAGACTATCCCATTATCATGTAGCACCATTAGATTTCATTTGACTGTGACACATATTTTTACACGAGTTGTGAGTCTCATATAGATCACGGACACACGTATTGACTGATCATCGGTATGTGTGGGACGTGCGTTAGGAATAACTGTTGTTAGAAACTTTGCATACTAGTAGACTTGGCAGTTATTAGAGGTCCATGGACATAGCCTATTGTAGTACGGTGGTCCCATCATTGTCCTTGTTTGGTTGCAGGATTGGGCTAGGGTACTAAGAATAGGCTATGGACCAAATCGTGTCATGGATGTGACATGCTTAGAGCATGGGGTGGGGAGAACAACAAGTACCGCATTTGAGCTCCTTTGCACTTTTTCTGTGACGCCCAGATTCTCCGCTGGAGATACGGGTGGTGATGACCCTTATATATTATGTACTATCAGGCGGGCCACCGGCGTTCAAAAGACGACGTGCCTTTTAGGCCCCTGGCTCTTCAAAAGAGAACCATGCCAAATCCCAGTTTTCAGCCAGATAGCTCACTTGTGGGGAAAGGTGTTCTTAACTGCATTCACATAGTTGGTTAGGCGACCCCAATGGATGTTTATTTTCAGTACTTTATTGGCATGTGTTTAAGTATACTTGTTATGTCCCTCTGAGGACCTGGTCCGCTGCCAGGTGTACCTGTTCTTGAGTATTTGTAGGAGCGCAGATTTGGAAGGATATAGATGCTCCGTGGATGTCTTCTCTTCGAGCCGTGATTGGTAGCTGGTACTTATTGTTTGAGTGAGTTGTACTTATATTGTATTTACTTCTCCATTTGAGTTGGTAGTGGATTTGTTTCCACCCAACTATCATCTTTAGATACTTCTTGTTGAGATCTAGTTTCATAGATACTGGTTATTTATTTCTATATGATTTTGGTGGATGAGATTTAGATTTTACCCTGTGACTTGTATTATATTTTATACCACTCGTGGATTTGATATTCATATTACAACGTACGTGTGGATTTGGTTTCCATATATTGGAGTTGCCATATCCATGCGGCTGGCATGCTTACGTGTCCTAGTCCTACGTATTTTTAGGACTGGGGCGTGACATGTTTTTGTGGTGGCCCATGCAGGTCAAGAGCATATTGTCTCGGTTACGTTACTGTACCGAACAAGCCTGCACCTAGGACTAGAGTATAGGATCTCATCCACATTGACTATGATTCATCTTCCTCCTCTCTGTTCTATTTTGAACAAATGCATCCTGCTTGATTCTTGTGCTTCCCTAATAGTTCTTTAAGTATAGCCTTCTCCTAGAATATAGAAGTTCCTGTTGTTAGATGATAATTATGGTAGCACACCTATTTAGAATACAACGAGATTGTAGATACACCACTAAGTTTAGAATATCTAGCGAACCCTAGAATCCCTTATCCCTATAATTGGTTTACCATTACCCGGATGTATTATGAGGACTTGAGAGTAGTATAGATACTACTAGAGTTAGTTAGAAGCGTACCATAATGTTTGACCCTAGTATGGAGGAACCAATAGAAAACCAAAACTTAATGTTGGACTGAACCTAACCTTCATAGTTAGATGTTATTAGAACTATAAACTTATATCATTGTCTTGTTATTAGTAGACAGCACCCTAGGGAGCCTAGAGGAATGTAATCAACACTTCTCCCTTGATCATACCCCGAACATAGCAACTAATACCCCACTCCCCTTAGAGAACCATGATGCTATCTAGAGCCCTCTATCTTTATTTTTATATTGTTTCCCTGCGACCATAGCGCTCGCTATTTTGCGACGGCTAATTACGTCTCTTCTCTTCATCTTTCAACTCGTGCCATCTGACACTTCGGATAGTAGGCCAAGTAAATTTATTCTTTGTTAAGGGCTCATAGTTGCTAGGATTATAGTTGTAGCCTTGAGTATAATTTTTATGCTTGGTAGTTAGAACTTGATAAGTTTAAGTTGTTTTGTAGAGTGTGACCAAATGATTAACCCTTAGCTTTTAAATCGCGTAATTTGTACCCTCACCTCGATACAAGATAGACCCTTCCTCCTTAACGGCCAGTAACTCTTCTATCCTTACCATTGACACTTGCTTGTAAGTGCTATGACTAAGACTTAGGATGACCATTACCTACATAAAAAGGATACCCTAATCAATACTAAGATTTTTTTTTTCTCCTCATATACCCTAATAAAGAGTTTCTGTTTTATTTACATGTGCAAGATTATTTGGTAGGACCCTCTTAAGACTGTCACCATATTAGTTTAATTCTTATAAGTTGGGTAGTATACCTCACCACCTAGTATCATATAGCCCTTGTGATCCATTGATGAAGTGTAACTGAATGGCATTAATTGTATGCTAACATAAGATGATAGTGTTTATTTAGACTATAGAACTTAGAGGCTCACACCCCTACTTTGTCGACTATCGACTTAGACATGGAATTAATATGATAACTGTAGAGATTGTAGAGCCTTTTATTATTGTTGCTTATTTTGTTTTGTTGTTGTGAACTTGAATTATTTTGTAACATCTCGCATCATAATCCAGCGTATCTATAATCTCTGTACTACCTTGACTTATGCTGCTATTATAGCCTAGTTTTTGCAAGCTTATTCTTTTATCGAGCTTGCTCATGGCATATGTATTATTGGGTGCACACAATGATACAATTGCCTAATCAGAATCGGAGTATTAAGGTCTAGCTAACCTTAGTGCGCTTGGTTCGCCCTTCGCATGACTACTTTACGTGGATTGAGATATATGGTAGTAGACAGATATACTTGCCCCTAGATATGTCTGACACATCGTATCGGTTACATAACTGTACTAATACGAGCATGTAAATAGGAAATTACCAAAAATAGGATTTCAATCCACAACTGTCCTGACAACTCTCTTTTCAATTCTTTAATCTCTTTGAACCTCGTACTTGTATTCTGACACCTTCACCTTGAGTTCCTTATTATTTCTCTCCGTCTTCCCCTATTTTGGAAAGACGAAACCTCGTGCTGGGTATAAAGTTTGATACACAGAGAGTACTAGATATACCCCATAGGCCGATCACATACTTGAGGATTATTCTTTCGTAATTAAGGACATCATATGTGATATGATTGGCGTTGAAGTTTTGAGGATTGAACGACATGAGTAAATAAATTAAGGGATACATTCTTAAGGTATATAGTTTTAGGTGATAGGTGGATAAATTATAAGTTGGGTAGTAGTGCATTGTCACTTGAGAGGAATTTCTTTTAGATCGTGATCAAGTAAGATTAGATTGGGAGATTCAAGTCATTGTAATTTTGAGAAATTTAGAAGGATGACTAAGATGATGAGGATCAATGAATTGATATTGAGGACCCAATATTTATACCTTAAGTGCATGAGTTAATTTTTGAACAATGAAGGTAGAATCACCAATTTGAATTTAGAGGATAAATATAGAATTTCAGACTTGAATATTGGTGGGCTGCATTTAAATTATTTTTTAATTTGGTGATTTGAATTAAGAATTAAAATTTTGGTTGGACGACCTATTTGAAATAATGAGGATGTGAATGGAATTTAAAGAGATGAGGCATACAAAATTTTGTAAGTGAAAATGGGAATATATTGGACTCAAACCACTTCTAAAGGAGATTATAATAGTTAGAGATCGTGAGGAAAAAGTTATATGCGTATGTAAATCTTGGAGATGTTATGTGGATATGGATAATTTGAAACAAGAAAGAAGAGATAACCATGGGTTAAATTTTGATTGGAGCAGTGGTCATCTTAACCTAGAAGTGATTGCAATGGATATGATTAGGATTTTAGTTACCGCAAGAAGATTGCGACTGACTTGCCTTATTGTACATAAAGGATTAACCGATTCTGCCTTATTTTAATTTTGAGGACGACCTTGTTTTAAGTTCGACAGATTGTGAAACCCCCTCACCTAAGAATTTGACCTACTCGGCTTAGATAGTGAGACTGAGGCTAGCACGAATCCACTTAGAAATAGAACACGGTATTTTGTTAGTTTTACAACAGGGTATCACTTGACACGCCTTACCGTGCTCCGATAATTGGAGCACTACACTAGCCACTGCCTTCCTACAAATTCTACACCCTTATCCTAGACATGCCCATCATCCAATTCTCATCTTTGTGCAATTTTCCAATTGTTGGACGCTTTTATGCAAAAGAGCATTTATGTGTCCACACCATTGGACATGACACATGAAGAAACATATTTTTCGCTCATATGGATTTTTCCATGATTTTTTTCGGGATGTGCAACGTGCAACATCGCCCACCCCTTTAAACCTAGCCTTGCATTTTAAACAATGCAAATCTTATACCATCATTGCATTCTATCGTGGCTTAATTTTAATTTCGAGGACGAAATTTTTATAAGTTGGGTAGAATGTAAAACCCCCTTCCTAGAAAATCATATATACCTCTTTATTTATTAATTATTAATTAAATTGTAGTAATTAGGTCTAAATAGGAGAAATAGATTTTTTAATAATTTTTATATTAGGTGTTCGGGCCCTTAGAGGACTTATGGGACTTTCAGAATTTTTTTCGGAATTTATTCCATGTAGGAGACCCCTTGAGCAGTTGCTAGCCTAACGATGTGCAATACCCTAATCTATAAATTTTCTTATGAGTATATATATATATATATATATATATATATATATATGTATATACAAATATATATATGTATATATATTTTATAAAGAAAGAAAGGAAAGAAAAGAAAAGAAAATAAGTATATAATAATAATACTAATAATAATAACAATAATAATAATATATTAATAGTTCACTACTTATATTACTTAAGTTCTTAGGAATTTTGATTTCAGCAACTGCTTATCTCCTTAGTAACTACTATGTATCCCTTAGCTAATCTACAGAGACCGTAGCAACTTAGATATACTAATACCCGAACCCCCTCTTCACCGCGAAAACCCGTTCCTCCCCCTCTCTCTCTCTTAATATATAATATATATATATATATATATATATAGTTAGCTTTCAAAAACCCTAACCTAATAATTCCAGACCTCATCTTCCCATCTAGAGCCGTCACCGCAGCCAGAGAAGCCTCCCCAAGCCATCCAACCATCCCGTCGACGCCGACATCGCGAACTGCAGTTTCCCACTCGAGGCACCTTCGCTCCGGCGTAATTTCTCGTCGACTCGCTCGACCAAACGCTATTCCGTTTTTATAGGTATGATCATCCCTTAATCCTCTCCAATATTTGTTTTATAGTCAACCTCGGAAAACGTGTGCCCCTAGGTGAAAAACAGCGACCAAGTCAGCGCGAACAGACAGAATTCTGCAATCGCAGAATTCCAAAATGACCACCCATATTGCCGAGTTCGTATCTCCCACCACAGAGATCCGAATTCGGTGATTCTTTTTTATACCTGTAGATTACATGACCTAGTTTATTTTCTGTATAATAACCCTGTGCTATTAGTTGCTGTGGACAGAATTATATTCGTCACAAAACTGCGTGCACCCACTTTTTCCGGTTTTCCAAAAGTTGGAGATCGGAGCGCGCCCCGCCAATCGGGACCGTCCCGCCGTGTGCCAAGTATGCCGAATGGTGCACACAGCATAATCGGACATGTGAACATTCGTGGAGACTGATTCGGACGCGTGTGCGCGCCGGAATCAGGCCGTATCCGCGAACACATTTCGTGTCGCCACTTTTGTGGAACTCGCGAGTATTTTGTGCACGCTTGTCAGATTACGACAAAACTTGCGCCACTGGACTCGTGGTAACGCGCTGGTACTGTGACCCAATTTTCACGTATTTCTGAGACGGTTGACCAGATCGCCAATTGGCGGGCCCCACAGTTGACTTTTTGGACCAAATTCTGTTCGGCCCATCGGAATCCACATTTGGACATACCGTTGGGTTCGTATTGACATCTAGAGTTGTTTGACCCATAGTTTGTCCCATTTAGAGATTGTTACCCTCGACACGCTTTTCGGTGCAAAGTGGGCCACACGTGGACCCCACTTTTGCTCGAAATTACCGTTTTGCCCCTGTGTCCAAATTGGACGAAAGGGATGTGCTTTTTAGCTATTTTGCTCATTCCGGAAATGTTGGTGATATTTATTTCAGCATCCGGAGACATTTGTTCTGTGGCCATAGCTTCTGGTCCTGTGTATTGGACATCTGGACATGACATTTTGTAATTTCTTGCCAGGCAAGTATACCTTGCCATTTTACTGTTATTTATATTCCATATGTTGCATGCATCTTTATTTTCTGTCTTTAGTTCATATATTTTAATTGTTATATAAAATGCACGCGACGGTGACGTTGCGATAGGTTTTTATTTATGTATAGCATTGACCTTGTTCATGAGACTACCCCATTATCATGTAGCACCATTAGATTTCATTTGACTGTGACACATATTTTTACACGAGTTGTGAGTCTCATATAGATCACGGACGCACGTATTGACTGATCATCGGTATGTGTGGGACGTGCGTTAGGAATAACTGCTGTTAGAAACTTTGCATACTAGTGGACTTGGCAGTTATTAGAGGTCCATGGACATAGCATATTGTAGTACGGTGGTCCCATCCTTGTCCTTGTTTGGTTGCAGGATTGGGCTAGGGTACTAAGAATAGGCTATGGACCAAATCGTGTCATGGATGTGACATGCTTAGAGCATGGGGTGGGGAGAACAACAAGTACCGCATTTGAGCTCCTTTGCACTTTTTCTGTGACGCCCAGATTCTCCGCTGGAGATACGGGTGGTGATGACCCTTATATATTATGTACTATCAGGCGGGCCACCGGCGTTCAAAAGACGACGTGCCTTTTAGGCCCCTGGCTCTTCAAAAGAGAACCATGCCAAATCCCAGTTTTCAGCCAGATAGCTCACTTGTGGGGAAAGGTGTTCTTAACTGCATTCACATAGATGGTTAGGCGACCCCAATGGATGTTTATTTTCAGTACTTTATTGGCATGTGTTTAAGTATACACTTTATGTCCCTCTGAGGACCTGGTCCGCTGCCAGGTGTACCTGTTCTTGAGTATTTGCAGGAGCGCAGATTTGGAAGGATATAGATGCTCCTTGGATGTCTTCTCTTCGAGCCGTGATTGGTAGTTGGTACTTATTGTTTGAGTGAGTTGTACTTATATTGTATTTACTTCTCCATTTGAGTTGGTAGTGGATTTGTTTCCACCCAACTATCATCTTTAGATACTTCTTGTTGAGATCTAGTTTCATAGATACTGGTTATTTATTTCTATATGATTTTGGTGGATGAGATTTAGATTTTATCCTGTGACTTGTATTATATTTTATACCACTCGTGGATTTGATATTCATATTATAGCGTACGTGTGGATTTGGTTTCCATATATTGGAGTTGCCATATCCATGCGGCTGGCATGCTTACGTGTCCTAGTCCTACGTATTTTTGGGACTGGGGCGTGACACCAACTTAAAATAATTTCTTTCTCGAAATTAAACTAGGGTAGGATTTCTCTATCTAACCTCACTTGATTATAGTCTAAAGAATTCTCCTTAAATTAACATTGCAGTTTTTACCCAACTTAGAATTTACCATCTATCATCTAAGGATATACATCTAAAAAGGCTATGCCCCAAATTATTTAATCATATTATTTAATCCTCAAAGTTTTTAACACCAAACATAACATCTATGATATGCCCTTAATTACAAACAAATAATCCTCAAGTATATGATCGGCCTATGGGGTATACCTAGTACTCTCTGTGTATCAAACTTATACCAAGCACGATAATTCGTCTTTCCGAAATAAGGGAAGACGGAGATCATTAATAAAGAGTTCAAGGGTGAGGTAATAGAATCGAAGTATCGGGATCAAGGCGTTTAAAGATTTCAAATGGGAATTGTCAAAACAGTTATGGATTGAAATCCTATTTTGGTAATTCCTATTCATATACTCGTATTAGTACAGTTATGTAACCGATACAATATGCTCAGACATATCTAGGGGTACGTATATTCGTCTATTAGTCAACTATATCTCAATCCACATAAAGTAGTTATGCGAAGGGCGAACCAAATGTACTAAGGTTAGCTAGACCTTAATACACTGATTCTGAAATGTATTAATGTATGCATCCATTAATACATATATCATGAACAAGCTTGATAAAGAATAAGCTTGCAAAAAACTAGGCTATAATAGCAGCATAATTCGAGGTAGCACAGAAAATATAACACTGGATTATGATGAGAGAAGTTACAAATAATTCAAGTTTGCAAAAATAAAACAACATAAGCAATAATAATAAAAGACTCTACAATCTCTACAGTTATCATACAACCTCCTTGTCTAAGTCGCTAGTCGACCAAATGGGGGCAAGGACCTCTAAATTCTATTGTCTGAATAAACACTGTCGTCTTTGCTAGCATACAATTAATGTCATTCAGTTACACTTCATCAATGGATCACAAGGACTATATGATACTAGGTGGTGAGGTATACTACCCAACTTAAAATGATTTAACTACTATTGTATTGTCTTAAGGATACCGTAAAAGCTTCTATTAAGGTTTACAAAAAGAGGTCTTAGTACCTATTAGGGTATCTCCCTATATTACATAGGTCATGGTCGTCTTAAGCCTTAGTCATAGTGCTTATAGAACAAGTATCAATAGTAAGGATAGAAGAGTTACTGGCCGTCAAGGGGAAAGGGATCTAGCTTGTATCGAGGTGGGGGTGCATGCTACGCAATTTAAACTAAGGGATAATCACCAGGTCACAATCTACAAGAATAACTTAAACCATCAAGTTCTAACTATTAAGCACACAACTTCAAAATTTAACAATAACAACTATAATCCTAGCAACTATATGTCCTTAACACAGAATAAAATCACATGGCCTACAATCAGAAGTGTCAGGTGGCACGAGTTGAAAGATGAAGAGAAGAAACGTAAGTCATCGCACACTAGCGAGCGCTATGGTCACAGGGGAACAATATATGAAATAGAGGGGCTCTAGATAGCATCATGGTTTCCCAAGGGAAGTGGTATGCTAGTTGCCATGTTCGGGGTATGATCAAGGGAAAGTGTTGATTAAATTCCTCTAGGCTTCCTAGGGTGCTGTCTACTAATAACAAGACAATGACATAAGTTTTATAGTTCTCCAATACTATCCAATTATGAAGGTTAGGTTCAGTCCTAATGTTCAATATTGGTTCTCCATTGGTTCCTCAATACTAGGGTCAAACATTATGGTAAAACTTTTAACTATCTCTAGTAGTGTCTATACTACTCTCAAGTCTTCTTAATACATCAAGGGGTAATGGTATACCAATCTAAAGATAAAGAATTCTAGGGTTCACTAGAAATTCTAAACTTAGTGGTGTGTCTATATTCTCGTTGAATTCTTAATAGGTGTGCTACCATAATTATCATCCTAATAACATGGATTCCTATATCCTAGCAGAAGGCTATACTCAAAGAACTATTAGGAAAGTACAGAAATTAAGCAGGATACAAGTGTTCAAATAAAACAGATAGGAGGAAGATGAATCATAGTCAATTGTGGATGAGATCCTATACTCCAGTCCTAGGTGCAGGCTTGTTCGGTACAGTAACATAACCGAGACAATATGCTCTCGACTTGCATGGGCCACCATAAAAATATGTCACGCCCCAGTCCCAAAAATACGTAGGACTAGGACACGTAAGCATGCCAGCCGTATGGATATGGCAACTCCAATATATGGAAACCAAATCCATACGTACGCTGTAATATGAATATCAAATCCACAAGTGGTATAAAATGTAATACAAGTCACAGGGTAAAACCTAAATCTCATCCACCAAAATCATATAGAAATATATAACCAGTATCTATGAAACTAGATCTCAATAAGAAGTATCTAAGGATGATAGTTGGATGGAAACAAATTCACTACCAACTCGAATATAAGAGCAACTATAATATAGTACAACACAATTAAACACAATTTAAGTATACCAGCTAGCAATCGCGGCTCGAAGAGAAGACATCCTCGAAACATAAGTAACCATCCGAATCTGCACTCCTGCAAATACTCAAGAACAGATACACATGGCAGGGGGCCAGGTCCTCAGAGGGACATAACAAGATACTTAAACACATGCCAATAAAGTACTGAAATAAATATCCAAAGGGGTCGCCTACCCGTCTAAGTGAATGCAGTTAAGAACAACTTTCCCAACACGTGGGCTATCTGGCTAAAATGGGATTGGCATGGTTCTCTTGGAGATCCAGGGGCCTACAAAGGCACGGCGCCTTTCGAACGCCGGAGGCCCGCCTGATAATATATATAGGGGTCATCATGACCGCGCATCTCCGGCAGAGCATACGGGTTACACAAGGAAAGTGCAACGGAGCCCACACGCCTTACTTGTTGTTCTCCCTACCCCATGCTCTAAGCATGTCACATCCATGACACGATAATACCTCTAATAACTGCCAAGTCTACTAGCATGCAAAGTTTCTAACAACAGTTATTCCTAACGCACGGCCCACACGTACAGGAGGCCAAACCCTGCACGCAAGTCCGTGATCTACATGAGACTCATAACTCGTGTATCAACTGTGTCACGGCCAATGAACCTAATGATGCTAAATGGTAATGGGGTAGTCTCATAAACAAGGTCAATATAAATACATAAATAAAAATATATCATGACGACACCGTCGCGCGCATTTTATATAACAGTTAAAATATATGAACTAAAGACAGAAAATAAAGATGCATGCAACATATGGAATATGAATAACAGTACAATGGCAAGGTATACTTGCCTGGCAAGAAAGCTGTGATGTACCAATAACTTGCTCCAGAAGTCGCGCAGAATAAATCCAACATCCTATGTACATATAATATAATACAAATAAATTATTAGTCATTACACTAGTACACACACAACAATATTTATACTGGACTCGGGGTACACTAGGGGTAGCACTAGTTATCTACCATGGTCAATTATGCGTTGAATTACGCAGGATCACATCTTCAAGTGTTGTACACAATCAGACAGTCGACTGACAGGTGTCTAAGCCTGTACGTTAAGGTACGCAAGGCAGGCAATTAGTAAGTTTTTAGGGTAAACATGGTCAAGGTAAGTATGGGACAATCCACGGTGTCCTAGGGTCGTACAGTCTGAATATATATAGTCCTAATTATTATGTAGCATAGTATTTAATTACTTACAATTTATGTACATACCATATATTTATATATTTCTATTATAACACCCAATTATTTATACCAATTGAATACATGTACTAAGTATAGATATAAATATATATACTAATGAATAATATATGCGTATGCGTATATATACGTGCACGCATTTGGGTTCACTGACTTAGGGCCTGATGTCAACTGACAGTCAATAAATAATACTAATATCCTACTGGCATACACACAAGCACATATAAAAGAAGAAGATGGACAGGTTCGTACCTCGGGGTACATGTACGGGTACGACGGTGGGGTTGACGACGATGATGGGATGATGGTGAGATGACGATGATGCGATAATGATGATGGGATGCTGATGAGATGATGACAATGACGATAATGAGATATCGATGATGCGATGATGGTAAAGTGATGATGATGATAAGGGTGATGGAATGATGATGATGAATTGAGACGAGGATGATGATGACGAGGACGATGGTGCGATGATGATGCTAATGGTTGAAAGTGAGGATGATGGTAGCTACATTGAAGACGATGATGATGGCCACGATATAGATGACGTTGACGTTGGGGGCGATGACGATAATGGTGATGGAGTGATGATGGTGCATTGGGATGATGGTGATGATGGTGGTGGTGGGTGGTGGACTGTCGAAGTCCGGCCAGGGAAGTTGCCCCGGTGAGTCATGGTGATGGTGAAGGTGATACGATGATGATACGATGATGATGATGAAGATGGGTGTTGATGGCTGCTGATGTGCTCCGGCCAGTGGGGGATCCGGCCAGTGGGGGGTCCGGCCAGCAGGTGGAGGAGGAGAGGAGGAGCTCAGGGCGGAGCTAGATCGGTGTCAGGCGGATGGAGGCTGAGCTGGAGTACTGGTGATGATGACGATGATACGATGGTGGTGACCGCTGAACTCCGGTCAGCGAGGGGAGGTGGTGATCGAGGAGGAGAGCGGAGGAGGATGTACTGGGGATGTTGTCGAGGGAAGGAGACGCTGCTCCGGTGGTCGGGCTATGGCCAGGAAGGTGGAGGAAGAGGGAAGAGGGTGCACAGGGAGAGGGTGATGGTGGGCAGAGGGAGGTACGACACTGCTCTCAGGCGAGAGCTCCGGCCAGGAGAGCTTCCAACGGGGTCAGGGAAGGCTCAGGTCGGCAGTGACGTCGGCCAGTGCTCGAAGGAGGAGATCGGGGAGAGAACGAAAGGAGGAGGAGTCGAGGTCAGGATGGTCTATGATGGGGGATCCCGATGGGTCGAAGGGATCCGGTGGGAGGAAGGAGTCGGGGAGTAGGGAGTGGAGAGGGGTGGCTGTCGAGATGCTCGGCCGGCTAGGCGGAGGGGTCATCTGGGCTGCACAGTCGGGCCAGTGGTTCGGTGCAGCGGCTTCGACGTTGGGCGGAGAAGATGGGGGAGATGACCGGAGTTGGCTCGGGCTGTCCGGTGCAGGGAAGTGAGGTGGTGATAATGGTGGGTGGTTCAGGGATCCGGCCAGAAAGAAAGTCGAGGAAGGAGGTGTAGGCATTGGGAAGGGGAGGTGGCTCGTCGGGCTCCGGCGAGCTGTTCCGGCTCCGGCGCCGAGAAGAGGAGAAAGAAGAAGAAGAACAGGAAGAGGAGAAGAGGTCGGCTAGGGTGGTTTTGTTTTAGGTTTTGTGGTTTTATAAAAAGGAAAAAGGGAAAGAAAGGTTGTATTTATACACCTGAGGACTTTTGGGTTTGACCTAGGTATTGTTGACTTTGGTCAACATTTCCTTGGGATGGGCCTTGGGCTCACATGGGGTATTTGGAGGGCTATAAATTATATTGTCTAAATTGCCAGACCGAAATTAAATGGAGGGCGATGTTGTGCGCTTGCACATCCAAAAAATTATTGGAAAAATTCCTATGAAGGGGAAAACTAGATTTCTTTATGAATTGTCCACTGGTGGGGATACCTCAATGCGTTTTTGCATAAAAGTCCTCCAACAATTGGAAAATTGCACAAAGGTAGAAATTGGATTTAATTAATTAAATCGACGCGTACGATGTTCTAGAATTAATTAGGAGTACCTGGGAATAAAATTTAGGCGGGACACAAGTGCCAGGGCGTAGAGGGTACATTGTAGAATATTAATAAAATTCGGTTTGCCCAAAATGGTCAAGATTGTGTCCCCAATTTCGATTGGGACGCACAAGGGTACAAAATTGAAAATTATTTCGAATTAAGAAATAACGTCCGCGACATTTATTGTGCGGCTAAAATATAACACCAGAGAGCAATATTATAAGTTGCACAAGGGTCAGAATAGTAGGCGGGCATGTCTAGGATGAGGTTGTGAAGTTTGTTGGAAGGTAATGGCTAGTGAGGTGCTCCAATTATAGAAGCAACGGTAATGTGCGCTACGCGATATAAATTATTGCATAATTAAATAAATACTGTGTTCTAATTCTATTTGGTTCAAACTAGCCCTAATTTTACTATCTAAGCAAATTAGACCTAATTTTGGGTGAAGGGATTTACACAAACTCATCTAAAATCAACACTAAGTAAACATGTGAAGCTAGCATTATTATTATGTGATCTTTCTAGTTGTCTAGGTTTTTTTTAACAATTCATGTAAAGAAGCACAAACAGTAGAGTAAACCATGCATATGGTAAATCTTACCCATGGGCGTATGGTTATCCCTGCAACAGACACACAAGTTAGTAGCTATTTGCATATATGTGTAAAACTCATGAATCTGTGTTGGAATCAAGTGTTGGGTATGCAAGAAGGTAAACCTAGCATGTGACCTAACTACATGATGGTCCATGGGAAACCTATGATTAGCAGTTGGGATGTACGAGCCCATCTCGCTAATAGACATGAATACCCCTCTGGTCACGATGACTTTGTTGTCTCATGGTGTTCCTCTGATCCCACTAGGCCAAAAGATTCTAGTGCCCCATAACCGGTCGTGGGATTACCCTTATACACAAGTTGTCTAAAGACCGATGCATGGTATGCAGCTCTATCATATAAACTCTTATTATGCAACAGTTAGACTATAGTAAACATCTCTATCTCTTTACTATTTTTTCTGGTAAACCATGCAATATTCTCTATACATATCTTGTGCAACATATGAGTAAGAAAAATATAAGCATCTATTTGAACAAGCATTTGCAACCATTCTATATATCAAGCATGCAATTTATTTTTTTATCTTATCATGTTAGTGAGGTATTATTAAACATAGGCACATGCAATTCAAGTAAACTCGAGATCATTTTATTAAGGCAGGAAGACAAAGGATTCATCGAAGGTCCGAAGCCACTCACCCATCGAATCAATGCGAGAGAATAGGGAAGTCTCACGCAACGATCACTCCTTGGTTATGCGTCCTGAAATTGCACGAACACTTGGTTAGCATCATTCGATCTCTTTCTCTTAAGATTTGAAATAAATGTGCATATGAGGAAAGCAAAATATGAAAACCAAATCATCAAAGCAACACAAAAATATAAATCAACAAAACCAAGCAGCGAAAACATCCAACAACAATTCTTGGAGTCATTTCAATAGAAGTCGTTCCATCAGTTGGAAGGTTTTATTGCATTTCGTCCGTGATCGATTGGGTCGTAAGGTTTTCCCGATACTCGATTTTCAACCGAGTCAAAGTCATAGGGATTACACTAGTAAACCGCTGGAAGCGAGGCACTACATGAACCGGCCTCCTCCGCCACCACCAGCCTCTGTTCCTGCACCAGCACCACAGCCTTATGAGGGCAGCATCAAGGGGTTTACTCAGATGAACCCGAAGCCATTCCGAGGTACAGAGACTTCGCTGTAAGTCTCTGCATGGTTCATTGGCACTGAGAAGTTGTTGAAGGCGTCATATTTGCCAAAGGATCTAAGGATAACAGTAGTAGACCTTCTGCTTGAGGATATCGCTCACCATTAGTAGAAGGGTGAGCAGAGAGGTTTAGGTACCGATCAAACCTAGGAGGAGTTCTACAAATTCTTCAATAAGAGTTTCTTCCCCACCAATATTCGAGATATTTTGTACAACCAGTTCCTTTATCTCAAATAGGAGAATATGACGATAGACCAGTACGACGCAGAGTTCAGTAGATTGAGTCATTTTTGTGAGATGTTAATTCCTATATAGCTGAAAAGAGCCAAAAGATTCCACAATAGGTTATTCCCGAATATCAGGAGATTTATTAGTGGACAGTCAAGGATATCCCATGCGATAGTTCTGGAGGAAGTGAGAAGTCATGAGCTCCTTATGAAGAAGACACAACAGATGCAGAGATGCCCCGTACCAACAGTTGCACCAGCTATAGTGCCTCGGGGCGAACCCATTAGACTTCCCTTGGCATACCAGCAGCAGTAGAGAGTGGGACCTTATCAGCCTCAAGAGAAGCCCCTTTGCCATCACTATAGGAAGTTAGGGTATATTCAGCGAGATTGCCGTGTTCGTTTGGTACAGTGTTTGAGGTGTGGATCGGGACAACATTCAGTAAAGTACTGTCCGGTGCAGCAGACCTTAGCACTCCCTCAGCCGATGTAGAGGCCAGCACTTCCAGTACCACAACCGGCTCAGCAGATGTCGAGGCCAAGAGCACCAGGAGCAGGATCCCCTCAACCACCATTAGGTAGAGGATTTCAGAGAGGACCATGCTATCAACTCAGGGAAGCAGTTTGTGAGGGCCAAGCCACAGGGACCTCCTCAGAGGATTGGACATGCTTTTGATATAGAGATAGATGACATTGAGCAGGAGATTGATGTTATAGCAGGTATTACCCTCGTTGCTACCTTTCCTGCTATGACATTATTTGATACGGGAGCTACACACTCGTTTATATCTTCTAGTTTTGTTGCCAAATACAATATTGGCACTACACCATTGTCTTGTTGTGTTAGAATTCTAACCGCGGGAGGAGTTGTACCTATTACCCATGTTTCTAGATCTTGTTCTATAGTAATTCATGGCAGAGAGATGATGGCTCGACTCTTAGTTTTTTCCATACCGAACTTCGATGTTGTTCTTAAGATGGACTGGCTTAGTAAGTACCATGCTTACCTCGACTGTTACGGAGGAAGCATTCTATTTAGAGTATCAGGCCAGCTAGAGCTTGAGTTTCCACAAGGATCCACCGAGTTGCATGATAAGTCGGAGGATGGTGCTCAGATGGCAATGAAAGATGTTATACCCTAACATTTTAGAGTTTCAAGATGTATTTCCAGAAGATTTGCCAGGGCTACCACTGGATAGAGATATGAAATTTTTGATCGAGTTGATTCCAGGAGCAACACCTATTGCATCACATGTTTATAGATTTACGAAGAAGGAGATGGATGAATTGAAGGCTCAGTTAGAGAAATTAGAGAGTAAAGGCTTCACCGACAAAGTGTATCACCCTGGGGAGCTCTAGTATTATTTTTACCTAAGAAGGATGGGTCAGTGCGCATGTGCATTGACTACAAAGCCTTGAATGTTGTGACGGTGAAGCACAAGTACCCTTAGTCATGCATTGATGATATGTTTGACCAGTTGAGTGGAGCCAAGGTGTTCTCGAAGATAGACTTGAGATCGGGATATCACTAGGTGAAGGTGCGGAAGCAAGACATTCTAAAGACCGCACTTAGGATGAGATATGGACACTATGAGTTTATGGTCACGCCATTCGATTTGACCAATGTTATAATTGTCTTTATGCACTCGAAGAATCAGGTCTACCATCAGTATTTGGGCCAGTTCATGGTAGTCTTCATAGATGACATCCTTGTCTATTTAAAGAGCCATGAGCAGCATGAGAAGCACTTGTTGATTGCATGGAGACATCGAGGAGAGAGCGGTTGTATGTGAAGCTTAGCAAGTGTAAGTTTTTCTTGGATAATGTCTTATTTCTTGGATATGTTGTCACTGGGGATAGTATTTCGGTATATTCGGAGAAAATTTTGGCAGTTGAGACATGGCTCGTTCCTACATCAGCATTAGAGGTGAGAAGTTTTCTTGGACTTACGGGATATTACCGACGGTTGATGAAAAACTTTTTCAGGATCGTTGTCACGCCCCAGTCCCAAAATATGTAGGACTAGGAGTACGTAACATGCCAACTACGTATCAAGTGAACTTCATCCCATCTCGAATATGTATAAGCTGTCTAGAAGGAAAATATATCTATCTAAAATGTCAAGTCAACTATATCTCAATCCACATAAAATAGTCATAGCACTAAGGTTGATCAGACCATAATACATCGATTCTAATTAGACAAATATATTAGTGTGGGGCCCCAATAACACATATTTTATGAACAAGCTCGATAAAAGAATAAGCTTGCAAAGCAAGGCTATACAGCAGAATAAGACAATGAGAAATAAATGTAACAATGGATAAAGATGAATGTAAATACAAATAGATTAATCTCATCAAAATCTAAAAGACGTCCGGTGGAGGCAAATCCACTACTAGTAGACGTAAAAGATAAGGGAATAAAACTAAGTCCTTATTAATAAACTAAGCAATTGCAAGGCCATCAACTGCTGTTGTACCACTATCTGGTCCCGGTCTGTAAATAAGTTGGTATTCCTCGTCTGTCAAATTTGGAAAATAAATCCAGGTCCTCAATGGGACGTAAAAAGATACCAAAGGAACATGCCAATATGTACAATATATAATCACATGCCAATATGTACAGTATATAATCACACTATGGAGAGGGCAAGGAAATAATAATAGAAATAGAAAGCACAGGCGATGATAAGCGAACAAAAATAGTGCTAGTAGTTGTGGCTACAAGAAAATTGAATAACCGTATCATGGTGCGTGCCTAGCGGTCCTATAGAGATCTTCACGGTGCATGCCTGGCTTGTACCACTATCTGGTGCCGGTCAGTAAATCTGCATGTATTCCTCATCTGCCAAATCTGGAGAACAAATCTAGGTCCTCAGTGGAACGTAACAAGATACAAAAGAAATATGCCAATATGTACAATATATAATCACATGCCAATTGTCCAGTATATAATCACACTATGGAAAGGACAAGGAAATAATGATAGAAATAGAAAGCACATGCGATGACAAGTGAACAAAAATAGTGCTACTAGTCGTGGCTACAAGAAAATCGAAAAACCGCATCACGGTGCGTACCTAGCGGTCCTATAGAAAGCTCCACGGTGCGTGCCTCGCAATCTATAGAGGGTCTCTATCGCCTCACAGTGCATACCTAGCGATTGAGAGTGGTCAATAGCCAACTCCTAAGAAAGGACAATATATGTCTCTATCGTGTTACGGTGCATGCCTAGCGATCGAGAGAAAAAAATAAGGTGACATGTAAGTTAAATACAAGTAACAAGATTACATGATTATGTCAAGTCACTCAAATAAACAAAACTATGAAACCAATACTATATATAAATATATATATATATATATATATATATATATATATATATATATATATATATATATATATATATATATAAAACTAGATAAAGGAAGGTGATATAAGGTATAAGACATGAAAATAAATCATGGCAAGGCAGCAAGTACATCATAGGAAGGAGACATGTACAAACAAAAATAATAGAAAGCATGGATGTAAATAAACTGTACAAGTTTGGCAAGGTATCTTGCCTGGTGGTTTTCTACGTCAACACTCAAGCCTTAATCCAAGACCTAGTCCATAACACATATACACAAACACAATATTATTATCCTATAATATATATGTTTGTGTTTATATTTATATAATAATATATTACTGGATCTAACTATTTGTCTATTAGTAGTTTAGTAATTTAATTTAATCCATTCTAGCTTTTTATTTGTCCAACTAATTTAATCTATGCTACTAAAACTTGTTTGACTAAAATATGGGTTATATTAGATAATAGTCAAGTATGGGGGCTTAATGAAAATCTCTATACCATGCTAACATGCTACGTTTGGAAGAGGTAATGCATTAGCATGTATTCTTAAGTAAAGTATTGATTATGTGTTTAAGAGAAGGGGAGGGGGGGGGGGTTTAATTGTAAAGTTCCTTCCAATTAGTAGAATGCCTTGGAAAAGATGTTCCATCATTGTATTGTTTCTTCCATTATTCTATTTGGTTTGACTTAATGGTTACAAAAGGAAGATTAGGGGTTAATACAATATTTTCTAAAGGAATGGCTATATATATATATATATATATATATATATATATATATATATATATATATATATATATATATATATATATATATATATATATATAGAGAGAGAGAGAGAGAGAGAGAGAGAGAGAGACGGCCATCTTCAGGTATTATATATGTATAAGGTCGGCAAAGTTAAGTCTGTAACTATATATATATATATATATATATATATATATATATATATATATATATAGAAAGAAAGAGAGGGTGGATATGGTATTACCAATATTTGACGACGGTCTCCTATAGTTGTCAAGGTCGGCCGAAGAGAGACAGATGGTGCATGCAGGGGGGCTGGGTTGTTCCTCCACACACATGGTGGCGCTGAAGTTCGACTGTTGACATCAAGCCCAGACCTTGGTGTCTTCAAGTGGCACAGTCGGTGCATCGTGAGGGGTTGTAAATGTCGGATGCGACTGGTCAACGTGGTGGGTTCTCGTTCAAGCGTTGAGGGGTCATCATATGGGTTTTCACCATCTTCTGTCGAAAATACTACTTGGAATCGAGGAAGGTCGGGTGTTCCGATCATGATCTTGATCTGTGCGGGGGTGTGGTTTGCCGGGTTGGCGGGTCGGGGCAAGTTTTGGCAACCCGCAACGAGGGCTTGTGGTATTGCCGCGTGTGAGCAGTTGGCGTGGGCGAGTTAGCAGTGGTCATTGCTAAGGTCTCTGGCCCTGACACCCATGGACGCGGCGGTCATCCTACACATGCGCGCGCTTATACTGGACGTGGATAATGAGGCTTTACGCATGCATGGACGAATGGTGGCAATGGTGATGGAGTTGGCTTTATGCATATAGAAAATTAGGTTGGGAAGAGTCTTATATATATTTATATGTAGAGGTTGATAGAGATGGAAGTGAATCTTCTAGATGAAAGGGTTCAGCCTTTTGTTCAGATAAGTATAGAGTAGATAGTTAGTTGTTGTTTGTTTATTGTTTAAAGAAGCAAGTTAGTATATATCTATTTGTTTAGTCTTATCATTACCCAATTCTATTAATTAATTTTAGTCGTAATATATCTATATATTTAAAGTAATTTTGATAATATTCTATTAATAGGATTAATAAGTTATATCGTTATCTTAATTTAGTTTATTATGATCTACTTATATTTATGTACTATTTACTAAATTTAATCTTTTTATGTATTTGTTTTCCTACTCCCAATGGGTATATACTAATTTATTTATCTAAATGATAATACTAATAATAATAATGAAATTTGAAAAAATTAGGAAAGGGGTTTACAATCTACCCACCTTAAAAAATTCTGTTCTCAAAATTTAAATTCAACCTTAGACTATAAGGCTCGACTCGAATATTAGTTCGTAAATTTCTTACTATCTTTAAACATCAAAAACCTTTCAAATTTCACTATCGTATCTTTGCCAAGAAATTTCTCAACCATATTAATATTATATAAAACTCTCTAATATTTACCTTCAAAAATCCAAGAACCAAAATGCCCTTTTTTTTGCCCCTTTTCCCACTATAATCAAAGTGTACCATCAACGTTCTTCCTTAAAACTTTCCAAAATCAAAGAACTTGAATTCAAAGTCTTATTTAATTAAAGTATTCTTAACCATAATTGAATTATTTCAGCATAAATATATAAAATTTTAATCAGCAACCATATTTTGATAATGCAACTTCTAATCACCTATGGTCCAACAACTATATTATAAGTATAAATCGTACCATCAAAAAGAACCCACCTCAAGTTTAAATCAAAATCCAATCTCATCAAAATTTTGGAAATTAAATTTAAATCTTGCAAAATCTCCTAATTTTTTTCTAATATTTATCCTCGATTTATCATAACCAATATCACTTCAAATTTTTTTAATCAACCATAAATTTCTACCCACCTTGGAATCCACTCTTAAATACAAGATTATACCTTTAAGAAAAAATTTCTAAAATTATTCAAATGTGTTCTTCAATCCTCAAAAAATGTAACATAAATTATATCCCCTTTAATGTATCCCTAATTTCTAAGGTAATTCACCTAACAATGTGATTGGCCTACGGGGTGTATACCTAATAATAGTTTTTTTTCATGAAGCACGAGCGTTCGTCTCTTCGAAATATGGAAAGACGAAAAATAATGATAGTGATTTCAAGGGGGATAAACGAGTAAAATTTACGAAGGCCAAGGGAGATAATCGAATTCAAAGAGAAAATTATTAAATCGGATGTGAATTGAGATCATATTTTGGCCTATTCCTATTCGCAAGCTCGTATCAGTACAGTTACGTAACCGATACGATATTTTCTGACCTACATGGGCCACCACAAAAATATGTCATATTTCAGTCCCAAAATACGTAGGACTAGGAGTACGTAAGATGCCAGCTACGTATCAAGTGGACTCCAGCCCATCTCGAATAGTTATAAGTTGTCTAAAGGGAAAATATATCTATCTAAAATGTTAAGTCAACTATATCTCAATCCACATAAAATAGTCATACGAAGAACAAACCAAGTGCACTAAGGTTGATCAGACCATAATACACCAATTCTAATTAGACAAATGTATTTGTGTGGGCCCCAAAAACACATATGTCATGAACAAGTTCGATAAAAGAATAAGCTTGTAAAACTAGGATATACATCAGAATTAGTCAATAAGAAATAAATATAACAATGGATAAAGATGAATGTAAATACAAATAGATTAATCTCATCAACATCTAAATGACGTCCAGTGGAGACAAGTCCATTACTAGTAGATGTAAAAGATAAGGGAATAAAAGTAAGTCCATACTAATAAACTAAGCAATTGCAAGGCCATCAACTGCTGTTGTACCACTATCTGGTGTCAGTCATCAGGTCAAGTCACTCAAGTAAACAAAACTATGGAACCAATACTATCGAGTTCACACATGGAAGTATACAGATATAACTAGATAAAGGCAGGTGATATAAGGTATAAGACATGAAAATAAATTATGGAAAGGCAGGAAGTACATCATAGGAAGGAGACATGTACAAACAAAAATAATGGAAAGCATGCATGTAAATAAACTGTACAAGTTTGGCAAGGTATCTTACCTGGTGGTGGTCCTCGTCGACGCTCAATCCTTAATCCAAGACCTAGTCCATAACATATATACACAAACACAAAATTAATATCATATAATATATATGTTTGTGTTTATATTTATATAATAATATATTACTGGATCTAACTATTTGTCTATTAGTAGTTTAGTAATTTAATTTAATCCATTATAGATTTTTATTTGTCCAACTAATTTAATCTATGTACTAACACTTGCTTGACTAAAATATGGGTTATATTATAGATTAAGCGTCAAGTATGGAGGCTTAAATAAATATCTCTATACCATGCTAACATGCTACGTTAGGAAGAGGTAATGCATTAGCATGTATTACTAGATATTTTGAAAAACTCTTCTTACGTAAAGTATTGATTATGTGTTTAAGAGAAGGGGGATTTAATTGTAAAGTTCCTTCCAATTAGTAGAATGCCTAGGTAAAGATGTACCATCATTATATTGTTTATTCTATTTGGTTTGACTTAATGGTTACAAAAGAAAGATTTGGGGTTAATACAACGTTTGCTAAAGGAATGTATGAAGCTTCTTCACGTATTATATATATAATATATATTTATAGGCGGTCATCTTCAGGTATTATATATGTATATGGTCGACACAGTTAAGTCTGTAACTATATATGGTTAGAAAGAGAGGGTGGAGATGTTATTACCAATATTTCAAGGTTGTTTCCTATAGTTGCCAAGGTCGGTCGAAGAGAGACAGATGGTGCACGCAGGGGGGCTGGGTTATTCCTCCACACACATGGTGGTGTTGAAGTTCGACTGTTGACATCGAGCCCAGACCTTGGCGTCTTCCAGTGGCACAATCGGTGCGGCATGAGGGGTTGTGCATGTTCGGATGCGACTGGTCAACGTTGTGGGTTCTCGTTCAAGCGTTGAGGGGTCATCATATGGGTTGTCAGCATCTTCTATCGAAAACGCTGCTTGAACTCAAGGAAGGTCGGGTGTTTCGATCATGATCTTAATCTGTGTAGGGGTGTGGTTTGCTGGGTTGGCGGGTCGGGGCAGGTTTTGGCAACCCGCAATGAGGCTTCACGCATGCATGCATGGACGGATGGTGGCAATGGTGATGGAGTTGGCTTTATGCATATAGGAAATTAGGTTGGGAAGAGTCTTATATATATTTATATAGAGAGGTTGATAGCGATGGAAGTGAATCTCATAGATGAAAGGGTTCGGCCTTTTGTTCAGATAAGTATAGAGTCAGATAAGTATAGAGTAGATAGTTAGTTGTTGTTTGTGTGTGTGTGTGTGTGTGTGTGTGTGTGTGTGTGTGTGTGTGTGTGTGTATATATATATATATATATATATATATATATATATATATATATATATATATATATATTTGTTTAGTCTTATCATTACCCAATTCTATTTATTTAATTTTAGTCATAATATATCTATCTATTTAAAGTGATTTTGATAATATCCCATTAATAGGATTAATAATTTATATCATTATCTTAATTTAGTTTATTAGGATCTACTTATATTTAAGTCCTATTTACTAAATTTAATTTTTTTATATATTAGTTTTCCTACTCCCAATGGGTATATACTAATTTATTTTTCTAAATGATAATACTAATAATAATAATAAATTTGGAAAAATTAGGATGGGGGTTTACAATCTACCCACCTTAAAAAATTTTGTCATCAAAATTTAAATTCAACCATAGACTATAAGGCTTGACTCGAATATTAGTTCATAAATTTCTTACTATCTTTAAACATCAAAACACTTTCAAATTTTACTATCGTAAACAAGTTATTCCTGATCCGAACAATGATGGGTATATGATACAAAGATGGTACATCTATCATAGATCACTTGAGTGAGTTTCAGGGAGTGGTTGACGTGTTATCATCGATGGGAGTCAAGTTCGGCGGTGAAGTTTAGGGGCTATGGTTGCTGTGTACTTTGTCAGACTTATGGGAGACTGTACGAGTGTCCATTATTACTTCTACTCCAAAAGATATGGTTAGTCTGGAGTTCACCAAAAGTGGGGTATTGAATGAAGAGATGCAGAGGAAATCTCAGGGCACTTCATCTTTATCTCATTCTGAGACGCTTGTTTCTGAGAGCCATGGAAGGAGTAAAATCAGGGGTCCAGGTGATTCTAAAAAAAGATCAAAGACAAGTCCAAGGGTCTCTACGAGAACTCAGAGTACTACCATTGTGGCAAGAAGGGCCACATCAAGCGAAATTATTTCGCTTGGAAGAGAAAGAAGACGGGCGACAAGGGAAAGTAGAGTGAGAACATAAAAGTGACTGCCTCGACACATGGAGGCGATGTAATCATTGTAGGTGATGAGGTAGTCATGAACCTCGCATGCGATGATAATTCATGGCTGGTGGACTCAGGGGCTTCAGCGCACGTATCTCACAACAAGGCACTATTTTCCACTGACATAACAGGAGACTGTGGAGTGTTGAAGATAGGTAACAGAGATGTGTAAATGATATTTTTATTAGAGATGTGCATATGAGAACCAAGACAGGTTTCTCAAGGATATTCGTTATGACCTCGATATCTGTTTGAACCTGGTATCAGTTGGAAGGTTGGATGATTAGGGATTCTTCAATCTCTTTAGAAACGGTCAGTGAAAGCTTTCTAGAGGTTCGATGGTGATATTACCTTAAATACACAGTTTGTTCTCTGCTATATGGAAGGGAGCGCACATGGGGAACAGAAGGTGAACGCAATTACTGATGCGTCTACCGAGTTATGGTATAGGCGGCTCAACCATATCAATGAAAAGGGAATGAGCTACTTGTTGTGTTGGCCTATTCAGTCAAAGATAAACCTAATTTTGATATTCGATCAACTACGTCTAGATATGACTTAGTGCAACGTAGCTCAAATAGATGCAGCACATGAAGACCTTAATATTGAATACAAGTTCGATATTTTTTCTCAGGATACGACACCATGGTCGATGTAATTTTACTTTTATTATGTATTTTTTTCTTATATAGGACGTGTTGGTACTATGAAGCTCAAAATGCCAACCTAAACTATCCTAGTCCACAAAAATAAACCTGACCCAAAACCAAACTGTTCTGGAACAAGGCCAACCAAACTTAGGCCGAAATTGGGCCAAATTTGGTCCATGTTGACCTAGTTTCCAACGTTTCACTCCAACATTCATCATGAAGACCAGGTCTCCAACATTCAGATTTATGAACGTTAGGACACCGAATTCGGGCCCCATAATTAATATAAATAGGCATTGAATCCTCCATTCTAAATCATTCATTCACTCATGTCACGACCAGCACCCAAAAATTCGATATGAGTTGTGGGTATGTCCAGCCTACGCCACAGTATCGACGGTAGAATATTGTCTAATATCTCACAATAATATCCAACAAACTCATGTAGTATATATATCCAACTTCCTCTAGAAGAGAGCCAGTAATATATGCAACATATATTATACTTAATCACAAGTGCTAAGGAAGATGAACACAAGAAGGAAAATATAGAATCCCAAATAAGTCTCAAGTCTAATCCCAATATCCAAATATCTACATAAGATCTAAATCCAATGTTAGGTAAATCCCAATAAAGTTCTGGAGTCCAAATATCAAATAAATCCAATAGATCTCAGAAAACTCCGGAGACAAATCCGGTAAAATACTAGAATCTATAAGCTAAGCTAACTAGATAATCTCAGTCGGAATCTCCGCTGCGAACTCTTCCTGTTCTTCCTGAAGGGCAGGATCAAGTTCAGATAAAGAGTCCTCATGAGGCCCATAGTAGGTAGGGCACATATCCTCATAACAGTCACCTAAAAATGTTATCTAGTCAGGTTGGAATGAGTATAATACAATGAAAGCAGTTCCAATACATAATAGGGACTATAAAATAGTAAATAATAATGAAATACATGATGAACAAGTAAAATTGGAATCATGGTATGACAAGTAGAGTAAAACAAGTGATCACGAGTAAATATAACATATGCCAATAAATTCGTAGTGAAATAAGAAGATTGTAACTATCTAAGTGTTTTAAAGTACTACTTTCGATATGTGATCGACTAAGGTTAATACTACACACGGTCTAACTAAGATACAGCTCAATCATACGTGAAATATATGATTAGCTATCCACGTGGTCTAATATGTTTGATCATATATCTACTTAGTACTTTCCTGCCCGACTAGTACTCATGGATTCGAGTCTCAACACTTAGATCACAATACACGATAAATACGAGTACGATGATCATGAACAACATGATAAACATGAAAAGTATAATATCATGACTAGAAATCCATATAGCACTATCCATGTAACAAGCATGTCGAGAATCAAATAACATATCACTAAAACATGCGTTCTTGAAACTATTAAGTTATGGAAACAATCAGAGAATGTACTCGTCTGTCGTCATGAGCTGGTGGTACAAGTCAGAATCTGTATCGAAGTCCAAGTAACATATATTATGAGTTTACAATATCAATAGGTGAATTAAAATCAATAACAAATCTATTCTACTTTGTTATTAGGTTTCTAGGTCAATTCCTATATAATTTGGGTTTATACTAAGTATGTTGTATTTGATTCACTATTACCTACTTGTGATACATATAACTTATGTCAATTTACCCTATACCAATACCTTTTGTCACGCCCCAGTCCCAAAATGCGTAGGACTAGGAATACGTAAACATGCCAGCTACGCATTCAACCAAACTCTTGTTCAACTCGAACACATATAAGTTGTATTAATCTAAATATCACTATCAAAATATAACTATATCTCAATCCACAAGAACACAAAATATCAAGAATGAGCTACATGTGCTAAAGTCGGTTATCCAGTAACACATAAGCTTGAATAGACTCGAGAAAGAAATATGAGTCTATAAAACTAGGCTATAACAACAGAAATAAGTAACGAGAAATAACTATAAACACGTAAGAATATGTTGTAGGTATCAACTACATATACCTGAATCCTAGAGAAATAATCATCCACTAATATATTCTACTAATCCAGCTCAGCAATATCCTGGGGACAAAATCCGGATACAGGTCCTCAGGAGACATAGCAAGGTACAATAAACAACATGTCAGAAGTAAAACGGTAATATAATATATGGTACTCATGGGTAAGCTACTGTAACCATCTATGTGATATGCACATGAGAGATCACTTATACTCAGGCATGAGACTCTCAAGGTTCTATGTGTGTGAACCCCAAACAGTATAATAATAATAATAATAATAATCACTATGGGCACTGTAACAGGAACACATAGCAGACAATTAAAAGTAAATCACTAAAGGCTCCGTATCATGGAACCTAAAGCAGTCAAGTAAATAACACTAAAGGCTCATGATCAGGGAACCTAAAGCAGGCACGTAAATAACACCAAAGCTCTGCTAGAGACTAAGGCAGGCACGTACATATAGATATCCATATAAATTATAATGTAAACTCTCTTCTCCCATGTAATCTCATGTATCATGTCATAATCTGGTGAGATCAAGACTTATAACTATCACAACGAGTCATAATACTATATAAATAAGTATCCTATGATGAGTCCTAGAATCCTTATACAAAATCCATACACCAAGAATATATCATCAAAGATTCTGTCATATGTGGTTATGTCAAGTGTCCTACGGCCTATCGTGCAAGGAATACCAGCATGTATCATGGGTTTGAGGTAATGACTCTTTATCAACGATACTCGACTCCACTGATGGACTTCGGCACCCAAATTTGGTTCGGACATAAAGTATCGTATATCGGCCCTAGGGTAACCACATATACATCATAAATAATAAGTAACAGTAATAACTAACTAAATAAATAATCAAGATATGTGATACATCATGGCAAGGTACACTTGATTGGGTCCTGGAGGTTGGTATGGTGAACTCCAGGTAGCGAGCTCGATATGCCAACTGCTCCCGAAAAGGTATAATCCGCACGAACGACTCCAGATGTAGAAAATAATATCACTATCATTTTTAAAACATGAGAAATAGCTAGGATTGACTTTACATAAGTCTAATTTAGACACATGGGCAAAATTGGCAGTTTTGGGTCAAAGCGGTATCCAAATGTGTCCCACTTTGCACCGTAAAATATGTCAGAGATAAAGTTCTCCAATTTCATCAAACTTAGTGTCTGCGAGTCCAGAACATTAGTACAAACTCAAAGGAATATCCGAAATTAGATTCTGGGGAGCCAGTCATGAAATTACCAGTCAAGTCGGACCGTGGGCCCAGCGAAATGGTGTTTCGATCAATGTTCTCAGAATCGAACCAAACTTGGGTACAGGATCGGTGTAATTCTATGAATCTGATCGCACAAGTTTTGTTATGATACGACTAGCACACACAAAGTAATTATATAATTTTAGAGAAGGTCGATATGATATTTTTCGACGGATACTGGTTGATTTCGGCGTGCACACACGTCCAATTCAAGTTCTGTCAAATCTCACACATTCGCGTTGATGATACGTGCCTTTCAGTGCAATCCACATGGGACGAAGTCGCCTTATTTGGCGGGACGTACCCCGTATCAAAAAAATTTGAGTTTTCAAATATAAATTTTTTTCAATTTCAACGCTAAATTGTCTACGATTCAACATGAGTTAAAATAAAACAATTAAATGGATTAAAACTTGGTTATGTTGTCTTTAATCTGGAAAAAGAAATTTGAGTTTTAGTTTACTGGTTTCAAGAAAACGACTTTGGAAAATGGGGCGTTGTGATAGTTTTGGAACTGTTGAAAACCAATTTTTTTTCCAACTTTTTATTCGTTTTTTTCTTAACATAAACCGTTTAAAATCAAATTACTTGAAGAAGTTTTGTCACGCCCCAGTCCCAAAATACGGAGGACTAGGAATACGTAACCTGCCCAACCGTATGTATATGAACTCCAATATATGAAAACCATATACACACGTACGCTGTGTATGAATATTCAATCCACCAGTGGTAATATACTGTCACAACAAGTCACACAGAATCTATATCTCATCCATATCACAAATAATAAGTAGGAATGAAGAGCTGAATAACAACTGAATATCCAAGATGAGTATCTAGTCTGATAGTCGGGTGTAAACAAATCCACTACAAAACGACTATACTGAAGTAGCAACAAAATCTCTAAACAGTGGAAATAAAATCACAGCTACTCTGAGGGTAAGACCTCCTCAGTCAGGTAAGTAGAGTCAGGTCCAGGTCCGTACTCCTGTGGATACTCCTGCTCGTCCATATCTGGAAAGGGACCAGGTCCTCAGAGGGACGTAACAAGATACATAATAACATGCCGATAAGTACTGAAATATAAACATCCAATGGGTCGTCTAACCGTCTAAGTGAAATGCAACTTGAGGACAACTTTAGGTGTATGGAAAGTGTAGGCTAGACATATGCTGACGTAATTCACCAATCGTGACAACTGGCTAGTATATGCCACATATGCCCCCCAGTACAGGGGCACATGTATATGATAACGTCCTACCGCTCTGAAGAACGGGGAATCTGTATAGTATATAACATCCATATCACCCAGAAGAGTGTGGCATCCATAGTAAATATATCGTCCATATCACTCCGTCGAGCGTGGCATCCGTAGTAAAGGAAGTGGGGTGTCCCATACGCCTACTAGTAGTCCTCCCCCGCCCAATGCTCTAAGCATGCCACATCCATGACACGATAAAACCTCTAAATAACTGCCAGGTCTACTAGCATACAAAGTTTCTATCATCAGTCATCCCTAACGCACGGCTCATACGTACAGAAGGCCAACCCAATACGTAGTCTGGGATCTATATGAGACTCACAACTCGTGTAACAACTGTGTTCGGCCAATGAACCTACTTATGCTACATGCTAACGGGGTAGTCTCATAAACAAGGTTAATGCAAATACATAAATAAAAATATATCGCGATGACACCGTCGCGCACAGATGCATGCAACATATGGAATAAGAATAACAGTACAATGGCAAGGTATACTTGCCGAGCAAGAATTCCGTATAGCAAGCGTCCATAACAGTCTTTAAATTTTAGTGAAGGAAGAATTGTAGTTAGGGTTTGGAAGAGTTTTTATATATATAGAGAATAAGAGGCGATGGGGGAAAAACTTAGTGTTTAAGAAACTACTGTCGCTGCTGTTTCTTCCTTTCATTGGTTTAGGTTTCGGTTGAGGAGAGTTTAGTAATAATAGTGTTAAAGGGCGGTGGTGTTGCTGCTGATATTTCTCTTCTTTACGCGCGGAGAAGGGAAAAGCAAAGTAGGTTTTGCTACTGCTTGCTGCTGATATTTTCTATGCGGGTTCGGGTGCAAGCGGGTAGTAGGTTTAGGAGTTTAACGGTTTTGGGTAGAGATCCAATAGGAATTATATATATATATATATATATATATATATATATATATATATATATATATATATATATATATATATATATATATATATATATATATATATATATATATATATATACGCATATCTATTCACAAAAAAATTCTAAGAATTATATTGGTGCATATGGTTGAGCTAGCAACTGTCCAAAGGGTTTCCTACATAGAATAAATTAGAAAAAATTTATAACGGCTCCATAAATCCCCTAGATGCACAAACACCTCAAATAAAAATTAAATAAAATCTATTCCCTTTATTTAGCTCATAACTACTATGAATAAATTAAATATTAATAATAGAGAAATACGGTTTTCAGGATTAGGGATTTTACATTCTACCCAACTTATAAAAATTTTGTCCTCGAAATTAAAATAGGGTAGGGTATCTCTATCTAATCTCCCTTGATCATAATTTTTAAAAGAATTCACCTCATGTTTAATAATGCAATTTCTACCCAACTTAGAATTTACCCATCTATCACTTAAGGCTATATATTTAAGAAACTATTCCTCGAATCATTTAATCATGTTATTCAATCCTCCAAAGTTTACACAAAATATATCACCTATGATATACCTTTAATTACAGGAAGTAATCATCAAATAATGTGATTGGCCTATGGGGTATCTTTAGTACTATCTGTATATCAAACTTATACCAAGCACGAGGTTTCGTCTTTCCGAAATAAGGAAGACGGAGAGCAAATAATAAAGAATTCCAGGTGAAGGTGATAGAATACAAGTACAAGGTTCAAGGAGTTTTAAAGAATTCAAATGGGGAATCGTCAAGGCGGTTGTGGGTTGAGTTTATATTTTGGTAATTTCTTTTCACATGCTCGTATCAGTACAGTTATGTAACTGATGTGATATGCCAGACATGTCTAGGGCAAGAATATTTGTCTACTAGTCAACTATGTATTTCAATCCATGTAAAATAGTACGAAGGGCGAACCAAGCGCACTATGTCTAGCTAGACCATAATACACTGATTCTAATTAGAAAATTTGTATTAGTGTGGTTGATCATGCCCCAATAACACATATGTCATGAACAAGCTCGATAAAAGATTAAGCTTGCAAAACTAGGCTGTCACAGCAGCATAAGTCAAGGTAGTTCAGAAAATAGGAATACACTAGATTATGATGAGATATGTTATAAAATAGTTTAAGTTCACAAAAAAATAAGACTCTAAAATCTCTACAGTTGTCATACTAACTCCTTGTATACTACCCAACTTATAATAATAAACCAATACTGCAATTGTCTTAAGGATACCGTAGAAGCTCCTGTTAAGGTCTACGAGAAGGGGTCTTGGTACTTATTAAGGTATCCTCTTATATTACATAGGTCATGGTCGCTTTAAGTCTTAGTCATAGTGATTATGGAACAAGTGTCAACATTAAGAATGGAAGGGTTACTGGTTCTCAAGTAAATTAGAATATAACTTGTGTAACGCCCCGCTCCACGTCGGTGTTATGTATCAAGGTGAGTGGGTAGAACTTCGTTCTCTGATTCTTGTACGCCTTAATAATAAACCGAGTTTTTGCTTGTAATATTTTCTTAAGAGAATGATAGAACCTGCCTTGCATGTTAATGAACGAACTCACCTAGCTTATCTTTGAAATGATAAGTCTGCTAAACGAGAATCCTGAAACGCTTGCTTAGAGTGCATGAACATGTTCACTATCATCTATGCTTCGAGAGAACCATACTGTGCCTGAATGTAATGCCCCGCTCCGCGTCGGCGTTATGTATCAAGGTGAGTGGGCAGAACTTCGTTTTCTGATTCTTGCACGCCTTAATAATAACCTGAGTTTTTGCTTGCAATATTTTCTTAAGAGAATGATAGAACCTGCCTTGCATGTTAATGAACGAACTCACCTACCTTGTCTTTGAAACAATGTCTGCTTAACGAGAATCCTGAATCGCCTGCTTAGAGTGCATGAACATGTTCACTATCGTCTATGCTTCGAGAGAACCATACTGTGCCTGAACGTGTTCAAGTGATAAGTCGGATTGCCCCGCAACAATGATTGTATTCTGATGGTTCGTCTCGTCTGCATACTAGAATTTATTTGATAGTGTTCCATGCATTCGCACGCGGTCGGACAATGGCTATTGGTGGAAAGCTGAGCTGCATGTGTCACGGCTACTACAGAGATAGTAGAAAGCAACCATGAGCCACAGCTGCCTCTAGCATAAGATAAATAGTCATTGGTATGCTGTTCCACCAGCTGCCGATCCTGAGATACTCGGGGACCGCCCTGCATATAGCTAAGTCATTGTGTTGGCTTGGATAGATGACTGCCCCTAAGATCGTGCATTGTGTGTCTAGCTTTGCATCTGACCCTGGAGTCGCACGAGACACGCTGCGCACACCCTGAAACATGAACGGTTTGCTTGCTTGCATATTCAATATGAAACTCTGTTTCCAAACATGTTTCCAAAGCAATGTAATATGACTCTGCTAGAACTGCATGAAACGAACCTAGATAAAACTAGAAAGATCGCTAGTAATATAATGTTTTATAACATGATTACTTAGTGCTTGTTTGAGTGAATACATATTTCTGTTCAGTTGTTTTATCTCACCAGTACTTGTATAAAGTGCTGACCCACCAACAATTTACTTGCTTTCAGGTACTGGATCGTCCGAGGGAGCGATAGGCGTGCCACAGTCCCGAAGACCCGGAATCCTGGTTTTGATTATTGCCCCGAGAATGCTATCGTATAAAGGGGCATAATGTATGGAACGAACGTATGCCTTTGCTAAAGGAAACCCAAGTTGCCTCGATTATCCCGAACGCTCAGTTGGCTAAATGCATTGCATTGCAACAAGTCCCTTTCCGCTGCTTACTCGATTGATGCGATGATAGCCAACTATCAACTTAAACGATTGGCCTTGCACGAGTGCAACCCCAGGCCCGTGCGGCATCATGTCCCCCGAAAGCTCGACTCGGGCCATTCGATTAGCTCCCCTTCCTCCCTCGCACCCGCAGGACGGACGCGGTAATTCACGTCTGGCGCGCCGAGGCACGGTGATTCGTGCCCGGTTCGTTAAATCCCGGCCGTACGGGGCGGGGCAGGGCAGAGCGACGGCCCGGGCGGGACCGGGGCGTGACAGAAGTTTATCCTTTTGTTGGTTGGTAAGTATGTAACGCCCCGCTCCGCGTCGGCGTTATGTATCAATGTGAGTGGGCAGAACTTCGTTCTCTGATTCTTGCACGCCTTAATAATAACCTGAGTTTTTGCTTGCAATATTTTCTTAAGAGAATGATAGAACCTGCCTTGCATGTTAATGAACGAACTCACCTACCTTGTCTTTGAAACAATGTCTTCTTAACGAGAATCCTGAATCGCCTGCTTAGAGTGTATGAACATGTTCACTATCGTCTATGCTTCGAGAGAACCATACTGTGCCTGAACGTGTTCAAGTGATAAGTCGGATTGCCCCGCAACAACGATTGTATTCTGATGGTTCGTCTCATCTGTATACTAGAGTTTATTTGATAGTGTTTTATGCATTCGCACGCGGTCGGACAATGGCTATTGGTGGAAAGCTGAGCTGCATGTGTCACGGCTGCTACAGAGATAGTGGAAAGCAACCATGAGCCACAGCTGCCTCTAGCATCAGATAAAGAGTCATTGGTATGCTGTTCCACCAGCTGCCGATCCTGAGATACTCGGGGACCGCCCTGCATATAGCTAAGTCATTGTGTTGGCTTGGATAGATGACTGCCCCTAAGATCGTGCATTGTGTGTCTAGCTTTGCATCTGACCTTGGAGTCGCACGAGACACGCTGCGCACACCCTGAAACATGAACGGTTTGCTTGCTTGCATATTCAATATGAAACTCTGTTTCTAAACATGTTTTCAAAGCAATGTAATATGACTCTGCTAGAACTGCATGAAACGAACCTAGGTAAAACTAGAAAGATCACTAGTAATGTAATATTTTATAACATGATTACTTAGTGCTTGTTTGAGTGAATGCATATTTCTGTTCAGTTGTTTTATCTCACCAGTACTTGTATAAAGTGCTGACCCACCAACAGTTTACTTGCTTTCAGGTACTGGATCGTCCGAGGGAGTGATAGGCGTGCCACAGTCCCGAAGACCCGGAATCCTGGTTTCGATTGTTGCCCCGAGAATGCTATCGTATAAAGGGGCATAATGTATGGAACGAACGTATGCCTTTGCTAAAGGAAACCCAAGTTGCCTCGATTGTCCCGAACGCTCAGTTGGCTAAATGCATTATATTGCAACAAGTCCCTTTCCGCCGCTTACTCGATTGATGCGATGATAGCCAACTATCAACTTAAACGATTGGCCTTGCATGGGTGCAACCCCAGGCCCGTGCGGCATCACGTCCCCCGAAAGCTCGACTCGGGCCATTCGATTAGCTCCCCTTCCTCCCTCGCACCCGCGGGACGGATGCGGTGATTCACGTCCGTCGCGCCGAGGCACGGTGATTCGTGCCCGGTTCGTTAAATCCCGGTCGTACGGGGCGGGACAGGGCAGAGCGGCGGCCCGGACGGGACCGGGACGTGACACTGAACGTGTTCAAGTGATAAGTCGGATTGCCCCACAACAAAGATTGTTTATAGATGGTTCGTCTCGTCTGCATACTAGAGTTTATTTGATAGTGTTCCATGCATTCGCACGTGGTTGGACAATGGCTTTTGGTGGAGAGTTGAACTGCATGCGTCCATACCACCATGGGTCGCAGCTGCCATTAGCATTAGAGAAATGAGTCATTGGTATGCTGTTCCACCAGCTGCCGATCCTGAGATATTCGGGGACCGCCCTGCATATAGCTAAGTCATTGTGTTGGCTTGGATAGTGACTGCCCCTAAGATTGTGCATTGTGTGTCTACCTTTGCATCTGACCCTAGAGTCTCACGAGACACGCTGCGCACACCCTGAAACATGAACGGTTTGCTTGCTTGCATATTCAATATGAAACTCTGTTTCCAAACATGTTTTCAAAGCAATGTAATATGACTCTGCTAGAACTGTATGAAACGAACCTAGGTAAAACTAGAAAGATCACTAGTAATGTAATGTTTTATAACATGATTACTTAGTGTTGGTTTGAGTGAATGCTTGTTTCTGTTCAGTTGATTTATCTCACCAGTACTTGTATAAAGTGCTGACCCCCCAACAGTTTACTTGCTTGCAGGTACTGGATCGTCCGAGGGAGCGATAGGCGTGCCACAGTCCCGAAGACCCGGAATCCTGGTTTCGATTGTTGCCCCGAGAATGCTATCGTATAAGGGGGCATAATGTATGGGACGAACGTGTGCCTTTGCTAAAGGAAACCCAGGTTGCCTCGATTGTCCCGAACGCTCAGTTGGCTAAATACAGTGCATTGCAACAAGTCCCTTTCCGTTGCTTAACTCGATTGATGCGATGATAGCCAACTATCAACTTAAACGATTGGCCTTGCACGGGCGCAACCCCAGGCCCGTGCGACATCACGTCCCCCGAAAGCTCGAACGGGCCATTTTGTTAGCTCCCTTCCTCCCTCGCACCCGCGGGACGGGCGCGGTGATTCGCGTTCGGTACGCCGAGGCACGGTGATTCGTGCCCCGTTCCTTAAATCCAGGCCGTACGGGGCGGGACAGGGCAGAGCGGCGGCCCGGGCGGGACCGGGGCATGACAACTTGTATCGAGTTATGGATACAAATTATGGGATCTACAACTAAAGGGTAATGATCACAGTCTAAATAAATAATTCAACTATCAGGCTCTAACTACTAAGCATATAATTTAAAATTCAAGATTACAACTATAACCTTGGCAAACTATATATCCTAACATAGAATAAAATCACTCGGTCTACAATCAAAAGTGTCAGATGGTACGAGTTGAAAGATGAAAAATAGAAGAACATAATTAGTTGTTGCACAATTAGCGAACGCTAAGGTTTTGGAGGAACAAGTCATAAAGATAGAAAGACTCTAGATATTGTCATGGTTTCTTGAGGGAAGGTGGTTGCTAATCTCTATGTTCGAGGTATGATCAAGAGAAATGTTCTAGTCATTCCCCTTGGCTTCTTAAGATACTGTTATGCTAATATCAAATCAAGAAGCTAAAGTTTATAGTGCTTCAGTACTATTTCACCAAGAAAAACTAGGTTAGTCTTTAATATTCAACCTTGAATTTCTATTGGTTTCTTAACACTAGGGTCAAACACTATGGCCAAACTTCTAGTAGTGTCTATACTACTCTCAAGTTTTTATAAATACATCCAGGGATAATGGTAAACCAGTCTATAGGTAGGGGATGCTAGGGTTCATCAAGTGTTCTGAACTCAATGATGTGTCAATATTCTATTTATATTCTTAATAGGAAGGTTACCCTACTTAGTATCTAACAATAGGGACTTCTATATTCTAGGAGGGCTATACTCATGTTCAGGCTGGCCTGGTACCTTAAATAAATGCTTCCTCCAAAGTAATCGAAGAAAGCATGGTACTTGCTTAGCCAGTCCATTCCAAGCACAATATCAAAAGTTGGCATAGGAAGGGCTAGAAGTCGGGCATTCATTTCTCTGCCACGAATTACTATAGGACACGGTCTACAAATTCGACTAACAGGTACAACTCCTCCTCTGGTAAGAATTCTAACACAACTAGATAAAGGTGTGGAGGCAATGTTGTGTTTGATAATAAAATTAGATGATATGAATGAGTGGGGGATCCCATATCAAACAATGTCACAGCAGGAAAAGTAAAAGTAAGAGTGATACCTGCTATGACATCAATCTCCTGATTCATGTCATCCACTTCTATTACAAAAGCTTGTCCGTTCCTCTGTGGTTGTCCCCGTCTGGCTCTCGCGAATTGATCTTCCTGTGTAGGTAGCGGTGGTCCTCGTTGAAATCCCTCTGCTGCTGGAGGTCGAGGTGCTCCTGGTCTCACCGTTTGCTGAGCTTACTTCGGTGCTGGAAGTGCTAGCTCCTGTACTGACGGTGAAAGTGTCACTGTTTGTTGCATAGGATAGTCTTTCCTCATATGCTGTCCGGAATCACATCTCATACATTATCCTAGGCGAAGTCGACAGTTTTTCAAAATGTGCCCACGTTTCCTACAATAATGGCAGCGGGGCTTCTCAGGGATCTGATACGGTCCGGCTTTGTGTTGATACCATTGTTGTTGTTGTTGTTCCAAAGGATGTCTGATAGGTCCTTCTTGCTGTGTCTTTATTGGTCCTGGATGTGTCCCTACACCCGTTATCCATAGGTCTGCAGGTAGCTGCGATGCCTCTAATAATTTTTGAGTGTGAGTGATCCAGTTGGTAGTTTTCTCTGGGCTCTTAATGCCTTTGTATGGCCTTCGACCCATCTGTATAAAGTCCTTCATTGAACCAACTCTAGCTCGAGGTACTGGAGCTAGTGCTTGAGCTAGTATAGTAGTCCTTGCAGCCATCCTTTCAAGTGCTGCTAGGAACTCTTGTCTTTGTTCTGCTGCTTGTTATCTCTGCTTTGCAGCTAGGGTGGCAGCCTGTTATTGCTGTTCCTGTATTATCCTCTGGAAGAATTAGAACAGTTGTGCCTGGCCATCCCGCGGTGTCGATGAGACTGGAAAGTTCCCATTAGGTGGAACGGGAAGATCAGATGGAACTGGATTGTGAGTGTGTCCATCTGATTCCGGAAGTCTAGAAATTATTGAGGTCTCTCCTTGAGTCTGACCATTGACTCCAGAAGTTGTGTCATGATGGATGACAGTATATCCCTTCTGCATATCCATCTATCTGCAGGTGATGTACACAACGTTTAGAAGAAGTATAGGAATTAAACATGATGCAAGCATTACATAGAATATAGAAGCATAAAATATGCTGGGGAATGGTCAGCGTATTTTACAGTCAAAACCCCCCAACATACATGAAGTCCTCCCTGCGTAAAACAGGGCTTTAAAGTAGTTGGCGTAAAACAGGTTGATAAGCTTTCTGCGTAAAACAGAGCTTCATGATAGTTTGGCGTAAAGTAGAGATTCAGAACTGTCCACGTAAAGCAGAGAAGCGTAAAGAAGAGATTCAAAGTCGTCGGCATAAAACAGAGATTCAAAGAAGTTGGCGTAAAGTAAGACTTCAGAGCTATCTGGCGTAAAGGTAGGGATTCAAGCTATCGCATAAAATAGGGATTCAAAATTGTCGGCGTAAAACATGGCTTCAAAGCTAACCACGTATGCTTTTCTTCCTGCGTAAAGTCTGCGTAAAAATCTGCGCGTAAAATCTGCTTGTAAAAGATCTGTGCGTAAAATATATGCTGCGTAAAGTCTGCCTACGTCAAGTCTGCGTAAAGCTCGCGTAAAAGGTCTGCGCGTAGAGGGTCGCTGCGCGTAAATCCGCGTAAAAATTCTGCCTGTAAAAGATCTGTAAAAAGTGGCTATACTTCCTGCGTAAAGTTTGTGTAAAAGGGTCATGTATAAAGTCTAAGTAAAAGTCTGTCTGCGTAAAGTTTGTAAAAAGTTTTGCGTAAAGTTGTACGAGGAACTCTTCATGTTCCTCGGATGAATTTGTCAAACAAATCAGTGAACCTGACATCTGACAAAAGTACTGCACGATGATCGAGAGGTCGACTGTGATGATGACTTTGCACAGAGATCCAGGTTGTCGTTTAGTGATATTTTGGATACAAGTCAGTTTTTACGCATCCAAAAGGAAAAAGAATGGAGTCATCTGAATACGCTGCCTATTCTATATGGACAGAAGTGAGTTTTTACGCTCAAGACAGGACAAAATCAGACGTTACGTCAAAAGCTGTTTCTTGCACAGGACTCGAGGCATATCTCCGCATTTAATGCACGAGATTTGGTCATGGCTGGGGAAAGTTAAGATTGTGACAAATACACTCACATCACTATCCTTACATTTTATGCCTAATCAGGCTACTCTACGATGGTTATCTATTATTCATGAATCATCAAGTTTACGCAGGGGTAGTTACCTTCGTGGCTTGCATGACGTGTCATACGTAGACTAACGAAACGTGGTTAGCAGTTGTCATAACCGCAAGCGTAAAGTAAGTAATCTTCTGCTTAGTTTTGGCTTTTTATGCCAACAAGACAAAAAATTGGCCTTTACACCAACTAGGCAATCATTTGGCTTTTACGCCAATAACAGTCATTTGACTTTTACGCCAACAAGTCATTTGGTCGATCTTTATAAATAGAGGTCCGTGGTCACAGCATAAAGGGTTCTTGGTGTAACATATGTTTATCCAAACATAGGATAGTTGAAAGGAAGAATGAGGTTTCAGTCAAGCGCGGATGATATCCTTATACTCTATTCCTATACGCAGGCTTGTTCGGTACAGTTACGTAACCGAGATAATATATTCTTGACCTGCATGGGCCACCGCTAAAAACACGTCACGCCCCAGTCCCAAAATACGTAGGACTAGGAATACGTAACCTGCCCAGCCGTATGTATATGAACTCCAATATATGGAAACCATATACACACGTACGCTGTGTATGAATATTCAATCCACCAGTGGTAATATACTGTCACAACAAGTCACACAGAATCTATATCTCATCCACAGCACAAATAATAAGTAGGAATGAAGAGCTAAATAACAACTGAATATCAAGATGAGTATCTAGTCTGATAGTCGGGTGGAAACAAATCCACTACAAAATGACTATACTGAAGTAGCAACAAAATCTCTAAACAGTGGAAATAAAATCATAGCTACTCTGAGGGTAAGACCTCCTTAGTCAGGTAAGTAGAGTCCGGTCCAGGTTCGTACTCCTGTGGATACTCCTGCTCGTCCATATCTAGAAAGGGACCAGGTCCTCAGAGGGACGTAACAAGATACATAATAACATGCCAATAAGTACTGAAATATAAACATCCAATGGGTCGTCTAACCATCTAAGTGAAATACAACTTGAGGACAACTTTAGGCGTATGGAAAGTGTAGGCTAGACATATGCTGACGTAATTCAATAATCGTGACAACTGGCTAGTATATGCCACATATGCCCCCCAGTACAGGGGCGCATGTATATGATAACGTCCTACCGCTCTGAAGAACGGGGAATCTGTATAGTATATAACGTGCATATCACCCAGAAGAGTGTGGCATCCGTAGTAAATATATCGTCCATATCACTCCGTCGAGTGTGGCATCCGTAGTAAAGGAAGTGGGGTATCCCATACGCCTACTAGTAGTCCTCCCCCGCCCAATGCTCTAAGCATGCCACATCCATGACACGATAAAACCTCTAAATAACTGCCAGGTCTACTAGCATACAAAGTTTCTATCAGCAGTCATCCCTAACGCACGGCTCATATGTACAGAAGGCCAACCCAATATGTAGTCTGGGATCTATATGAGACTCACAACTCGTGTAACAACTGTGTTCGGCCAATGAACCTACTGATGCTACATGCTAACGGGGTAGTCTCATAAACAAGGTTAATGCAAATACATAAATAAAAACATATCGCGATGACACCGTCGCGCACAGATGCATGCAACATATGGAATAAGAATAACAGTACAATGGCAAGGTATACTTGCCGAGCAAGATATACTTGCCGAGCAAGAATTCCGTATAGCAAGCGTCCATAACAGTGTTTAAGTTTTAGTGAAGGAAGAATTATAGTTAGGGTTTGGAAGAGTTTGTATATATATAGAGAATAAGAGGCGGTGGGGGAAAACTTAGTGTTTAAGAAACTACTGCCGCTGCTGTTTCTTCCTTTCATTGGTTTAGGTTTCGGTTGAGGAGAGTTTAGTAATAATAGTGTTAAAAGGCGGTGGTGTTGCTGCTGATATTTCTCTTCTTTATGCGTGAAGAAGGGAAAAGCAAAGTAGGTTTTGCTACTGCTTGCTGCTGATATTTTCTATGCGGGTTCGGGTGCAAGCGGGTAGTGGGTTTAGGAGTTTAACGGTTTTGGGTAGAGATTGAATAACAAACCCTAGTTCATCGCCATCCAGTTTTCTTTTCCACAAATTCATACTGTAGAAGTAAAATTCATGGCTAATTTCAGCAGATCATCAGCAATTCCCAATCCTGGATATCGGGATCACATCAATTTGGTACCAGAGCAGGGGTTAGAGCCAGTTACAGAGACAAGCCGGGAGGGAAGCTTTAGCCATGGCGGATCTGGAGGAACTACTGCAGAAGATCGATGAGCTCCAGTTGATGAAGGAAGAATCTTCTCCATCGAAAATACTATGGGTATACTCTCAGGTACAGTTCTAGATCTGACTGGGAAGTTTGAAAAAATTGAGAAAATGTTAGAGAAAGTAGTGAGATCTAAAATTTTTACTGAAAATAGCAATCAAGCACCTTCTCTGCAATTTACCACCACTGCACCCAATTACTTCCCTACTGTTCATGTGTCGAATTCACCAGCACAGGGAATGGGTCATCAAGCTTGGGGAATGAATTCTCCCATGCTTAATCATCATCATCCATAAATGAGCATATACCTATGGGATCATTAACTCCACCTCAAGGAAATAGATCAATGCTCACAGGAATGGGGTCTGGGGGACAAGGAATGCATTCAAGCTCTCCATGAGCTCCTGCAATGTTCCCAGGGCCACCAAAAATAACACAACATCAAATTCATGGCAGGAATGCTCCAACTCCTAGAGTTAATCTGCCTGATTTTGATGGAACAAGAGATGTAGAAGAATGGTTGATGAGAGTAAGTAATTTCTTTGAGTACTATAACACCCCTGACTATGATAGACTCAAGCTTGTCTCAGTGCAACTCAAAGGCACTGCTGCCTATTGGATGGATTGGATGGTTAGTATCAAAGATGAAAGAGTAACTTGGGAGGAGTTTTGTAGATCAATCAGGGTAGAATTTGGTCCCTCCCAATTTACAGACCACATGATTGAGCTCAAACTACTGAAACAAGACTCCAGTGTACAAGAGTACAATTCACAGTTTCAAAAATTATCAAAAAAAGTATTGAGATTACCTGAATCATGTATGATTAGTCAGTATATTGGGGGGTTAAAGGAAGAGCTCAGATATGAGTTACAAATTGGCAACCCTACCAATTTGATCACTGCTATGCAACTTTCAAAACTACATGAAGCTAAGTTCCTAGCTATGAGAAGAGGGTACAGAGGGAATTTCAGTACCAGTAAGACTTCTTCCAGCACAGAGTCAGGGTTAACTAATCACAATGCATCACATGGGAATAATGAGCACTGGAAAAAGTATACAGTTCCAAATCCTAGTACACATTCTCATGCCAATGAGGAGAAGCCAAGGAATACAATATCCCCTGCAGAAATGGAGAGGAGGAGGAAATTGGGCTTATGTTTCTTGTGTGAAGACAAGTGGTTCAGAGGATACAAGTGCAAGGAGAAGAGACTCTTTATGTTGATCACTGATGAAGTATAAGGTGAAGATCCCCAATTAGAAGGGGAGGAAGGAAATGAGGCCAGTGAAGAGACTGGTACAGAATCAGTTGCTATCTCCTTGAATGATCTGTCAGGGGCAATGCAAAGTTCAACAATGAAGCTAAGGGACACTATCCACAACAAACCAATGATGATACTCATAGATTCTGGTTCTACACACAATTTTATTGATGCTCAGTTCAGTGAGAGGTTGAAGCTGCCTAGTGCACATGATGATCCATTTGAGGTATTAGTGGCCAATGGAGAGAAATTACAAGGCAAGGGGGGTATGTTCAAATGTGGTGTTAGACTCTCAGGGCAAGAAAATTAAAGTTAACCTACTTAAGCTGCCCATCACATGATGCCAAGTAGTACTAGGAGCTAGTTGGCTCAGTACCTTGGGGGATATCACTTGGAACTTTTAAGGATTTAACCATGAAGTTTTTCCAACAAGGCCAAATACAATGTTTCAAAGGCCTACATGCAGATGAAGTCACCATGCCAGAACCTGACAACAAGGATTTAAGACAAATGTCACAATTTTATGTGATTCAGCTATGTGCCCAGGAAGTCAAGCAACAACCCTCAGCTACATTTCCTTACATCTCTGCTTTGTTAAATAGATTCAGACACATATTTGAAGAACCAAAAGGGCTACCTCCACAAAGAGATTTTGACCACAAAATTCCTCTGAACCCTGGGGCTATGCCAGTTTGCCAGAAACCATACAGGCAACCTTACATCTACAAAAACGAAATTGAGAAACAAGTCAAGGATATGCTAGAAAATGGGATTATCAGACCCAACACCAGTTCATACTCTTCCCCTGTTCTTCTGGTAAAGAAATCTGATGGATCATGGAGGATGTGTGTAGATTATAGGGCCCTCAATCAAAATACTATTAAGGACAAATTTCCTATCCCATTCATAGATGAGCTATTTGATGAGCTGCATGGGGCCCAGTACTTCTCAAAGTTGGATCTAAGAGCAGGCTATCACCAAGTGAGAGTGGTTGAAAATGATGTGCATAAAACAACATTCAGGACTCATGAAGGACACTATGAGTTCATGGTGATGCCCTTTGGACTCACTAATGCTCCCTCAACCTTCCAAGCCATGATGAATACATTGTTTAAAGACTTCTTGAGAAAATTTGTGCTAATATTCTGTCACGCCCTAGTCCCAAAATACGTAGGACTAGGAACACGTAAGCATGCCAGCCGTATGGATATGGCAACTCCAATATATGGAAACCAAAATCCACACGTACACTGTAATATAAAAACCAATCCACAAGTGGTATAAACATATGTCACAAGTCACAGGGTATAATCTAAATTTCATCCACGAAAATCAAATATAAATAAATAACCAGCAACTATATAACTAGATCTCAATAAGAAGTATCTAAAGATGATAGTTGGATGGAAACAAATCCACTACCAACTCGAATGGAAAAGTACAACACAATAAACACAATATAGGAATACCAGCTAACAATCACGGGCTCGAAGTGAAGACATCCACGAAACATATTTAACCATCTAAATTCGTGCTCATGCAAATACTCAAGAACAGATACACCTGGCAGGGGACCAGGTCCTCAGAGGGACGTAACAAGATACAGAACAGCAAACCAATTTGAATACAGTAAACATGCATATAATTTGAAAATAAATAAGTACGCTGTACAAGACAATCTATATGAATGCAAATGAGGACAACTTTTCGACGTATGGGCAAGGGTAGGCTACTCGATCTAATCTCACAACTCACACACACGTCCATGAACATCATCAGTCGATATACCGCGGGGGTAGCGACCCTCATTGTAGCGCCCCGTTCTCCCGGTGCGGAGAGCGCGGCTAAGAAACACAAGACGGTATCGTTCGATCGGGATAGATTGAGTTAAGAACTCGTCCTCGTTATGGATTTGTTTCTTCGGAATCGATTCCCATATTCAGTGGACCGTGCCCCAAGGATCGGCTTAGCGGCAGAGTCAGGAGGGACCTCTCCACTGCTATCTTTTATTGCCTCGGTTTTCGATGTCGCTTGTTGCTTTCATGCTTTGAGTTGGTTTTGGGATTTGCTTGTTTTCCTTGAACGGTTTCGATGGTTTTCATTGTTTTCGTTCATTGAACTGCACTTCTATTCCGAGATTGGAAAGAGAGGAAGAAGTATTAATCGAGCTGTTCGTGTGCAGGTGAACGAGCAGTAGGCGGCTTACGAGCGGAGTCGTGAAGCGCCTCTTTCCTTCTCCCTTCCAATAATCTAAGTGAGTGGCTACCAACCCGATTAGCTAGCCCTGCTTCCAAGCTTCACATCTATAAAAATCTGCACTCTTCTTTGCCCCGATCAAACGATACCAAGTAATAATAAAAGAAACTAAGATAAAAGAGAATAGACTTGGTTAATACTGCTTGTCAATCAAATTCGTGAACGGTTACTTACTTGCATGCTAGTTCGTTCGGAATATTCATCATATGCATAAATTATAGTTAGAATATATCTTCTTCTATAAATTGTGCTATTTATGAATTATATCGTGTATGCGCATAACTGTTCCTAGAGGCTATGCAAAATGAATCATGCATTACTCGTGTTGCCTCAACTGCGTGAAGTGATAATTTAACTAAACATTGTGTGTTCGATCACGGACAACTTGTGCACAAGGATATAAGTTCTGCGGACGGTCGCTGGGGCACTGGCACGGATCCGATCTGGGCAGACTTCGTGTTTATAGTCAAATCGTGTGCGGACGGGATAACTTGCAACGCATCGTATTTTTTGAGCTCCTCGTGTTTTCTCGTTGCATGCTATCCTTGTCCTTGACTAGTCCATATGGCATCAAGCCAGTGATCCTCGTGTGTATATGCTTGCAAAGCCTCGTGTGTTTATCGTGTGAATATAGCTTGCAATGTATCGTATATTCAACGTGTATATTTAAACCTATTGCATACTAACTTGTGTCTTCGTGGCAGGGAAGGCAAGGTAAGTATTGTGCAGGTAATTCAGCGGGCAGGTAAAATCCACCGAACGGTGGCAAGTTTATTTCAGTAAATTCTATATGCTGCTTACTTGAAAATGAACTAAGACAAGATAGAAACCCATAATTATGCATGCTTTATTAAAATAACGTGCTGATTGGGATAGTCAGGCTAGCTCGCCTTCACCAGCATATTTCGATATGCTGACCCTCGTTGAAACAGGTTCTCCGCACCAAGGCGAACCGAGCGAGGAGCCGAAGTCGTCTTCCCGATCCAGTCCAGCTGTTGGCGCATCTTCACCGCGCCCCTCGAAGCATTTTGGAGTCAGGAGCTTGCAACTCTTCATACACAAATGCAGCTCCGTGGCAAAGCTATCCTCCAGCCTGGAGGTCTTTATCATTTGAGTTTATAAAAGGATGTAATGTACAGGACTGCTATCTCATTTTGAGTCAACACTTTTGTAAGCCGCTCGGCATATTAGCTGACTCCTTCAGGAGTTTGTAATAGATGTTCATTATCAATAAAGAGAACTTTTCCATGTTTCAAATCTGTGTTTCAATTTATCTGCGTACTCTGAATATGTGCTTGCTATTTAAATCATTAAAGCCTTGTGCGTGCGCAACTCCAGGCCCGTACGGCGGTCACGACTCGGGGGACGCCTCGGGGCGTGACACTCATGACTCCATCAATCGACATAACGCGGGGGTAGCGACCATCGGACACGACCACCATAGAGCGTGCTAGTGACTACGGTGTTACCAGAGTGGTTAAAGCCCATATTCCTACTGATTGTCCTCTATGATACTAAGTGTCCAGTGTGTGTCAACATATCTAATATATAGTAATGACTGAAAGAAACTACACATGCAATAAATAAGCAGAAATACAATAAATATACAAAAATATACTAAGCATGCAAAATACTGTAAGCAATTTGGTAAGGTATCTTGCCTGGTAAGGAAGCTGCAAGGTGTACTGTCCAGAAGTCAAGCACACAGGATCAGAAGCTATGGCCTCAGAACAAATATCTCCGGATGCTGAAATAGATGTCACCAACGTTCCTAGAATAAGCAAAATAGCTAAAAAGTACTTCCCTTTCGTCCAATTTGGACACAGGGGCAAAACGGTAATTTTGGGTCAAAGCGGGGTCCACGTGTGGCCCACTTTGCACCGAAAAGCGTGCCAAGGATAATAGTCTCTAAATAGGACAAATTATAGGTTAAATAACTCTAAATGTCAATACAAACCCAACGGTATGTCCAAATGTGGATTCTGATGGGCCGAACACAATTTTGCCCAAAAAGTCAACTGTGGGGCCCGCCAATTGGCGACTTGGTCAACTGTCTCAGAATTGCGTGAAAATTGGGTCACAGGACCAGCGCATTACCACGAGTCCAGTGGCACAAGTTTCGTTGAAATCTGACTAGCGTGCACAAAATGCGTGCGACTTCCACAAAACTTACGATACTGGGTGTGTCCTCGGATACGGGCTGATTCCGGCGCGCACACACGTTCGAATCAGTTTCCGCAAACTTTTACGTGTCCAGTTATGCTGTGCGCACCGCTCGGTACACTTGGTACACGGCGGGGCGATCCCGTTTGGCGGGGCGCACTCCGTTTCATAACTTTTAGAAATTTAGAAAAAGTGGATTCGCGGGGTTTTCTAACAAATTTAATTCTGTCTATAGCAGTTAATAATCTAGGGTTATTTAACAAAAATTAAACTAGGTCAAGTGGTCTACGCATACCAAAAAGAATCATCGAATTTGGATCTCTGTGGTGGGAGATACGAACTCCGAATATGGATGGTCACCGCAGTTTTCTGCGTTCCCAGAATTCGGTCTGTTTCCGCCAACTTTGGCGCTATTTTCGCCTATGGTTACGCGTTGTTCGAGGTCTACTAGCACACAGATATGGAAGAGGGTTAAGGGGTGAGCATACCGGTGAAAACGGGATGGCGTTTGGTTGAGCGAGTCGACGGAAAACAACTCCGGAACACAGGTACCTCGTTGTGGGAATTTGCAGTGCGCGGGGTCGCGGTCGTCGGGATTGGTTTGGACGGCCTGGCGGGGTTCTCCGGCTGCGGTGGCGGCGCTCTCTAGGTCTAGATGGGAAGGAGAAGGGTTTGGATGATTTAGATTAGGGTTTTAGAGAAATAAAAAAAAAAAAAAATATATATATATATATATATATATATATATATATATATATATATATATATATATAAGAGGGGGAGGGGGTCTAACGCGGGTTGGCTACTGTGCTGTGTTGGTTTGCATGCATTCATATGCAAGTATGAGCAGCTGCTCACATTTTGCAAGGGGGCAGCTCACAAAAATTAAAGCCAGCGGGTTGCTTGCATGGGAATGAGCGGGTGAGCTAAGGAGTTGGTTGGTTGGAGTAGTAATAGTAATGGATTGTTAATGGATTTGTTAATGGATTTGTTTTGTTCCAAAGGGGGTGGCGTTTGATGCTATTTGCTAATACAAAAAGAAGTTGCTTCATATATTAAGGATGTGGGCTTAACCCTTTGCCAGCGGGTGGCTGGTGTAATGCATGGGGTAGGTAGCTAAGTTAGTTTGCATGGAATTGGTAGTTAGAAGCATAGTAGTGGAATTGTTATTAATAATATCTTTTCTTTTCTTTTCCTTTTTCTTTTACAACTCCTTTTCAATTAAATATATATATGCATATATATATATATATATATATATATATATATATATATATATATATATATATATATATATATATATATTCTAGATTATAATAATGTACACCGTTAAGCTAGCAACTGCTCAAGGGGTCTCCTACATGAAATAAATTTCGAAAAATTTCTGATGGTCACATAAATCCCCTAAGTTCACCAACACCTAAAATAAAAATTAATAAAAATCTATTTCTCCTAATTAGCCACTAATTACTACAATTAAATTAATAATTAATAATTAAAAAGGGTATTTATAATTTTTTTAGGAATATGGGTTTTACATATTCTTTGATGATATACTGGTTTATAGCTGCAGTTGGGAGAAACACTCAATGCATTTAGGACAGGTGTTCAAGAGGCTGTCAGATCACAACCTAAAGGTTAAGGAGAACAAATGTCACTTTGCACTGCAGGAAGTAGGGTATTTAGGCCATGTAATTTCTCAAGATGGTATCCAGGTTGATCCAAACAAAGTAGAGGCAGTGGTGAAATGGCCAATACCTGCAACCTTGAAGGAGCTCAGGGGATTCTTAGGCCTCACTGGCTATTACAGGAGATTTATCCAGAATTATGGATCTATTGCAAGACCTCTAACTGAGTTACTGAAGAAAAATGGCTTTCAATGGACTGACAATGCACAACAATCTTTTGAGAAATTGAAGGTAGCTCTCACAACTCCACCAATTCTCATAATGCCTAATTTTGCTGAAATATTTGTCTTAGAGTGTGATGCTTCTGGGGAGGGGATAGGAGCAGTTTTGATGCAAAAGGAAAGCCCATAGCATATTTGAGCCAAGGGCTTAAAGGCAAGACTAGACTGTTATCCACATATGAAAAGGAAATGTTAGCCATTCTGTTGGCTATTAAAAAGTGGCACCCGTACCTGTGAGGAAGAGAATTTGTCATTAGAACTGACCACCAATCCCTTAAATACTTACTGTAACAGAAATTGTACACATAAGCTCAATTCAAGTGGGTCATGAGGTTACATGAATTCAATTATAGGGTGGAGTATAAGAAGGGAAAAGAAAACAAGGCTGCAGATAGTCTTTCAAGATAGGAACATTCTTCTCTGCAGGCTATTACCATAGTACAGGCTGAGTGGATAGTGCAGTTCAAAGAGCAGATGAAGCAGTCATCTTACTACACAGAACAACTCCATAAATGGGGACAGGGAGAATTGGATACCAGGAAGTATACCTTGAGAGATGAACTGCTATACTGCAAAAATAGATTACTTATAGACCCTCAATCTGAGTTTGTAGACATTATGTTAAAAGAACACCATGATCATCTTCTAGCTGGACATTCAGGGGTAGCTAAAACCTTGCAGAGATTGAAAAGGAGCTGTTACTAGAAAGGAATAAAAACTTCAGTAAAGAATTATATCAGATCTTGTGTGGTTTGCCAACAAAATAAGTATGAACACACAAGCCCAGCTGGGTTATTACAACCCCTCCCTATACCTACCATGATTTGGGAAGAAGTATCCATGGATTTTATAGAAGGATTGCCTACTAGCTATCATAAAACTACTATTATGGTTGTAGTGGATAGACTTACTAAATATACACATCTCTTTCCATTAAGTCATCCATACACTGCTGCTATGGTAGCTAAAGTGTTTATTGAAGGAGTTGTGAAGCTTTATGGACTACCCAAATCCATTATATCAGATAGAGACCCTATCTTTACTAGCCAGTTTTGGCAGGAATTCTTCAAAACACAGGGGACTCAGCTCAAGCATAGTACAGCCTACCACCCACAAACTGATGGCCAAACTGAGGTAACCAACAGATGCATAGAAGCTTACTTGAGGTGTTTCTGTGGGCACAAACCCAAGGAGTGGAGTAAATATATTCCATGGGCTGAATTGTGGTTTAACACAAATTGGCACTCTTCAACCAAAATCTCTCCTTTTGAAGCAGTATATGGAAGACCCCCACCATACTTGCTGACTTATGTTGCAGATCAACCACATGATAAAAATGTTGCTGAGGCCTTGAATTCGAGGGACAATGCATTGCAAATACTCAAAGATAACCTTCAGTTAGCCCAAGATAGGATGAAGAAGTTGGCTGACACTAAGAGAATGGATAGGAGTTTCGAAATAGGGGACTGGGTCTTCCTCAGAATTCAATATTATAGACAGGTTTCAGTTGGGCAGCATAGACCTCAAAAGTTGTCCCCAAAATACTTTGGTCCATATTAGGTACTTGCTAGAGTTGGAGCAGTAGCCTATAAGCTTGCCCTGCCTGAGGAAGCTCTCATACATCCAGTTTTTCATGTCTCTCAACTCAAGAAAAAGATGTCTCCTAACCTAGAGGTTCAGTCAGAGGTTCCTACTCAGGTGGAAGGATTAATTCTGGAACCAGAGGTGATTTTAAACAGGAGGATGGTAAAAAGGGTTAACATGGCTGTTACAGAAGTCTTGGTTCAGTGGAAGAACTCAGATATAGAACTTGCTCAGTGGATCCCTTATGAACAATTCACCAAGACTTATCCCTTCTTCGACCTTGGGACAAGGTCGATTTGAGGGGAAGGGTGTTGATAAGAACCCTGGATCATCAGATCACCACTGCAACCTTTCTCAAGGAGTGATCATCAAGGTAGTGAAGGGAATCCAGTTTCTGTTAGCATCATGGCCACCAATTCTGTTAGCATCATGGCCAGCTCAGCATTATAGTGCCAACTCAGCATCTGTTAGCATCATGGCCAGCTCAGCATAGTGCCAACTCTGTAACGCCCTGTTCGTCCCGTTCCCCCTATATGGGGAGCGCGACCAAGAAACACTTACGACCGTCCGAACGGGACAGATTGAATCAAGATCCTTTCCTCGTTATGGATTGGCTTCTTCGGAATCAGGTCCCATAATCAATGGATCGTGCCTCAAGGAAGGACTCGGCGGCAGAGTAGAGAGAGAGGCCTTTCCGTTGTGTTGGTTTTCCTTGCCCGTTTTCGATTGCCGCTTGGTTGCATACTTGTTGGTTTTAGGACTTGCGTTTTCTTGAACGGTTACGATGGACTTCATTGTTTTCGTTCTTAGGATTTCTCATTTCGTATCGAGCCTTGGAGACCGAAACAGGAGGTATTGATCATCCGTTGGTGCGTGCAGGTGATCGTGTAGACGACGCGCGAGCGGAGTCTTAGGGATCTCTACTTCTTCTTCCTATACAACCAACGTGTGAGTGGCTCTATTTCGATAAGCACCTTCTTTCCAAGGGCTCCGTTCATAATAAAATTGACTCAGTTGTGCATTCAATCAAACGATACCAATTAAGTAACAAGTTGGATAACAAGATAAGAAGTAGGCTTGGAACACCCAATGCTTGTCATACAAAACCTTGCATAAATTCATTGATGCATGCATGTTCGTTGGATGTTTAATGGGTTGGTATCTATTGATAGTTCAAAGTGTTCTTCTATAAACTGCTGCATGTTATTTCATATAACTGTTGGTTGATTGTTATAGTACAATAAAGCAGTTTCGTACATGATGTTCTTTAACATTGGCTAGTAAGTAAATCTATGATGTAGAGTTCATAGGAATGGTCATGGGAATTCTTGTGCACAAGGGATCCAGGTTCCTGCGAGCGGTTACCGGGGCACCGGGCCGTTTCGACCCGGGCGGAATCTACTTTCTTAGTCCTGGGAGCGGGAAATTGTAGCGGGGCTAGCTACCCGCGCTGCAAGCGTCGCCGCCAGCCCAGACTAAACCCATGATGGCTGGTAGACAACAAAGAAAGATGTTGTGTATATTTAAACTGTGCAGACTAACTATGTCTTCGTGACAGGGAAGGCCATGGTAAGTTGTACAGGTGGTTCAGACGGGACAGGTAAAGTCACCGAACGGTGGCATATGGAGTTATGTTATTTTGTTCTTGCATACCTGCTAAATGAAATCTGATCTAGGCAAGAATAGAAAGTCACATAAACACATAAATGTTGCATGTTCATTTAAAACGCGTCTAAAGAGCTTGGTAAAGTTGAGCAGCTAGCCTTCACCAGTACTTTCCAAAGTACTGACCCTCGTTGTAGCAGGTTCCCCGGCGCAAGGCAACGCGGCGAGGAGCTGAAGTTCTCTCCGGACTTTTGGGATCCTTGGCGGTTCGTGGCCAAGACTTTTGGAGGCTCAAGCTAGAAGCCTTCCCCTCTCTCTCCGTGGCGGAAATAACGCTAAAGCGATGGTGCTTACCCGCACCCAAGGAGTTTTGTGTTTTGAAACTATGTAAAGGGACATAATGTATGGATCGGCTATCTTATTTTGCGTCCAAGTTTGTAAGCCCGTGGGGCATTTTATACTTTTGAGTCAAGCAATGTAACAAGATGTTCATTATAAATAAAAGAGAAACTTTTCTATGCCTCAACCTTGTGTTATCTTATTTGTCTACTCTGTTGCATTGATCTAAAGAATATCCTTATGCCTAAGGCCTTGTGCACGCGTGCCCTACGCGTGCACGGCATCACGCCCGGGGGACGATTATCGATTAGCCGAAATCGGGGCGTGATATATTGGTATCAGAGCATGCTTCAGATCCTTTGACCTCACAAAGAAAGTTTCTAAAGAGGACCTTGTTCCTTCCGAGTAGACCCTTGAATTCGCTTGGCCAAAATGAGATGCGTTCCATACAATAAGTCTAAATATTTTTGAAAAGTGCGTGGGAATTATACGATTGCTTGGATGGGATTATGATGTTAGGGCTTTTGTCCCAACTCATAGAGGAAGTTTTGAGAGGAGACCTGTGTTGTAATCGGCAAGTTATATGTCTATATGAAAACACCAAACGAGTAAAGTGCGAGATAAGAATATCGTTCAGACAGTGGTCTATGCACACGGCCTTTTGGCCAATTTGTGTTAAGTATCGTGCACCAAGACCCTTGGTGCTAGTGTGTTGAAGCGAGATTTGGGTATTGTTGGGATGAGAATAAAGTTGACTTGGAGGGAAATTGATAGAGACGTTATCGGATTGCCGTTGAGGCGAGTAACGAGAATCGTGTAGGAATTTTTAAAAATAGTTGGACGGTTATTCATAACGATAAGTTATGATTTGAAGCATAGTCTGTATAGAGGACCATGAATACTGGTGTGTACGAGTCTAAGATCGCTAAGGCGATAAATAGGGACGGTATTGGAGTTCTAAGAAACGAATTGGGCATACGACTGTAGGATGCGAACGCGAATCAGGAGTTATTAGGATGACTCAATTCCTGAGTAGTGTATGCGATAAGTCCCCTGTTCGATTATGCAATTTGTGGATATAATGAGTTGTAAAGATTCAGGAAGTATGACTCGAACCCTGAGTGGTGTATTTGTTGGCTTAGAAACGCTTGAACGAAGTCGTGGATTCGGATTGAGTTAAGCGAGTCTAGCGACAAGCGACAAGATTGGGTAAAGCCTTAATATAAATAAACAATGCCTAGCAAGTAAGCGAACTCGGAAAAAGCATACAATGTTTGGTTCGAACGAGTTACAATAAGTTGAATAAGGGATAAGGCTTACAACGAATAGAAATTCAGGGCAATTGGAAATCGATATCATGGTCGGAAAAGACTTAGAGGATTGTACGAGCGAGTTTAAGTTGAAACAAGCGAATTAGAACTTGAGTTGAGATTGAATAATCTGAGATGCGATCGGAGTGGTGCGATTGAAAACAATGGCGCGAACGAATGATAACGTGCATGGAAAATTTGGATTTGAGTAGGATATCGCTCGATAGAATTCGGTTTGAGTATGAATGCGATGATTTCAAATTTTGGGAGATTTAGACCATAACAATGGTTGGAAAATAGTATGGATTGATGCAAGTTGGAAGAATTGGGATTTTGATAGAATCGAGATAAGCGGTAATAGATTTGGCTTGGAGTTTGGAAGAACAATCTTGAAATCAAGTTCAGAAAGATAACATTCGAAATCTGTCCCAGCGAGAACGATTATCCTGCGGGAGCGTCGACGTGATAATTTCACGTACGGTAGGGATAAGCAAACTTAAGAGAACAGGTTCGGTGATTATTCCAAAACGAACTCGATGAATGGAACGTATCAATGGGATAGACTTGGGTTTGGGAATTGATCTTAGTTGTTTGAGGAATGCTAAGAGTAGACTAAGAAAGTGAGTCTAAGGATTTTTCTTGAGGAGTTAGTCTAGAAACATGAAGTAAGAGATGTTGGACATTTTTATGAACGAATACGTAGATCATGCTGGACGACTTAGAGTTCATGATATACATCGATGGTTTATAATGGAATTGTGGCTTAGTGATACAAGCGTAGAAAATGATGGATTGGTGAATCCTATTAAACGAGATGAAAGTAGATTCCCAAAGAGATAGTATGTGCGAATCGATAGGTTAACCCTAAAACGTGGGCGTATCGTGGGTTCGGTTGAACGAGCGTGTTGGTGTGATAGGGTGATCTGTGCTCGATGTTTAGAAATCTGAGTGAAACGAGCTTGGGTAGAATACCCGTGTAAAGGAACAATGGTTTGATCTTAGGGTGATTGGGGCGAGCATTGTGCAACACGGTTGCGCGATGAGTCGCAAACTTGAGTTGTACCTATGACTGTGTGTGCTGGCCTAGGGACTAGGCAGACGACCCTATGCCTTGAGTTAAACTGGAGTGGCTGACTTCAGAGTATTGTTCGGGAAGAATGATAGAACTGGGCAACAAGACTTAGAGTTAGAATTTTGAATTGGGAATATACACTAGCAACGTTCGCGTTGAAACAAACGTAATGTAAGATAGGACTCGGGTGATAATTGATTTGGTTGGATAGGTTACGCGACGGTAAAGGATAAGACGATAGCTGGATCGAACAAGAGTTCGGTCATTCATATAGCAGGACGATCTGCGTTTCAAAAGATTTTCACGAGTAGCTTGTCAGACTTAGCTGTCACTGAGCTTGGTTGAAATACACATATTTGGGGGACGCCTTGAATATGGGTACGATCCAGACTTAGCGATATGCATAACTCGGATGCAGCTGCAAAGGAAAATGTTCGGATTCGCATGGATGAGTATGGTAACTGAAATGATTTAGCCTCAACCTAAATTTTCATAGAGGAAAGATTGTATCATTCCTCGTGCTACCGGGATAGTTCTGCGCTAAGGCGCAGTACGAGACTGAGTTTGGGGATGCAATAGCTGAACGAATAGATTATTCGGATAAAATGATTAAGCACTCTGGCGAACGGAACGAGTAAAAACGAATAGAAAGTTAAGTTCGATTGAGCCAAAGGTGCGAAGGACTTGAGCGTACCCCAGGTAGGCAATTTAGCTCTGCGCTAAGGCGCAATATAGACTGAGTCAGAAAACGTTGGTGATTGGGTGCGAATTTATTTAGTGAGATTGGACGATGACTCAGAGAGATTTGATGCAAAAACGAGATTGGAAAATTGTCGAGATTCGAGCTTTTGGGTTAGGCGTAACGACGGGTTTCGATAGGCAACGTCAAGTAATAGGCTCAATTACGTTGGGTTCCTATGGTGATAACGTAACTAGTTGGGCAAGTCCACCAAATTATGAGTTGTAAGTGCCCGTTGAGTTATAGAATACCATGTGCTTGGGTAATACAGCCCTGCGCTAGGTGCAGTAGATTTCGAGACGGACGTGCAACGATCGAGTCGAGTATAACTCGATAGCATTGAACGATAAAGTCGTTCGATGAGAATTGGCCAACATTGGCGTAACGCATGGTGAGAAAATAGAGGATTGTAGTATTGAGACAGTCCTTGAAGGATAAGACGAGATGTATAGGAAAGTTTAGAAGTTATGCGATAGCACGAGTTGCGCTCAGGAAGTCTCGAGGACGGAACTTGTTCTGAGTGGTATATGGCGCAACAACCCGCTCCGCTCAACCCGGAGGGCCGATTCAAACGGCACAAGTGTAGCTATTCAACCGCCTTGCTCAGCGAGATGGCTCGTTCGATGCAAAGGCTTTCATGCTGGGATCTTTAATGGAGTCAGACTTAGGCTATCAGAAGCGCGTCCGGAGTCTAGCTCGACCGATGCGATACATCGCTAAGGTGGGTGACTCCGGTGAACCTGTCTCTACTTAGCTGCACACTAAGAAAATGAATGTTACGTGCTAGTTTACAGGCGATAACCTTTGCATGCTAATAAAAGAGATGAACGCACATAGCTAAGGGGATAACCCCGCTTTATTATCGTATAGAACATGGAAATCTTACTTGCTAGTTGCGTAGTCGACTTGGGTCAGTTGAATCTGCAAGCGGACTTGTCGTACGAGGCGGAGCCAGTCTAAATTTTGAATCATAAAAAGAAGCAGTTGCGGAACCGAACGTCTCGCTAGTGCGCGTACTGTGGCGAAACCACTCGGTCGACGAGTCGACCTGGGAACTTGAATCTGATATGGGGGAAAGGTTTCCCTCATTATTCCTTAGTGGTAGGTTCTATTCTTAAGTTTCGGGACGAAACTTCCTATTAGATGGTTATGATGTAACGCCCCGTTCGTCCCGTTCCCCCTATATGGGGAGCGCGGCCAAGAAACACTTACGACCGTCCGAACGGGACAGATTGAATCAAGATCCTTTTCTCGTTATGGATTGGCTTCTTCGGAATCAGGTCCCATAATCAATGGATCGTGCCTCAAGGAAGGACTCGGCGGCAGAGTAGAGAGAGAGGCCTTTCCGTTGTGTTGGTTTTCCTTGCCCGTTTTTGATTGCCGCTTGGTTGCATACTTGTTGGTTTTAGGACTTGCGTTTTCTTGAACGGTTACGATGGACTTCATTGTTTTCGTTCTTAGGATTTCGCATTTCGTATCGAGCCTTGGAGACCGAAACAGGAGGTATTGATCATCCGTTGGTGCGTGCAGGTGATCGTGTAGACGACGCGCGAGCGGAGTCTTAGGGATCTCTACTTCTTCTTCCTATACAACCAACGTGTGAGTGGCTCTATTTCGATAAGCACCTTCTTTCCAAGGGCTCCGTTCATAATAAAATTGACTCAGTTGTGCATTCAATCAAACGATACCAATTAAGTAACAAGTTGGATAACAAGATAAGAAGTAGGCTTGGAACACCCAATGCTTGTCATACAAAACCTTGCATAAATTCATTGATGCATGCATGTTCGTTGGATGTTTAATGGGTTGGTATCTATTGATAGTTCAAAGTGTTCTTCTATAAACTGCTGCATGTTATTTCATATAACTGTTGGTTGATTGTTATAGTACAGTAAAGCAGTTTCGTACATGATGTTCTTTAACATTGGCTAGTAAGTAAATCTATGATGTAGAGTTCATAGGAATTGTCATGGGAATTCTTGTGCACAAGGGATCCAGGTTCCTGCGAGCGGTTACCGGGGCACCGGGCCATTTCGACCCGGGCGAAATCTACTTTCTTAGTCCTGGGAGCGGGGAATTGTAGCGGGGCTAGCTACCCGCGCTGCAAGCGTCGCCGCCAGCCCAGACTAAACCCATGATGGCTGGTAGACAACAAAGAAAGATGTTGTGTATATTTAAACTGTGCAGACTAACTATGTCTTCGTGACAGGGAAGGCCATGGTAAGTTGTACAGGTGGTTCAGACGGGACAGGTAAAGTCACCGAACGGTGGTATATGGAGTTATGTTATTTTGTTCTTGCATACCTGCTAAATGAAATATGATCTAGGCAAGAATAGAAAGTCACATAAACACATAAATGTTGCATGTTCATTTAAAACGCGTCTAAAGAGCTTGGTAAAGTTGAGCAGCTAGCCTTCACCAGTACTTTCCGAAGTACTGACCCTCGTTGTAGCAGGTTCCCCGGCGCAAGGCAACGCGGCGAGGAGCTGAAGTTCTCTCCGGACTTTTGGGATCCTTGGCGGTTCGTGGCCAAGACTTTTGGAGGCTCAAGCTAGAAGCCTTCCCCTCTCTCTCCGTGGCGGAAATAACGCTAAAGCGATGGTGCTTACCCGCACCCAAGGAGTTTTGTGTTTTGAAACTATGTAAAGGGACATAATGTATGGATCGGCTATCTCATTTTGCGTCCAAGTTTGTAAGCCCGTGGGGCATTTTATACTTTTGAGTCAAGCAATGTAACAAGATGTTCATTATAAATAAAAGAGAAACTTTTCTATGCCTCAACCTTGTGTTATCTTATTTGTCTACTCTGTTGCATTGATCTAAAGAATATCCTTATGCCTAAGGCCTTGTGCACGCGCGCCCTACGCGTGCACGGTATCACGCCCGGGGGACGATTATCAATTAGCCGAAATCGGGGCGTGACAAACTCAGCAGAGGGGTGCACCAGTCATACCTATAAATAAGAGAAAGCAGAGGGAAAGAGTATCAGAGTGTATCCATTCTTTCTTTCTTCCTGCAAATTGTTTTTTATTTTAAAATTGTACTTTCCCGCCTTTATTTTCTCATCAGAAAATTGAATAACAAACCCTAGTTCATCTCCATCCAGTTTTCTTTTCCACAAATTCATACTGTAGAAGTGAAATTCATGGCTAATTTCAGCAGATCATCAGCAATTCCCAATCCTGGATCTCGAGATCACATCAAGATGGGGAAAACCTGCGTTTACGCGAGCAGTAGGTGTAGGTCGCGGGCTTGGGCATGGGTTCTGTTTTGGGTTTAGTTTAGGATTTGGGTCTGAGTTTTAGAAATAGGATTCTGGTATAGGGTTTTAGGGTTTTGGTTTTAGTTTTATATTTTCTTTTCTTTTCTTTCTTTTTTTTTCTTTTCTTTTCTATATCTTAATATATATATTAAAATTCTTAAAAATAGCTTTGTGCAAAAAATAATTCTAGAAAATGTATAATACTTCAACTATTAATTTTACGCCAAACATATTATTGTCTAATAAATTTTAATTTCTAAAAATAAATATTTATATAAGCAAAAAATCAAAGAATTATTTACATATTTTTAAATTAGCTAAAAAATAACAAAAAATTGCTCTAATTAAAATAAAAATAATAAAATTGAAAAGTTCAAAAATTGTGGGGGCTTACACCTTAATCTATATCTATAAGACTTTGTGAAACTGTTAACCTATAACTAATTAGATTTATTCAAGTTAACTTATATATATATATATATATATATATATATATATATATATACACACACACACACACACACACACACACACACACACACACTACCTACTCCGTACTACTTATGGGGACGGGATATTGCACCAAGACTTATACACCATTTATTGTCCCAAGACTTACTACACCATTTATTGCACCAAGCAATCTCAATGACACATTTTTTTGAAATGTGTGGTTATAAAGTATGCTGACGTGACAACAACTTTATGAGAAGATTTATGACCACACATTTCAAAAAATGTGCAGATGAGATTGCTTTGTGCATTATTGCTTGGTGCAATATCCTGCCCCTTATATATATATATATATATATATATATATATATATATATATATATATATATATATATATATATATACACCAATAATACCTTAACACTTCCCCAAGGTATCCTAGTTCATATATATTCATATATCTAAGCTACCATGATACCCACTGATAATCCTTAGAGTATCACACACACTAACTGAACTTAGTTCACAGACATTGATACATTGGGTATCTCAGTTTCACCTACTGCCACTTCCCATATTGGTACCAATTCATTGAACACTCAGAGTCTTTACATACTCATGGGCACATGCACATACTTAACACCTAGGATACATAAATTGTTGCACTACCCTTACCTTGTTGCAGGAATGCAGTTTGCTTCATATTGTAGTGTAATAGCTGCTACACACTCGTGTTCTCCCTAACTGCACACAAACCCTTATTACACTTTGTTCTACATTAATACCCATGATACACTATCTGATCTGTACATAAGTTCACTCTTACACAATCATTGTTGCCCTTATTTCTACAGTAAGAATAGGAAAAAACCTACTCAACTCACCCATTGAACTGCTGCTCCTATTGTTGCTTGTTGTTGCAAACACAACTACTACTTGAGCTATTGTTATAGCTTCTACTACTGCAAGCTTGTGCAGCATAATGCTGCTGCCTGCACAAATCTGTGCAGATGTTGTACTGCTGCTGTGCACAGTTCAGACACCCCCCATTCTCAGGTGCACCTGATCACAAACACACACATATATTGATACTTCTCAAAATCCCAATTATATGAATAACCAAGTTTAACCAATAACATATGAATAATCTATATTAATAATCTATATGATTTCTATGGTATATCTATTATAGATTTTGAACCCTAACAATCTATTAAGAATCAAAATCTCTTTGAAACATAACACAACTCATATTCAAAAGACACTAGGATACACTATGATACATGGATACAATGCTTCTCCAATGAACGCACATACAAAAAAAGGACACAAACCTATAGGATACCAATCTCTAGGATCCCAATGGATACACAACACCTACTCCATGATACCAACACCAACACATCTCATATGTACACAAAACACTTGACACTATAAAATCTCATATGTATGTATATCTAATTTGACCACATTAACCAAATTTTATATGAAATACTAATTCAACCATGCGTATCTTAAAGTATCATGACATAAACATTATGTATCCTATTTAGGACACATTGACACAAGCTCATACCAAATTGGACACAAAATTTCTTTGGAAATACAACACAAACACTTGGTGGACACAGACACATGTATCCATATAATCCTCATAAATAGAACTAACTTCTTTAGAATTGATCCTCTCTAACCTAATCTATTCCCCAAGGGATAATAATTCCTAAATGTGATCCCCATATGTTCTTAATTCAAATTTAAACTAAGGATTGAGGGAAACAAAGATTACCAATTGGAGATTGGTCTCCAATGAAGATCAAAATAATATGACACAAGAGGAGGGTCCAATCTTCTTCTCAATTCCCGAGCTCCTCTTCTAGTACTTCTCCAAGATTTGGATTTGAAAATTGGAAGAGCAATGAGTGGAGAAGAATAAATTTAGGGTTTGGATTTGGATATAGGGTTTGAGGAAGGTGGAGGGGAATTAGGGTTTTGAGATTGTGAAGGAGAGAGTCAGCTGATATGGGCTACCTCTCTAATAAGGATTAGATAAAAAGGGTTTGTTAGGGTTTGGAGATTAGAGAATCCCTCTAGAAGCCTTTCCTCCTAGGAATGCGTTGGAAAGGAATATTCCCTCCACTAACTAATTAGAACTAGGTGATTAATATTTACAAATAGCAATTAAATAGTTTTGACAAAATTAAACCTAATTACATATTTGAAGTTACGGTGGTTGCAGATCCATCCCCCTTGAAATATTTTGTCCACGAAATTTAAAGATAGAACATACACAAAAAGGAAGAAGAATACCTCACGACTCAAAAAGATAAGGGTATCGCTCATGCATCTTATCTTATCTCTTCCAGGTAGATTCACTCGGGGAGTGATGCCTCCAAGGGACACGAACCAAGGAAATCGTCTGGTTATGTAGTACATTCTCTCTGCGATCCAGAATCTCCACGGACCACTCCTAATAACTGAGACTCGATCCCACCTCAATCTTCGAGTGATCTAATACATGGATGGGATCTGCCATGTATCATCTCAGTTAGGACAAGTAGAACACGTTGTGCACTACCTCTAATGCAGGCGGCTAAACTAGTCGGTTGGCTACAACACTGACCTTCTCAAGAATGCCAAAAGGTCCGATGAACCTTGGGCTGAGCTTTTTGCCTCCAACAAACTGAATCATGCCACATGTCAGAGAAATCCTCAAGAATACCAAACTCCAACCTCAAACTCCAGCGGTCTCCGTGGCTATCGGTCCAATGCCTATGCTTGTCCAGCGCCACATAATGCCTCTACTTGATCTGCTTTACTTTTTTTGCAGCATCTACTACCATCTTGGGTCCTAAAAATGCTCTCTCACCCGCGTCATCCCAAGATTATGGGGTACGACACTTACAATCATACAGAGACTCAAAAGGAGACATCTTAATGCTAGCCTGGTAGCTATTGTTGTATGAAAACTCTACCAGATGAATATGATCCTCCCACGAGTCATCAAAATCTAACACACAAGTCCGAAGTATATCCTCAAGCATCTGAATGGTCCTCTCTGACTGTCCATCCGTCTGAGGGTGATAAGCTATGATAAAATTGAGTTGGGTACCCAATCTAGCCTACAAACTTCTCTAGAACTGAGATATGAATATGCTATTCGAATCGAAGATGATACTTACCGGAACCCCGTACAACCTGATAATCTACCTCATATATAACTCGACAAGCTTCTCCGTAGATAATTCCATTTTGAAAGGCAAAAAGTAGGCCAATTTGGTCAACCCTATTAACGATGACCCAAATCGCGTCCCCCTCTCCCGGAGTGCGAAGTCCAAAAAAAAAAAACTATTGTGATATGTTTCCACTTCCACTCTGGGATCGGTAGTGGTTGAAGAAATACTGCTGGTCTCTGCCTCTCGACCTTGACCTACTGGTACACTAGACACCTGAAAATAAAGCGTGCTACCTCCCGCTTTATAACATACCACCATACGTGATATCTCAAATCCTTGTACATCTTGGAATCCCCCAGATGCACAAAATACTGAGAACGATGAGCTTCCTGCATGACCACTTTCTGTAGATCACCACTAGGCACACATAGCCTAACTCCGTGCCTCAACGAGCCATCCTCTGCAATGGCAAAATTATTTAACAATCTGGCATGCACCTGAGCTCTAATACTCCTCAGACTCTCATCCTGATAATGGGTCTCCCGTATCTTGTCCATCAAACCAGACTGAATCTGCATACTCATCATCTGCATCTCAACTTTAGGGATTATAACATCAATGCCCAAACTCTCCAAATTTGCTAGGAAGTGGCGATCCATCGTCAGATATATAGCTGCTGGATACCTGCTTAAGGTATCAACAACTATGTTGGCCTTCCTTGGATGATACTATAAGGTAATATCAAAATTCTTTATCAGCTCTAGCCATTTGCACTGTCTCGTATTCAGCTCCTTTTGGGTGAAAACGTACTTCAAGCTCTTGTGGTCAGTAAATATTTTTACATGCTCTCCATACAGATCATGTGTCCATAGCTTCGAGGCAATGATCACCTCTGCCAAATCCAAATTATGGATAGGATAGTTCTTCTCGTGTGGCCGTACTGCCTGGATGCATACACCACCATCTTCTTGTTCTGCTCTAAAACACATCCCAAACCTTTTTCCGAAGCATAACTGTAGATGGCTAAGACTCCTGATCCTGATGGCAATGTTAAGATAGGAGCTATAATCAACCTCTTATTCAACTCATCAAACGTAGTCTGGCCATCCTCAATCCATACAAACTCCATATCCTTCCGAGTGAGTCTAGTCATTAGCTTAGCAATTCGAGAGAAATCCTTCACAAACTTCCTTTAATATCTAGTCAATCCTAAGAAGCTTCTGATCTCTGCAACAAAACTCAGGGTAGTCCAAGACTCTACGGTAGCAATCTTCTTCAGCTCCACTGATATCCCATCTCCAGTCACCACATGTCCGAGGAACTCTACATTGTCCAAAAAACTCACATTTTGAGAGTTTTCCATAGAGCTTCTCCTTTCTGAGAGTCATTAGAACTATCCTTGAATGCTCCTCACGATCCTCTGGGATCTTTGAATATATGAGTATGTCATCGATTAACACCACCATAAACTTGTCCAGGTATTGATGGAATACCTTATTCATCAAGTTTATGAAGAGTGCCGGGGCATTAGTCAACCCAAATGACATCACCAAGAACGCATACTAACTGTATCTCGTCCGAAATAAAGTCTTCAGAATATCCTCTTTCTTCACCTTTACCTGATGATAGCTAGACCTCAAGTCAATCTTCGAAAATACTCTCGCGCAGCTCAACTGAACGAATAGATCATCTATCCTCAGCAGCAAATATTTGTTTTTGATTATGAGATTGTTCAAAGCTTTGTAGTTGATGTACATCCGCACTGTCCCATCCTTCTTTATCACAAATAATATCGGAGCTCCCCATGACGAAGAACTCGATATGATAAATCCTTTGTCTAATAATTTATCAATCTGCTTCTTCAATTCTACTATCTCATTATTGTTGATCCTGTAAACATATTGTGATACCGGCTATACTCCAAGCACTAAATTAATAGAGAATTCAACATCTCTATCCGATAGCAATTCCGACAACTCCTTCGAAAATATATTTAGAAACTTTGCAATGAGGGGCTGAAGCAAATTCTTCTCCTCAACCATAGCTCCATAGATAATCCCATGACCCCGCTCTACAGTTCCTCTAGTGAACTTGAACTCAGGCTCTACTGTAGAACGAAATAATACACGACCTCCACGACAATCTATGCTAGCATGATGCATACTCAACCAATCCATCCCGAGGACAACGTCAAAACTTAAAAGTAGCATTACGAGTAAGCTAGCACACAAATTACGACCTCTCAAGTGATGCGATGCCCCTTATAAGCATCACTGGCTAGGATAATACCTCCACCAGTCTTGATCTTGCAGCTTTTACCCAATGGTTCTACTACTAAACTATGCTTAAGCACAAAAGCTACAGATATGAAATTATGAATGCCCCAAAATCGAATAAAGCTATAGTTGAAAATGAGTCGAGAAGAATAAAACCTGCGATCAGATCACCAGTAGGCTCGGTCTCCTTGACCATCATAGCAAAAGCCCTGCCCTGCTGAGGTGCTCCTTTCTGCTGGTGCTGGGCAAAACGTTGCTGCTGAGTAGGAAGTGGAGGTCCCCTCTGATGCTAAGCCTCTGGTGGCCTAACCAATCCCTTCTGAGCAGGATCTATACCCTAAGTTGGACGAACAGAAGCTAAGAGACACTCCCTCATTTGATGTGCAGCGGATCCATAGTACAAACACACTCCCAGCCTCTTCCTACAGACGTCCCATGAATGCCCTAACTTCCTACAGTAAGCACAATTTAGGGCCTACTGTATCTATCTCTGTGGCTGCTGCTGAACTGGAGCTCTAGTTGCTGTGGTGCCCCGTTCCCCCTATTCGGGGAGCGCGGCTAAGAAATACAAGTCGGTATCATTCGATCGGGATAGATTGAAACAAGAACTCATTCTCGTTATGGATTTGCTTCTTCGGAATTGATTCCCCTATTCAGTGGACCGTGCCCCCAGGATAGAATTAGCGGCAGAGTCAAGAGGGACATCTCCGTTGTATTATTTTTTTGCCTAGTTTTCACTGTCGCTTTGTTGTTTTCGTGCTTTGAGTTGGTTTTCGGATTTGTTGCATTTTCTTGAACGGTTTCGATAGATTTTATTATTTTTGTTCGTTGAACTGCACTTCAATTTCGAGATTGGAAAGAGTGGAAGAGGTATTGATCAGCTGTTCATAGCAATGCAGGTGAACGAGCAGTAGGCGATGCGCGAGCAGAGTCTTAGAGCACCTCTTTCCTTTCCTTCTCTAACCAACTAGTGAGTGGCTTATATTTGATTCAGTTGACCATTCTTCCAAGTCTTCACATCTAAAATCTTGTATTCTTGCTTGCCCCGATCAAACGATACCAAGTAATAACTAAAAGATGTCAAGATAAAAAGGAATAGACTTGGATTATTATGCTTGTCAATCAACTTGTGAACGGTTATCCTATTGTATGCTAGTTCGTTCGGAATATTCTATATATGTTTCAATTTTAGTTAGAATTGCATACTTCTTCTATAAATTGTACTAAGTATGGAACACACCTTGTTATGCAACAAACTGATCAGGGAGACTATGCAAAATGAATCATATCATGCTACTTGTCTCAAAATCTTATTGCCTCAAACTGCATCAATGGGTAACTCAATATAGACGCCGTTTGATCACGGACAACTTGTGCACAAGGTCAATAATTCCTGCGGACGGTCGCTCGGGCACTGGCACCGATCCGATCCAGATAGAACTTCACGATAGTCTCATGCATCTGGATGGGATGGTCTGTAGCCACTCATGAATCTTTGTTGCATGCCATCCTTATTCAAGACTATAACTCGTCCTTTGTAGCATACGCCAGTGATCCCCTCGTATATTTAAACCTGTGCAAGCTAACTTGTGTCTTCGTGGCAGGGAAGGACATGGTAAGTATTGTGCAAGTGGTTCAGACGGGCAGGTAAACGTCATCGAACAGTGGCAAGTTTATTTCAGTAGTTCCTATAAATATTGCTTGCTTGTAAAATGAACTAAGGCAAGATAGAAAGATCACAAATAAATTGCATGCTTCATTTAAACAACATGTTGATTGGTATAGTTGAGTTAGCTCGCCTTCACCAGTACGTTTCGATGTACTGACCCTCATTGAAACAGGTTTCCCGCACCAAGGAGATCCTGCGAGGAGCTGAAGTCACTGCCCAATCCAGTCCAGCTGTCGGCGCGTCCTGATCGTGCCTTATTTTGAAGTATTTTGAAGCCAGGAGCTAGCAAACTAAACTCATGCAGCTCAGAGAAAAAGCCATCATCCCGTCTGGAGGTCTCTTATTTTGAAGTTTAGTAAATGGATGTAATGTACAAGATAACTATCTCATTTTGTGTCAATATTGTGTAAGCCCATGCGGCAACCTTCTGACTCGTTCAAGAGCTTGTAAAAGATGTTCATTATCAAAAAAGAGAACTTTTCCATGTTTCAACTTTGTGTTTCAATTTATCTGCGTACTCTGAATATGTGCTCGTTATGCAAAATACCTTAGCCTTGTGTGGTGCACAACCTAGGCCCACACGGCGTCTTGCCCGGGAGATGACTATCGATTCCACGGAATCGGAGCGTGACAGTTGCGACGTAGTACTACTGCTAGTGCTGGAAGGTCCTATGCAGAATCTAGTGATGCTTTGCCATTCCCGAGCTACTACCTCCCCTAAATAAATTACGGTCCCTCTTGGGCCTGATGTCCAAGTCCACCTCAACCCTCTGAGCCTCAACTATGATCCCCACATAAGTTGTGATACTTGTAGCAATATGAACTCAGATCTTCTTCACCAAGTCCTGCCAGAATCTACATGCTCGATCCTTAGGGTCCCTGACCATGTACTCAGCAAATCAGCTAAGTCAAACTCTGCAACATACTCGTCCACAGATAGGCTATCCTGCTCAAAGTTTTGGAATTGCTTCTCCAGAACACCCTTGGCTACAGTAGGAAAGAACTTTCTCTTAAAAGGTCCTTGAATTGATCCCAGGTCTGATCTTGATCTGCAAGCCTGGGCTCATTCCTGAACCAAGTGCAGGCGATATCGTGAATCTGCATGCCGGTAGCCTCAATCTTCAGGTCATTTGGAACCCGGGCATCCCTCATAATCCGCTCGATATCCTCGAGCCACTCATCAGCATATAGGATCCCCTCAGCCCCCTTGAACTCTCGTATGACTCATTCATTCACTTGCCTATTCAGAGCAATTCAACATTCTCATTCCCAATATCAACTCCCTAGCCTTCTAGTGCCAACACAGTTCCGATTAGAAGTTTTCTAGAGTTGTAAAGCTTGGTTTTTAAGTTACTTTCATTCAAGTGTCTAAAGTCCGTGTGCCCTTCAGATCAAAGCACGTGGTTGTAAGAAGTCGACGAGAACTTTGGATCAAAGCTTGTGGTGTATGTTATTATTCAATAGTAGATTAAATCTAGACAAAAGTTTCTGAGACTGGACTGCCTTCCACGAAGGATACTGTGATATATCGCGGTATTTGCATTTCTGACTTCTTATACTCTGATTATTTACTTGCTAATTTATTAATTAGTAATTAGCATTGCTTTATTTCTATATATTATTTTCCACTCTATTCACCCCTCTCTAGAGTTGCCTCACAAGTGGTATCAGAGCAAGGGCTCTTGAATATAATTAACATCCTTGAGTAGATCCATGGCAACTATCAAGTCCATCTACGCCAACAATAGTGAAGCCCAATCCACAAGTAGGCCATCTCTATTTTATGGAACCAACTATACGTATTAGAAAACACACATGAGCTTCTATCTAAAGTCACTAGATTTTAACCTTTGATCTATTGTTATTGATGGCTACAAAATTCTGGTAAAATTATTGTTAAAGGCAATCTTGTTGAAAAACCATATGATAGATATACGAAGCTTGAAAAGAAATAATCTAGTCTCGATGCTAAAGCTATAAATGCATTATTTTTTATAGTAGACAACTGAATTCAATATAGTATCTACATTTACTACTTCTCATGATGTTTGAAAACTTCTTGAGGTAACTTATGAAGGAACTTCACAAGTGAAGGAGTCCAAAATTAGTAGGTTGACACAAGAATATGAGGCCTTCAAAATGAACCCAAATGAAACTATTGCACAAATGTTTATATGTTTCCTTGATATTGTTAACCCTCTCTCTTCTCTTAGCAAGGGATATAACAATCATGAAAAGATTCGCAAAGTACTTTGGGGACTCACCAAAAATTGGACCCTAAAGCAACGACGATCATAAAAGGAAACGACCTCTCCGTCATGAATCTTAAGAAACTCATGGGTAAGTTAATGACACATGAGTTAGATCTCAAAGAGCAAGAAAAATCAATGCCCAAGAAGAAAACCATAACATTCAAGGCACATCATAAGAAGGTCTCCGAATATGAAACTGAAGACGATGAGGAACTGGCCCTAATTTCCAAGAACTACAGATGATTCTTGAAGTTTGAGAAATCAAACTGAAAGAAGAAAGATGTCAAGAAGATGAACCTGTATGCTACAATCTTTTTTCCAAGAACTGGCCTTAATTTATCTATTGACTGTCAAGTTCGTCTGCAATTTTGGCGCCTAGCAATTTATGAGCCATTAATGGCTTTCTTGCTATAAATAGAGGACTAGGGGGAAGAGAACGGTACTTTTCTCCCTCTCATAATGTCTCTGTTAAAGTCGGGCATGTGAAAGTCAATTGAGCGGTTCGTCGACCCTCTCCCTCTGATGGTCGACCATCCTTCCGTCGTTGGTGAAAGGAAGGAGTAAGACTTCTACTCTTCTTTTGTTCTTGGGTCACTTCGGATACCTTCTTGGCACTGCCTGTTTGCACCAATCTTGACACTGTCCGAATCGCTTGGCCTAACGCGCATGGTCATTGCTGAAGGGATTCGTCCTGAGGATGCGCTGACGGTGAGGGTTTAATCTAGGTAGCATGGTTGGTGTCGTCTCTGGGCACTCATCTGAAGCATGCGCCGAGAACTAATGTGCAACCACGTTGTATATGCATACTTGCCTCTGTATGGCGATGATTGTCTTTGTACTGTGGTGGCGGTGCGCATGTGTGCTGGACTTGATGCCTATGCGCGACGTCCATGGGTGCATGTTCAGCTGGTTTGCCGAATGACATATGATTCCCAGGATGCACGCCTTTGTATTTTCTCGCAGTCATTCTGACTTTGGTCTGCTCGTTTGTGCAAGGACCACCTCGGATTACTCTTGTTCCGATATAGTATGGAAGGCTATCATAGTCACCATTGTTCGTGGTGAACAAGCACATTACCCGAAGGATTATCCGCGATCTTCCAACCTAGATCACTGTAGTTTCTCTTTGTATGCGGCCAGGATGTGATGACTGAATCTCGGGTCGAGTCCCCATGTGAGTGGCAGCGGCGGGGCTAGTTAACTAAACATGGATTTCTAGTCGCGTCCTTTCACACGATAGAGTTGGGTTTGCAAGGGCTCGGCTCTGCGTTGCAAGCTCCCTTGCTATCCATCAGTAAGGATTCTTTTCTCGTACTATGGCCTGCACCGAGGAGTCTTGCTGAAGTGATGACCCAGAATGCGTTGAGCTATCGGCTTCACACGTATTGGTACTAGAATCAACACATAGGGGTCTCATTCTTTTCACATGTACCCATGACTTTAATATTAATGAAAATCTTTGAATGTAATAGACTTCCATATGTACTCATGATCTTGAATATTAATAATTTTTTTTCTTATTTCCTGTTTTGAACTTTTATTGTTGCTGTGGATATCTTGGCTTATGAGTATTATATCAGAGGTAATATGGACGTTGTATAACATCATAACGGTGATAACACTAAGCCCTATCAGATATAGTATGAACGTGATAGGTTAGATTGGTTCCATTAAGGAGATCCGATGGAGACATCATCTGCGATGGTAGAGATACTTTGGTATAGAACCATGAGTCAAGCAAATATGTTTGTAGCTGAGCACGATCATGGCAGAGTATTTTATGGAGAGCAAAAAAAATGAGTCAGAGGTAATATGGACATGACTGATTTCTTAGGAAACATGGGCAGCTTGTAGTTCAGAGGTGATATAGACGTGAACTACTTGCTTTGTATGGATTTTTTATGTATGGGGATAACAATAAAAGGGAAGAGTCAGAGGTAATATGGACGTGACTGTCTTCTTTTGGTGAGGAGAATAACTCATAGTTTAGAGGTAATATGAACGTGAACCATTTGCCTTTAGAGAAGTTTTGTGGAACTGTTACCCATTGTGTACTCGGGACTCCCGAATACGGATAAAAGATTTGTCTGTATGATACGTACGGGACATAGAGATAAATTGCTGAGGAGGATGCTAACTGTAGACATTATCCTCTCATGTCCCTCTGCTAGGGATAGAAGCGACGACAACTCTATTTTTTTGAAACTGCCTTGATTAGGCATAGTATTTCTTTAGGAACTTGCCGTTGATGGGCATCATGACCAAGCCACCATTGGGCTTAGCGAGTCTATATGCACCACTGGAGTAGACCGTCTCTACCACAAAGGGGCCCTCCCACTTGGGTTAAAATTCTCTCGCCTTCTTGTGGGTCATGACCATTGGTCTTCTCACTTCGAGAACTAGGTCACCCACTTGGAATGTCATTTCTTTGACCTTTTTGTTGAAGGCACCGGAAAGTCGTACTTGGTATAACTCAATGCGTTGTTGAGCCAAGAGATGCTTTTCATCAAGTGCTTTTAATTCTTGCAAGCATCGACAGTGATTGTCTTCGGTGGTCAGCTGATTAGAGAGTAAGCCTTCGTCTGGGTCTGTTGATACCATGTTGATGGACAATGTCTGTTTGAGTAAGTCCCCGATGCTGGTGTCGGAGTCCCAAGCGAAAGACTGTGAAGAGTGAGATTGTACTTATCTTCCTCCCCCGAGTCTTTAAGAGTTGTGGGAGGAGTGACATATCCTAAACCATGGCCGATTCGTTGATAGTATGTTTCAGGCTTGCCCTTAGGGGTGAAGTGATGCAGTGGTAAGCGTCATCCCTTGTCATAATTCAGGCCTTGGTCGCTTTTCAGGCCGTACCCCATTTTTTGGAGAATATGCTTAGTCTGTATGCTGTAACGGTGAAGTTGCATTCTACCATTTTTCGGTTCTTGCTCTTCTGAGACAAAGTCCAGATAACCTTCAATTTTCTCGAAAATGATGGGTTTGTCCCCTTTATTCCTTGCTGGAACGATGAAACATGGGTCTTGACTGAGGCAGATTCGGTTGACTACGTGAGCCGTGGCTACTTGCTTATGAAGGTGTAAACCTATACCATGTTCTAAAGAATATGTGGCGCTCCAATGCGCAACAACCGAGCAATTTAAAGAGAGGCCTTTATTGAGGAAATATGGTATCTCCTCTGAAGGAATTATGTCATCGTAGGATGGTACGTCGGTAGATGCCACGACATACTCTTCCAGCTCATCTTCATAGATGGTTGTTAGTGATACCGACGGTGTTGGAGTTTTTATATAAAGTTTGACCACCAGTTGCACTGGAGTTCTTGTGGCAAGGGGATTCTTGTCTGGAAGACGTCTGTGTCCTTGGAGATTGACCATCAAAGGTTCGGGCACTTTTCTATGAAGCTTGACCACTAGGAGAGTAGATGTACTGGGAGGAAGTCCTCAGAGACAGACCCTTAGAGGATCACCCAGAGTTGTGGCCACATCGGTCTCATCATTGGCGTCATTACCTTCTTCATCTAGGTAAATTTTCTTGTACAGGACCGAGTTAAAGTAATACGTCTCGACCCCTTCGAAAGGGTCTACTCAAAAAATTCTGTTTTGACCACGCCATTTTCGTTGACGTATTTTATGCATTGGTGGAGAGTGGATGGGACGATCATATACTCGTGTATCCACGGACGCCCTAGCAAGATATTGTATGATACCTCAATATCGATGACATAGCAAGTCACCTCTGTTCGGAGATCACCTATTTGGCATTTCGGACGAATCTTGCCTAGAACATAACTTCTTCTAGCGTTGAAGCCGCTAATAGTGGTGTTGGTGGCTTCTAGCCGATGCATCGGGATTCCCAAAGTTTGTAGCAGACTCCATGGGATAATTTTGAGGGATAAATCGGGGTCAATGTGCATTCGATCCACCCTAATGGCTCCGATATATCCTGTGTAATACAAAGGGCGGTCATGCCTATTGTTCTTTAGTAACATATCCTACTGAGAGAATCTGATGTTAGGGATCGCCTCCATCACATTGTTGTAGTGGGGACATGCGGCAGGGTCTTTGGCTGGTGGTTTGACCTTTGTCAGGTAAGAGTCGACATTTTGTAATGCCTCACTTAGTGCGTGATGAGTCTCTTTGGAGAGACGTAGGAGCTCGAAGAGGGACAACTTTGCTGGAGTGTTAGCTAGTTGTGCCAAAATATCAAAGTTGTAAGGCTTCTCCAGCCCTTGAGTTGTGTCATTTTGTAGAGGTTTGTCGAAGCGCGTCTCATTTTGCTTTTGCTTGTCTGCTGCGGGAAGCGGGAATAGACCCGGATCTGATGTAGTGGGTGGAGGAATTAGGGGTGTACCATCCTCGGGAGCGTTGTAGTCGCGTTGGTAAGCGAGGCCTGATCTGGTTACGCTAGCGAGAGCTTCATCTGTGGATGGAGAGACCGAGTGATATAACTTGGTCTTCTTTATGTTGGATTTGAGACATAAGGCACTACTTATGCATCATTTTGGGGACGAGACCGGGATAAACCCACATGACTTTGCCTCGTAGAGTAGTAAGGGGAACCACCCCCTCTGCTTGGGCTAGGGGGAGGTTAATAACCTCCATGGTTGTCCTAGGTATGGAAACGACACCATCTTGGGCCAAAGTTATCGGGAAAGTGCCAAACTGGAGAGATACCATGTTTGCAGTGAGTGTCTTATCTTCATAGTCTAAAGAGAGGGCTTTGGAGTCGATCGGTCGTTGTATGTGACTTTTTAATATGTAGCAGTCCCGTGTGGCGTGATGGATATATCGATGGTAGTGGCAATACTTAGGATTGTCCACCTTGCCTGCTTCGTCGGGGCATCTGATGTCGGGTAGCTTGAGTTTGTTACCTTTCATCAATACTTCGAATAGTTCCATGACATCATCGTCATTGAAGGAATAAGTCTCATGTACTCTTGGTGGCTCTGCCGACTTAGTCACAGGTGAGGTAGAACTTTTGGACAAGTTAACTATCAGGTCCTGCTTCCCTTTATTGTCACAACTGTTATTAGCGTTGAAATGATGCTTCCCCTTGTCTTCAATGCTGGGATCTTAGAATCCCAATAAGCGGGCATCTTTCGCGCTCTTTTCTGCAGCCGTAACATTTATGATAAACGTCGTACAGTCACTGAATGGGCCAGATGCCATCCAGAGTCTTATTGCTGGTAGAAGGTTCTTTCGACACGTGTCCATTAGTGTAGATTCAGAAATGCCAGGAGGTAGTTTTAATGCTGCATACCGGAAACGCTCGATATAATTTTGTGTAAGTTCCCTGTCCCCTTGGGTGATGTCCATCAGGGAGGACATAGTCATATTCATTCCTCCTTCATAGAATCGAGCGAGGAAAAGGGACTTCAGATCCTCGAAAGAGGAAATGCATTTGTCTTGGAGGCTACATAACTAGTCAAAGGTGACGTCGGATAGTGCTCCAACGAACAAGTTGGTGAGTAAGGCATCATCCCGCGGTAAATGGCATATTGTAGACTGGAAGTATCTCATGTACTATGGGGTGATATCTTTTCGTCGAATGAAGCCAGAGACAATAGCTTATACTTGGGAGGGTATACCATATTATCCCATTCTGGAGGATAGGGTTGTCGAATCCCAAGCTTCTGGAGCCTATCTTGATTATCGCGAGCATCAACACGGGCACGCAAGTCCCTAAGAGTCTCCTGGATTTCGTCTATCAGAAGAATGACAGAGGATCGAGGTACGGTATGGCTGCTTGCAACCTGAGGAGCTGGATAAGGCATGCGAGATTCCTCGTTGGTTCTTTGATCTGGGTTTGTTCTTCCCGAAGCTTGCGGCTGTGTTGAGACCAAATTTTCTCTGAGTTCCAGCACTGTGTTAGTCAGAGCTTGCATTGAAGTACTCAAAGCCTGCATCATGGCTTCGAGTGTCTCAAGGCGTTGTTGGTTACTGGGCCCTGCATCTTACTCTTCTTCTGCCATGTAGGCTGGTATCATATGGGAATAGATGGATGGGAAGGTGGACCCCTTACTTTTCGGCTCGGATGTATGAGTCTCATTGTCCTCTGGGAGAGTGGGTAGCTTAGTATCACTTTCATTGTTGGAGGGATTCCTACCCCCAGCTAAACTGTCATCCGTGTGCAGAGATTTACTGTCCTATTAGAAGGATGAATTATTTCGGAATACTGGGGGACTGCTACCCCCAGCTCTGGTTGAAGCTTCATTCAGGGAGACATGGCTACCCCCAGTCAAGCTGTCATCCATATGTAGAGACGCTTTGTCCTCTTGAAAGGATGGATTATTGTGGAACACTGGTGTAATGCTACCCCCAACTCTGGTTGAGGCTTCATTCGGGGAGACATGGCTACCCCCAGCCCTTATTCTTGAGCGTGTGCCTTGGAACACCCCCACGGTAGGTATTTGTTTGCTACCCCTTGGACAACTCTGTAGTGTGCTGACCGACACCCTTAGGTTAGGTGAGCTTTTCTTCGAGATCTTTTTCATGGGAGAGGACCTCCATGTTGAGCGGTACGAGGCGATGGGAAGTTCCTCCTCGTCATGTAGAGGTCTCCGGGGATCTTGTCGGGTTGGCGTCGTGTGTAAACATCCTAATTTTTAGAATTTAAGTTTTAATTTTATTAGTATGGGTATTGTGTAATTATTGAGATTAAGGGAAATTTTTTCTGTAATTTAGCTAATTAGAATAAATGTTAGTTATGGATTTATAATTATATATATTTAATTAATTATTAATATAGTGCAAAAAATATATTTTTGGGTGTACAACTAGTATTAGAGTATTGTATAATTTTTCTAGATTTTATTGAGGTCCAAAACTATTTTTAGATGGCCATATATACATATATATATATGGTTAATTATTAAACCAACCCAAACCAAACCAAATCGTGTTAAACCAAACCGAGTTAAACCAACCCTAAACCAACCCAAACCCACTAACCCGGACCCGCACCCAAACCCGCTAACCTACTACCCGTCCCACTTCAGCAACCCCCAGCCGTACCCCTTCCCATCCCTGTAACCGACCCCGCCGACCCTTCCTTTCCCCTACTGTAACTTTCTCCTCTTTACCCTATATAAATGCCAAGAGCAGAGACCCCCACCACCATCATCTCCCCTTCCATTCTCGATGAGCCGCCGCCGACGTCGACTGCCGGACCACCGCCGCAAGCCACCGAGAGAAGGCCGCCCAATTCATGATTAGCAGCACACAACGAGGTACCCATCTTCTCTCCCCTGTTTCTTCCTACATAGTAGACCTAACAGTGAACCGTCGAGTCCTATGCGAAGACTACATGACCCCCTTGAATCCTGTGTAATTAGTTTAATATACCGTGTCCTGTGTCGATCGCAAATCGCGACACAAAACAGAAAAAAATGACTTATTTTTAGGAATAGAAACTGTCCCAGGTGTGCGTGTTTGAGTTCCGTTATCTTCATAACGGCACGCGATACTAAAATTCTGCTTGAACAGTAATTTAGGCAACATAACCAAGTTTTAATCTCTTTAATTACTTTATTTTAATTCGATGTATGTTGTGTTTTATTTGCTGTTGAATTTTGTCAAAAACTTGGTTTCTTAAACCCTAATTTTCTCGAAATGGGGTACGTTCCGCTAAACGAGACGACTTTATCGTGTGCGAATTGCACCGAAAGGCGCGTATCGTCAACACGGACGTGTGAGATTTTGCGAAAGTTGATTTGGATGTGCGTGCACACCGGAATCAACACATATCCGTAAAAAAATACAGTATCAGCCTGTTCTGACACTCGTCATAATTTTATGTGTGCTTGTCGTTTGCAACGAAACTTGCGCCATCGGATTCGCAGCATTACGCTGGTCCTGTGACCCAAGTTTGGTTCGATTCTGAGAACGTTGACGAAATACCGTTTTGCGAGTCCCACGGTTCCACTTAACGGGCAATTTCGTGACCGGCTTATCGGAATCCAGTTCTGGACGTTCCTGGGTTCGTATTACCATTCTGGACTTATAGACACTAAGTATGACAAATTTGGAGAACTTTGTCTTTGGCACATTTTCGGTGCGAAGTGGGCCACATGTGGACCCCGCTTTGACCAAACTGTCAATTCTGCTGCTGTGTCCAAATTAGACTTATGGGTAGTTAATCCTAGCTATTTCAAGTTTTCTAAGGCAATGTTGATGTTTATTTCAGCATCCGGAGGCGTACCTGGAGATTTCACTGTTACAAGAGCAATTGACGGAGCTCAGAACCCAGGCAAGTGTACCTTGCCAATTTGCAGTAGATCTTGTGATATTATTTGCTTATATTCTTTGTATATACTTCTGTGATGTACCTGTTCAACCTAGGACCGTGAAACGTTGCTTAGTGTCCGAACAAGATTCAGATGTCGGCGCCGTACGTGGAGTCGTATAACGTCATTTAGAGATTTGATTTTACGATCCTATATTTTTACGTGCTTGCTTTACCAAGTACGTCATACCGTAGGACACTGGACACTATTTCATGTGACATAATCTTTCTTGAGTTGTTCATGGTGATTCTGTATAGGCTTACATGATTCGCGATATGAGACTTGTATATATAGAGATATCATTATGACTCGTTGTACTAGCTAGAGGTCATGATCTTGCGTGTTATGGACATGAGACGTGAGGTTACATTGGGTGGGGAGAGACACTCATGCTACAAGCTGATTTTGGTTATATATATACTTATGTTACTGGAGAGTGCCTTAGTCTCTGTACCAGAGCTTTGGCACATGTACTGGCCCTTCGAGATACTACTTGCCGCTATGGGTTGTCCGACATAGAGCCTGTAGTTGTTTCAGCCTGAGTATGAGTAATACTCTCGTTTGTATTTCACTTAGCTGGTTACATAGCTTGTCCTGAGGATCTATTTTTATTTACTGTATTTTATTTGGCTTGAGTGTTTCTTGTACCTTGCTATGTCCCCTGAGAACCTGGATCCGGATTATATCCCCAGGTACAACAGAGGAGGATTACCCCGAGATATACGGGACATGAGCTAACGCTGGAGCAGTACTGGCACCAGAGGACGAGGTTGTGCCAGAGGATTTCTCTTGAGTATTCCGTTATTTACTCAGTTATCAATGCTTATTGTTATTTCATATTTGGATTCATGGACATATGTATTGGTGATATTCTCTTTCCTTTATTGTGTCGGGTTGTTCCCCGAGACACTATTTACTTGGACTTGTTGATGGACTATTTTTTATCTATTATTTTGACTGGTTTATCACATTGACTTGTGTTTACTTTCTATGGATGAGATTAAATTATACTATGATAGATGGTGTATACTGCATTTATATTTATTACAGCTTAAGTGCACTCTAACGGGTCCATTAATTTGGGTTTGTCCATTGGAGTTGTGTTGCTGGCCATTGCCACATGGCTAGTCCCTCAGTATTTTGGGACTGGGGCGTGACATCGTGGGTTACAGCCGCTGGAACACCGACTGTCTGGCTGCAGGAACTATTGCTTTAGAGCAACAATATTTGATGATGATGTTAGCACAAGTGTCTATGAAAGGACACATTATATGCGAGGGTTGCCTCTCTCGTCTTACGCTTGTGACTATTCGCGTTGCGTAAATCAGATGATGGAAGCTTCAATTTTACCCCCATTTCATGATTCGGGCAAGCCTTGCGCATGGAGGTGAGTGGGATGTTTGCTCCCTGACCCAGTTCTTCCGCAGAGACTGCAACTGGATCATTAATGGAAGACTTGAGGTGAGATGGACCCACTACATGCACAGGTAAACTGGGCGCATGGGTCAGTCATCCTAATGTTGGTTCCCCGACTTGGTTTGAGTGCAACTGCGACATCTATGTGGGTTCGGGAAGGCTCTAAGGGTTGACCCACTTCTGGCGCATGAGCACCAGGGTCTGCCTTATAGAGTCTTCCATTAATAGCGCGTGTAACGAGCAATGACACATGCTTTTGGAGAGCTGACGGCGCAGCCCCTCTAGTGCGCATGGCTGGGGATGTTTTGGATTTTCTTGGGCCAGCGTCCTTGGGCGCATAGTACAGGGAATTCAAGTTGGGACTATACGAGTCCTTGTTGCTAGCAGCCTTGCTTGGAGGAGATCGCATGCGCCTGTGGTCAGCGCATCCTTTTCGGCCTAGACGGCGCTGCATGCAGATGTTATGAGACTTGGCACGGTTCCTCTCGAGCGCAACTTCAGAGATGGAGAAAATACGCACGTTGACCTTGTGTGCACCTGCAACAAAGGTTGGCGGCGCTTCTGGAGCGGAGTTCGGGTTTAGCGCAGCGGCTTTGGCAACCCACATCCTACAAACTTTTCGAGGTCGTACGGGCCTCGGCAAGGGGATCGACTTGTCGGTGGAGTACGTGCAACTGTGGCGTGGGTTGTCGATGTATCGGGTACCGACTTCGGACTTGGCACAACAACACTGATGTCCCGAGTTTCACGAGTCTTGCGAGGTCGTACGGGCCTCGTTGGAGAGCTCGGCTTGTCCAGCATGTCTTCGAATACCTATTGGTCGAAGCGGACGACTAACATCCTCTGAGTCGAACCTAACTTGTTCACATCAGATTGCGTCACCAGCTTCTCGTTGGAGGAGAAGCTCTTCACCAACAGAGTCGCCATTTTTGTAGACATCACGAAAATAAGGGTGCTTGGATGATGGGTGTAAAGTTTCTATTTATTGCGAATTGACAAAGAGTACAAGAGAATCCCTATACAAGAGTATCTAAGTACAATAAAAAAGAATCTGGGCAAGTGTGACGGTGGAGATCGAGCACTGTAGCGGCTCCTTTACTCCGTTGACGATCCGGGACCAAGGAGGTTGACGGGACCAAGGAGGTTGACGAGGCTTCTGCGCTTCTTCTTCTTCTCCTTCTTTTTATTCTCGCGGTGATGGTCCTCTTTTGCAAGTGGGAAACACCCACTATTTATAGCCTCGAGAAGGCATGCATGCAGGCGCATGTTCGAGGGTTGCACGTTGGCGCATGGCACGACGGACGTATGCTGTGTTAAGGTTGTCACGTGGCAAGTCGAGATCTGGGGTTGTTGATGCCCATAATACTCATGACACATGCCATGCCCTAATTTTGATAGCTGTGATTGCACCTTGGGACTGCTGCCGCTCGGCGCATGAAGAACACTGAGACGTGGTGACCCGATATCTATTCCCTTCCCCTACACTCTCCCTTAGAGTGATACACAACAGTGTATCACTGCTACCACTGATACCAATCAGTGCACAAGGTGCACTGATATCTATTCCCTTCCCCTACACTCTCCCTTACTGCTACTGATGTTGCTCTTCACTTGCTGCTGTCTATTTATCGTTCTGTTGTGGGGAACTTTTCCCCCTCTAATTGTTCACATTCCCCAAGCTACCTAATCCGAGCTCTAAGCTCTGCCCAGTGCACTGTGTATCACCACTGATACTCCCATTCAACTTCACCTCACTACCTTCACTATGATTGCACTAATTGAAACCACTAGTACTAAGCCAATCACTCAACATTACACACCATAGTGCACATACTGTCACTATGCACAACCCGTGCATTGCTGCCAGTTTGCAGCAAGCCTACTGCTGTGCATCTCTAAAGCTCGATTCCCCCCTTCTCACATTACCTTAACATGCTGTCACTGCCCTCCTGAACAATGCCTAGTTGCTGTTGCTACTGCAGTCAATCTCCCTCTCTTGCTTCTTCTCAATACAACATCAATAACCCCAATAAATAACAGTAACAACACCAATACTTAAACCCCCTTTCAAGATACTGCCTATCATTGCTAGCATGTGCACCCTCATCTTCTATGCTCAGATGCAACCCTTTCCCTCACACATTCACTCATACATAGTCCAAGCACACTACACACTTATATTCACACTCACAGGTGCTCACACACTTACACACACTATATCTAAGTGCAGTGCTCTCAAGTTTCTCTCCTCGAGCTGCACACCAACACAGATACTCACAGTGCCTGTGCATAAGCTAGTATGATGTGTATAATGAATTGAAGGGAACAATTTAATTAGTTAAATTTAACTTTTATCTTTTGATATTGGACATGAACTTTTATTTAATATGGAGACCTTTTTGGATGTCTGTTTTATAATTTCCACCACATTGTTTTATAGCATCGTCACTCGTTGCTTTGATTCCCTTTAATGTTTCTTCTATGTAACTCTCTTCTGTCTAGCAAAGCTGCAGCAGCAACAACTGATCCTTATTCCAAAATTTTGGGTTCAGCTGCATGAATCTTTCTCTATTTAGCTTTAATGGTCATCTCCTTCTCTCTATATAAAATGATATATTTAATGACATTTTATTGTTTCTTTGCCTACCTAGCATTTCTCTTTTGAACACGTTCCTTTTTTGCCATTCCGGCACATTCATTGCTGTAGTTGGTTGATGCTTGTTTACATTTTTGCTTTATCCCTGACCTGGTACGTATTGCAGCTTTTACCGATGACGCCATTTTGGTTTGGCAGCAGTTTCACCAAATTGCTTCAAGATACTTAGTATATATTGAAGCGAAAAAGCAAGTTTGTGAAGCAGTGCTCTTCTCGCTGAGGAGATTCTCAGGAAAGCTTTAAACCAAAGAAACTTCATTACTGAAGCAGGGATCTTTCTGGAGCTGTAGGCGATGAATACCTCTCGAAAATCTACTGGCATACTTAGACCTGTAAGTTAGGTGTTTATATCAATGATATATAGTGTATATATTACAGTATTACTTGAAAAATTGGCTTGCCGTCGCCCAGTGCCCATATAAAGATTGTGAGGTTGAGAAGCCATACATAACGAGGACCTTGATAACGAGGAAATAAGGGCTGATTCTGTACTAGCAATTTGGTGAGAGTAGTTCGGTGGTGGTACCCATGTGTGCATCAACATGTTGAGTTGGCAGCTTTTGGGCCAACTGGTAAGCTCAGTTGGCAGAGTGGTTTGAGTATCTATTTGGATGTGAAGTGGTCTTTGTATGTGAATTATTGAACTGAGTGTGGATCTAAAGATTATACAGATATATTCTTGTTTCAGATGTTGCTATATATTTCTCCAGCTGATTTGATACCCAGTGTTGTGTTTAATAGAAATAGCATGGTCATGTATAGAAAGGATTGTTTCTGTTTCATCATATGATTATTATATTATGTTTTCTTCTGGGTATTTTGGTTCTTATTTGGTTTCTTTCCAAGTCCTGTATTATATTTCTGTTCCGTGGTTCCTTGTGTAAGTAAGATGGCCTGATTGTGAGCAGGTTGCAGTCTTTGTGAAGTAGCCTGAATTGCATTAAAATTCACCAATAGGTATAACATGAATGAGTGTGATGGATATAGTTGATGTATATAACCACCAGGAAAATATGTCCCATGTTTGTTGTAAGAGGGATTGGATATCAGAGTGGACGTCGGGTTTCATCATTTGAGTCTTGGATAGTATAGGGGTTTAAGTGTCATGGAGTGGATTGTTTGGCACAGGGATACTGGCATAAATCCTCGACTTAGCGTGTGATTTTCCAGTCTTTTATTTTACATTTGGATATATTTGTGCTTAAATTAGTTAGGTTAATTTTAATTGGTCATTTTCTCTCTCTAACCCTACCCAACTACATATACGTCTTCTAATAATTGCATAAAAATTGGATTGCACAAATTGGACCAAGGATGTGTTTTATGCAACTGGCATAAGATGCAACCTTATATATGTTCCCACCTGAAAAACTCTTTTAACGAACAATGGAACTCTTCCAAACAATGACTACCAGTACAAATACAGCTATTAATACTTTTTCTTCTTCTTTGCATCCTAGCTATTAATTTGCAAGCAATTTTAAGAGTTGTATGTATATATATATGTGTATACAACCTTCAATCAACAATGAATGGATGGATCGGTGATGAGCTGAGCTATTTCTAGCAAGGTCTTGTTGAGCGATTGTGGCTTGGAGAAGAAGGGGCAGTGGTCGCTGGCCTTGATCTTGTAGACTCCGTGAGGGGGGTTCTCCCGTACTAGCTTCTCCTGAGTATCTGGAGAGAGCATGCGGTCGTCCAGGGTTTGGACAAAGAACCTGCGGACGCTCCCATACTTCTCTGCTGTGAGGGACAGCTTTTCCATGAATGGTGCAAGCGGGATAGGCCTCATGGATACTGCCGCAAGAGCCATGTCCTGAATGAAATCGTAACATATTTATTGTTACAATGTTAATTGCTGCATGCATGGCATGGGAACTATTTATTTATTTCATGACAGGTAATTTAAGCATGCATGTTAACAATATTTATTGTCTACAAAAATATGTTAGCAAGATTGTAGGTGCTCATTAGATCACCAAACAACTCAATTAAGGAACCTCTGATGGAGTTGTATGCAATATGTCAACGGGAGGACAGTCCTTCATGATATGATAGTGGTGTAAATGGTCTTCTTACCTAAGATTATCAATTTCTTGAGCAAGGTGAGTAAAAGCTTCTATTAGTCATCGAGTTGTAGACATAGAAGTTTGTTAGAAATAATTCGAATTCATACCAAAATCAAATCCCTATTATTATGGGATTGTATATATCTCAAATTTATTTTATAAATATCCCTTCATTATGTAGTCCATATTTCATATCCTGGTCTAATTAGGTAACTGCTGAAAAATAAGAATCTGGTTAATTTGAAGATCTTTCCTACAATTAAGAAACTTTGATGGACGGTTGAGATTAGATCTATAGGAAAATTTGGCTCCTCTCTCTGCCTATATATATAAACCCTAATTCCATCATTAGAATAATCTCAAGAAACATAACTTACGAAATAGGTCAAGAGAGAGAAGACGAATTTCACATCTCACTATTGATTCTGGTATGTTTATGATTTATAGTGACTAATTATACGATAAAGATCCTACATCGATTTGCATGTTTTAGGTTTACATGTTTGAATTAAGATTTGAATTAACAGAGTTCTGGACCGACTCGATCGGTTGACTGGCTATCCGATCAGTTGAACAGACCATGTTTCCACCTTAGTTCAAATTCTTAACTTTCATTTCATTTGCTTATGGTGAATCAGAATTCCATGTATTCTCTTTAATTTCATCAAACTGAGAATTATGAAATTGCAGTTCCAATTCCATGTGTTTGGTTGGTATATTCCAACTAAATGTGACTCATATTAAATTTCTTACACTTAATTGGTTAACTAGTATCTTGAATAACTTCTGCATCTTTAGAGGTGAAATTAGTTTGCGAAACTTGAATGAGCAAAAAAACTGTTTTTTTTTGTAGATGGCCTCTCTTTATTTTAAGAATTAAAGTTACCTACTACATTGGAGCCTCATTAATGATTTCCATTTCATAGAGGGTTGACGTCTGGTTATGGAGCATACTTATGCTCCATAGCTGACCCATTCTGATAATAGAAGGCTTAGATGATGATAATAATGACGAACAATTAAAATTTACCATTAAATGAGTGAGCTATAATTCCTCTTTTTGTACACAAAAAAGTGGGAATGTGATTCCCATAGGGAATTCCAAGTCCTAATTTTCATGTGAACCAAACACTGAATTGGTCCAAGTCATGGGATTTCTGTTCATGCAATTCTAATTCACAGTACCTGAATAGGTTGTTAGAGGAGTCATTGACAAATTACCTTATCCAGAAATAAATTCATAAAAAAAAACTATGATAATAGGAAAGAAAATAAGTTGTGTAAGCATTGTGAACCTTGGGACTAGTCTGGTTGAAATATAGACCCTTGATTTGTTCTTTCTCAAACATTAGAGCAGTAGGTGATCTGTCTTTACCATTTCCATATAATAGAAACTGGGATTCTTGCAAGAAAACTTCAGCAGATGCTAACTGCACAAAACATTATTAAATAAGAAAAAAAACAGGAAGAGGAACCTTAAACATATAGAATAGTATAATAATCTCTATCACTAAGTTAAGAATATATTTGAATAGGTTGGATCTATTTTGATGGTAGTTCAGCCCTCGAAAGTCCAACAAGGTGCAGACTAAGTTGTGATCCAACAAGGACTTTAGGAATTTAAAGATAGATTCCAACTTAAGGAGATAAAATAGAGGGAAAAAAACAAACTACTACCAATGAATTTGAGTGTCAACTCCAGCAGGGTTGTTGATTGTGCTATGTTCACTGATATTTAAGGATGGAGAAAAGATTGTCACGTAATTCACATATTTCCTAAATTCATATTCAAAGGAACTGTGTTTGCCTATAACTCATGGTAAAAGAAAGTCTCACTGAACTCATATTATGATAAACTGATAAGTACACTTTCAGAGCTGTTGAGAAAAGGAAAAAAACAAACAAACATTTTTGTTGTCTTCAGAACAAAATCTAGAGGCAACGAGGTCGATCTTGAAAATAAAAAAGGGTGCATTATGATGTACTTGATAGCCATTTACCTGATCCCCAAGAAACTTTTCAATCAACCCAAGGTGGAAAAATGGTCAATTCATTTATTAAAATCTCCATATTTGTTTCCAATAGCTTCCTATGGAGAGAAATATGAAGGCACCACTCCTTCATGTCTCGTCTCGTCTCTTCTAAAGTAAATCTTTTAAACTAGAAAAAAAGTGAGTGTATAATGCACCTCCATAGACGCACCACATTTTACAAATCCTAATTCATATAAATGATGTGATGTCACAATACTTACTTCGTCAGAGAACACATCGAAAGGTCGCTGCCCGTCCAGTACCATGGTTGCACTAACAAATATTGCTTTTGAGATCTTCTTTGGCAAATACTCCAGAGCATATGATACGCTTGCACCGCCACAACTATGGCCGACCAAAATGACCTGTCAGTCATGCCATATCATTGTTGTATAATATGGAAAACTAGAAGCTAACAAACATCAAGAATTAATAGCTGTAGCCTTGATCTTTGAAATCCTATTATTCACCTTTTCATCCTCAGGTAGGCTGTTTAAGAAATCAACGAGAGGCTTCGAGTAATCCGCCAAGGTGGTTATACTACTTGCATCTGTTCGGTCCATTCCAGACCCCGCGAGATCCAAGGCAACAGGAAGCAATCCTGCTTCCTCCAACATAGGGATAATCTTATACCAACACCAGGCACCAAATCCCTCTCCATGGACCAAGACAATTTTCTTTGTTTCCAGAGTCTCAAGAATCAATGAGATCTGAAAGTAGACGACAATCCATAGGAATTGCAGTGCTGATAAAAGCAGTAAATCCTACACTCACATATAACAGTTGAATGATACAAAATAATACACTTTGCAAGAAAACTTTGAAAATCAAGAACACAAATTGGTCATGGATTGTGATTGTAACTCTTCCTTCATTTTGTAGTTTGTCATACTAAAAACATTAGCTAAAGATCAAATGTAGTGTCGTCCTGTGCTGCTGATTGCTAAAATATGAGAAGCTATCTTCCGTATTGAACCATGCAGAGGACTATAATCCCTAAGGAGTATCAGTACAGAGTTTGGAACCATCATTATTATTTTTTAATGATTACTCTGTTCTGGAATATTTCATGTGGACGAATTAGTAGAATGAGTGATATCCAAAAATCATGAATATGTTTCCTTCCAAGATATGGTAGACTAGATTAATAGTATGGGTGGCTGCATGGTTGGGTATAGATGTACCAGGTCCATGACAAATACATTTATTTTAGGGATGGCAGACCATGACAGTTGTACAGATGCTGCTGGTTCAATGCATACAAGTAGGGTTGTTAGTCATTCCATCCTGCCACTATAAAAAAGTATCCATAGTTGTTTTCACTGCAGCTATTTTGGCTCAGTTCGAGCCCCGGTTCAGCCTTCGTCGCAACTCCCATCGACGTTTCACGACGTCAAGACTGTCCTTCCACGCACCTCGAATCGAGATTGGACCCCAACATACTCCCCTCCAGTCTGATGAGAGGTGTTGACCCCATGGCTACTCAACTGGATTTCATGCCTGTTGCCCCGTGACATAGCTCCTGCTCCCCCTCGTCATTGATCCTGAATCCCCGGGCTGCCTTACATCTTCTTTCATCTCTAGCTCCTCGACCACTACATCGATGTTAGATGTCATGCTTAGCACCTTCTTAACAACTTGTATCTCGCCGACATCAATAACTCGGCCAAGAACGAAGTCCCTGAGGATTAGCCTCACCATAAGTCTTGGCTCTCTGTCCCCGATTTTCGTATTCTAATGTATTCCCGTTCCGTCGAGCTTCTTCATCCTTGGCTGGCCCAACCAAGCGGATGGTGCAGTTCTCGAGATTCAAGCTTCTGAACTTGTCCACCTTTGTGTCCGACACTGAAGCTCCCCTTACACCTGCATCCTCGAGCAGAAATATCATCCACTGTGCACGGTGTCAATGACCCACAACTTCTCCTGAACTATGCAAATGAAGATGTACCTGTCCCAGCTTGAGTTTCCTGCACACCTTGATCTCCTTCTCGACTTTGAACTGCTGAAACATATATTGTTCCGTTATATTTTGGCAAAGCACCCGTCACCAAAATCGAATCTGTGGAACAACCCCCATCTGGAGACCAACCAGCTGTCATAGAGCCAATAGTTTGACCTCCAATTTTTGACGCACCTCCATTCGTCACTTTGTCTCTCGAACCGAATCCTCCTTCTCTCTCAAATCATCTTGAAGGCTCCCCTTGACAAGTTCTCAAATTTCACAAACTCTTGTCCAATATTTCTTGATCCTTCATCCCACGTATGTGGCATTCCTGTACAGCTCAGCGGCTTGAGCCTGTACATACCACAACATATATCTCCTAGAGCCAGCAGTTGGGAACCCTTCGTAAGCTTGCAATCTTTGTCCCTAAATATACTGTGATAGCCATCATCTGCCACTTTTTCTACTGAAATCAACTTGTAGCATAAACTCAGTATATGATGAACCCGCTTGAGAACGAGCTTCTCGCCAAGCTACATTGTCAAGTGCACATCCCCGATGTCCACAACTGTAGTCGTCCTCCTGCCGCCCATCTTCACATGTCCAAACCTACCGTCTAGGTATGACGTAAAGTTCCTTCTTTGTGGAGTGACATGATAAGATGCTCCCGTGTCTAATATCCAACCGTTGTCATGACATAGGTTTCAAGGTTCCTCTATGTCGATTGCTGCAATGATGAGATCTTCCATAGCCGTGAAATCTACCCGATTGTCCTTGTCTTTAGACTTTTCTTCTTTGAGATTCATGCAGTCCCTTTTAAAATGACTCTTTTGCAACTGTGATATCAACCCTCCTTGTGGTCCACCCTCGCAAGATCCCGAAAACTCTTTCCTGTTCTCGCATGTCAGGTCTTCCCTTCTAGTAAGAAGAAACTAGAGGGGACTCCTACATCGGTTCTATGTGGTTACACTGGATCTCTTTGTTTAACAAACTGCTTTTGATTGTCTCCATTGCGACAACTCCATTAGGTGCAAAGTTATTCATAAATACCACCACATTATCCCAACTTTTTGGCAGAGAACTTAAAAGCAGCAGGGCCATCGTCAATCATCATATTCATCGTCGATAATTGATTGATGATAACCCGAACTTTGTTCATATATTGCGCCATCGAGGTACCCTCCGTGTACTTTGAGTTGACGAGTTGATGAATAAGAGATGTCTTGTTGCCAGCCGTCTTCCGTTCGTACAACGAATGCTTCTCCCATAATAATTTTGTTGAACTCTCTATGGACACATGATGAAACACTAAATTGTCCATCCATTGGCAGATGAATCTAATAGCCTTTTGATCTAACCTTTTCTAGTCATCAACAGATTTGTCCGATGACTTTGCGTTGTCGTCCTCCAATAGACCATGCAAATCTTTGCACTAGAGTGGATCCTCTATCATTGGTTTTCAGATCGTCCAATTTTATTCTGTGAGGGTAATCATATGTATGTTCATTTGCTCCGTAGACATAGTTGTACTTTTTCTCTCGAAAACCTGGCTCTGATACCATGTTGGCTACAAGACGTCGAAGAAATGATATCAACCCACCTGAAGATAACAAACCCGCGTCTTACGCGAGCACCAAGACTGATTAAACATAGTATATGTTTGGTGACTATGTCACCTAGAAAACCCCCAATCTATATTACTAAAAAAGTACAATATTGATTACAATATATTGAATCCTTTGCCCCCAAGTTCAACCCGTCACAAATCTTAAGAAGAAAGAAGAAAGTAGAAAGAAGGTACACAATAAAATCACTCAACCAACCCGGTGACAATCTCCTTTAATATAGAAGACGACTCTTCGAATAAATATTCTCATCAAACTGTCTCGAATGACGAGCCCTAAGAGTAAAGCACAAACTTTCTCTTAGATTTCTGTAGACTTCAATCTTCTATATGAGTTTATGCATGTCAGTCCCCCTCAACCTTCATTATATAGGTTGAGAAACCTAATTTAGGATTTAGAAAAGCCCTAAAATAGTCCAGCACTAATTCTGACCGTCCATATCTAATCACAAGGTCTTTATTAGATGTGATTGGGCCCACGTTCTGAACCAAATTTTGAAAGGCGATATACCGTCGGTATATTGCGGTATACCGCCAGACCCTCGAAAATAGGTTTTGGAATGAACTACCCAAAATTTGGTATACCGCTGCTGCTATCTTGGCTCAGTTCGAGCCCCGGGTCAGCCGCTGATCCTTCGTCATCTTTGCCGCAACTCTCGTCGATACTTCACGATGCCCAGACTCCTTCCATACACCTCAAATCGAGGCTTGACCCCAACATGTTTTCCATATTTCTACCTTGAGGATAATGTTCTTTAAGGGTGTGGAATGTTATGGGTTTAATTAAATTAACTACCTTTGTTTATGAATGTGTCATTCCCATTGTACTAGCGGGTAGTTAAGGCTAGTAGGTGGTTAAGGCTAGTGGATAGATAACTAGGAAGTGTTTCTATTGTTTAGAAGTCATGGGTTTGTGTCATGTATTTAAAAAGAGAGTGTTTACTTGTGACAAGTAGGAAAGAAATAGAATCTTGCTCCAAAGAAGTTTAGTTTCCTCTAGAAAGACTTTCTTTTTATCTTACTTTACTTCTCTATCATTCTTAGTCCACAATTGGTAGGAACAAGAGTCATCAAGGGTTAACATGATAGGCGCATAAGAAATTCAATATTTACTTATGACCAGATAACAAATAGGTGATGTAATTCTCTCTTCAACCTCTATATACCAAAATCGATCTATGAATACAAGTACAACAGCCGGGGGGCTAGGTAGAGATGCCTCTGTTGAAATTAGTTGATTATTTTATTGATTGTCTCATTGGCATTATATAGCCTTACAGTCATTAATACAATGATCTCAATCATTATGACAATAATCTCATAATGGAATATCCTGTGACATATTTTGGCATCCCAAATATGTCCTCAAGATATTCCCATGTGCTTATACTATACTTAAATATGACACCCAACATACCATATCAACACTCCCCCTCAAGATGGGTAAAAGATATTCACTAAGCCCATCTTGTCACATCCTCTAATCATGCTCACTGAGGCGAGTCCCTTGGTTAGTCCATCTGCTACTTGATCCCTGGTTGGAACATGGCCAAGCTCCAGTAATCCACTATCCAACTTCTCTTTGCTGAAGAATCTATCAATCTCGATGTATTTGGTCCTGTCATGCTGTACTGGATTGTTGGCGATACTAATAGCTGACTAATTATCACACCACAGCTTCATCTTGGCTCCTTGATCCAGCTTCAGCTCCACCAGCATATTCTTCAACCATAGCAGCTCTGCAACTCCCAAGGCCATAGCTCTGTACTCTGCTTCAGCTGTCAATCTGGCCACCACAGACTGCTTCTTACTCCTCCAGAAGACCAAGTTACCTCCTACAAATATGCAATATCCCGAGTTAGACCTCATGTCATCAGCACAACTAGCCCAGTCAGAATCACAGTAGCCCTCGATGCTCATGTGATTGTTCTTCCTGAATATTAGTCCCTTCCCGGGAGCACCTTTCAAGTACCTCAGAATCTGGTACACTGCATCCATATGACCCTTCCGTGGGTCATGCATGTAGCAGCTCACCACACTTACTGCAAAGCAGATATCAGGACGTGTGTGGCTCAAATAGATCAACTTGCCAACCAGTCTCTGGTATCTGTCCCGATCAACTGGTTCTCCAGCCTCAGCATCAATCTTGAACCTCTGATCTATTGGTGTCGCTGCAGGTTTGCACTCCAACATTCCAGTTTCTGTGAGAAGGTCCAGTGCATACTTCCTTTGAGAGAGAACAATCTCCTCTGCTTCTCGAGCAATCTCAATCCCAAGGAAGTACCAAAGAAGGCCGAGATCCTTCACCTCGAATTCCTTGCCAAGCTTTCCTTTGAGTTGGGCGATCTCCTGCTCATCATCTCCTGTGATAATCATATCGTCCACATACACCGCAAGCATGGTGATGTGGCAAGCATGGTGATGTGACCTCCACTCCGACGGAAGAACACAGTATAATCAGCATTGATCTGCTGATATTCCATCCCTATCATCGCCCTTCTGAATCTGTCAAACCACGCTCGAGGAGACTGATTCAGTCCATAGAGGGACTTTTTCAACCTGCAGACCTTGCCTACTGTCTGATTGGTGCCAAATCCTGGTGGTATCTCCATGTACACCTCCTCCACTAGATCTCTGTGAAGAAACGCATTCTTCACATCCAGTTGGTGTAGCTTTCATCCACCATTCGCTGCCAGAGAAATCAGAGTCCTGACAGTGCTCATCTTTGCTACTGGTGCAAAGGTCTCGTCATAGTCGATGCCGTACGTCTGACGTATCCTTTGGCTACTAGTCGAGCTTTGTAGCGCTCAACCTGTCCATCTGGGTTCTGCTTCACGGTAAAGACCCACTTGCATCCAACTGCTCTCTTCCCCTCTGGCTGTCTCACAAGCTCCCAAGTGTGGTTGTTCTCCAGAGCTCCTAACTCCTGGTGCATTGCCGCTTTTCACTTTGGATCGTTCTTGGCAACCTGCCAATTGTTAGGTACAGTAATACTATCCAAAGATGCTATAAATACTCTATGAGAAGAAGGGATATGGTCATAAGAAACAAACTGAGTAATATCCCAACCATATCTGTTTGGAGGATTTCCTGTATTGCTGCGAGTGGTCCTCCGTACAGATAGTGGTGTGGGAGGAGTAGAAGTAGGAGGAATAATATCTTGTGAAGGAGGGGGTATCACCTGAAGGGGGGTTGGTGTCGGTGCCTCAGGAGTTGGGACGAACGCAGGCAAGGGACTTGGCACTGGCATTGTCGGTACTGGTCCTGCAGTTTGCTTCTCTCTCCTGCTGTAGGTAAGTAACTCTCCCTAAATCGTAGGCCTAACACCTTCACCTTCTTGTCCCTTCTCCATGCCTCCATGCCAAACTTCTAAATCGGTTACCACCAAGTTCTCCATCTCCCCCTCTCGCCTAATACTGGCAGTATTAGGCATGTTGTGTGAAGTTCCGTACTGGCGGTAGTATGGCTCATGCTCCCGAAAGTGGACATCCATACTGACAAACTTCTTCTTCTCTACTGGACTCCAGCACACATACCCCTTCTGGGTCGTCGAGTAGCCTACGAAGATGCATTTGACCGCTCTAGGGTCAAGTTTCCCAACTGATGGCCTGTTATCCTTCACAAAACACACACACCCAAACACCTTCAGTGGGAGTATCCTACTATTATTGCCTTGCAATACCTCACATGGAAACTTCCATCCGAGGACCTTCGAGGGCATCCTGTTGATGAGTTGAGCTGCTGTCAATACTGTATGCCCCCACAGACTCTGTGAGACATTCATGTCGATCATCATACTTCTTGCGACCTCCAGAAGGTGTCTGTTTTTCCTTTCTGCAACTCCATTTTGTGCTGGTGTGTATGTACAGGTGGTCTGATGCTGTATTCCGTGTGCTGACAGGTATTCTGCAAGCGTCCTGTTGGTATACTCCGTTCCATTGTCAGACCTCAGTACCTTCACAACTGCTTTGTACTGAGTCTGGACATGCTTATGGAAATTCCGAAAACAAGCAGGTACATCATTCTTATTTTTCAGCAAATATAACCAGGTAACACGAGAGGCACACTCAATGAAAGAAACAAAGTACTTATAACCATTCATAGTGTTAGTAGCACATGGACCCCAGACATCAGAATGTACTACCTCAAAAGCAAAAGTGCTCCTATGACCCGTGCCAACATATGAGCTCCTAGTAAGTTTTCCTAACTCACACGCATCACATACTAATTTTTCTTTATTTGTTTTTGCATAAATCTCTGGATACAACTTACTTAGAGTATCAAAGGAAGAATGCCCCATCCTCCGATGATGGAGTATCAAGGTATCCTCAGTCCTCTGTTGCAGTCCTTCAATGCCAGCCTTCTCTGCCATAGATACCAATGCTGAGACCAGTCCTTCTCGATCTAGGTACCACAGTCCCTCATGCCAAGTGCCAGTCCCAAGTCTTCGTCCTGTCCCTTTCTCCTGGAAGGTCACCTTAGGAATATCAAAAGAAACAATGTATTTAAGTTGGAGGATTATAGAACTAATGGACAAGAGACTGACTGGAAAGGATGGAGCATGTAAAATATTGGATAATCTTACTGAACCTGTATAATTAACAGTACCCTTACCGACCACTGGCTGAAAAGTGCCATCAGCTGTCTGAATGCTGTCTGCTGATGCTAGGTGAGTGTAGGAAGAAAACTCACTAGCATTCCCCGTCACATGCCGAGATGCTCCCGAGTCGATAATCCAGTCTGATGATTTAAGGGAAGAGATAGACGCAAGGGCAAGTGATTCGTCAGTACCTTCTGATGGATGGGCATACATGGCAGCGTTGCCCCTAACAAAGAATGAGGTGGACGCCTCCTCTGTTCTACTCCTCATGTCTCCCAGTGCCTGGTCCTCCACAGTAAAGGTGCCATCAGCTTCTCCGTTCCCTTCTGATATCAGGAGTTTCGCCCGATAACCTCCTCGGCCGCCTCGTCTACCCCCACGACCACGTCCTCCATTATATCCTCGTCTGTCGAACGGTCCTCGTCCACCACCTGAATCTCCCTCCCTAGGTGGTTTGGTACAGGCATACCGATGATGACCCATCTCCCCACAGTTGTAGCACTGCCGGTTATGCTGCCAGGGCTCTCCCTTAGATCCTGTGTTTCCTGAGCTGATGATCGCTAGTGCTGACTTTGCTTCGGGGGAACCACCTGTCCCGGCTTGCAGCCTGATGCGTGTCTCCTCCTGGATCATGGCTGAGATAGCCTCCTCAAGGCTAGGGATATTTGGTTGGGCTAGAAGTAGGGCCGTCCTCTGTGCGAAAGCTGCAGTCAGCCCTTTGAGGAACTTCATCGTCCTCTCTTGCAGACACACCTGTCTCTCCTTACACTTAGGGTCCCCGCAGCTCGCCCGATCTGAGGAGTAATCATAATCTAACCACAGATGCTCCAACTCCGTGGCATACTCCTGCACCGTCTTCTTTTCCTGTACGGTGTAATCAATCTCCCCCTTTATCTGGAAGACCCGTAAGTTGTTCCCCACACCATCATAGGTCCTTCTCAACTTCTCCCACACATCTTTCACCATCTCAATACCGTCTACTGTGGCGGCAATAGACTGGACTAAGGAGTTGAGAAGCCAGATGTAGATCACCATATGAGTGGACCTCCACTCATCGCGTCCTGTCGAGCCCTCGTCCGGCTCTGTCGCCTCGCCCGTCAGGAACACCTCCATGTTTTTTCCTGCGAGGGTTCTTCTCACCCGCCGTGACCAACTCAGATAGGTGGCTAGTCCATCTAATTTCAGATCGATGGAGGGAAGCTTCAACTCCGGCGACGTTCGTGTCGTGTTCTCACCAGCCGACATCGTCAACAACTTCATCAACGTCGCCACCTCTGCAGAATCTAGCTTCTTGATGATCTCCTCCATCGATGCGTCGTCTATCCAATCACGTCACGTCCGCTCCACGACTCACGCTCGTCCTCGTCTTCCGCTCCTAGATCCGAACATGTTCCCCCTTTTTTCAGATCTAGGCATCCCTATTAGGCGCTGTCTCGTGCTGGTGCGGAGGAGGAGGCAGCACGCATGTCACAGCCACCGTCGCAGCAGCAGCAGCAGTCGCAGCAGCCGCAACAGCAGTAGTAGCAGCAGCAGTAGCGGGACGGGGCAGCAACAGCGAAGGGCGGCCTGCGAAGGGTGGAGAAGGGAAGAAGGGGGGGCGTGGAAGAGTTCGGTGGAGGAGATCTAGGAAATCCTCCTGTGGGTTTGTGGAAGCTTGGTGACGGCTAGGGTTTGTGGAAACTTGGCTCTGATACTATGTTGAAATTAGTTGATTATTTTATTGATTGTCTCATTGGCATTATATAGCCTTACAGTCATTAATACAATGATCTCAATCATTATGACAATAATCTCATAATGGAATATTTTGTGACATATTCTGGCATCCCAAATATGTCCTTAGGATATTCCCATGTGCTTATACTATACTTAAATATGACACCCAACATACCATATCAACAGCCTCTAATATCTATCTATCAAATAATGTTCACCGACACCAGACATTCTATCAATGGTGTTTCCAGTTCAAAACAGCATGTGTCTAGCTGTAAGTAGGCCTATAATGTAATGTTGGTATATAGGTTAGTTCCGGAGTGTCACCACATAAGTAAAAGGAAAAAGAAAAAAAAACTTTCCCTAATGTACAAAGCCAACAAGTAAGTACCTTGAATATAGGTTGAACAAGGAAATAGTTTTCATCATAAGCAACATAATAAAAGAATATCGTATGGAGGAGCATCACTAATGGCAATGATTGTTAAAGATGCTTTCTACTTGACACTTGAAGCCAATATTAAAGTACAAGTCAATGGTTCTTCTAATAGTAAGTATCAGAAAAGACCAAGGTAAAACAATACAAGGAATGGAATGGCCGGCCTATCATGTTATTAAGATCTAGTTTGAAACAACTGTCTGTTTGCATACATATATCGTTCTTGATTGTTGACCAGATGCTAAACAAAGAGAAGAATCTTAACAATAATCATCCCATCATTATTCCTTGTGGCTAAAGAGGAAATTGTCCTTGGAAATCATAGAGTCTAGCGATTCAAAGAACTGATCGAATCTAGATACATATGACAATGAATCAAGAAGACAGACATTAGCCTCTCTTTCCCCTTTACGATTGCGTGAGTGAGTGAGTAGTCATGAATTATCTATCCCATTGCCTTGGATCGGTACAAGATTCAAGTAGCGTATGAACTTAAGACATTCAATACAACACGTATCCGACTCACCAAAATTGGTGCTGTGTCCGTGTCGATGCGACATATTGTCGACTACAAGTAAGAAAAAGAAGAATCTAGATATTGGATGACCTGCTTGGGATTGAACCTGCCGGAGGCAGTTAGCGCCCGGGAGCTGGTGGAGCCCATGCGTCGGGACATAGAGCCCTCAGAGCGGTGAGAGAGCTGGTGCTGGTGCTGGTGCTGGTGCTGCTGGTGGATGGCCATCGCCAGCGCCTGCCGGTGCAGCATCTCCTCCTCCATCATCTTCTTCCTCTTGCTGTGGGACCCCACCACTCCGTTCCCAGATTCCTTATTCGGGATGCAGTTCACATTGCCCATATTCTTTCTTTCTTTCTCTCTAGCCTATCCAAGGAAGAAGAAGAAGGAAAAGTTAGTAGTCTTGACTGAAACTATATATATATATATATATATATATATATGAATATCTCATCTAGTTATTGCTAAATTGCATACAAACACACCTAAACTAAACTCTTTTTTTTTTTTTTTGATGCACATGGACTTATTGCCAGAGAAACAGACACAGGTAATATACTCTATTGCCATTTGCATATGTATTGTCAGTTAGTTACATGTCGCTTGTTCTGTTGGGCCATGAAATATTTAATGTAGTTGGATATATGCATGATTGGATTGAGTTACTACTACAACTCCCTTAACATAGGTAACGTAAGTCCCCAAATGCTCCCACAGTAAAGGCTCCCTAATATTCCGTCAATTTTAATTGAAATTTCTTTTTTCATCATTTTTGCTGTATATTTTTCTTTTCTCTTATTCCTAGATTCATGGGTTCACGGTAGACAATGTTGTTGCCCTAGTTTTCTTGAGCTCATGGTATAAATATATGATAATAATATTTATAATATAAATATAAATATATTATTTTTCACAGAACAAGGAAACTATAAAATAAAATTGTCACCGGCCTCCGGGGAAGTCGTCCACGAAGCACTGCCCTAAGAGTTGATCTGAGGTCTATGTGCAGACGTTTCTCGGAAGCTCCTAGTGGTAAAATTAACCCCCTGATTACCGGGTTCTCTTCGTCGCACACAACTCGGAGAGAGAGACCGAACTTAGCTCTGCCCTCACGTAGGATTATTTTCTGTAAAGAAAGAAGGAGGACCAAAGACACAGCCAACCGACAAGAGATTAAATGGCTCTTAAAACTAGCCATTAAAGAGCCAAATGGTTCAAAAATAAGGAGGAGCAAAATTTTTTTTTTGGATCCCAGCCCGAAGAGTAAATTGGATCGACATTCGGCGTCCGCAGGTGTGGGCACGTACCCGCACCCGTTACGCGTGCCGAACCGAGCCAGGGAGCAGTAGCGGCGCGCACGTGTGGCCCAAGGGGTTCCCCACACAACAACTTTAAGAAAGCAATGAAGAGGAACCAATATATACATACAAGGAGGGGTTGGCCCATCCGATGTGGGACTAAAGGAAGGAAGAAAGTTGAGCTTTTGCTCAAGCAAAGCTAACAATATATTCATGGAAACAATGAATTCTTTTTGGGATTACTTTAAACTCGTGGTAGACAAAGAAAGAAAGGTTATGGATTTGTGGAAAAAAAAAAGGAAGGACAAAATAATCACTTTATCCCTTTAACACAATGATTAGATTAAATTTTGGTCAAGATTTTTGACAAATTATCTCATCTTTATGTTAATAATTTTATCACTGTTTGAAAATTGGGAGACTGTTTCTCAATTATGAACATTCCAAATAACTAACCCTAAATATTGAAGATATAGATTATTATATATAAGGACTAATATAAAGCATGCCCGACCATGGCTCCTTCAAAAATGAAAGCAATAAATATATGTAAGATCTTACAAACATTGAAATACTTGAAACGTTGACAAAACTATTTCTAATGAACCATAACTTTGTCCATGGTAATGAAGTATGTTTACTTTATTAAAATTGCACCTCCAAGCTTTACAATTGGCAGGCAACCTACTTTATCATTAGCATTACTAATTATTAAGAAGAACTAAAACCAGTCAGCAAAATTATTTTAAAATTTAATCCTCCTTGGACCAATAGCCTACCAGTGGGAGATGGGAAAAGAAAAGAAAAGAAAAGTATTAAAATTTTGTCAAAGACCTGTATTTTTTATGAACAGATAATGAACACAAGAACCAAATTCATAGAGCCCACAAACAATAACAACACTAGGCTGGTTGGTCTAATCAAGACCAAGAAAATATAACGATTCAAAGTGGACACACATAACTAATCTGTATAAGTACATAAACGAGACTAGCACCACAACATACTCGAGCAAAATGCCAAATGGTCTTCAATGTTTTTAAAAGCTATGAGAGCCATAGGACAGTTGTCTCTTTCCCTTATGCCTTAAATACAATAATTAAACTACAGAAAATTTAGTGTATCGATAATATATTTATATATATTAAAAAAAACGGTAGAAGTTTTTCAAAACTAAAAAGAACCAAACGATTTGCCATCCAAGATGGTGAAAGTTGAAATAAAACAAAAATGAGAGATTTTAGCCAACTTGGATGGCTAAAATTTGACATATCAAATTTTTGCCATCCAAGTTGGCAAAATTTTGCTTGGTTCTTTTTCGTCTGAGATTTAATGAGTTCGGTTCATGGTTAGGGATTATGTTAGTTTGGTTTTTCTTTTGGTTTTTTTTGGTTAATATACAAAAAAAAATTCTACAGAGAATTTAAATGTTCCGAAATTAGTTTGAGAGAACAAAGTTTAGATTTTATTTTGTTTAAAAATTTTAAAAATAAAAGTTCGAAACGCATGCAGTACATGCGGCTAGGATTTAAAAAAAAAATATAAACGCATGTAGTACATGCGCCAGTCTTTGAATTTTTTTTTTTTCGGAAAATAAAAAAAACTTTGAAAATGCATGTAGTACATGCGGCTAAGATTAAAAAAACATATATATATATATATATATATATATATATATATATATATATATATATAAACTTTAAAAATTATATTATATTAAATTAAAATTAATTCTAGAATTGATCATATTAATATTAGTATTAATATTAATATTAATAACAAAATTAATTTTAATTTTAATACTAACATTAATGTTAATATTAATACTAAAATTAAAACTAAAAATAAAAATAAAATTAAAATTAATATTAAAATCAATGTTAATATTAACATTAACATTAACACTAAGATTAAAATTAATATTAACAATAATATTAAAATTAATAAATTAACATTAATGTTAATGTTAATATTAACATTATATTAAAATTAATATGGATATTAACATTAATGTTAATATTAATTAAATACATCAGAATATTTGTTTACTTAATTATGTCATTTGAATTAAATGCTAAATTACTTTATTAAGATATAATTAAATATTAAATATATTCCGATGGAATTTTATATGTTTAATATTTAATATTTAAATCTATCTTTTATATGGAAACATATATCCAAAGTTTTACAAACACACACACACACACACACACACACACACACACACACATATATATATATATATATATATATATATATATATATTACACCAGTAGGAGGAGGAGAAAATAATTTTTTAAATTAAAAAAAAATGACCTCTCTCCCTCTCATTTTCATTTTCTGTAGGCAATTTTTTTGTAGGTTTTTGTAGGATCTTGCTACTTTAATGATGGAAAAACTTTTCCCTCTATCCGTAAGGAATGGAGAAAGGGAAGGGTCTTGCTACTTTAATGATGGAAAATCATTTGTTGGATAACTAATTTCACTAGTATGAGATGGGCAAACTTCACCAATCATTAGCATCATTGCATTACCATTACACACTAATTATCAATACACCAGTATACAGAGGTAACTCTAGCAATCATCGATCATCCTATTGGCCTATATACGAACCTTAATCTCAATTCACATCAACACAAATATTCACAAGAGTATTATATAGAGAATTGCACTAAGGTATTCCAAAACACAAATCAATAATACTTAGACTATAATGGATAAACAAAATATTAGAATATACCAAAATAAACATAATCATAAACTAGTCGCAATCTAGTGATATAATTTTGGTGTCAAAACGACACGAAACATGTGTTGGAAATCGAATACGTCCTGCAAGCTTTCCGACACTGTGTCTGAGAGTTTCCGCAGCGAAAAATTTAGGCCAACCCACCTGAGATAACGAACCCCTGTCGAACGAATACTAAGCACATATAAAGACAAATATATTGCGGTTACTATGTCACCTGGACAAATTCCAACATTTATAACTCAGATAAAATTATAAGATTGACAAAATCAATGTTGAACCATTTGCCTTAATAGATTCACCTCCCTCACCACACTGAAGAAGAAAAGAAAGAGATTACAATTGAAATCACTCAACAACCCGTAGCAATCTTCCTGAGCGAAGGTGACGACTCCTCGATCAGATCTGTTTCTTCCTTCTGTCTTGGATGGCGAAGTCCTAAGAGCAAAACACGGACTTTCTCTTAGATTTTTTATGGACCAGAATCTCTACATTGTGTTTTTCCTTTGTGCCTCCACCCTCCTCCCTATTTATAAGATGAGAAACCTATTTTAGGGTTAAAAAACCCTAAAAATAGCCAATCATAAGATTCAGCCGTCCACTAGCATCCAACGGTCCAAAATATAACATAAAAACTCCAAAATTCGAGCAGCAGCCGTCGACACCGAACTCGGATCGAGTTCGGTTCGAAGGTTCTGGAATACCACATCGAGTTGGTCCGAACTCGGCCAGGGACCGAGTTCGGACAGAACTCTGCCCCCTTCAGCAAACTTAATTTTCAACAATCTCCCCCTCTAGTCTGATGAGAGGTGTTGTCTCCATGGCTCCTCAACTGGACTCCATGCCTGTCGCCCCGCGACAGAAAACCTGCTCCCCCATGCCACTGATCTTCGATTCTCCGAGTTGCTTTGCATCTTCCGTCATCTCCAGCTCCTTGACCGTCACGTCGAAGCTAGCTGCCATGCGTATCACCTCCTGCACTACTGGAATTCTGCCGATATCGATGACACGACCATGACCGAAGTCCCTGACGATCAGTCTCACCATGAGTCTTGGCCGCATGTCCCCAACTTTCTTCTTCCACCGGAACGTGTTAACGTTCCGACGATCTTCTTCACCCTTGGCTGTCCCAACCAAGTGGATGGTACGATTCTTCCGAGATTCAAACTCCTGAATCTACCCACCTTCGTGTCCAAACTTGAAGCTCCTCCATACACAAGTATCCTCGAGCAGAATATCACGCACTGTACATGCCGTCAATGACCTACAGCTTTTTCTGAACTTTGTGAATGATGATGCTCCTACCTCAGATTGAGTTTTCTACAAACCTTGATCTCCTCCTTGGACTGTAACTTCTGAAACCAATGTCGCTTCGTGAAGCTTTGGCAAACCACCCGTCGCCAAAACCGGATCGGTGAAGCAACCCCCACATGGAGACCGACCAGCTGTCATGGGACCGACAGACCGACCCTCAATCTTTGACTCATCACCATTCGTCGCTTTTTCTCGATGAACCGAATCCTCTGTATCCCTTAAAGTATCTCGAAGCCCCTCCAAGACAAGTTTTCGACGATCCACCTCCTATCGAATATCCCTCGAGCCTCCATCCGGTGTCTGTGGCCTGCCTGCTGGAAACCCTTCTTAAACATCCAATCTTTGTCCCCAAACAAACTGCGACAGCCATCATCCTCCAGCCTCCCTACCGAAACCAAGTTGTAGTACAAACTCCGTACATGTCGCACATCCTTGAGAACGAGCTTCTCACCAAGCTCCGTTGTCAAGTGCACATCCCCGATGCCTACAACTACAACCGTCCCCTTGTTGCCCATCTTTACACGTCCAAACCTGCCACCGCGGTATGACGTGAATATCCTCCTATATGGAGTGGCGTGATATGACCCCCCCGTGTCCATGAACCAGTCGTCATCATGACACATTCCACAAGGTTCCTCTACGTCGGTTGCTGCGATGATGAGATCTCCCATAGCCGTGAGATCCTCTTGAACATCCTTGCCTTTGGCCTTCTTAACTTTGAGCTTCATGCAGTTCCTCTTGATATGACTCCTTTCGCCAAAGTGATACCAGCCCTCCTTGCGGTCCACAATTGCAAGATCCCGAGAACTCCCTCTTGTCCTCGCCTGTGACTTGTGTCTTCCCTTCCCGTAGAAAGCCACCAGAGCGGACTCCTGCAATGATTCTACTTACTTACATCAGATCTCCTTGTTCAATAAGCTGCTTTTGACCGCCTCCATCGTGATAACTCCATCAGGAGCGGAGTTGCTCACCAACACCACCAACGTCTCCCAACTTTCCGGCAGAGAACTCAAAAGTAGAAGGGCCTGAAGCTCATCCTCAATCTCCATCTTCATCATAGACAGCTGACTGATGATGCCCTGAACCTCGTTCAGATGTTGTGCCATCGGTGCACCCTCCGTGTATTTTGAGTTGACGAGTTGGAGAATCAGAAACGCCTTGTTGCCAGCCGCCTTTCTTTTGTACAATAAATACAGCTTCTCCCACAATACTTTTACAGGATTCTCCATGGACACGTGATAAAACACCGAGTTGTCCAACCATTGGCGGATGAATCCAATAACCTTCTGATCCATTCGTTTTCAGTCATCATACCTTTGTCCATCGACTTTGCACTGTCGCCCTCCAACAGACCATGCAAGTTCTTGTACCAGAGTAGATCCTCTATCATTGGCTTCCAAATAATCTAGTTTTCTCCTGTGAGGATGATCATACGAGTGTTCATCTACTTTATAGACATAGTCGCACCTTTTCTCTCGAGAAGAACCTAGCTCTGATACTAGATGTTGGGAATTAGACACGCCCTGCAAGTGTTTCGATACCGTGTCTGGGAGTGCCCGCAGCGAAACTTTAGGCCAAACCACCTGAGATAACGAACCCCTGTCTAACGATCACCAAGCACATATAAAGACAAATATATGAAAGTGACTACGTCACCTTGATAAATCCTAACCTTTATAACTCAGGTAAAATGATAAGATTGACAAAATCAATGTTGAACCCTTTGCCTTAATAGATTCAACCCCTTCACCACACTAAAGAAGAAAAGAAAGAGATTACAATTGAAACCACTCACCAACCCGTAGCAATCTTCCTGAGCGAGGCGACGACTCCTCGATCAGATCTCTTTCTTCCTTCTGTCTTGGATGGCGAAGTCCTAAGAGTAAAGCACGAACTTTCTCTTAGATTTTCTATGGACCCGAATCTCTATATTGTGTTTTTTTTTTGTGCCTCCACGCTCCTCCCTATTTATAGGATGAGAAACCTATTTTAGGGTTAGGAAATCCTAAAAATAGCCAACCATAAGATCCGGCCGTCCACTAGCATCCAACAGTCCAAAATATAACATAAAACTCCAAAACTCGAGCAGCCATCGCCGATACCGAACTCAGACCGAGTTCGGTTCGAAGGTTCTAGAACACACACCGAGTTCAGCCTGAACTCGGCCACGGACCGAGTTCGGACCGAACTCTGTCCCCCTTTAGCAGACTTGATTCCCAACAATATGCTCCCGAAAACTAAGAGTTAACACATGCCCTATGAAAGTGTAACCCAGATTTGAATGTTGTCTTTTAAAAATTTCCAATCACATTTAATCCCTAGAAGTCTTAATATTTAAATGAGAATTAAATTATTAGATTTGTTAAGAAATAGATTTTTTAGGAATTATTGGACTTAGAAATAAGGATGTGGGCCCCTTAGGATAGAGCCAAGCTATTAATTCAATATGATAACGGAATTGGCCTAATAGTTTAATTAACCATTTATAAGAATATAGGGTTTAACCAGTAACTGGATGAAGTTAAACAATGTTTGGTTGGGCTTCAAGCCCGAGAAAGAATTTAGGTAATATTAAAAAGGAATTAAACATGGACCTATTAGGCTAGATCTGAAATTGAATCAGTTTTAGTTTAAGCATGCTTATTTCGATTTTAATATAAGGGAAGTTTCATATTCGATTAATTAAAGCATGCAACTGAGTATGCCCAGTCCTCTTACAATAGGTGCATTGAGGAGCCTGTTGTACTTGTCTCTGAGGCTGCTATGGCATCTGCTTTACTGAAACTTATACTGGGCAACAATTGGCTCATGCATATGATATTGCTGCTGATAAGCTTTGAACTGTACGAAAAACTGTTGTTGCTAGAGCTGATAAGCCCCCTGATACTGTTGCTGGAACTGCGGCCGCTTCACCGGTCCCGCACTGCTACTGGCACCCCAAATATATTACGGTCCCTCTTCGGCTTCAAGTTCCACTCTCGCTCGACCTTGTGTGCCTCCGCAAGTATCTCAGAATATGTCTCATAGAAAGATGGAATGAAGATCTTCACTTCCCAATTCATACCCTCGCGAAAATGGATAGCCCGAACTTCTGGCTCCCACACCAAGTACTCCGCAAATCGGCTCAACCTCCTGAACTCTGTGGCGTACTCCTCTACGGACATGCTCCCCTGTGTAAGGATCTCAAACTGCCTTCCTATGTCCAATCTGTTCGTCCGAGCAAAGAACTTCTTCTTGAAGAGGTCCTTGAACACCTCCCAAGACCGCCCCGCATCAGTAAGAAGTGACTCATTCCTGAACCAAGTACGGACAACGTCGAACAGTTGAAGTCCTACCGCCTCAACCTTCAGAACCTTAGCAAGACGGGACACCCTCATGAGATGCTCGATATCCTCGAGCCAATCATCAGCATAGACTATACCCTTTGTCCCCTTGAAAACTCGAGGCTCTAGCTTCTTGAAATTTTGAATGTTGCCTGGCTCGAGCTGAACATCCTGTGGCTGTGGAGGAGCCCCTCTCTGAACTGCTACAATAGCTACCTAATGGGCATTTTCTATACTCTTTCGTATCATATCTGACTGCCTGTATTGGGCCTCAATCTGTGCCCTCTGTACCTCCATCATCTCTCTAAACAGTGTAACCATCGATGCGGCATCTTCTGACAATGGAGGTGGTGGAAGTCCCTCTAAAGCAACTAGGGTAGTCCTCGGAACAGGTGGAAGAGAACCCCCGAAGGTAGCCGATACCCCTACGTGAACTGATGTCGTAGGAGGTACAACCCCTACTGTCTGAGTGGGAGGTTGAGAGGTGGCAGACCTCGCAGAAGCTGCTCCCGATCGATGAGATCTGGTCTTCGGCGGTATCCTGAAGACAGATCAAAACAAAATAGATTAATTCGATACGAGATAAGATATTATCAAGGAAGGACAAAAATATTCAAAGTTATTCAGAAGGAATCAAAAGTAGAGATTTCAAATCAGATTGGAATTCCTAGTTGTGATTGAGTATCCCTCTCTCATCCTAGTGTCATATATCCTATATCCTATCGCAGGCTCGTAGTAGTACAACTAAGTCGTCGCACTACTGTCATGACCCGATTTCGTAGAATCGTTTGAGGCGTCCCCCGAATCGTGACCGCCGTGCGGGCCTGGGGTTGCGCCCGCACAAGGCTTTAATGATTTGCATAACAAGCACATATTCAGAGTACGCAGATAAATTGAAACACAAATTTGAAACATGGAAAAGTTGAAATATTAATTAACACGTTGTTTTAACTAAGCATATCAAAACATACTGGTGAAGGTGAGCTAAACCCAACTATACCAATCAACACGTTGTTTTAATGAAGCATGCATATTTTATGGATTTCTATCTTGCCTTAGTTCATTTACAAGCAACAGTATATATATATATATATGTATGATACTGAAATGAACTAGCCACCGTTCGGTGGATTTTACCTTTTCGTCTGAATTACCAGCACAATACTTACCATGCCTTCCCTGCCACGAAGACACAAGTTAGTTGCAACAGGTTTAAATATACAGAGGATCACTGGCATTATACCACGAAGGACGATTTATAGTCTCAGGACGGAAGGGTGTGCAACGCGGGTGGCGAGCCCCCGCTGCATGCCGCATTCCGACGATTCAGACGATTCAGACGACTATACAGCCGTTCCGTCCGGATCAGATCGATCCCAGTGCCCTGGCGACCGTCCGCAGGAACCAGAAACCTTGTGCACAAGTTGTCCGTGATCGAACGATGTTAACAGATTTAGCAGATCATGCAGTTGAGGCAACACGAGCACAAGACAAGCAGAATTTCATGATTATTTTACAGAGCCTCACTGAATAATTAAGCGCATACAATGTGTTCTATTCTTAGCAGAATTCATAAAACATTTATAATGAACTAGAATGCAGTATGATAACCGTTCACAAGTTTAGTTGACAAGCAATATTTCCAAGTCTATTCCTTTTTATCTTGATCTCTTTTATTATTACTTGGTATCGTTTGATCGGGGCAAGGAAGAATGCAAGATTTTAGGGTGTGAAGCTTGGAAGAAGGGCTAGCTAATCGGGTTGGTAGCCACTCACTTAGATGGTTGAAAAGGATAAGGAAAGAGGCACTTCACGACTCCGCTCGCAAGCCGCCTACTGCTCGTTCACCTGCATCATGAACAGCTCGATCAATACTTCTTCCACTCTTTCGAATCTCTAAATTGAAGTATAGTTCAATGAACGAAAATAATGAAAACCATCGAAACCGTTCAAGGAAAACAAGCAAATCCCAAAACTAACTCAAAGCACGAAAGCAACAAGCGACATCGAAAACCGAGGCAATAAAAGATAGCAGCGGAGAGGTCCCTCCTAACTCTGCCGCTAAGTCGATCCTTGGGGCACGGTCCACTGAATATGGAAATCGATTCCGAAGAAACAAATCCATAACGAGGATGAGTTCTTAATTCAATCTATCCCGATCGAACGATACCATCTTGTGTTTCTTAGCCGCGCTCCCCGCACCGGGGAAACGGGGCACTACATCCTACCCAACTAATTGGAAGTTTTGTCCCGAAACTTAGGAATAAAACCAACCGTTAGGGATTATTTTGCTGAGGCAGAAGCTTAGAGGGGAGCGGACAATCCCGAGATACGTGGTCCCGTCCGCCACAGTTGAAGCATAGACCTTTTCGGCGATAGCAATTATCAGTGGAATGCCCCGGCTTTTTACAGAAATCACAGAACGGTCTCGGGTTTCCTTTTTGTGGACCACCGTGGTTAGGGCACTTTGCAGCGGTGTTTCCTCTATCGTTGCCTTGGCGTTTGTGATTGTAGGTATGCACATCGCCGGTGGAAATGTGAGGATACTGCGGTTCCAGTGATAGGGGGTGATTCATGACTTCACGCATTGTCCCGTACTGATTATTGACCACGTGCGCATGGATGGCAGGGCGCAAACCGCCTTTAAACCTTCTAGCTCGACTCGTTGCATCAGGTAAATAGGCTCTAGCGAATTTGGAGAGTCGGTTGAATTCGGTAGAATATTGCTTAACTGTCATACTGCCCTGTCGTAGCTGCACGAACTCGTTTTCCATCTGACATTGTACTGGAGGGGGTATGAACTCCTCTTCAAATGCGGCACAAAAAGTCGTCCACGAGATTGCCTCCTCTCCGTGATCAAATTGGAGAGATCGTCGATGCACGTTCCGCCAATCGTGCGCGTTGAGGCGGAGCTGAAGTTGCGCGCAGGCGACGCGCTTCTCTTTGGGGACCTCTAACAGAGCGAAGTGATCTTCAAGTTCGGCTAGCCAATCTAGAGCTACCACTGGGTCCTCAGTCCCGTTGAATGGGGTGTTGCAGACTTTCTTGAAGTGGCCCAAGTTGAAGGCAGTCACGTCCCTCAGCCTTGGGATTTATGGCATCTCTACTTCAAGCACGGGCTGTTCTACCGGAGTCGTTGTTGTTGCGGCAGAATGGTTGGCAGCCAAAGTCTGAACGATCTATTGCAGGGTATCTACCTGCTTCTGTTGGACTGAGAATCGGGTCTCTAAATTGCTTTCGAACTTGGCTTGGCGAGCATCGTCTCGTTGTCGTTGTGCTTCTAATATTTGCATCACCCGCTCTAGCGGGTCAACTTGAGACATGCCTCGCTGGCTCTGAGAGCTTCCCGAAGTGCCCGAACTACTTTTTTGTGTTTCGTTCGGTACTTGCGCTGCAGATTGCGCTGGTGCCATTCCTTCAAAAGAAGGTAAATTACATTAGAATCATAATGTATTATGGACTTATTGTATGAATGTATCTCATTTTGGCCTAGCGAGTTCAAGAGTTCGCACAGGAATTTGATCGTTAAAAGAACTTTTCCAGTACGAGAGTCTAAGGAACTTGAATCTGTGCTCTGATACCATTATGTCATGACCCGATTTCGTAGAATCGTTTGAGGCGTCCCCCGAATCGTGACCGCCGTGCGGGCCTGGGATTGCGCCCGCACAAGGCTTTAATGATTTGCATAGCAAGCACATATTCAGAGTACGCAGATAAATTGAAACACAGATTTGAAACATGGAAAAGTTCTCTTTATTGATTATGAACATCTATTACAAACTCCTGAATGAGTCAGCTAATATGCCGCACGGGCTTACAAAAGTGTTAACTCAAAATGAGATAGTAGTCATGTACATTATATCCCTTTATAAACTTCAAAATGATAAAGACCTTCGGGCTGGAGGACGGCTTTGCCACGAAGCTGCATTGTATATAAAGTTGCAAGCTTCTTCTCCAAGTACTTCAAAAGCGGCGCGATTAGGATGCGCCAACAGCTGGACTGGATTGGGAAGACGACTTTGGCTCCTCGCTCGGTTCGCCTTAGCGCGGAGAACCTGTTTCAACGAGGGTCAGCATGTCGAAACATACTGGTGAAGGCGAGCTAAACCCAACTATACCAATCAACACGTTGTTTTAATGAAGCATGCATATTTTGTGGGTTTCTATCTTGCCTTAGTTCATTTACAAGCAACAGTATATATATATATATGTATGATGCTGAAATGAACTAGCCACCGTTCGGTAAATTTTACCTGTCCGTCTGAATTACCTGCACAATACTTACCATGCCTTCCCTGCCACGAAGACACAAGTTAGTTGCAACAGGTTTAAATATACAGAGGATCACTGGCATTATACCACGAAGGACGATTTATAGTCTCAGGACGGAAGGGTGTGCAACGCGGGTGGCGAGCCCCCGCTGCATGCCGTATTTCGATGATTCAGACGACTATACAGACGTTCCGTCCAGATCGGATCGATCCCAGTGCCCTGGCGACCGTCCGCAGGAACCAGAAATCTTGTGCACAAGTTGTCCGTGATCGAACGATGTTAACAGATTTAGCAGATCATGCAGTTGAGGCAACACGAGCACAAGACAAGCAGAATTTCGTGATTATTTTACAGAGCCTCACTGAATAATTAAGCGCATACAATGTATTCTATACTTAGCAGAATTCATAGAATATTTATAACAAACTAGCATGCAGTATGATAACCGTTCACAAGTTTAGTTGACAAGCAATATTTCCAAGTCTATTCCCTTTTATCTTGATCTCTTTTATTATTACTTGGTATCGTTTGATCGGGGCAAAGAAGAATGCAAGATATTAGGGTGTGAAGCTTGGAAGCAGGGCTAGCTAATCGGGTTGGTAGCCACTCACTTAGATGGTTGGAAGGGAAAAGGAAAGAGGCGCTTCACGACTCCGCTTGCAAGCTGTAAGCCCCATGATTTTTCAAAAATTTTTAATTTGGATTTTTCATACTTTTCTGTAATTTTCTAGGATTTTCTGTAATTAAAAACCTAGGTATTTTATGATTAAAGAATTTTTAAATGATGTTAATTAATACTAAAATATTATGGAATAATATTTTTTGGTGTAAAATGGAAAACTGGACATAGGGTAATTTTCTGTGAATTTATTGGACTCCGGAAGCATTTTTAAAGCCCTAAAAACCAATGTTAATAAACCCTAATTAAACCCTGAAATAAACCGAATTTATTTCCAAAATAAACCAAACCAACCCAGACTTGGTTCAGTTGAACCGAACCCAGCCTTATTGGGTCGGGTCGGATCTAAATCCGACCCGCAACCCGCAGACCCGAACCCGCATTTAAACAATAATGGGTCGGGCCAGATTCATATAAACCCGACCCGCGGACCCGAAACCCAAACCCGTCACCCAAATGCTAATCGGAAACCTAGTCGGATTCAACCGATAACACTGTTCCGGCCCTCCTTTTAATCCCCTCGATCCCCCATAGCCGCTGCCGGAACCCTAGCTCCGCCCTCCCTTCTCCACCGTCCCTCTCTCTCTCCTCCCTCCGCCTCCCTCCGCCTACCTCCTACCCACCGACGCCCGAGCACCCCTCTCCTCGACCGCCTCCAGCCCAGCACCACCTCATTCCTCAGCCCCGCTCGACCCCGCTCCGCTCCGCCCAGCCGCTGCCGACCTAGCCACCCTAGCTCTCCCTCTCTCCGGCGCTGCATCCAACTCCTCCGCCTAGCCCCGCTCCGCCCCGCTCGACTCGACCCCAGAACCTCCACGCTGCCCGCCCTAGTCGAATCTCCCCAGCCGCCGTTCGACTCCGCCACGCCTCAGCCGAGCCCCTCGCCTTCTTCCTCCTTCCCAGAACCCTCCTCCCTCCTCAGCCCGCATTAGCCCCTCGACACCACCCTCTCCTCCGCCCGACCTCATCTTCCCCGACCTAACTCCCCGCTCCAGCCGCTCAGCCCCGCCTGAGCCGACGCTCCTCCTCCACCGTGAACTCCCCGATCGATAGAGCCCACAGCCCCGACTCTCCCCCAGCCATCGAACACCCGTCACCCCACGATCCCGCCGACGTCTCTGCCCTACTCCGGCGAGCCCCGGCGCCTTGTGACAGAAACCCTAACCCTAACCCTAACCTAGACGGACACAGCCTGGACACAGGACACGGACACAGGACCCGGACACCGAAAAATAGTCTTCTCGGAGCCCTGTTCAGGTAGCGTTTCCTCTCTCCTTATTGTCCCATTTTCTGTTCCTTCAGTTGTGACGCGTAGACCGCATGACCCCCTCGATGCCCGTGTAACTCGCTCGGTGCATCGCGTCCTGTGGTGATCGCAAACCGCGATCCAAAAAAGGAACACCAACGCCCCGTTTTACCCCGGAACTGAGTGCGCCCCGCCAAACGGGACGACTTGGTCGCACGCGATCTTCACCGATACGTGCGCACCGTTGATACGGATGTGTGAGATTTTGCAGAAGTTGATTTGTGTATGCATGCACACCGGAATCAACGCGTATCCGCCGACAAACGTCCCGTATCCGTCGGTTCTGGAATACGTCGTAACTTTGTGTATACACGTCGGATCGAGACGAAACTTGCGCCATCGGACTCATAGCAATACGCTGGTCCTTTGACCCAAGTTTGGTTCGATTCTGAGAACGTTGACGAAATCGCGTATCGTGGGCCCCACAAGCTCCACTTGACGGGCGATTTTGTGATCGGCTCATCGGAATCCAATTCTGGAAGTTCTGTCGGATTCGTATCATCGTTCCTGACCTGTTGACACTGAGTTTGATGAATTTGGAGACCTTTGACCCTGACACGCTTTTCGGTGCAAAGTGGCCCACATGTGGACCCCGCTTTGACTCAAAAATGTCATTTTTGCCCTTGTGTCCAAATTGGACTCAAGGACAGGCATTTTTAGCTATTTGATATTTTTTGAATCTAATGGTGATATTTATTTCTGCAACCAGAGTAGTACCTGCAGATCACACCGAGACCAGAGCTACAATTGGAGCCAGGACCCCAGGCAAGTGTACCTTGCCAAACTTGCAGTTCTTGTTATGTATTTCTTTGACTATATATATATTTGTGCATGCTTGACCTAGGACCGTGTGACTTACTTAGTGTCCGACTAATAGTCGGGTGCCAACCCGTACGCGGAGTTGTGTAACGTCACTTAGAGATGGACATTCGTGACCCTTTACATTCTCGTACTTGTCTTATCAAGTACACTATAACCCAGGACACTTGACACTATTCATGAGACGGAATCTTCCTGAGATATTCATGGTGATTCTGTATAGGATTCAGGTTTTATGACATAGACATTATATTCCTAGACATTATATGACTTGCTGCATTAGTTTCGATCTTGCGTGACATGTACATGAGACGTTGTGGGCATAAGACGTATGATTACATGGAGTGTGGAGAGTCACACAGGCTACAGGCTGATTATATATATATATATAAAATCCATAGTAAACACATAGTAAAACACATAGTAAACACTGCTACCGGCTCCCAGACACAGAGCTTGTAGTGGTCTCAGCCTGAGTTTAGTGATGCTCTCAAATTACATTTTTACATAGATGGTAATATAGTTTACCCTATTTATCTCATTTACTATTACACTACATTTTGGCATGTTGATTTCTGTACCTTGTTATGTCCCCTGAGGACCTGGATACCGGACTTTGTCCCCAGGATTAGCAGATGAGATCTATCCTGAGGTTTACAGAGCAGGAGCATTATCAGGAGCAGGCACTGGAGCAGTACCAGATCCAGTAGACGAGTGATCACCGAGGGTATCTTCTGGGTATAGGCTTTACCCATACTCAGTATTTATTGTGGTTATCTTTATTCTTGTATCTTGACAGATGTATCAGACTCATTATCGGGTTATTTCCCCGAGTTTATATCATATTGAGATTGCTCTTGCTTTATGATTCTGATATTGTTGTATTCATTTCTGTGGATGAGATTAGTATATTTAGACCATTATTGTTGTATTACAGCTTAAGTACGCCTCGATGGATCCATTAAATTGGGTTTGTCCATCGGTGTATGCTGTTGGCCATTGCCACGTGTCTAGTCCCTCGATATTTTGGGACTGGAGCGTGACATGGTTTTTGTGGTGGCCCATGCAGGTCAACGACTAAATTGTTCGGTTTCAACTTAGGGACCGAGCAAGCCTGCAATAAGAATATGATAAGTTTTGGATCTCATCCACTTGCTTGAATCGTTCTTGACATCTATATCGAATTCGAATTAATTTCTAGACTTACATCCTGCCTTGATTCCTGTGCGCCTCTTATTGTTTATTTTGGTTGTTACTCTAAAATTTTTACTATGTGATTTGTAATTAGAACTTGACAGTTTGAGTTAATCTTGTAGATGGTGACCTAATGGTTACCCCTTAGCCTTAAGTCGCGTAATTAGTACCCCCACCTCGATACACGTTAGATCCCTTACCCTTGACGGCCAGTAACTCTTCTATCCTCACTATCAACACTTGTTCTATAAGCACTACGACTGAGACTTAAGACGACCATGACCTATGTAATATAGGAGGATACCCTAATAGGTACCAAGACCCCTTCTCGTAGACTTTAACAAGAGTTTCCACGGTATCCTTAAGACGAATTCAGTATTAGTTAATATTTTAAGTTGGGTAGTACGTCTCACAACATAATACCACCTAGCCCTATTGACCCATTGATGAAGTAAACTAGGATGACACAACTTTAGAGTTGTATAAGAAGATAGTGGTTATTCAGACAATAGAATTTAGAGTTTCTTGCCCCTATTTGGTCGACTAACGACTTAGACAAGGAGGTTGTATGATAACTATAGAGATTGTAGAGTCTGTTATTATTATGGTTGCATGTTTGTTTTTGTTTTGTGAACTTGATTAATTTGTACCTCCTTTCATCATCATCTAGCGTACTTAAATTTGCTGTACTTGACTTACGCTGCTATTCTATAGCCTAGTTTTGCAAGCTTATTTTTTATCGAGCTTGTTCATGACATATGTATTAGTGGACATGTACACTAATACATTTCAGAATCAGTGTATCAAGGTCTAGCTAACCTTAGTGCGCTTGATTCTCCCCTCGTAATACTACTTTACGTGGATTAAGATATATAGTAATTAGTAGACGAATGTACTTGCGCTCTAGATATGTCTGAGCCTACCGTATCCGTTACATAACTATACCGATGCGAACAGGTGAATAGGAATTGCCCAAAATAGGATTTCAATCCACAACTGCTTAACAATTCCCATTTGAACTCTTTAAATGCCATGATCCCGATACTTCTACTCTATTACCTCTCCATTGAACTCTTTATTATTGATCTCCGTCTTCCCTTATTTCGGAAAGACGAAACCTCGTGCTTGGTATAAGTTTGATATATAGATAGTACTAGATATACCCCGCAATCTAGTCGCATTGTTAGGTGACTGTCTTTTATAAATGATTAAGGGAATATCATAGATGACATGGATAGTGTTAAAAAACTTTGAGGATTCAATAACATGATTTGGGCCATAACTTTCTTAGATAGCCTTAGATGATACATGGGTAAATTCTAAGTTGGGTAGAGACCGCAATTTTCACTTGAGAGGAATTCTTTAGACCCTACCCTAGTTTAATTTCGAGGACGAAATTTTTACAAGTTGTGTAGATTGTAAGCCCCCTGATTTTTCAGAAATTTTTAATTTGGATTTTTCATAATTTTCTGTAATTTTCTGGGATTTTCTGTAATTAAAAACCTAGGTATTTTATTATTAAAGGATTTTTAAATGATATTAATTAATACTAAAATATTATGGAAATAATATTTTATGGTGTAAAATGGAAAACTGGACATAGGATAATTTTCTGTGAATTTATTGGACTCCGGAAGCATTTTTAAAGCCCTAAAAACCAATGTTAATAAACCCTAATTAAACCCTGAAATAAACCGGGTTTATTTCCAAAATAAACCAAACCAACCCAGACCCGGTTAAGTTGAACCGAACCCAGCCTTATTGGGTCGGGTCGGATCTAAACCCGACCCGCAACCCGCAGACCCGAACCCGCATTTAAACAATAATGGGTCGGGCCGGATTCATATGAACCCGACCCGCGGACCCGAAACCCAAACCCGTCACCCAAATGCTAATCGGAAACCTAGTCGGATTCAACCGATAACACTGTTCCGGCCCTCCTTTTAATCCCCTCGATCCCCCATAGCCGCTGCCGGAACCCTAGCTCCGCCCTCCCTTCTCCACCGTCCCTCTCTCTCTCCTCCCTCCGCCTCCCTCCACCTACCTCCTACCCGCCGACGCCCGAGCACCCCTCTCCTCGACCGCCTCCAGCCCAGCACCACCTCCTTCCTCAGCCCCGCTCGACCCGACCACCGACCTAACTCCCCCGCTCGGCCCCGCTCTACTCCGCCCAGCCGCCGCCGACCTAGCCACTCTAGCTCCCCCTCTCTCCGGCACTGCATCCAACTCCTCCGCCTAGCCCCGCTCCGCCCCGCTCGACTCGACCCCAGAACCTCCCCGCTGCCCGCCCTAGTCGAATCTCCCCAGCCGCCGCTCGACTCCGCCACGCCTCAGCTGAGCCCCTCGCCTTCTTCCTCCTTCCCAGAACCCTCCTCCCTCCTCAGCCCGCAGTAGCCCCTCGACACCACCCTCTCCTCCGTCCGACCTCATCTTCCCCGACCTAACTCCCCGCTCCAGCCACTTAGCCCCGCCTGAGCCGATGCTGCTCCTCCACCGTGAACTCCCCGATCGACAGAGCCCACAGCCCCGACTCTCCCCCAGCCATCGACCACCCGTCACCCCACGATCCCGCCGACGTCTCCGCCCTACTCCGGCGAGCCTCGACGCCTTGTGACAGAAACCCTAACCCTAACCCTAACCTAGACGGACACAGCCTGGACACAGGACCCGAACACAGGACCCGGACACGGGAAAATCAGTCTTCTCGAAGCCCTGTTCAGGTAGCATTTTCTCTCTCCTCGTTGCCCCATTTTCTGTTCTGTCAGTTATGACGCGTAGACCGCATGACCCCCTCGATGCCCGTGCAACTCGCTCGGTGCGTCGCGTCCTGTGGTGATCGTAAACCGCGATCCAAAAATAGGAAAACCAATGCCCTATTTCACCCCGGAACTGAGTGCGTCCTGCCAAACGGGACGACTTGGTCGCACGCGGTCTTCACCGATACGTGCGCGCCGTTGATACGGACGTGTGAGATTTTGCAGAAGTTGATTTTGGTGTGCGTGCACACCGGAATCAACGCGTATCCGCCGACAAACGTCCCGTATCCGTCGGTTCTGAAATACATCGTAACTTAGTGTATACACGTCGAATTAAGATGAAACTTGCGCCATTGGACTCATAGCGATACGCTGGTCCTGTGACCCAAGTTTGGTTCGATTCTGAGAACGTTGGCGAAATCGCGTATCGTGGGCCCCACAGACTCCACTTAACGGGCGATTTTGTGATCGGCTCATCGGAATCCAATTCTGAAAGTTCCGTCGGGTTCGTATCACCGTTCCTGACCTGTTGACACTGAGTTTAACGAATTTAGAGACCTTTGACCCTGACATGCTTTTCGGTGCAAAGTGGCCCACATGTGGACCCCGCTTTGACTCGAAAATGTTATTTTTGCCCTTGTGTCCAAATTGGACTCAAGGACAGGCGTTTCTAGCTATTTGATATTTTTTGAATCTAATGGTGATATTTATTTCTGTAACCAGAGTAGTACCTGCAGATCACACCGAGACCAGAGCTACAATTGGAGCCAGGACCCCAGGTAAGTGTACCTTGCCAAACTTGCAGTTCTTGTTATGTATTCCTTTGACTATATATATATTTGTGCATGCTTGACCTAAGACCGTGTGACTTACTTAGTGTCCGACTAATAGTCGGGTGCCAACCCGTACGCGGAGTTGTGTAACGTCACTTAGAGATGGACATTCGTGATCCTTTACATTCTCGTACTTGTCTTATCAAGTACACTATAACCCAGGACACTTGACACTATTCATGAGATGGAATCTTCCTGAGATATTCATGGTGATTCTGTATAGGATTCATGTTTTATGACATAGACATTATATTCCTAGACATTATATGACTTGCTGCATTAGTTTCGATCTTGCGTGACATGTACATGAGACGTTGTGGGCATAAGACGTATGATTACATGGGGTGTGGAGAGTCACACAGGCTACAGGCTGATTATATATATATATATATATAAAATCCATAGTATACACATAGTAAAACACATAGTAAACACTGCTACCGGCTCCCAGACACAGAGCTTGTAGTGGTCTCAGCCTGAGTTTAGTGATGCTCTCAAATTACATTTTCACATAGATGGTTATATAGTTTACCCTATTTATCTCATTTACTATTACACTGCATTTTGGCATATTGATTTCTGTACCTTGTTATGTCCCCTGAGGACCTGGATACCGGACTTTGTCCCCGGGATTAGCAGATGAGATCTGTCCCGAGGTTTACAGAGCAGGAGCATTATCAGGAGCAGGCACTGGAGCAGTACCAGATCCAGTAGACGAGTGATCACCGAGGGTATCTTCTGGGTATAGGCTTTACCCATTCTCAGTATTTATTGTGGTTATCTTTATTCTTGTATCTTGACAGATGTATCAGACTCATTATCGGGTTATTTTCCCGAGTTTATATCATATTGAGATTGATCTTGCTTCATGATTCTGATATTGTTGTATTCATTTCTGTGGATGAGATTAGTATATTTAGACCATTATTATTGTATTACAGCTTAAGTACGCCTCGATGGATCCATTAAATTGGGTTTGTCCATCGGTGTGTGCTGCTGGCCATTGTCACGTGTCTAGTCCCTCGATATTTTAGGATTGGGGCGTGACACAAGCCGCCTACTGCTCGTTCACCTGTATCACGAACAGCTCGATCAATACTTCTTCCACTCTTTCCAATCTCGAAATTGAAGTATAGTTCAATAAACGAAAATAATGAAAACCATCGAAACCGTTCAAGGAAAACAAGCAAATCCTAAAACCAACTCAAAGCACGAAAGCAACAAGCGACATCGAAAACCGAGGCAATAAAATATAGCAGCGGAGAGGTCCCTCCTGACTCTGCCGCTAAGTCGATCCTTGGGGCACGGTCCACTGAATACGGGAATCGATTCCGAAGAAACAAATCCATAACGAGGACGAGTTCTTAATTCAATCTATCCCGATCGAACGATACCGTCTTGTGTTTCTTAGCCGCGCTCCCCGCACCGGGGAAACGGGGCACTACAACTACCACGATATCGCACAACTTATGAAGTCTGACCTGTATGGACCACCACAAAAATGTGTCACGACCTGCACCCAGTGAAGGGGCACGAGTACGTGGGTACGTCCAGCTTACGCTACAGCATCGGCGGTAGAACGCTGTCTATGTCGACTATACTATCTAATTATCTCAAAATAAAGTATAATCTGCCAATAATATCTGAACTCCAAGAAGGAGGGCAATAAACTTAATGCAACACAATACTCAATCACAAATCTATAGCACGATAAGATATTAAAGAAGCCTAACATAACTATGCAGTCTAAATATAACAACAACAAATAAAAGCAATATCCAAGTCTCAAATATACGCAGAAAATAAATCCGGTACCAAAATGCTAAAGAAAACTAACTATGATAACTAGTGATTCTGGCTAGATCTTCTGGCAGTCACTCCAGAACTAGCAGGTCCAAGTCTGCACCATCTATAGGTCAAGGTTCGTAGTACGTCGGACACCAATCTTTCGGATTCTCTGAAAAATATTATCCAGTCAGGAATGGAGCAAAGTATAACCCAATAGCAGTTCCAATTAATTGACAAAAACTATAAAACAGTAAAATAGGGGATGCTATATATGATGAGAATATAACTGATAATCTAAGAATAATGAAGGAACAGACAAAACTAGCAACATAAATATAAATCAATGCGTACAAGAATGAATGAGATGAACTATAATATCAGAAATAGAATATAGTAATCTATGAACTGAATATGTAATCTATACTATACTATGTGTTTGAGATACTAACTAGATATGTGACCGGCTTGGGATATTTAATGATTACACTAAGGAGCTAACTCAACCATACATGAAGTGTATGATTAGTTAGTAGCCAATGATTACACTACTAGCCGATAGTTCTTGATCACATATTTAATTAGTATTCCCCCGCCCCGACTGATACGATGGATAGAATCATGACACGTTACTAGCCAATGTATTCAATATTTAACCTATAATATCCAATGTTATCCAATACCAACAAGGAGCAGTATTCGATACCATCTCGATAATCAAGGTAACATCTCATGACTGACGATCCAATAATAATACTAATCCGTGTACCAATGTGTCAAAGAATCATAAGTAATATTTCTAAATACTTGAATTATAGTAGTAATAAAATAATGAAAACTATCAGAGAATGTACTCGCCTGTGGTCCAGAGCAAATAATATAAATAAGTATCCGAACTGGTGTCATACAGACCTATATATGGAATATTACATAATACAAGGTTTTAGAATAAAAATAAGTTAAACTAGTTCAATTCTTGGTCATAAAGACATTTCTAAGTCAAAACAGTAAAACTAGGTTACTCTAGGTCAAATTAGTCAAACTTGGTCAAACTAGTTATTTCTAGGTTGTATGAGTCCATCTCTAGGATATTGGGTCCATACACTATGTAACGAGACTATACTAGCTATGTTAGGATACTAGAGTATCGATACTATACCGTATCATAAGATACGTAAATTATTAGATATGAAAATACCATAATATATATATACAAGATAAAATATATAGTACTACTAGCTAAACTAATGCTAAGTGGATACCTTGACTTTGAACCAAATACGGTATCACACCACCTACACACCCATCTTGATATACAAACTTAATACCTTGAGTATAAACCAATACCTTGACTTACCTTGGTATCATAAGGTGTCACGATCCGCACCCGATGTAGGGATGCAAGTCGGAAACAACGCCCAGCCTACGCCGCAACATCGGCGGTAGAACGCTGTCTTGGTTAACTATACTATCTAAATATCTCACAATAATATAAATTCTGCCAACAATATCTCAACACAAAACTCAATCACATTCTAAAGCACGAGAAGATATCAAGGAAGTCTAACATAACTATCCATATAATATATAACAACACCAAAAGAACAATAAACAATCTCTCAAATATGAGCCGGAAACAAATCCGGTACCAAAGTGCTAAAGAAACTTAACTATGAAAAACTAGTGATCCGGATAAACCTTCCGGCAATCACTCCAGAACTAGTGGGTCCAAGTCTGCACCATCTATAAGTCGAAGTCCATAGTATGTCGGACACAAATCTATCGGATCCTCTGAAAAATATTTTTCAGTCAGGAATAGAGCGAAGTACATTTCTAATAGCAGTTCTAAATCAATGATATAAACTATGTAGCAGTAAATAGATGTGAATATATAAGATGCCATATACATGTATAAGAGATACGCAATTAAGAAAATACTGGAAATAAATACAAGAATGAACAATATGGCAATGAACAAGAATATACTAATGACTAAGTGAGTGAGTACCAGCTTTAATATGTGATCGGCTTGGGAACTTGATACAAGATTTATGGCCTGGCTAATCATACGTGCGATTGTTTGTGGTTTTAAACGAAAGAACGGAGATGTGTATAGTACGGGGTTTGAACGAAATCCGCCTTCTTTTGTTTACAAACAAACTTGTACAATTTAATCCTATACGAGGATGTGGGAGTACAATTTATTTAATCTGGATAAATATTGCTATAGGTGTCTGATCTGCAGGCGATCACTTTAGCCCTTGGACCACACGATGTTGAAGAAGTGTCGTGGAAGACAGGTAGCAGCTTCGAAGGTTGCAGAAGAGGGTGGATGCACGATGCCAAAGTCGTCGATCCCTACTCTTTGCCTGAGCTCCGGACTCTCTCCCTCTCTCTCTCTCTCTCTCTCTCTCTCTTTCTCTCTCTCTCTTGACCTCCGGTTCGATCTTTCTTGGAAGTTCGACCTTGTTCGATCTTATTTCAAAGTTTTTGACCTTTGTTCCCCATTGATAGGGGTCTCTATTTATAGAGTTTTGGTGATAGTGACCACTCCGTCGGTGTAGAAACCGAGGAGTGAAAAGTACAGCACCCTTTTACACAACGGTTAAAATAACCAATGCCTGCGTATAGATGACCTTTTGAGTGAGCATGTGACGCGTGTCCAACTAAGGGGACAAAACGCGTATATTTGCTGCGAAGATCACGGTGTAGAAGCCACGTAGGTAGGTATCCCTCGTGTAGAAGAGGTTGGCGTAGAAGCCAAATGACTGTCACCATGGCGTAGAAGCCAAGTAGTTATCAAACCGGCATAGAAGCCAAAAATAGGCGTAGAAGCCGAGTGGTTGTAGAGGCCGGGTGGGCGTAGAAGCCGAATGAGCATAGAAGCTGAGAGGGCATAGAAGCCGAATGAGCACAGAAGCTGAGAGGGCGTAGAAGCCGAGTGAGCACAGATCCTGAATGGGCGTAGAAGCCGCTGCGTACCGTGCCAGAGTGCTGATGTGGACGTCTTTAGCCGGAATTACGGCTTTTGAAGATATAATCAAATCTCTTGCAGAGATTTGCCACCATCATGTGCATTAAATGCGGAGGCGTATCTTGAAGGTCTGCAGCCCTTCTGTGCATCCGCCGCAGAGACGTGCTTTGAGAGAAACTGTCACCTATCTGTTTGATTTAGACGTAGAGACGTACCTCGAGCCCCGTACGAGGTACAGCTTTTTGACGTGGCAGGCGGTTTGTCTACTGCGGAGCGTAAACAGCTCATATTTGCCTGTGTAAAACAAGGCAGCGTATCCCCTTTGTACGCGAAAGAGCAGTTCATGCTGAGGGGATGTCAATAAACGACGTTTCGGTGATATTTAACCAAATTCTCTGCATTAAATGCAGAGATCCGCCATCATACTGTGGGGTGCGTCCCGAGTGGTCTGCCATCGTTTCCAGCCGTCGTCTGGGTAGCCGTGCAGTACTTTTCTGTCAGGAGTCAGAGGTCAGGTGCACTGCGTGACTTGACAGGTTCATTTCGGGGAAGACGAAGCGTTCCTCGTACGCTTTAACGCTGCTTTGAAAGCGGATGAGTTTTACGCCATGGAGGCGATGAATAACCCTGTCTACGCTGAAGCGGCTTGGACGTACTGCAGTTACGTGGA